>JAZHEH010002794.1:3975000-4575000 GCA_036589455.1 Ateles fusciceps | reverse complement strand
GGCCCAGGCAGTAGAAAGGACTGCCTCAGTCGGGGACCAGGCAGGGGCTGGCATGTTCACTGGAAGTGTGGCCCCCCACAGCCTACAGCGCCGCAGTGAATGGGAGACTCTGGGCCCACCTCAGGCGACCTCCCCCAAGCCCGCAGCCCACACCCACAGAGGGGTGACAGCCGCACCCAATGCCCACCGCGTGCTCAGCTCTGTTACCTCCCCCTGGCGTTACCCCAAGGCCCAGCTCATAACCAGAGGAAGCCTGAGCCACCAGCAGAACCCACCTTGTTCCTGGGGCTGCTCAGTCTCAGCTTCCTCCACTGAGTCTGGAAAGGGAGAAAGAGAAGTAATCAAAACCCCCCGCCAGCACCTCTGGTCCCCTGCCAGGTTGAACTCGGTGCAGGTGTTGCAGGGTGAGAGCATTGCAGGGTGCAGGTGTTGCGGGGTGAGGGTATTGCAGGGTGCAGGTGTTGCGGGGTGAGGGCATTGCAGGGTGCAGGTGTTGCGGGGTGAGGGCATTGCAGGGTGCAGGTGTTGCGGGGTGAGGGCATTGCAGGGTGCAGGTGTTGCGGGGTGAGGGCATTGCAGGGTGCAGGTGTTGCGGGGTGAGGGCATTGCAGGGTGCAGGTGTTGCGGGGTGAGGGCATTGCAGGGTGCAGGTGTTGCGGGGTGAGTGTATTGCAGGGTGCAGGTGTTGCGGGGTGAGTGTATTGCAGTGGTGCAGGTGTTGCGGGGTGAGGGCATTGCAGGGTGCAGGTGTTGCGGGGTGAGTGTATTGCAGGGTGCAGGTGTTGCGGGGTGAGGGTATTGCAGGGTGCAGGTGTTGCGGGGTGAGGGTATTGCAGGGTGCAGGTGTTGCGGGGTGAGGGTATTGCAGGGTGCAGGTGTTGCGGGGTGAGGGTATTGCAGGGTGCAGGTGCAGACCAGCACAGGAGCACTTCTGATACCTGAGGGAGAGGCACTAGCCAACGGGTCAGAGAATTCCCGTTTTTCAGCGTCTCCAGGCGTCCACCCCACCCAAGCCCCACGAGGACTCCGCTCTCCCATCCTCTGGAGACATCCTCCCATCATCACTGGACAAAACGCCCTTGGCTTCTATCAGCTCCATCAGGGAGCAGGGCACATGGAACGGGCAGCAGCTCTGAATCCAACAGCCCAGGGATCAATGCCGCTCCACCATGCACCCCCACCCTCCTCATCCCACACCCTTACCCTCCCCCTCCCGCACCCCCACCCTCCTCATCCCACACCCCTTACCCTCCCCCCCCCCGCACCCCCACCCTCCCCATCCCGCACCCCCACCCTCCTCATCCCGCACCGCCACCCTCCTCATCCCAGGGCAGGCAGCTCCCGGGTCTCAGTTTCCACCCCCATAAAGTGGCTGGCACTAACTGCTTGGGTTTGCAAGCAAGTCAAATGAGAAATAGCTGTAAAAAGATGTGACAGCGTCAAGCACTGTGAACTGGGATAACAGGCATGCAGTTCTGGGGAGGACCCTGCAATGTACCCATCCCACAACACCTGCACCCAGTAACAGCCCACCCGTGACACCTGCACCTGCAACACCCCACCCAAAACAAACACCTGCAACACCCCCCCCCCCACAACACCTGCACCTGCATAGAATGGAGGGTCCCAAGCCTGCTTCCTAAAAGCACAGCAGACAGCATCCAGGGCCCTCTGAGCCTTGATGTGCTAAGGTCAAGTCTAAATTTGTCCATTTAGGAAGAGAAGTTGATTTACTGGGTCCAAAAATTTTAAATCTAATATTGTTGGGAAAAACAGGTCTTGCAATGCATGTCACTGAGCAAGCGGGAAAACAAGTGTGTGTAGAAACGTATCTGTTTATATATGTGTGTGGGATTCATGCACGTGTACGTGCGTGTGCGTGTACACCTGTGCAGGTGCATGTGCACACATGTATGCATGAGGTGTGTGTGTGTGTGCATGCACACAGTGTGTATGTACACGTGTATTTGTATGTTCATGTCTGTGTGTACGTGCATACATAGGTACACAAGTAGTGTGTAGATGTCAGGCGCGGTGGCTCACACCTGTAATCCCAGCACTTCGGGATTGAGGCTGGCAGATCACCTGAGGTCAGGAGCTGGACACCAGCCTGGCCAATGTGGTGAAACCCGTTTCTACAAAAAACACGAAACTAAGCCGGGTGTGGTGGCGCACGCCTCTACTTGCAGCTATTTGGGAGGTGGAGACACGAGAATCACTTGAACCCGGGAGGCAGAGGTTGTAGCAGAGCCAAGATCATGCCACTGCACTCCACCTGGGCAACAGAGCAAGACCCTTTTTCCAAAAAAAAAAAAAGGAGGTGTGAGGCACGTTTGTGTTATCCACACCCAGGCCACCTTCATCTATGGGTTGCACTGCAGCCCCCAGAGAAACCTTTCACGCACAGAGGGGCACTGAGATCAGAGGGACTATCTCTGTCTTTAGGAGGCGGCAGCCCTGGGGTCCACCCTGACACCCCCAGCAGCCAGATGACCAGGCCGCACCACAGCCTGGGTTCTTTGTCTTGTGACGAGGAGAGAAGTCACTCTCACTCAGGCAAATTGCAGTAGGCAGAGGGCTGGGCCTGAACAGGAGTCCTCAGGGCTGGCGAATTAGAACTAGGCCCGCACCCTCTGCCTCACCCAGCGTCTCAGGCAGGTGCCTGGGGCCAGGGCAGGAAGGGCTTCCTGGCACCCACCAGAGCCTCAGGGCTGCATTCCCATGCCCCAGCCCCCACCCCTCCTCTCTCCTGCCTGGCTTGTCTGCTGCCCCTTCATGCCCTGGAGGCAGCGGCAGCCTCTGTCTGTTCACCTTTCGGCGCCCAGGGGCTGGCACTCACTATCTGCAGATGGGCGAAGGAAGTGGGCTCTATGGAGGGGAAGGGGAGGGCAGTAGCCCCACCATGGGCATTGCCCACACGCACCCAGGCTGTACACAGTGCACACATCGGTGCCCGACATCTGCCCCAGCAACTGCCTGGCATCCTCCTCAGAAAAGCGGCCCTTGCTGAAGAATGACTTTCTTCCTCACTGAGGAAAATCGCACTTTCCAACCTGGAAAAAATAAAGTGCTTTATTTAAAATGACACATTTCCAAAGTCAGCGTTTCACACGAACACACGTTTCCATTCCTTGATTTGACAGACAGTCCTGGAGCACTACTCTCTGCCCCGGGGTGGAGACAGAGATTCAAAAACAACAACAGAAACAACATAAAGGCCAGCCGCGGTGGTTCACACCTGCAATCCCAGCACTGGAAGGCCCAGGTGGGCGGATCACTTGAGGCAGGGGTTCAAGACCAGCCTGGCCAACATGGTGAAACCCCATCTCCATAAAAATACAAAAATTAGCCGGGTGTGGTGGCATGAGGCTGTAATCCCAGCTGCTCGGGAGGCTGAGGCAGGAGAATCACTTGAACCCAGGAAAAGAGGTTGCAGTGAGCTGAGATTGTGCCACTGCACTCCATCCTGGGCAACAGAGTAAGACTCCTTCAAAAAAAAAAAAAAAAAAAAAAAACAGATCCTGCCCTCAAGGGGCGCCTTGTCTGGCCAGGGGCAGATACCCAGAAGCAGGAAAGGCTGCAACAGATGCAAACAAGTACTGGCGTCTTAGGACAGTGAGCTCCTAGGCAGCCTTCAAAGCCCCATCCCAAATGTCCCCTCCCTTATGAAGCCCCCTGTGACAGCTGCAGGCAGAACCAGTCCAATCTCTCCACATTGTAAACTCCCCACTGCTTCTTGTACAGCCTCTGCCAGCGCTCCCCAGAGTGCCCAACATAAACTCAGGGCACTCCCATAAAGTCAGGGACAGGAACTACAGGAAGGAATAGAGACAGAAGGAGAGAGGGAGAGAGGGAAGAAAAAAGGAGGCAATTTTTGCTTATAGGACTAAATTACCAGTAAAATACGAAACTGAAATATACCTTATTGAGATTAAAAAAAAACGAAACAAAACTTAGAGTAGCTTATAGCACATTCTGCAAAATAACAAGCCTATATTCTTTAAAAACTTCAAAGAAAGACTGAAAAGCTGTTTCGTATTAAGGAGGAAAGACAGGACTTCTGAATAGAACACATGGTCTGAAATTTTCATTGTCTATAAAGGGGGTCATTGTGACAACTGGTAAAATCTGAGTAAGATGTGTAGATAACAGCATTGAATCGGTGTTAACGTCCTGATTTTGAGTTGTGCTGTGGTTACGTAAACAGATGTCCTGATTTCAGGAACCACATACTGCCTTATTTAAGGGTAAAGGAACATCATGCTTACAACCTACTCTCCAAGGGTTTAGAAAAAAATAGAAGTGAAAGAGAGAAAGCAACAAAGCAAACGTCATAACATGTTAACATTTGTGCAATCTGGGCTAGGGCACATGGGAATGTTACATTCTTTTTGCAAGTTTCGTCTAAGTCTGAAATTGTGTCAAAAATAAAGTTAAAGAAAAATAAAAGAAGAGCCACCAGGTTGTTCATTAAACAAAAGATGAAAACCCAGGGTGTGGAATAGGAAAGATATTCAGCAAACATTTGTTGAGCAGATGAGAGAAGTCAGAGTTACTCCAGCTGTGAACAGGACCAATGGCACCCAGCCCCGTCATCCTTCTGGGTTAAATGAGGAAGGGAACAAACTGGCTCATTCCCCCGGCTCTTCTCTGACCCTTTGTAAGTTTAGCACATTTTGTCTTCACATGGCCCCCAGTAACCTGTTGAGAAGTTGGGTCTCCCTTGGAGATGGTAGGAATCAGCTAGACCCAGGATCCCCCGAAGAGTGTTCCATGGAACACCAGCTCAGCCAAAAGCAAACAGGGTTGTCTGAGAAGAGGATTCTGGAGGTTAGGTAAGTGTGGAAAAGGCATTTCAACAGGAAAAAGATGGCTTGCTTGTGCTGGGAATCCCTGGGATCACCCTGAAGGCATGTGGACAAAGCTTTGCCCCCTCCTTAGGGCAGGATGCGATCTGTGATGGAGTGGTAGATGGGAACATGCTTTGAGAGCTGCTGGTCTAGCTCGTGACATCAGCGCATGGCCCAGCCAGCTTCCAGCTGCTTCTGATGCACAGGTGCCAGAGTTACGAGAGCAAACAGACCCTTTCCAACAGGGGGAACAAATGAATGGCTTGATGACGCATGGTGACCAATGGCCTCCGAGACCTGGTCTGAGATGTGTTGGCCTGTTGCAGCTCCAAACATTGAAAAGGAACATTGAAGACAAGCATCTCATTGGTGGGGCAGGGACCAGGGTCACATGACCCAGAAAGTGGCCTCTCCATGCACCCCACATTCTCCGGGCTCCTTGACTGAGGCCTTAAGAAGGTTAAGTCCAGGGGAAACAGAATTCTATCACAGGATGGGCACAGCTGACCCATCTCCAAAAACCCCCTGCTGTTGCCCGCACCAGGCAGTGAGGACACAGAAGTGAGCAGAGAAACCTTTCGGCGTTCCCTGGCTGGGGAAGCCTGGTCACAGGCGGGGTGGGAATCACATAGGAAGAGGCATATGGCCAGAAGAGTGCCCCCACAGAGGAGCCATGGGGGCTGATGGGAGGCCCCAGGAGAACAGGGGGGTTGGTGAGAGGGGAAACTCCAGGCAGAAGGACACACGTGTCACCCAGAGCAGTTTTAGAAGATGCAAGGTACCTGCACTCGAGTGAGCTGATGGCAAGGGCTAACCTGGCCATGGGGCCTGCGAGGCCGGACCCAGAAGCTATTCGGGGCTTTATGGAGGAGCGCGACTGACGTGTGTACTGGATTAAATTGCGCCCTTCGATTCATGTCTCTTGGAACCTCAGAAGGTAAGCTTTTCTGGAAAAGAGATCTCCGTAGATGTAATTAGTTTAGCTAAGATGAGGTGAGGCTGGAGTTGCATGGGCCCTAGGAGATGGGCACCCTTGTAAGAAGAGAATAGAGCAGACACACAGAGGAAGACAGCCACGCGGAGATGGAGGCAGAGTGCAGGGATGCGGCCACGAGCCAAGGAATGCCCAGGGCCACCAGGAGCTGGAAGAGGCAAGAAGGACCCTCCCCCTAGAGTCTCCGAGAAAATGTGGCGCTGCTGGTGCTTGGTTTCAGGCTTCTGGCCCCTAGAGCTCTGAACAAGCACATTTCTGTTGCTTGAAGCCCTGAGTGTGCAACACCTTATCACAGTAGGCACGGGGAGATGAAGCACATGGGCGGGTGTGCATTCAGGAGAACACTCTCTCTGCAGCAGCCCAGAGGAAGGACACCAGGGCACCCTGGGGCCAGGCACTGGGGCCAAGGGGGCAGCAGCCTGAGGACAGGGGAAGGGACTAGGGGGCGTCCACAATGACTTCCAGGCTTGTGACCCGGGAAGCCAGGTGGACGGCAGCAATGTCCCCTTAGGTGTGATAGGGTGGGTTCGGGACAGGGGGAGGGGCTCCCGCCACTCACTCGGATACCGGGCCCTGCATGCTGACGAGGCTGCTGGGCACAAACCCCACCTGGCCCGAGGCTGCGTGTCGGCCCACGCACCAGGGCAGGCCGGGCACCTGCGCCCCGAGGATCTCGATGACGTCGCCACTTTGGAAGGTCATCTCTCGGGCCCCGAGCCATGGAAGTCTGCCAACGCTGAGGCCAGCCCCGTAGCTGTGGAGGAAGGCCACACGGTGAGTGCCAGGGAGACCAAATGGTGCCAGAGGAGGCAGAGAGGGCCGATGCCAGCCAGCTACCCTGGACCCTGGAGAATTCGTCTTTTGGCTGCTAGGAGGTTTGTAGTGAAGCCTGGCCTCTGCAATGAAGGAGGGGAAGTCTACGTGGTCCTCAGAGGGAGTGGGTTTTTTTTGTTTTGCTTTGTTTTTTTCAGAGGGAGTTTCGCTCTTGTTGCCCAGGCTGGAGTGCAATGGCACAATCTCGGCTCACTGCAACCTCTGCCTCCAGGGTTCAAGCAGTTCTCCTGCCTCAGTCTCCCAAGTAGCTGGGATTACAGGCACCTGCCACCACACCCAGTTAATTTTATATTTTTAGTTGAGACAAGGTTTCACCATGTTGGCCAGGCTGGTCTCAAACTCCTGACTTTAGGTGATCTCCCTGCCTCGGCCTCTCAAAGTGCTGGGATTACAAGTGTGAGCTACCGCGCCCAGCCAGAGGGGGTGTTTTGATCCCTCTGCTGAAGATGAGAAAAATGGAGGCTCAGAGATGTTGATAAATGAGCCTCCGCCATCAGCCTCCAAGGCCAGGCTCTTCCTCCTTTACTTCTGCAGCCACAACCCCCGGCCCCACCTCCTCCCCACCCCGCTCAGCATGGGGCTATGTCCCCCCTGACAGGTGCACCAGCCACCCAGACACTGGCAACTTGGCACAGAGCAAAAAGTGCTGGACCTGGCATCCAAGCAGAAGGGCTGCTGGCAATGCCAGCGTTTCACATGGCAGTGCCAGCGTTTCACAAAGAGGACGCAGTCACGGTCCTCTGTCAGTGCGTGTGCAAATTCAGCCAGTGCCAGCCCACCTCGGCCCAGGGCTTTCCAGGTGATTCACGCGGTGACAGGAGGATCGAGTCTGAGACTGTCGTGTTGCCCTGTCTGAAAAGTGACATTTGGGAGCTCTTTGGAGACGGTGGCCTGGGGCCCTGGAGCAGCTGCACTGAGCATCCTGTGAGGTGGCATCCGCCCCCAGCGCAGAGCTTCCTGAGTGTCAGTTATGACCTTACAGACTGGAGAAGATTAGGCTGGTACGAAGGTAACCGAGGTTTTTGCCATTGAAAGTCATAACAAAAACTGCAAATACTTTTGCACCACCCAATAGCTATCACCCTGGCTCGGGGAGGATGTAGGGTAACTTCCAAAATGTTGGTGCCGCTCCCTGACACACGCCTTCCCCGGGAAAGATAGGCCCATGGAAACACTTACCCACCCTCGGGTTGTCGGGCATCACAGGGCCACCCATGAAGTCGTCGATGGGGTCCTGGGGGACCCTAAGAGCCCACCTGGAGCCGGGAGAGGGAGGTTTTTGCTGTGGGATTTCAGATGTGGGGCAGATACATTCTGTGCAGAGACTGGACAGGTCAGCAGCCCCCAGCAGCTTGAGCAGGTCCCTCGCCTCCCCCGACACACACACACACACACACACACACACACACACACACACACACACACGCCTGCCCGAGTATGTGGCTTTCAGGCCCAGTGTGTGTGACACTGCCTCCAGGGAGCCCTGTGCCCCTCAGCCTACGGGCCTCGTCCTGGAAACACAACCTCCCCTGCGAACCTGGAGCCCTGCAGACCCCCAAAGCATCTGCCCTCCCCCAGCTCCGCACAGTGAGGGGTGAGGGAAACCCCAGCCTGGGGCTCTGGAGGCCTGGCTTCAACTCTTGGTGCCACTGTGACTTTGCCAGATAACCCAGAGAGATCACTCCTCTCTCTGGGCCTCAGTTCCTTCAGCCAGAAAAATAACGGAAGCTGGACTAGATGACTGGCAGTCCCTCTTTCCCAGATGACAGAACAACACACTCAGCGTCCACTGTTGGGAGACCACTGGTCACAGCACATAGGGAGGATTCTTAGGAGAAGCTCCTCTTGGGTCTCAGTAATGAGAGAAGCCAAGCCACAGCCTGTCACTTGAGACACTGCAAATCAAGAAATTGAGGTTCTTTCTTTGCTTTGGCTACCAGGAGCTCCAAGCCAAGTTAATGCCCCCTGCCTCAGCAAGTGAACAGGAGCTTGCATGCCACCTGTCCTCACATCCCCTGGCTCTACCTGTGGGTCCCGTGTGCCTCCTCACTATGGGTACACACGTTTTATGTAACTTTGTAAAAAGCTTTTCGGATATGCCTGGTGAGAGCTCATATTGCACCTCCTGTGCCATTGAACCCAGGATAGCCCTGCTGGGTGAATGTCCTTGGCCCGTCGTGCAGCTGGCAGGCCAGAGGCCCAGAGAGGTAGACTGACTTGCCGAGGCCACACAGCTGGGAAGCAGCAGAAACAAGGCCATGGCCAGGTGTGTCCGGGGCTCCCACCATTCTCTGTCCAGCCCCTTGACCTCCAGCTGGCCGGGGCCTGGGGGTCTCAGTGAGGCCGACAGCTCTCAGAGCAGCAAAGGCAGGTACCTACTGATGAAACGGAATCAAAGGTTCCGGGGCGGCTGCCACTGCCACTTCCTCGGAGGATGCGCTGGGGCTTGGCGGTGAAGCGTCTGTTTCTGGGGCCGCCTCTCCCTGGGGAGCCCCTGAAGCCTGTCTGAGGGGCTGGGGGCCACGTCCTGAATCCCGGGGGACCCATCATCACTCTCACATGGTGGTCAGGACACAGAACGAAGAAGGGCCCTTCAAAAGGATGGAGGGGTCACTGAGGGTGGCCGGGCCAGGCACAGGTTTGGCCCTGCCCCCCCACACCCCTGCTAGACACACAGCAAAGGCAGCACCCGCAGGAGTGGCCCCCACAATGTCTGCAGGCACAGAAACCCAAAGGGGCCCAGACGGGGAGGAGGGCCTGGAATGGGGTCCCAGCTCTGCCTCCATGTGCTGTGTGAGGCTGGCTCGGCCTCAGACCCTCACCCTGGCCTCGGTTTCCTTGCCTGCGTGATGTGGAGCTGGACCTAGGTTCCCCAGGGCCCTCCTGTGTGGGCTTCCCTGGCCAGCCCAGTCACCACTGGCAGGACCCCTCCTGCCATAGTCGGGTAGGAAAGGCAGCCTCATGTCCCCTCCTCAGACTCTGGGCCAACCACGAGGCCAACACAGCAGCCAAGTAAGGGACACGACGTGGGGCTCGCACTGGACGGAACCTCTCCTCCGCTGGTTCCCAGGCACCTCTGTGTCCCTGCGGCTGGCCAGGGTCTCTACAGCTAAGTGATAGTGCCACACCAAGCACACCTCCCTGCCTGAAGCACCCCTCCGCCTCCAGAGGCTCCACAGCCCAAGCCCCAGGTGTGCCCAGCACAGCCGGACCCAGGCCGTCACGCCACGGCCCCAGGCGTGCCCAGCACAGCCGGACCCAGGCCGTCACCCCACGGCCCCAGGCGTGCCCAGCACAGCCGGACCCAGGCCGTCACCCCACGGCCCCAGGCGTGCCCAGCACAGCCGGACCCAGGCCGTCACCCCACGGCCCCAGGCGTGCCCAGCACAGCCGGACCCAGGCCGTCACCCCACGGCCCCAGGCGTGCCCAGCACAGCCGGACCCAGATCGTCACCCCATGGCCCCAGGCGTGCTCAGCACAGCTGGATCTCAGCTGTCACCCCACACAGCACTCACCTTCCTGGATGAGGAGGCTCTCGTGGGTCAGCCTCAAGGCATTCTCATCCACGTGGACTTGGATGGCCGTCTCCTCCTCCTCACTGGGCGAGAGTAGCCAGAAGGCCTGGTTCACGAGCAGGTTTGCCAGGCAGTGATGAGTGAAGCCTGCAGAGGCCAGGCTCAGTCACCCGTGGGCTCCAGAAGAGGGGCAGGGAGGCGGGGGAAGCCTGAGTGGCCCCATGTCGGCTGAGCCCTGCACTGACTAGGTGCAGGGAGGTCATGGAGGACACCCACCAGCCCTAGGGTGCCCACAGTGCTGACCACACCCAGTAGCCACAGTCTGACCATCTGGGCTGTGAGAGGCCAAGCCCAGCTCCATCGTCCACCAGCGGTGACCATGGTCAAGTTATCTGACCTCTCCACACCTCGGTATTCTCCTCTGTTAGACGGAGGCCATGTGGTCAGGGGCCGTGCAGGCCATGGGGGGTAAGGGCCAGCAGCAAGATGGGTCTAAAACACACCTACGTGAGCCCCGCCTGCAACCTGAGCCGATCCCCTGTTTCCATTTCTATCAAGTGAAGCCTCGTCTCTGGGATGCTACGAGCTCCCCCTCCTATCTGGGGCAGTGAGCCTTCATTCACCGAAGCTCAACTAGGAGGCTCGGTGCATGCTTAAGGCACAGGCAAGTGATGTGAGGATGCTTCCTCCGCTCAGCGTAGAGTGGACTCTGCAGGATGGGGTCGGGAAGTCTGCTGCCCTCTGGATGGGCGCCCCCGCCTCATGGCCATCACTGTGGAAGGGCAGGCAAGGATGAGCCACTTCCTCCAAGAGCCGATCAAGGAGCCCACATCCACAGTGGGATGAGCATCGGCCCTGCTCACAGGTGCTCGGGGAATTGTGGCTACAATTCTCAATTCTTTTTTTTTTTTAAGACAGAGTCTCCCTCTGCTGCCCAGGATGGAGTGCAGTGGCACGATCTCAGCTCACTGCAACCTCTGCCTCGGGTTCAAGCGATTCTCCTGCCTCAGCCTCCCAAGTAGCTGGAAATACAGGCGCCTACCACCACTCCCGGCTAATTTTTTGTATTTTTAGTAGAGATGGGGTTTCACTGTGTTAGCCAGGATCGTCTCAATCTCCTAACCTCGTGATCTGCCCACCTCAGCCTCCCAAAGTGCTGGGATTATTATTCCTAATTTTTCAGCCCTCAAAGCGAGGTGGTGTAGAAAGATCCCCCAGGAGGCTCCGTTAGAGCCTGGAATTCCTCCCAGTGGAACAGGGAATGTTCCAGGAAGAGCTCACGTGGGTCAGCTTTCCCGGTCAGCACCGAGGCCCCTGGGATGCCAGCCTCCCTCAAGTTCTGGTTGAGTGAAATTACAGAGGGCAGTGTGTGAAGGTCACTAGAAGCGCAGCCTAAATCATTCTTGCAGCAAAGACCCACATCCGTCTACGACTCCGCCTACTTGATGTTTCTCCTGGAGAAGCAGGTGCGCACGCCAGTGTTGCTGTCCCGCCTGCGGGGCCTTTGTGAACCAGCCTACTCTAAAGCACCGGATCTATGGCTCACGCTTGTAATCCCAGCACTTTGGGAGGCTGAGACGGGCAGATCACCTGAGGTCAGGAGTTCGAGACAGCCTGGCCAACATGGTGATACCCTGGGTGTGATGGCAGGTGCCTGTAGTCCTAGCTACTCGGGAGGCTGAGGCAGGAGAATCGCTTGAACCTGGCAGGCAGAGGTTGCAGTGAGCCGAGACTGCACCACTGCACTCCAGCCTGGGCGACAGAGCGAGACTCCGTCTCAAAACAATAAATATATAAAGCACCAATTTGTAATCGAAGTGCACGGCGTGTAACCAGCGTCTTCCAACGGGTGTCCCCATGACTGATTCTGGGAGGGTCACCTCTTTACCAAGAGCGTGGTAGGTAGAAAACTTCCAGATTTCTTCAAAAGTCTTAAATGTCACCACAATCCGGTCCTGGTCACTGTGGATCGACAGCAGCCTGGCTGATAACTCCTGAAGAGAAAGATACAGGAGTTCCAGAGGTCCCCAGGAGCTCTGGGGCATCTGTCAGGAGGACAGGGTCCATATGACAGGGACATCTGGCTGATGTGGCCCTGGGGGGGGGATGACACACCCAGGACAGATTCCTTCACAGCCTGTCAGCTCCTCCTCCCCTGCTCTCAAGCCAGCCGTGGCTCCCCCAGAGTCTGTGGGGAAAAGCCCCTGCCCTGCCCAGAACTCATGTGGCCCCCATGCCCTGGCCCCTCACCCTCGATGCCTCCCGCTCAGCACCCACACACTGGTGCCTGCCACTCCCCCGGCCTAAGCTGGTCCCCGTTCAGCTGTGCTCTAGCCCTCAGCGGCCCCAGCCCCACCTGCAGTGCCAGCTCTGATTTCCATCCCACTGCCAACATGCCCTCTTCTTTGCTTTCTATAAATCAGTGTTGATAGGGGCACAAAAAATAACAGCAGCTAACACTGGAGCTCTTACGACTCGGGAAGTGTGTGTCTGGGGGGGCACTATTAGAGTCTCCATTTGAGAGACAAAATAAGGCCCCGTTTCTTTTTTTTTTTTTTGACAGAGTCTCACTCTGTCACCGAGGCTGGAGGACAGTGGCGTGATCTCGGCTCACTGCAACCTCTACCTCCTGGGTTCAAGCAATTCTTTGCCGAAGCCTCCCAAGTAGCTGGGATTACAGGCACCCGCCACTATGCCTGGCTAAGTTTTATATTTTTAGTAGAGACAGGATTTCACCGTCTTGGCCAGGCTGGTGTTGAACTCCTGACCTGGTGATCTACCCACCTCAGCCTCCAAAAGTGCTAGGATTACAGGTGTGAGCCCCCACACCTGGCCTTTTCTTTAGTCTTTTTAGAGCTGAGGTCCCACTCTGCTGACCAGGCTGGAGTGCGGTGGCACAATCACGGTTCCTGCAGCCTCAGCCTCCTGGGCCAGGTCATCCGCCCATTTTAGCCTCCCGAACGGCTGCAACCACAGGTGTGCACCACCACGCCTGGCTAACTTATTTTTGTAGAGACAAAGTCTCCCTGTGTTCCTCAAGCTGGTCTTGAACTCCTGGGCTCAAGTGATCCTCCTCCTTGTTCTCCCAAAGTGCTCGGATTACAGGTGTGAGTCGCCATGCCCCCCTGAAGGCCTCATTTCTTATCCACGGTCTGACCTCTGTAAGTGGCTCAGCTGAGATTCAAGCCTGGAGCCAGCACGCTGACCCAGTTCACCTGTGCCTGGCATCGCCCACCACAGCCCCACGTGTCGAGCAGGTACTATGAGTCCGGCACCCTGCAGGTGCTTGGTGTGAGTTAATCACATAACCCTCAAGTCAGCTCCTGGGGATGTGATTCTAAGCATCCCCCAGTATGTGGCTGAGGAAGGGGGGTTCACAGAAGCTAAGGGGCACCAGCCAAGGCCAGGCTGGTCCAACCCCAGTCACTGCTGGTAACACCCAGCCCGGCCTCCCAAGCCCCCGGCCCTCAGCCATGGGGAGGTCTGCCAGGCCCAGACACACCCTGTGCCCTCCTCTCCAGAATGCTGGTGTGTGCAGAGGCTCAAGGGAGGCTGGCTTTGTCACCAGGAAAAAAATAAGACTAGCTTCACACTTGTCCTTTAACTCCCCATCAGAGAGACTTTGACAGTCCTCGAGGGTGGGGGGCAGGGGGAGAAAGGGACAGCTCAGTGGTCACCAGGGCTGGGGCTGTGGGAGAGCAGAGGGACAATCACGTGCGCCCCACGAGGCAAGTGGGAGAAACAGCCCCTCACCGCCCCTGGCGATCACAGCGTCCCCTCCAAGGCCACCACTCGCCCGAACGGCTCTCATCTCTGAGGTCTGCCTCCTGTGCCCTGCTCCCAGGCACTGCACCCCAGCCCCTCGCTCCCCTCAACTCCAGCTCCCACCCCTGCCCAGGCCCCAGAGGACTACTCACCCCGAGCACGCGGGCCATCTCCCGGCTGTCATTCTCCAGAAGGCGGAGCTGGCCCCGCAGAGCCTGCTGCAGGCGGGGGTCCCGCAGCCCACTCTTCCTCTGCACAGCCAGCAGCTGCAGGGTCAGGTCTGGAGGGGCAGATGGAGGTTGGGCAGTTGGCTTGGCCTGGGCTGGGAGGTCTGTGGGGCACTGTCATCCCCCGCTAGCCTCCAACCCACATACCTGACCCCGAAGGCCGGGGGAGCCCAAGCCCCGGGTTGCCAACCTTGTCTCACCCCTGTAAAGGCCTTGGACCGCTGCTTAGATCCCAGCCTGTTTCCTTCGGGGTGAGTGCCTGTCCCATAGAGTGGTGGGGACAAGTGGACTCATGTCCCCTGCAGGCCAGTACAGCAACCACTGCACACCAATGATCTCTCCTCCCTGTCACCATGACCTCCAATCCTGCCCCCCCAGTGCCTGCCCCCAGACGGTTGCTGCTTCGGAACCTGCGAGCGCAGGACCTGGGCATCTGCATTTAGCAAGCCCCGTCTCCACCCCCATGGTGACTGTAAAGGGGGAACTCTGGGACCATGGGGGCACCCGCCTCCAGCAGATATCCCACAAGCACCTTGGAAATCTCATTTCTGCCTTCCTAAGCCAGCTCCTCTCCACTTCTTCCCATTCTCTCAGAGGGCAGAGGGCCCCCCCGCACCATCCCGCGCTCAGATCAATCACACCTCCCCAGTCACAACCACATCAGCCACCAGTAAACCCCATGGGCTCCACCCTCCATCTCACCCCCTGTCCCCCACCGTGGTTCTGGGCCCCGGCGGGTGTGACCTGGGCAGCTGTCCACACCTGGCCCTCCCTCCTGTCTGTCCCCTGGTCTGCGCAGAGCTTTGGCATGACACGCACGCTCGGACCCACTGGCCCTCCTCCCAGCCATCCCTGTGGCACCGTCCAGTGGAAACTTCTGCAGCAGTTGGTATGTGCTCTGTCTTCAGTGTCCCATTCGGGGGGTCACCCGCTGCAGGGGCTGTGGAACTCCTGAGACCCACGTCCCCTCCTCACTCTCCGAGGCTGGAGATTTCCCACCAGAATCCAGGCTCCCACGCTGTGACCCCGTCTGCCCTGTGCACTATCCCTTCCCAGTGCCTGGAACCGCTGAGAAAAAGCCTTCCCGTTCCTCCAGGTCAACACTCAGCCCCCGAGCTACAGGCAGTGGCTTTCTAGGGGCTTTGGCCCTCTATGGAGGAGGCTGCCCCAAGGGAGAAGCAGGGAGAAGGGGAAGAGAATGAGTAGTAGAAGGGGGAGAAGGAGAGCAGGGAGAGGGGAGAAACCAGGAGGAGGATAGAGGCAGGGGGCGGAAACAGGAGGGGAAGAGGGAGGAAGAGGGAAGGAAACGAGAGGGGGGAGAGGAAGGGAGGGTGAAAATATGGGAGGGGGGAGAAGGAGGGAGTGGGGGAAAAAGTGAGAGGGAGGGAGAGGGAGGAAGGGGGGCGAAACCAGGAGGGGGAGGGGGAGGGGAGGGCTAGAGAGAGATGGAGAAGAGACAGAGAGAGAGATGGACTCTCACACCTTTGAATGAGCTTGAAGCACCTGCCTGAGAAGCTTTCTGCAGGGGACCGTGGAGGAAACACTCTCACCACCCCGCCGCAGACTTCTGGAACCTGGAATCCACGCCCCAAGCAGGAGGCACCAGCCCATCTTTTCACAACCTATCTTAGCCTGAAGTCCCTGCTCCCGTAAGAGGCTGGGCGCTGCATTTTCTTTCCTTTTCTTTTTTTTTTTGAGAACAGAGTCTCGCTCTGTCGCCCAGGCTGGAAGGCAATGGTGCCATCTTGGCTCTCTGCAACCTCTGCCTCCTGGGTTCAAGTGATTCTTCTGCCTCAGCCTCCCTAGTAGCTGGGATTACAGGCACATGACAGCTAATTTTTGTATTTTTAATAGAGATGGGGTTTCACCATATTGGCCAAGCTGGTCTTGAACTCCTGACCTTAAGTGATCCGCCCTCCTCGGCCTCCCAAAGTGCTGGGATGACAGGTGTGAGCCACCGCACCCGGCCTGCATTTTTCAAATTCTAAACCATTGGTCCCATTGCCTAACATGTCCTGGTCATCCTGAGTGGCCACCAGCAGTGCTGGCCACACAGAAGGAAAGTCAGAGGACAGGTGGCTGTCACAGCAATGGTGAAAAGCCAGCAATGGGTGCGGGGTCTCCACTCCTCCCCCAGCCGAGGTCGGTGGGTCTCCAGGGTAAATGGCTTCTTACCACCTCCATAGCCCGCAGCTTCCTGGGCCTCCTCTGTGGGCTCTGCTCCCTCACCCAGGGCTGCCTCCCCTCCGCCCATGCCCCATGGAGATCCCATCCAGGGGAAGCCTGTGCCTGGACACCTCAGCCCACCATGCAGTGGGCACGTTCGTCCACTTCCCCTTTTTCTGTTTGTTTTTGAGATGGAGTCTCAACTTTGTCACCAGGCTGGAGTGCAGTGGTGTGATCTCATCACAGCAACCTCTGCCTCCCGGGCTCAAGCGATTCTCCTGCCTCAGCCTCCCGAGTAGCTGGGACTACAGGTGGGTACCACCACACCCAGCTAATTTTTGTATTTTCAGTACAGACAAGATTTCACCATGTTGGCCAGGATGGTCTTGATCTCCTGACTTCATGATCTGCCCACTTCAGCCTCACAAAGTGCTGGGATTACAGGCGCGAGCCACTGTGCCTGGCCTTTTCGTCCCCTTCTTACCATATGGCACTGGTGAAGCCCCTCCCCAGGGTGTCACCCATGGAGCCCCCAGGATCTGTGTCCCCTGTTTGTGCAGATATACACAGGAACACCTAAGGGAGCCCCCAGGGGCTGTGTCCCACTGTGATTTAAGGCGGGAAGTCGGAGGCCACACTTTGAGAAGCCCTGGGTTAGACAGTCTTTGACGCCCAGGGAGCACCACAGCCCAGATCTGAACCCAAAGCCCTGTGTCAGGCGAAGGACATTTACCTGTGGGATAAGCTCCCATCTGGCAGGTAGGGGTCCCAGCAGCAGGCCCATCCACGCGGGCAGGACGAGCGTCGTCTGCAACACAGCAGATTCCCAGGATTAGGGGAGACCAGGTAAATGGCTGGCTCCTCGGAAGGCGCCAAACGCCCCAGGTCTCTCTGCAAGAAAAGAGGTGAGTTTCGTCCCGCACAAACCGCCTTTCCCACAGCTACCTTCCTCCAGGTTCCTCACAGCCCAGCAAGGAGGGAAGCTGCCTGCATGTCCCCACCGTGCTGTGACCAGCTGCCCCACACTCCGTGGCTTAGGACAACATCAAATGATCCCGCCGCTCTGGAGTTCCAGGGGGCCCCACAGAGCTAAAGTGACGGTGTGGATGGGACCCTGCTCCTTTCAGGGCCTCTGGGGAGAAGCCACTCCTCGCCTTCAAGAGGCCGCACGCATCCCTTGGCTTGTGGCCCCAACTTCTACTTCCGCTGTGTCAGCACTTCTCCCTCCTGCCTTCCTCCTGCAAAGGCCCTGTGATCGGAGCACCTGGGAGCACCTGGGAGCGTCATCCCTCCATCTCCAGGCTTTGCCTTCCATCACTTCTGCAGAGTCCCTTTGCTGGATGACGTAATGCACACACAGTTTCCGGGGTTAAGGATGGGAGCATCTTTGGGGGACTTTATTTTGCCACCCACAGACAGGCTCAGATTCATGGCTTGTGCGGGTGGAAGCAGGACCTGGACATCCCTGGCTGCTGGGTTCCCCTCTGGGGGTCACCCCCTCTGGCCATTGGTCCTGCAGAGTTTGCATCTTGGCCGGGGCACTTCCTCTCTGCCCTGCGCGGTTTCTTCATCCAGAGGTCTCGGGATCCAGGGGGGATCTGACTAGGAAAACCTGGGACTGCAGCAGAGGGTGGTACATTTCTGTGCAGCTGGTCTTCACAGCCTCCTGGGCACCTCACTCAGAGCCCTGGTCACAGCTCAGCCACGGTGTTCTTAGACCTTGCATCGAAATGGTGCCATTTCACACCAGCGTTTGCTGACCGGCTGCAGTGGTGTTCACTTGCCCTGTGTGGCCAGAACCCATTCTTAGGCCTCACTGGCTTTGCAGCCCCAGCCAAGCCCAGACCCAGGCACGCAGTGGGGCTCAGAAATGTCCCTAACGGGTCCGGCTCGGCAGCTCACGCCTGTAATGTCAGCACCAGGGAGGCTGAGCAGGTGAATCACCTGAGGTCAGGAGTTTGAGAGCAGCCTGGCCAACATGGGAAACCCCATCTCTACTAAAAATACAAAAATTAGCCAGACGTGGTGGCGGGTGCCTGTAATTCCAGCTACTTGGGAGGCTGAGGCAGGAGAATCACCTGAACCCGGAAGGCAGAGGTTGCGGTGAGCCGAGGTTGCACCACTGCACCCCAGCTTGGGCAACAGAGCGAGAAGGAAGGAGGGAGGGAAGGAGGAAAGGAGGGAAGGAAGGAGGGAGGGAGGGAGGAAAAGAAGGAAAGAAGGAAAGAAAGAGAGAGAAAGAGAAAAAGAAAGAGAAAGAAAAAGGGAAAAAAAGAAAAAGAAAGAAAGAGGAGGGGGAGGGGAGGGGAGGAATGTCTCAGAAGGAAAGGAGTGTGGTGCTCAGATCTTGGTCCCACTGGCCGGTGCACCTGGCCGTGGTAAGCGAAGCACACCCCGTGGCTACCCCCGTGGGCTGAGAAGAACGTGTGCTCGGACTTCTGAGCCAAAGAATCCAGCAGCAGCCAGCCTGGAGATTCACTCCCTATCTGAGGAAGATCTGAGCCCCTGGCTTATCCTGTGGAATGCAGGCCATGCAGACCCGGTGCTTTGTTTGGAAGGGTTGGACGGGGGTTGCCAGGTGGAGGATGCTGGAGGGAGGGTGTGAGGGAAGATGCTCCATCAACGGCACGCTTTTCACAGGGTTGCCGTCCGGCCGCCGCCATGGAACCACCCTGTGTGTGAGTCTTCTCCATCAACCCTCTGTCATGGTCGCTGGCTCTGCGTCTCTTCCTCGGCCTCTCCAACGAGGTGCCACCCCTATTGAAGTTGACAGGGGTCCGGCCTGACAGCTTCTAAACCCCATCCTCCAGTTCAGAAGCCAGGGCTCCCTGCAGACACGGCCATTCCCAGGGCAGTGCCAGGGATAGTGCAAGCTGAGCCCGGAACGCCTCATGTCCCGGAAAGTGACAACGAGCCCACCGAGTGACACAGACACGTAGAAAACCCACATCCAGGGTGATTCAAATGACAAAACAAGTAATGACGTATGCAGTCCGGAGACTCAGTAAGATGTGTAAGCCTACGCGGACTAAATCAGTGAATAACTGGGCAGCGGGCCGGCTCTTCCTTACAGCAGAGAACTCACTGCTGAGTGGAGACAGGGGGCCTCAGTAGACAGTCACCGCCCCGCAGCCTCCATCCCAAGGACTATTTCAACCAGGCTCACCCATGATGAGACGGTAGGGCTTCATGAGTTTGATGAGGAACAGGATATTCACGAGGTTTCAGAGTGTCATCCCCCCCCAGCTACTTACTAACTGCAGAGGGGAGAAAAGTAACCACGCAGCTGCCCCTTCACCAACGACCAAAATGAGCGTCACCAGCCAGAGTCAAACAAACACATCAGCAATGAGGACACATCATTCTGCAGGATTCCTGCCCCAAAGCCCTGATGTGATCCTGAAGAAATATTAGCTGCACGCGAATCGAGGGATAGTCCACAGAAGAAACGAACTGCATTCTTCAAAACAGCAGCCTCCGGATTGAAAGGCACCTCAGAGAGGTCACCCCAATACAAGGTGTGACCCAGGAAGTTTTTTCTTTTTTGCTATAAAAGGTATGATTGGGACAAACGGCAAGACCCGAATGAGGTCTGCAGATGAGTTACGGTGTTATTAAAACCAGGAAATTGACACTGAAATAATGACAACGCGGTTACTAAGAGAATGTCCTGGTTTTAGAACTAGGGACACCTTTTAGGATGAAGGAGCAGCATGTCCGCAATTGACTCCCAAAAGGGTCAGAAGAAACACACACACACACACGAGCACACACACACACAAGTACACACACAAAGTAAAAGTAATAAGATGTGAACATTCGAGGAATCTGGGTGTGAGCAAAAGGAATTCTCTCTATCCTTTGTTGCTGCCTTCGCTGTCTATCTGAAATTGCCCAGAGAAGACAAGGAGGTGAAGGCGCTGAGGAGGAGTCCCGCCCCAAGCCATCTTTCCCCTCGGCCCATCCAGCCTCCTAAGCAGGGAGCCGCTCCTCAGCTGTCAGCTGGGCCCACAGAAATTGGCTCCAGGCGGAGGCGATGCCACGGTACTTTGCTGGAGGAGGAAATTCCAACCACTCCAGCCAAAGGCTCTGACTCCCAGCACTCCCTGTCCCGGAGGCTCCCAGGTCCTGCCCGGGCCCGTTGGCTCTGTGCAAGGCTGGCCCGGGGCCCTCCTGCGTCTCAGTCTCCTTGTGCACTCAGGGGCCTGGGCACGGCCCAGCCCCTTCCTTTCCGGGAGGCCCGTTCTGCAGGGAACTGGATTCCATGGCGGGGTGGGCTCCCCAGGCCAGGCCCCGCCCCAGCCCTCCAAGCCGCCCTTCCTGGCGGGCAGTCCAGTGCCTGTAGACCACTTCCCCTTGTGATTCAGCGCAGCAGGCCGGCCACCCCTTCCCAACTCCGCCCTCACGCGGAAGGGCAGGATCACAGGTGTAAAATACTCCCCACACCTGGCTCTGGGCAGCGACAGCTCTGAGCTATCGATGCCATGGTCCAAACACATCTTCCTTCATTGATCCCTTGAACAGTGACAGAGCAGCTACCGTGTGCCAAGCCCCAGAGTTCCGAGACAGGGAGGGGGGGCAGTTATGAGGGGACCGGGCTGAGGCTAGACAGTAGGGGGAGGAGGCCCAGGGAGGGGCCATGCAGGCCTTGGTCTCCCCTGTCTCTCCCCCTCCTCCCCTTCAGGGTCCCAGGATAGGGAGGGATTCAGGAGACTGGGCACACATCCTGGCCCGGTCCCTAACTGCAGGGTGACCTGGCCTGGCCCTTCCCTGTCTGCACCTTGGGTGCTTCCTGGGGACAAGGGATGCCCCATCCTGAGGACTCCCGGGGGTTCTAAGGCCAAACCCATGGGACTGTGTCTGGAGTCTCTGAACGTGTGGCTTCAGAGGCCCCTGCCTTGTTCTTTGCCAGTTTTGTTATCACTGACGCACACCTGGAAAAACATGAGCTGGGCCCTGGCCTCTCAAGTGACTCAGCGGGCGCAGTCGCTCCTGTTAGACACACTGGGGCGGGGGTGGGGGGCAGGCACTGTGGCTCACGCCTGTTATCCCAGCACTTTGGGAGCCTGAGGCAGGCGGATCACGAGGTCAGGAGTTCAAGACCAGTCTGGCCAATATCATGAACCCCTGTCTCTACTAAAAATACAAAAATTAGCCAGGTGTTGTGGCACGAGCCTGTAATCCCAGCTACTGGGGAGGCTGAGGCAGGAGAATCGCATGAACCCGGGAGGCGGAGGGTGCAGTGAGCCAAGATCGCGACATTGCACTCCAGCCTGGGCGACAATGCGAGACTCCGTCTCAAAAAAAAATAGATAAATAGTGACTTCACAGGATTTATGACAGAGGCAATCCATCAAAAAAAAAAAGAAAAAATAGACAAATAAAAAGTAAATAAACATGCAGGGGAAGGAAAGGGAGAAGTGCCGGAGAGCAGACCCCAGCCCCAGCCCCAGACCTAGACCCAGCCCCAGCCCCAGCCCCAGCCCCAGCCCCAGCCCTAGACCCAGCCCTAGACCCAGCCCCAGCCCCAGCCCCAGCCCCAGCCCTAGACCCAGCCCTAGACCCAGCCCCAGCCCCAGCCCCAGCCCCAGCCCTAGACCCAGCCCCAGACCCAGACCCAGCCCCAGCCCCAGTCCCAGTCCCAGCCCCAGCCCCAGCCCCAGCCCCAGTCCCAGGTGGCCCAGAGGCAGACAGCGAGGTGAGGGATAGGTGGTATGGGAGTGATGGGGTGGAGAAGTGGGTGGTGAGGGTGGGGTGGACTCACCGCCTCTCCCCGGCGCCTTGGCCTCCTCAGGCCCCGCTCTCTCCCAGCTCACAGAGGGCCTCATGGCCACAGTCCGGACCTGGTCCTGGCTGCCGCCGCTTCCCGACAGCCCCACGGGCCCCCTCCCCCTGGGGGTTGGCTCCTCAGTGGTCATGACAGGGAGGTTCTCCATGACCCGTGGAGGCTTCACATGCCTGGCCCTGTGGACAGAGGGGGTGTGGTCAGCAGAGGCCACCCCTCCAGGACCAGCACAGAGGTCGTGGCCAGGGCTGGGGTCCAGGCGTTGCGGAGTGCCTGCGCCTCTCAGACCCAGTGGGGCCCTCACCGCAGCAGGTGGCCACACCCTGTGCTATGGCCGCGATCCCCACCGCGCGGTGCCTCCCCTCCCCTTCTTGGGTTTGCTGTGCTTCTGTCCTCCACGGGGCCTCCTCTTGCTGGTTTTCTGCCTGGAGGCCCCTTTCCCATCGAGGCAGAGCCCCTGGGTGCCTCGGGCCCCTTCTCAGGAGCGGGTCACTGCCTCTTTCCTGGGCCGTCACACCCGACAGATTCTGCTCCGGGAGTCAGGGCTCAGTCGCCTGTCAGAAGGCACAGAAGGACACAGAGTCCCCCTTCGGGTGTCACGTGCAGGCGCAGGGGCCATGGGGCCAGCAGCCTGGGCCAGGGCTGAGGCGTGCAGGGGACAGATCCCAGCTGTGGCCACAGTGACGGGGTCAGCCACATCCTCCTCAGCTCCGGCCTCGGGCAGAGGGGCTGATGAGAGGGGAGGATGGCAAGCGGGTAGTCAAGACACCTGCTGTCCCTGCAGGGAGGGCCCAGTCATGTGGGGAGCCCTGGTCCCTGACTGTCGGTGGGGGAGGGTCAACCGTGCTCCACAGAACGCCATGGACTGGGCGGTTTTCAGGCCCAGAGCCTCGGGGAGTGATGGGGATGCAGAGGAAGGAGAAGGGGCTCCGTCCGCACCCGATGTGTGGTGACAAGCCTCTCCCCTGCTGCTGCTAATGCAGGCTCCGCTGCCCCTGCGCGGTGAAAATGTGAGGTGGGGAAGAGCTACGTCCAGCGTTCCGTCAGTGCCTGCCTCCCCATCGCCCCGCCCCTGCGAGACATTCTGAGCAAACACTGGGACACACTTTCCAGTGCATGGAGTTGTCCCCTTGCCCCCAGCAGCCGGCAAAAATCCCCTCTGCAGGCAGGGCACGGAGAACCGGGCCGCCACGCCTCTGACCTCTGTTTGGGGCAAAACTGCGAGTCTGGCCTCCTGCTGTCCCACTGCCCTTTTTGTGGTGGACTCCGGGGGAGCAGGGCACCCAGGGCTCGGCAGGGCCTCCGTCCGGGCCTCAGAGCCCCAACGGGCCCCCGAGGCTGGGGCCTGCCAGCTGCCAGGATGCCCCCCCAGAGCCTCCTGTCCCTATCCCCCATCTCCATCTCCACCCTGGTCTCTGGGCAGGGAATGTGGCAGGGGACTGGGAGGCACACCGGGCAGCTGCTGGGGGGGGCATGGGGTCTGTAGTCAGGGACACAGGACGTGGCTGTGAGGGGAGGAAGGAGGCCCTGGGCATGGAGCACCTGGGAAGGGCAGAGAGCACCCCTGGGGCTTGAAGCGGGAACAGAGGGACAAGTCCGTCCCAGTGTCTGCTCAGAATGTCTTGCAGGGGCGGGGCAATCGGAGGCATGAGCTACCAGGGACACTGGGCTGATTTCTTCCCCCACCTCAAATGTTTACTCAACAGGGGCAGCTGAGCGTGCCTTAGACAGCAGCAGGGCTCAGCATACGGCAGGCACGGACGGAGCCCGGTTCCTTCCCCAGCACCCCCAGTACCCCCCCACACACCCTGAGGCTCTGAGCCTGAAAACCCAGAGGCGGTCAAGACTGACCTCAGCATGGCCCCAGGACAGTGGGTGCCAATAGGAACACCTCCCAGTGCCAGACACCTTGGCCCAGCCACCCCCAGGGAAGGCCTACCTCCCCAGTGCACAGATGGGGAAACCGAGGCTCTGGGGGGGTTAGGCAACTCTCTCACCTGTGCAGGTATGCGCGCACATGTGCACACACACACACACACACACACCCCGGTCAGACCGAAACAGACACACACACTGCAGTTGCCGTCCCTGCTGCCTGCTCCCCCACCCTTGAGTGCCTCCTCCATCCCGGCACTGCTCTCGGCTCGGGCCACCACTACGGCGACGGGTCCCTTCACAGAGGCTGCTCCCCCAAGAGCCAGCTCCCCAGTGACATTTAGTACAGGATGAGGAAACCCTCGTAGGGGGGGGCAAGTCAGTGACAGGCAGGGACGGGTGGGTGTCATGCAAGCCCAGTCATCACCCCCGCCCCCCACGGACGTGGCTGTCACCCCGAGAAATGGCCTCCCAGGCCCCAGCTCACCGCACACTTCAGGCTCCATCGGCAGAGTAGGGGTGGGAGGAGCCCACGGTCTCAAGTCTGGTTTCAACAACCACCACCCACCCCTGCGACATGCCAGCTCTGAGAGAGGCAGTGGGAACACAGAGGGAGGAAGACCCAGGCCTGCTCAGTTGGGAATTTAGACCCAGAATAGCGATGGTTCCGTGAGGCAGGTTCTATGAGGCATAGAAAGGGTCCCCTAGCCCTGGCGGGAGAGGGGATCCCCACAGTCAGGAAAGGCTCCCTGGAGATGCTCAGAGTGCAGGGCCTTGGTGGGACCAGCCCCGGGCCAGCAAGGCTTGCAGAGTCGACAGCCCCTGGCTGTGAAGTGGCCTTGGCACAGCCCCTCCCACCTCACACCTGCTCCAGCTGGAACCTGATTAGTCAGTCTGTGGCCAAATCCTTCCCACTCCCCAACCACCTCTGAGGGGCAGCAGCCGGGACCTGCACCTGCGGGAGCCGGGGGCAGTGAATCGGGAGACCTCTGACGCCAAGAGGCGCCCAAGAGGCCCTCCAGGGAAGCTGCTTCCCCCTGGAACTGGAGTAAGGTGCAACCCTGGAGACCTGCTCTCCAAAGGAGGAAGCGTGCGCAGAGCTGCAGAAGCAGAGCACGGCCTCACAGTGGACGCCCCACGGGGCATCTGTAAATGATCACATGCCCTGTGCAGCTTGGGGCCTTCGCTCTCCCTGTTCCTGTGTCCTGGGACCCTGGTCATGCCTGGAGAGCTCTGGGCACCTTCAGGGGCAGCCAGGGGACGCCCCAGCCACCCTGGCCCAGGCTCAGACTTTGCTTTCTCCCCCTTGCTTTGCCAGACTGCAGTCCCGGCGCCTGTGGCTGCATGCGCCACCACCTGGCCCCGGGTCTGTGGCGGCACCAGGAAGCCCTGGCCTGCAAGGCCAGCTGTCTTCCCGTCTCCTCTCCGGAAGCACACAGAGGCAGCTCAACCAAGCGCTGGAATCCACTCCCTGGACGTGCCAGCTTCCTGGTTTATGGGGCCTTTAGCTCCCAACGCCTGACCTTGGGGTCCTCGTCCTCCCGTCTCTGCCTCTTTGCCCCTCAGGAGCCAGGTCTCGTGTCCCTGTAGGTGGAGCAGGGGTCCCAGCAGACTCTCGCCGTCCCGTGCCACCTGCCTGCCTCCCAGCCTATGGGTGTTAGGAACGGGCCTATTGGAAACGCATGCAGGGCTTCTATGGACCTGGCAAGAGCTGCTGATCAGAGACTGTTTCCTGAGGAAAGGAGGGCTCCCCAGACTCAGGGAATTTCCCACTTGCTGTTACAGCCCTCAGCGTGGGGTTCCTGCGTAGAGCCTGGCGATGAGGAAGTGAGCTCCATCGCCCCAGCTCCCCCTCCCTCAGCCCTGCAGGCCCCGCCACAGCTGCACAAGCAGAACCCCCAGCCATGGGCAGGTGTTGGTGCTCCCAGGGGGCCAGCTCGCCGGGCTGGGGGACCACCAGGCAGCCTGCAGGACTCTCTCCTTCCTGCCTTTATCCTGTTCGGTTTATCATCGGGACAGACCCCTGGGGGGCCCTGGATGGGTCAGAACAGGCTCCAGCCCCAGGCCATCCTCCAGCCCTGGAGAAGGGGCAGAGTTTGGCTCCAGAACATGGAGACGTGGGGCCAAGCCCCGGTGTCTGGGAGGGCTCTCCATCCTCAGTTTACTGAGCCAGAAAATGCCAATGAAAATACACGCCATGCAAATGGGTCAGGTGGGTTACAGGGACAGTGCTTCTGGCCCACAGCCAGGGACCCATGAATGTGGATTGGAAGAAGGAGGAAAGGGCCCCCAGCCAGCCCTGAACGGGTTCAGGAAGCTTTGGTCAAGCCTCTGCCAGGCTCTTACTGAACAAACACTCTTACGGCCCTTGAGACCTGACCTATGCCACCAAGCACCTCTGGAGGGTGGGCTTGTCACCTCGAATCCTGGGGTGACACTGTCCTTTCAAAATTCATGCCCACAGGAACCTCAGAATGGGGTCTTATTTGGAAATGGTCTGTGCAGATGACGTTAGCTTCAGTTAAGATGAGGGTGTTCAGATGAGATGGGCCCTGAATCCAGGCCTGGCTTTCTTGTGAGTAAAAGAGAGGACACGGAGGCACCCCGAGGAGCCGGGGAGGAGGCCATGTGACCAACGGGACGGGACGGAGGGTGGAGTGATGCAATCACAGCCAAAGAGCGCAGGGAGCCACAGGGAGAGGGAAGAGGCAGGGAGGAGCCGCCCAGGAGCCTTCCGAGAAACGCCTTGAGTTCAGAATTCCGACCTCCGAGGAGCTGCGAGAACCCGCAGGAGAGGGCCCTGCCGCGCGCTCTGGCAGCCAGGGAACCCGGCGCCCCGCGCACTCCTGGCCCTGTCTCTCTCTAGTGTGCGGTGCGGCCATCCTCCCCCATGCCGCTGGAAAAGCAAGTGATGTCTTCATGCGTAAAACGCCGCCCAACGCCCGTCACAGGACACAGTTGTCATCACTGTCAACAGCGGTGTTGACAGTCACATAATTACGGCCGTGCAGGGTGCTCACAGCATCCTCGGCTCACCTGGAGGAGGGAGGCACCACCGTGCTCCTTTCACAGACGAGCCATCAGCTGCGGTGACTCTGCCTGCCGACGGTCACACAGCCCAGCGGCACAAGTGGGACTGAACCGGGGCGGTCTGAGCCCAGCCCCCACATACCCATCCTAAACCTAGACACCCCGACTCAGCCTGCTGCCTGGCACTGGGAGGCCACACACACCCTGAGTGGCTGGCCCACATGCAGGCTGCCCCTGGCCCTGGCACTGGCCGGCACCACTGACTCCCCCCAGCGTCACTCTGCTATTCATCTCATCTGAGCCTCGACAGCAGCAAAAGGTCGGAAACTCCCACTTCACAGACAGGGCAGGGCTCCCGGGACTCCTGGGGGGCCACGCCCAGGCCCAGAGGGGTCTCAGCGGTGTACACACACAGGACCATGCGCCCTGGCACACCTACAGTTGAAAGCTGGGCCCAGGTCCTCCCTGGAATTTTCAGGCTGGAGCCCCTGGTCCAGTCACTGGTCCATTTGGTTGTTGGAAAAGAGACCCAGGTGGCGGTGTCAGAGTGGCCAGTTACAGCCACCACAGTGCTGGGTGAGGCTCAGAGGCACTGGACTCACCCTGGTGGGTCTGGCAGCGTGGGCCCAGCTAATCCAGGGCTGGGGGTCACACCTAAGACCCGCTAGACCCGGAATCGCAGTCACTGGCTCTGCTCCCAAACCCCCAGGGCCGCCCAGGCCAAGGGTCAGCATGGGGTCAGGCCAGTCCCAGAAGCAAGGGTGCTTTGTCAAAGCTGAGATTGCCGACAATCACTGCGGACTAGCACTGCCAACACCTGTGAGCTCTGAGTGGGGTCTGCGGAGGGTGCCCACGACCTCCCCTAGGCCCCCGGCTCGCAGTTTTGCTCCACCCCAACCCCAAACAGGTCAGAAAAGTCCTCAAGAAAGTATAAAGATCCAGCCATGGCAAAGGCCCGCAGACAGCAGGCTGCCCGGCCAGTCCACACCCCGCCTGCCCCGGAGCCCCCCATACCTGCGCTCTGCTCCTCAGAGGCAGCTCCCAGGCGCACAGGGCCGTAGCTCGCAGGCACCAGGTGGCCGCTCCTGGCTCAGCGCTGGCTGGCCCCACGGGGCTGTCTCCAGCTGGACGGAGCAGGCAGGGGCCGCCCACAGCCAGGCTGACTGCACAGCGGCCTCCGCCCCCTGCTTCCTGCCCTACTTCCTCCCTGTGCCTGGGGACCAGTGACGGAGAGGCAGGCCCAGGGCGGCTGCACAGACACCGCAGCCGGTTGATCATTAGCTCTTTCCTGGCCCGGCTCCAGGCCCTGTCCTGCCCGCCCGCTGCCCAGCCCCCAGGCTCTGTAGTAGAGGCCAGGGGCACCCAGTCCCCGGCCAGGCTGGGATTGGGGAAGTCCACCAGCCACCGGCCCTCCAGCCCTGCCAACCTCAGCTCTGCTCTCTGTTCCTCTTCCACTTACTGCGCACACACACATACACGTGCCTGCACACACACGCACACACACACACACGCCTGCACACGCACACGCGCACACACGCATACACATGCCTGCACACACACATACACATGCCTCACACACATGCACACACACGGCTGCGCACACACCACACACACATACACATGCCTGCACACACACATACACATGCCTGCACACACATGCACACACACGGCTACACACATGCACACACACGTACACATGCCTGCACACATGGCTGTGCACACATCACGCACACATACACATGCCTGCACACACAGGCACACACATACACATGGCTGCACACACACACACACATGCCTGCACACACACATACAAACACACATGTTCATGCACACCGACTCACAAGCACATGTGTGTGCACACATGGACAGGCACACAGATGCACACAAACACTCATGCACACTTCCCTCGCCTCTGCCCCGGGTGCTGTCCAGGGCACCGGTTCCACCGATGGGAACATTTAGGGGAAGAGATGGGCCTCTTCGTCCTCGCCGCAAGCTCCCCTTCTGGAACCTGGCCTGTCCCAGCGGGTCTACCTCTTACCTTCCCACTGGCTCCAGGCCTGAGCCAGGTTTGAGAGCAGAAACCTTCCTGGCCAGGCAGACCCAAGGCCAAGGCATGGACTCTCGCCCCGTCCGCTCAGGGAGCCTGGACTGGACTCACGTCAGCTCAGACAACAGGCACAAGTGAGCTCAGGTTGGCCCATGGGCCCTGCCTGTCCACCTACTCTGATGCCCTTGCCAACACAGGTGTGGGCACCCATGTGGTAGGTGTGGGCTGCTGGCTCTGGCCAGCTCTAGGAAGAGGGAGTGGGAGGGATCCCTCCACCCTGCGCTTTACACACACCTGGTTTAATAAAAGCAGGAAAGTCCTCAAGTTAAATAGTAACGTGTCCATCTCACAGACAGGAAAACTAAGGCTCAGGGAGGTTATGTGGCATGCCCAAGGCCAGTGACCAACTAGAAGATAACACTGGAACCAGGTCTGACTGGTTCTCAAGCCATGAGGGCTGGGGTTTTCAACCTTGGCACTACCAACATTTGGGGCCGCGTCCCTCTTAGTTGAGGGGGGGCGGGGGCTGTCCCGTGCACTGGAGGGTTTTAGCTGGTCCCTGGCCTCCACCCATGGGATACCGGTAGCCCCCTCCTCCAGTCCTGACAGCCAAACATAGCTCAGATATTGATCGCCTGGGTGTGAAGTCGCCCCGGGCTAAGAACTCCCACCCCAGGTGAGCTACTCAGGTCAAAGCCACTCCCAGCCCGCTCCCGAATCCTTCCTCCTCAGCTCCCGCCCTGTTCACCTTTCTCTAATCACAGACTCTGCCTGGGGGGCCGTCCCTTGCCTCAGCTCCCCCATGTCCTGCACAGCAAGGGTCACACCCTCCCTCCTCACAACGGAGGCTGGGGCCCAGGACGGGGGTGCAACTGCAGATGGCCCAGGTGCATCCCCTTGCTGCCCCAAAAGGGCCCCAAGGAGGGTCCATGGAAGGCCGAAGCCCCTTAGGGGCCCAGGCAGGCCCAGCCTCCAGGCTCCCCCGGCATGGCCTGGCCTGGCCAGACCCCACCTTCCATGTCACCAACATACTTGGTGACCACACAATGGTGGGGGTGGGGGAGAGGGAGTTCAGAGGCACCAAGGGACACTTTAAGAGAGTCTCCAGTGACAGCAATCTGAAAGTCTGACCCACAGGCAGAGGAGCAGCAGCTCCCAGACCAGCTCTTCCTCCCTGCTGGGATGAGGTTCCCCTGCCTGGACTGTGTCTGAGGAGGAAAACGGTGGCCTCTCCAGCCGCAGTGAAGGACAGCTCTGATGGTCACTCTGTCAGTTTCCTGGGGCTGCCCCATCCAAGTGCCACATGCTGGGAACTCCAGACAGCAGAAGTGTCATCTCTGACAGTTCTGGAGGCCGAAGTCAAGCTGTGCGGAGGGCCACGTGCCCTCCAGAAGCTCCAGGGGCGGCCTTGCCAGCCCGCTCCAGCCTCTGGGGCTCCAGGCATGTTCTGGCTGGAGGTCGCCTCACTCCAGGCTCTGCCTCTGTCTTCGCCCAGCCTCCTGCTCTGTGTCTGTGTCTCCTCTCTCCTAAGCACCCTGTCACTGGATTTGGGGTTCACCTAAATAACCCAAGATGATCTCACCTGGAGACCCTGGGAGGAAATCACAGCTGCAAACACCGTCATTCCAAAGGTCAGTTCCCAGGTTCAGGATGGACATACATGTCACTGGATTTGGGGTCAGCTCGGCACATAAGCTGTGAAGCAGGCCTGGGACAGTATGGTTGGGAACATTGGTCCCCAAACACAGCCCCCTCAACCTCAGCTGCCTGCAGTCCCTCGAGCCTGGTGTCCTGCCAGTTCCCTCCTTGGGCCTTGGGGGGTGGACAGTACAAGGTCTGCCTTTCTTACACTTCCCTGCAGACACCTGCCAGCCCCGTCTCCCCACCATTTCCCCCGACCAGAGCTCAACTTGCATCCTGTCCGGCCCCGCCAGCTCCCCTCTGCCTCCCCCTGGCTCAGCCCTTGACTGGGTAATGTGTCCCCCCTTCACAAAGCTCCCACTGCCAAAGCCCAGAGCAGCTTGGGAGCCAGATTCTCCTGGCACCTTCCCTGAAGAATGGGTGCAACTCTGGACACCTGCCTCTTCTCTGTGTGGGTTGCCTTCCTGGGCGAGCAGCCACCCCCAAGGCATCTGCTGCCCCAGTGCCCAGGAGCTGTGGATGCCCACAGAAGCACCCAACATCACCCCCCCGGTCTTCCTCTCCCCATTCCCCCCACCAGTGCCACCTGCAGCCTCTGTGACTCCCTCCCCCACCCAGTGAGGCTTCTCCACTGAGGTCCAATTCATCTCCAGCCTGGGCTCCACATACAGGAACTGGGCAGGCCGAGGGCACACGCATACGTCAACACAACCTCATGGAGTGGTCACTTCCTCCCAGTAGCGCTGGGTGTCAGGCAGGTGGGGATGTGGGATTCTGTGGCCGTGCCCCGAGTCATCATAAAGATTAAATTAGACTTGAGGACTTTTCCAAAACACCAAGCACAGGTGCACAGATCAGTCGCACTGAGATTCTGCATGTGTGACAAATGCCCGTGCCGGGTCCCTCTCCACGGCTTTGGCCCAGAAAGGAGCACAGAGGGGTGACACTCCATAGGCAGGTGGGAAAGACCGACGCCCTGGGGAGGCCAGCACGTGCTACCAGTGCTCTGGCCTGTTGCCCCACTGTGGGGATGGGGCTGCCTGTGCCTCTGCTTATATGTTAGAGCAAGGGGCAGTGGAGAGAAGTGGGGAGTGGGCCCGAGACCTTCTTCGTCAACTTGCTGCCTGCCTGTGGCAGCTCCTCCCTCCTCCAGGCCTCAGTTTCCCATGTATAAGCTGAGACTCAAAGCAGGTGCCCGCCGTTCTCCCGCCTGCTCACACCTCCACCCATTCTCCAGAGTGGGCAGAACACACTTCCTCTCCTAGCCAGAGATGCTTGGCTTCGCCCCCTGTTTGTTTTTCTGGAAACTGCGTTGAAAAATGCCCCCAGACGAGCTCCGCCTCCACACATGGGTCTGGAGACATTTCCTTTCCTGGTCATTGTCCCCCGCTGTGGCTGGAGACCCCGTATCCTGTTTGTCTCTGCAGCTGCACTTCTGGCCCAAGGCCGGGGGGGGGAATTTCTGAGAGCCTCCCCCAGTTCCACAGAGCACAGGGCACCCTGACTCCACACAGCACACCCAGCAGCCTCCCAGAGGAAGGGACCTGAGCCTTCACGGCTGGGAGCTTTCCAAGCAGGACCACCTGGAGGCTGCAGATGCTGGGGCAGAAATGCACACAGCCCTGCCTGCCAGAGGGCCTGTCCGAACCCCAGCTCAGCCTTCAATTCTCCCAGCACAATCTGTCACTCCTCTGGGCCTCAGTCTCCCCCATCTTGCAAATGGTAGAGTTGGACTTGGAGATCTCTAAGTGCCCTGCAGCTCAACAGTTCTGCTCCCTGATGTGGTTGTAATAAATTCAAATTGTCACTTGCCAAGAAGATGCTCAGTCCTTCAAGAGGATTGTCATCACGTGGGGCTTGCCAATGGCCCCACCAGCTTGAGTGTCTCCTGATGGCTGCTGGTGAGTGTCTCCTGATGCCTGCTGGCGAGTGCCTCCCGATGCCCACTGGACTGATTCACAGAGGGCCTAGAGGTGGCATGACCTGCCCAGGGCCACACAGCTCCTATGTAGCAGAATCAGCCCAGATCCTAGTCCTTCCAGCACCAAACCTGTGTTCCTCACCCCTCCCTCAAATGCCCTCTGGGGCTTTCTAAGGTGTGAGTTGAGCAGCCAGAGACAAAGGCAATGGTGCCCTCAATTCCTGGAAACTCCCGGGAGCAAGTCCTTTCCAAGAGTCTGGGGTTTTCCAGGGAACCTAACACGCACGCTTTCGAGCACCAAGCCCCAGAGTTAATCTTTGCGATGGTGCTCTGGAAAGCAGTGGCCCTCCTCTGTCCCCTTTCCCTGATCTCTGGGACCAGCTGGTGTTTGATTGAATTATAAGGCAAAGTGACCCATTGCCAGGTGAGGGGATAGTCATAGAGTTTCTCCATCTCTCCACCTGCCTTTGATACCAGCCGGTTCTCCGCCTTTGATACCAGCCGGTTCCCCGTTTCTGGCCTGCTCCGGGCTGGGAAGCTGCTGAACAGGTACAGCAGAGTCGGAGACAAAACAAAACAAGCCGCCCCGATGAGAGGTTCCTCTCACTGAGAGAGGAACAAGCTCATTTTCAGCAAGCGCTTCCTGTCCCGGGTTTGAGGGCTCAGGAGTCTGGGCAGATGAGGTGTCAGGGACACAATTTCTAGCCAATGTAGAAGTGGCAGGTATGGCCACCACGGCCTGGGAAAAGCGAGCGTGGCTTCGGACTTTTCCTGTGGCTGTCCCTGGTCACTCAAATAAGCTACCAGATCTGTTCCTGCGTGCTTCATTCAGGAAAACCCAAATCTGGCCCACATGTGACACAGCGGGTATGAAGCCCCAGCCACGCCCTTCAGCTATGACTTTTTAGGGAAGCCCCTTTAATTATCCATCTCGGAAGGTCCCAGGACAGCTCCTGCCAAAGCCTCAGACACACCCTGAGTGCTGACCAGGCTCCCTGAGGCCGGGGATGCTGGATGGGGAAGAGGGGCCCTGCCTTCTACCTCCCGCAGCCCCCAGCCCTGAAGGCTCAGGTTCCTTCCCCTGGGAGGCTGCTGGGTGTGCTGTGGCTGGTGGCTCTGTCTCTGTGTTTTGCAGTCTCCTGCAGCAAATGACAGCTGCAATTATACAAAGGCACGGGCGGCTTCTGGCTTCTTCACGCTGCCTCAGAGCCTATTCAGTTCTCCGCAGCAGTCCCGAGTGAATCATCTCAGGCTCGGAAGGTGATCCGGACCTGCCCCTACGCCAGCAGGGGTCCCCCGGGACTCATCCCCTCTCACGGAACTGTACCTCTGCAGTTGGTCCCACTCCCCCACCTCCAGGTAATGCTGCTTTTTGCGGTTTGGAGCCCCACCTGCCACTGGAGATGGCAGCACCCCCATCCCAGCTCTGCCCTCTGGGACCCCACCCATCCCATGATTTGGCTGCTCACAGGAGGAGCTCACAGACAAGTCGGGGAAACTGACCCGGAAACAGACCAGGATGGCAAAGCATGTTCTGTGTAGCAGCAAAGGGAGGCCTGGGAGGAAAGAGAGGAGGATGAAATCGAGGAAGACTTCCTGAAAGAGGAGGCACCTGGGCTGAGACTTGGAGGGAGAGGAACCAGGCAAAGCGAGGGTGTAAAGGGCTTCTCAGGGGTCAGGGCCAGCTGAAACAACTGTGCTCCTGGCAGGCAGAGTGCTAAAATCTCCCACAGCCACTTCATGGGACTATGGACTCTGGTAGCTAAGGAGAGGCCAGCACACTTGCACCCTGAGGGGTTAATTTACAACTACCACAGAAGTGACTCTCAGGAATGCAGGGACCTGGGGGCTACAGGCTACTTCAGCAGGCTGCTCGCCCTCCCATTGGCCCTGTCCAGCAGAACAGGCTCACGGGAGCCTCCAAGGTCGTTCTAGAACGGGGGAGGCAAATGCGCTCTGAGCAGGGCCAGGGGGGACGCGTGTTTGGCTTTGCCCGCCATCAGGTCTGTCACAACCCTGCCCTTACAGCAGGAAAGCAGACAGACAGCAATAAGTGATCGGGTGTGGCCACGTGCCAATAAAACTTTATCTATCATACAAGAAGGGGGACCAGATCTGGTCGAGTGTGGTTTGTGGACCACAGAACCGAGGCCATCTTGTGCCACGAACAGGCTGGGGACGTGGTCCATCACTGCCGGCCCCGCTTCGCTGCTCCGCCCTGGTCACACCTGCAACCACGCAAACCTGTGCACAGAGAAGCCACTCACCAGGTGGCGTCTTCAGAGTGGAATAGAAGACAGCAAAGACAAGTGGTTGGTAACAAGGTTGTGATTTATAACCTCAGAAGTACCTTTACCCAAGGTCACAGGAAGTTCAGTTCCTCGTGTTTCCATGGCCCTGGCATTTCAAAGGTGACTCAGGGTTGGGCACGGTGGCTCATGCCTGTAATCCCAGCACTTTGGGAGGCCGAGGTGGGCAGATCACTTGAGGTCAGGAGTTTGAGACCAGCCTGACCAACAATGGTGAAACCCCGTCTCTACTAAAAAAAACTACAAAAATTAGCTGGGTGTGGTGGTGGTTGCCTGTAATCCCAGCTACTTGGGGGGGCAGAGGGGAAAGAATCACTTGAATTTGGGAGGCAGAGATTGCAGTGAGCCGATATCTTGCCATTACACTCCAGCCTGGGTGACAGAGCCAGGGTCCATCTCAAAAATAATAATAATAAAAATATATAAACAGGCTGGCGCGGTGGCTCACGCCTGTAATCCCAGCACTTTGGGAGGCTGAGGTGGGCGGATCACAAGATCAGACGTTAGAGACCAGCCTGGCCAAGATAGTGAAACCCCATCTCTACTAAAAATACAAAAATTAGCCGGGCGTGCTGGCGGGCGCCTCTAATCCCAGCTACTTGGGAGGCTGAGGCAGGAGAATCGCTTGAACCCGGGAGACAGGTTGCAGAGATCACACCACTGCACTCCAGCCTGGGAGAGAGAACGAGACTCTGTCTCAAAAACAATAAATAAATAAACAAACAAATAAATAAAGGTGACTCAGAGACCATCTCCTGCCCCTGGAGAGCCCAGCTCCATGCTGAGCAGCCCCGTCATCTTTCCCAGCCTCCGACTCCTCCCGAGTAAAATGCTGTCTCTCCTGAAAGCAGTGTTCTGCAGAACACAAACAGGCAAAGATGCCCTGCCCACCTCCCCAGGCCTTCCCAAGCGTGACTCAGACCCTGGCACAAATCTCTCCCGAGATTCCTTCCCGAGTTGATTCCTCCACGCACCCAAGTCTGAGGACAGGCATATCCAGGCCAGCGTGATAAGCTGCTTGCCTGGAGCCCCATAGCAGCTGGCGCTGGCTGGCAGCGTCATGAGTCATCCCCTAGAAAGGGCTAGGATGGTGTGCCACGCAGCGGTGCTCAGACCATGTGTTATTTCTGGCCTTTCCTGCTGAAACCAGCCCCAATCAGATGAGTGGAGCTCTAGGCCCTGTGATTTTGATTTCAGGAACTGCTCTTTGCAAAACAAGGACACAGGGCTCCTCAGCTTTCCAGATGACTGATGGCCACCCTGGCCGGATGGGTGGCAGGACCGCCAGGTCGGAGCCTGCAGGAAGTGGTCAGCAGTTCTCCTGCCTGGGCTGAAACTGAAGACACCCACCCCCCAACTGGCTGGATGTCCTGCTCTGTTGGGCCGGCGTCGCCCTGGAGCCCAGGGAATTGCTGACACTGCGGCCTAACAGTCCACAGTCCTTCCTCCTCCCTGGGCCAGCCTGGCCTGCTGACCAGGTGCCCGAGACCCCTCAGCACAGTGCTCCTCACCTGGGGGTGGTGAGGGAGGCAAGCTGCTTCCCCAGCGGAGCTTTCAGAAGAGGGACCTTCCTTCCTTGGAGGAAGCCGACCAGAGTGCCCTCACTGCCTCCCTCGGAGACCCCATGGCAGCCCCTCAGCTCCTGCCAGCATCTCTGCCTTTAAAACCATGAGGAACAGAGGTTCGGGGGAGGCTAGGATCACAGAGCCAGGGCTGGGCTCAGTGGCTCACGCCTGCAATCTCAGGACTTTAGGAGGCCGAGGCAGGAGGATCGCCTGAGTCCAGGAGTTAGACACCAGCCTGGGCAACATGGCAAAACCCTGTCTCTACAAAAAATACAAAAAATTAGCTGGGCATGTCTGTACATGCCTGTAGCCCCAGCTGCTCGGGAGGCTGAGGTGGGAGCATTGCTTGAGCCCAGGAGGTGGAGGCTGAAGTGAGCAGTGACCCACTGCACTTCAGCCAGGGCGACAGAGTCGGGTTCTGTCTCCAAGAAAAGATCCCAGAGCCAGAGAGGCCAAGTCTCCGAAACACACTGGTGGACCAGCCGGCTGGTGAAGTGTGGGTGACCGAGCAAGGGTGCACAGACGAGAAGGCCCCAGGCGAGGGCACGCAGCAGGGGCCGAGAGGAGGCCATTCTCCCAGGGGCCTGGGGACAGAGATCCCAGCTTACAGATGAGCCCCCCCAGGACCCCCGATCCCATAGGCCCGAACTCCTCAGAGCCCCAACTTTCCTGACTCAGGGGTGGGACCCAGCTGGAATTCCGGGCATTCTGCAGAGCCCAGTCATGGGGATTGAGCCTGACCTTGGCTTACACAAACATTCACGCAGCCCAGGCACACACTCCCCCAGCTCCTCCTAAGGAGTGAATCCTCCCAGCTGGGACCCACCTCCGGGAAGCTCGAGGCTCCAAGGCTGACGTCACTGCAGGTGGAGGGGAGGAGGGCCCCGAGGGGGATTCCTGCAGGCCCCCTGCTGCCCACCTGGACTGGGCCAGATGTCACGGGGCGGGTATGCTGGCAATCTCAGGCACCTGCGGCCAGGCTGGGACAGCCCCATTGCACTGCCTGGCCACCTCCCAAAAAACCTCAAGTTCTGTTTTCCACTCCCCCACTTCCTGGCCTTGAATCGATGTGCCCCCGTGCTCCCCAAAACCACCCAGGCATAGGTCACCAGCGCTTTCCACGTGGCCAAGCCCAGCAGTCCCTTCCTGGCTGCCTCTTCCTTGCCTCTCAGGGCCACTGGTCTGCCCGAGAACCTCACTGGACACCTTCTCCCACCTCCCAGCCTCCTCCTCCCTCACAGACACACTTTCTCCAAGGGCCACACTCTGTGTGGGGAGCTCATGCCGGCAGGGACTTCAAAGCCATCTGCCTTTGCTGAGGTCCCCAGGCTCCAGCTCAGACTGAGGGCCCGTGCCAGCGCCACCGTCTGCCTCTCTGATGGCCGATAGCCAGTCTAGACACCACCCGTCCAGAACTGGACACCTACTGCCCCTCCCCCTGCCCTGCATCTTAGTAGACGGCACCACAGGCACTTGGCACGTGATCCCTCTCTTCCCCACTGGTTACATCCAAGCCACCCTTGCCAGCCTCACTCTGCCCTCCCCTTCCCCCACCCCCCCGTGGGCTCTGACCACCCTGTGCTGTCCCACACCCCCACTGCCTGACCTGGAATCTGCACCCCACTCCTTCCTGCTGCCCCTTCTCCTCCATCTGTGACCTCGGTGCTTTGCCTCCTCAGAGAGGCCTACCCTGGCCACCAGCACGGCCAGCCCTTGCCCTGGGCCCTGGAGATCCTGAGCACACTCCACCCCTCCTGGGACTGGGGCCATCATCCACTACCGCCACCTGCTTCCTAAGCAGGTCCCCTGCACTGCGGGCTCCTCCAGGGAGGGCACTGGCGGACTTTGCTCTCTGTGGCCCCCGTGACGAGCACTGCTCCACACGCTGCAAGCGTTTGCTGAACGACTAACAAACCAAGCGCTGGTGACAGGGGCTGGGCTGCTTAAGCCAGGTGGGAGCCAACAGCCCCATGAATTCTGAGCAGGTTTCACCTGTGCCAGACATGCAGGAGGGCACAGAGCCCGGTCAGGTGCACTTCTGCTGCCGCAAAGCTGTGTGGGCAGCTGGTGGGAGGGAACGGCTTGGAGCGGGCATGGGCTTGCCCCAGGTGGGGCTCCAGCTCTCCCACCTCATGTGGCGAGCGGCATGTCCCTGTGAGCAGCGCCCAGCAGGATTTGGCCACACCCTGGCTGTACCTCCCCTGGGACACTGGAGAGACAGGGAGGGGGCTGCCTCATGACAAGTGCCCAGTGCAGGCTCCAGGCAGCAGCCCCTTGTTGGGCCAATGTCCACAGCTGCTGCCTCACATGCCTGCTGACCAGCTGGGGTGTCTCCCCAGGCGGCGTCACAGGGGCATGGCCCACCACTTTGGTGCCCAGCTAGGTGTGGGTCCCGGGGTCTCCCCCTCACTTGCTGCAGGATGCACGCATGCCTCACCCCCCTCTACCCTGGCATAGCCCTCCGCTGTTCACCAAGGGTAGCGTAGTGGTCCAGGTACCACACGGGGGGCGGAGACTCCCCCACTGGCAAGCACAGAACATGCTGGGCTGCAACCCAGTGACGGAGAGCAGATTCTGAAGCCTGGGTTCGAAGCCCCTGGGGGGAGCTGCTTTACGGGCGCTGCCCAGGACCAACACCTGACAGCGCAGAGGAGGGTTCCACAAAGGAGAGCAGTCGTAGTCATTACCATTCAGTGGGGCAGGATCAGCAGGAGGCATCGCCCAGGTCCAACTTGCATGCCCGACCTGGCCCTGCCCCGTGCTCAGCATCCAGCATGGATGAGTCAGGTGCCTGCCACCCTGTAGAGACCCCAGCCTCAGCCTCAAGGTGGAGACAGTCAAGGAACCAGATGGGACAGCTCGGCCAGAGCAGCCGTTGCAGAGGGGCCAGCAGAGGGGGAGCACCGCACGGGCTCAATCCTGCCTGTAACCAGCTGGGGAGGCTGCCTGGAGGAGGCACTCTGCAGACTATTTCCACACGTGAAATATTCGTGAAATACATTCCCTGGCAGGAAATAAACACATTGGGCCTGGAGTGTCTTGTAGCACCAGGAATTACGGAAGTGTAATCCATAGTTAAACGAATCAGTAGATCCCCAAAATGACGGAACCATGACTAAGGGACACAGGTGTCAACTGAAAGCGCCCCCCAGTGGCCAAAGCTGGGACAATGTGAACAACAAAACAGGTAAAGCCGGTGTAACGTCAAGCCCAGATAGAAAACACATATGCATGAGGCCCCATGGGGTAAGCGATGGGGTAAGCCAGGTAAGTGGGGGGAGAGAGACAGACCCCCCAGGCAGAAGAATTCCAACTACCTTAGGTTGGGGGGCAGAGCATGAACCCCCCTCCTTTAGCATGGGCTGCACATGGTGGCTTTCTTCCACAGAGGACAGTGTGGAAATGGGGAAACCCAACCAACACCCATCAGTCATGTGACCGGGGTCAACAGCATCAATGACAAGGCCTGTTGACAGCAGGTGTCCTTGCTGTGATGTGAGCAGGAATGTGCTTCGCTCTCACGGTCTTCCTCCCCCCAAACCCATAGCCCCAGTCTACTATGAGAAACACATCGGACAAAGCCAGCTGAGCGTGTGGAACGGGAGTGGCGCTGGGTGGCAGAGGGTACGGGTGAGAACATTAATGGTGCTTGGCAGTCAGGGGAAAGCTTCCTGGAGGCAGTGGCATTTGAGCAGGGCTTTGAAGGATGGGAGGTGTCAGATAGGGCAAGGGAAGGTCTGGCAGGAGTCCCGGGGTGGGCAAAGGCACAGTGAGCGGGGCTGGACAGGGGGAGTGGGAGGGGGCGAAGGGCGAGCAGGAGCCTCGGTGAGGAGGGTCTGCACCGCCAGCCCCTGGCCTTCTCTTACCACAGAGGGGGCTGAGCTGCAGGACAGGGCAGCGGACCTCACCAGGCACCCACCTTTGGTCAACAGGGATCAAAAGGGGACAAAGACTCTCCAGGCCAGGGGTCTGAGCTTGCGCCCAGGTGCTCTGCTGGGCTCTGCTGGGGACTGACAGGGCTCCTGCCAAAGTGGCCCCCGGCCTCAGCCATCTTGGGTTTCAGGTTCTAATCAGGAACCTGAGGGCAGGCAGGAGAGGCCCACGGAGTTTCTTCCAACTGAAGCACACGTTCCTATGGTTGGTGTCGGGGGCGCACCGGCAGGGACTAGTTCGCAGACAGGAGAGACCCAAGCTTGGGCGGGTACGCCTCAGGGGCTCCTCAGTCCAGCCTGGGCCTCTGCAGCTTCACTGCCCACTCCACACTCCCTCAGAACAGGAGGCTACCGGCGCATCCCCCACACACGGCCGTTCCACACATGGAGGGCTGCCTGGCAAACTCTTACGCATCCTTCCACGCCCCATTTGGCCACCACCTCTGCTGGGAGTCCTTCTGGGTTGCTCTTGTTTCTGGGAGGGACCGGGGGAGGAGGGGGAGGAGATTACTTCTTCCTCTGCCCCCACCTCACTTGGGCGCCGCCATCTCCTGTCACTGTGCTGTGACGATGCGCCTCCCATGTCCTCACACCAGTGCTGTGAGGATGGGACTCAGCCCTCCCCACCTCGGGGCCTGGCACATGGTAGGCACTCAGCCAGCATCCAGGGCTGGCCCTGGCCCCGTGCTCAGCATTCGACATGGATGAGTTACCCAAATTCCAGATCGGCCTGTTGCTAACAGGGGGCCTTAGCTAAGCCACTTCCCCGTGGCTTATCCATGTAATGGCGCAACAGTCCTTGCCCCGTGGGATTGAGGTTAAGGTTGCGGCACAGAGGTACTGTGGCTCCCCCAGAGAGAATGGACACACTGGACCAGACAAGCAGGCCCTGGGGGACGTGCTGCTGCGCTCTGCGCACCCACTACCAAGTGCCAAGCACGATCTTGGCTGTTTTCACTCTTTCAAGTGGTTTTTTACTTTATTTATTATTTATTGTTATTTTTTATTTTTTTTGAGACGGAGTCTCGCTCTGTCACCCAGGGTGGAGTGCAATGGCGCGATCTCAGCTCACTGCAACCTCCACCTCCTGGGTTCAAGCAATTCTCATGACTCATCCACTCGAGTAGCTGGGACTACAGGCATGAGACACCACGCTCGGCTTTTAAAAGTGTTTTTTTTTTTAATCTACACTTTTCATTTTAAAATTTTAGATAGAAAAGTTGGGAAGCCAGTGCAGAGCATTGCCATAAACTGCCCCCCAGCCTCCCCCGTGACGACCTGTCACATTCAATAAAGCCACCTGGAGCTGCTATTGTTACTCACAATTCACACTTGATTTCCTCAGTTCCCCCCTAGCATCTGTCTTCTGCCCCACCGAGGAGCTCGTGGGGGGACACCACGTCTGGTTTCACCGCCTGGTGTCTTTGGGGGGGACACCACGTCTGGTTTGATGTCTTGGGGGGGACACCACATCTGGTTTCACCGCCTGGTGTCTTTGGGGGGGACACCACATCTGGTTTCACCGCCTGGTGTCTTTGGGTGCCTTTTTGCCGGGTTGGTTTCTCAGACGTTCCTGTTTTCCTGACCTCGGCAGTTCTGGGGAGGACTGGCAGGTGTCTTTGTGACTGTGCTCGCACTGGGGTTTGTCTGATGTCCCTTTACTTTTAATGTGAAATAAACAAATGTTGCTGCTGGTCTTGGCTTGGAGTCAGGCTGGCCCCAGCAGCTGCTGTTCATTCAGCCTCTCGAGAAGCTGACCGATCTCTGCTTCAGGCCCCAGAGGAAAAGGCTGACAACCCTACAGTACAACAGCGAGGGGGTGGCGCGGACGGCTCCTGTCCATCGCCCTAAAATGTAGGAAATGTTGCTCAATCTCTCCCTTGCAGGGAGTGCAAGAAACCCCAAGGGACCCTGTGGCACCTCCTGAAGCGGCAGCACCCGGAGTCCAAGGCCACACCCTAGGCAGGCAGCAGAGAGCATGGTGCCAGCAGGGCCGACCTGAGGGCAGATGACCAATGCTCGTAAAGCCACGACTGTGCTGATGCTTTGCCTGGCAACCCCACTCCTGGGAGTTTACCCTGCAGATGACTGTCGACTTTTGAAATGGCATGGTACGAGCCTGCCCATACGACTCATTTCTAACAGCAACGCCTTGGAAATAACCTGGGTGTCAGATAAATCACACTCCAGCCACACAACAGGTAGCCAGCAGCGGTGACACAGAACCAAGGCGTTCTCTGAGCCAACGTGGAAAGACCCCTGAGACACGTTAAGCAGAAGAAAAACAAGATGCAGAGAACTGCTCCATTTTACGTCTGAAAGTGGGGTGACGAGGCATTTGTATCTGTTGGCACTTGTGAAAGAAACCGCCGGAGGATGAGAGCATTGGCAACAGTGAGGAGCTGGGCAGGTGGGGTACAGGGGAGTTCTCGGGGCGCTGGACCTGCTCTGGATGACGCTGTGACAGTGGATACCTGACTCCATTTCCCAAAAGACACTGAGTTTGACAGCACCTGGAGCCTGAATGTACGCAAATTATATTCGGGAGGCCGAGGCGGGTGGATCACCTGAGGTCAGGAGTTCGAGACCAGCCTGGCCAACATGGTGAAACCTCATCTCTACTTAAAACACTTAGGAGGACAGGGGGAATCCCAGGATGGATGTGAAATGTGACAAACAATTAACTGTCTCACAAATGTATACGACAATCTCATTGAAGTGGGAGGAGGGGAAGTTACACTGAGTCTGTAAAGCTGAAGTCGAAAGGAGCCCACGGACGTGCTGTGCTCTGGCTGGTAAAGGTGCTTCCAGCCGGGCACAGTGGCTCACACCTGTAATCCCTGCACTTTGGGAGGCTGAGACGGCAGGAGGATCATGTGAGCCCAGCGGTTCAAAACCAGACTGAGCAACATGATGAAACCCTGTCTCTACAAAGAATAAAAAATCAGCTGGGTGTGGTAGCACGTGCCTGTAGTCCCAGCTACTCGAGTCTGAGCCAGGAGGATCATTTAAGCCTGGGAGGTCGAGGCTGCAGGGAGCCATGCTCACCCCACTGCACTCCAGCCTGGGCAACAGAACAATAGCCTGTCTCAAAAAATAAATAGGAAAAGTTTCCTCCCACAGGGGTGTGGGTCAGCCCTTCTGATACTTCTGTACATGTAGACTGTCACAGAACCGTTAAGTCAGTGAATGGCTGATGGTGAAAGCCAGCTTTCTCAGTGTTGGAGTGGGTGGTCACAGACGGCCAGCGGGGGAGGAGGCTGGAATCCACCAGGTCATACCAGATTTGAGCTGGAGACGTCAGGATGAACTCACATTTAACCTCATAGAGATACAGATGTTGCATCTAGGCAGACTTACAGACGTGCGTATAGACATGGTGAGTGCACACATACATGCCTTCATGCTCTGGCAGCTGAGACGACCTTAAAGAAAAGACATCCAGCCAGGCACGGTGGCTCATGCCTGTAATCCCAGCACTTCGGGAGGCCGAGGCGGGTGGATCACCTGAGGTCAGGAGTTCGAGACCAGCCTGGCCAACATGGTGAAACCTCATCTCTACTAAAAATACAAAAAATTAGCCGGGCATGGTCGCAAACACCTGTAGTCCCAGCCACTCAGGAGGCTGAGGCAGGAGAATTGCTTGAACCTGGGAGGCAGAGGTTGCAGTGAGCTGAGATCGTGCCACTGCACTACAGCCTGGGCGACAGAGTGAGACTGTCTCAAAAAGAAGGAAAGAGAGAGAGAGAGGGAGGGAGGGAGAGAGGGCAGAGAGAAGGAAGGAAGGAAGGAAGGAAGGAAGGTAAGGGAGGGAGGGAGGGAAGGGAGAAACAGAAAAGACATCCACCTGTAGTCCCAGCTCAGGAGGCTAAGGCGGGAGGCTCCCTTGAGGCCAGGAGTTTGAGGCCAAACTGGGCGATACATTGAGACCTGATGCTAAAAAAAAAAAAAAATTAATTAAAACTAAAAAGTAAAAATAAATAAAAATACTTAAATTTTTTTTTTAAGGAAGAAAAGATGTCCACATAGCAGTAAGCATGCCTAGCACCCAAACAGATCTCAATTTCTAATACCTTTCCCCAGCAACAACAGTTAGGGCTCGGAGAAATGGCGGATTGTAGGACTGGACCAGGAAATTGACAAGCTGAGCCCCCGCCTGTGGCGCCAGGAGAGTGAGTCCGTGCCTGCATGGGGGAACGAGTGAAATCTCACACGCCAAAGGGACACGGAGCTAGCTGAAAGAGTTCAAGTAATTTGAGCAAAAATAAGGTAGTATTTGATTATAACCCAAAGTGTAAAATAGATATCCACAAATCCATCCTCAAATAAATCAACAATGGAATGACTGAGTATAATGGAGGGTGAGAGGCAAATCGCCTGGGCAGAAGAATTCCAAGTAATTGATGGAGCGGCTCCACTCTTAAGGGGGGGGACCATGACTCCTGCTCCTTACGTGTGGGCAGCACGCAGAGACTTCCTTCCAGAGAGGACCCGAGGGAAGGGAGGAAAGGGAATCTTTACAGGGAGAAACCTGACCAACACCCCTCAACCAGGTGGCCAGGGTCAAGGTCAACAGTGGGGGAGTCTTGCTCACAGCATGTGGCCCTGGCACCATGTGATGCGGATGGCACTGCGCCTCGGGGGTCTGTCCCCAAATAACCCGTAATAACTCCAGTCTAATCACGAGAAAAACTAGACAATCCCAACTGAGGCACACTCTACACAATCCCGGCCACTCCTCAAAACTGTCAAGGCCAGCAAAACCAAGGAAGGTCTGAGAAGCGATGACACCCCCGGAGAAGCCCGGCCAGACCAGGGGACTAAATGCAACGTGGGGTCCTGGGGCAGACGAAGCCACTGGGTAAAGACAAAGGAAATCTGAGCCAAGTGTGAGCTGCACTTGGTAATAAATCACCGTATTGGCTCATTAGTTGTGACAAACGTACCGCACCGTACCAAGGTAAGATACTAATAATAGAGGCAGCTGGGTGGGGTTTTACGAGAACTCTCTGAACTGTCTTCCTGACTGTTTTGTAAACCTAAAAGGATTCCAAAGAATTCAGTCTATTAAAATAAACAAAGAAACAAAAAGTCCCTGTAGGGTGGAGCAAGTTTGATGTGTTTGGAGAGTGAACTTTTAAGGCCCAGAGACGCTCAAGCGTCTCAGTGGGATCCCAGCCAGGCCTGGATGACACCCTGGGGCCGCTTGCCATGGACCTCGGGCCAGCCCGGGAGCCTCCCTGGGCCACGACTCCCTCCACTGTACAGGGAATGAGTTAATCACAGAGACACTTGGGGCGCGGCCAGTTTCTCGGTATTGTCCCCCGCAGCACCAGGAAACCGAGGAAGGCCTTTGGAAGGGCAGCCTAGCCCCAGGCAGGACCCGCCTGTGATCCCTGGCCAGTTCTGCCACCTTGAGCCCCAGCCTTCCTCTGTAAACAAGGATGAGGATGAGGACGGGCTCCTTCCTGGTGAACAGAACTCGCCTGGGGCTGCTGCTGTCTCAGAGAGCTCCAGATCATTCCACAACCCCAGCAGGAGAGGGAGGCAAGGTCCCCCCGGCGGGTGGCATGCTGAGACACTGAGGCTGACAGAGGCCCCACGCCTTGCCCGGAGCCACAGAGTCCCCCTCACCCCCAGGGCAGCCTCTCCTCTTGCCGTCCTCTGGGTCAGGCCCCCATACCTCCCCCTCACTGCCCCCGACAGCCTCTGCCTCCAGCCTCTGCCTCCTTCAAAACCCACTCCCAGGTCTAGCCCTGGGAGAAGGTGGCCTCATCCCCAGTGGCAGGTGGGGACCCTGGCCCCATGAGGGGGACTGAGGATTCAGAGACTCAGGGAGCCATTGGAAACCCTCTGAGACCCCTGGCACTGGTGTAGCGGGAGGGCGGGGACAGCATGAGAGGCACAGGGTGCAGGGGAGCATGGCTCTGGCTCCTCCAGGGTCACCAGCACTGTCCTGTTACCACCAGCTGTGGCTGCTGGCCACGTGCAGACACTGCCCTGGGCACCAACACCCATGCCTCATCTTACAGATGGGGACACTGAGGCTCAGGGGGTGGGATCAGTCAGTGGCAAGCCGGCACCAGAACCCCCGGCCACAGCCTCTTAGGCCCTCATCTTTCCACCAGGCACCCTGCCTGCCCAGTCGTTGGGGATCCTGGGGAGACAGCGCCCCACCTCAGCCTGCCACCCTGACAGCGTCCAGCTGCACCCACCAGGCTCCCGGCCCATTTCTCATACATGGGAACACCAGGCTGGCCCTTAGCCTGGAACCCCATTGAGGCAGCACCCACCCTGCTGCTCCTGGCCAGGCGAGTTTTGGGTGCACCCTGCCCCATGAACATCCTCTCCGGCCTCACCTGATGGGGCTGGGGCCTTAGCCATGGGGAGTGGGGAAGCCTCTCCAGGTACAGACCCGGCGAAACGCTCTGGAACTTACCCCTGCCAGGGATGGGAGGAGGGGAGGCTGGAGGCCGGCTCTACCACCTGCTGCCGGGCCGCCGCGGTTCTCACGGTTCCCTCAGGACAGCCACGCAGCCCAGCACCCTGCCCGGGCAGGAGGGTTTTTAGTGAGCCTGGCCTCTGGGCTCCAATCAGATGACCTGGGCGGCGGGCCCCGGGTCATTGGCTGTGCTGCTGCAGCCCGCCCACCCCCACCATGGGATGGGCTGTCTCCTCTGACCTTCCTCCTCCTTATCAGCTGTTGGAACTGTCAGCTCTCCCCAGCCGGCCCCAAGCAGGGTGGGGAGGGAGCTGCCGCAGGGAGCCTGCCACGGGTGCTCCCTGGCCCGGCCCAGTCCAGTCTGCCCGGGGCTTTGGGGATTTCAGATCGCCCGCTTGGTCCCTGCTCAGAGCGGAGAGAGGCTGGGCCCTAGGGACCAGGCCCTGCTCCCCTGGGATGAAGAGGACCTGAGCAGTCTTGCCCAGGCCTGATTTCTGCAGCTGGGCCTTCGCAGCAGCTAGCTGGGAGTCAGGTCAACCTTTATTGAGGACCTCTTGTGTGCCGGGGGGGGCCCAGTATAAGGCCAGCAAGGATGGGCAGGGTCTCTTATGTGGTGTCCAGAGGGATTGGTCCCCAAACTTGCTCAAGATACAGTCACCTGGGATGTCCTTAAAGGTTCAGGTTCTTGACTGAAGACCCCAATATCAGGATCTCCTGGGGAGTGCGGGGGAGCCCAGAAATCTGGATTTTTTCACAAGTTCCCAGGCGATGTTTCTCAGGTGATTCTGGGAACCTCTGCTCCAAACAGCACTCTCCCTCCAGATACTCACCAGGGCTTTGACAGACAGGGGCTTCTCTGCCCTCCACAGGCCCCTGAGCGCCCGGGAGCTGGGCACAGCCTCTGTGACAGGCTGTGTGACACAGGGCAACTTTTTTTTTTTTTAATAGACGGGGTTTCACCATTTGGTCAGGCTGGTCTTGAACTCCCGACCTCAGGTGATCCGCCCGCCTTGGCCTCCAAAGTGCTTGGATTACAGGCATGAGTCACCACACACGGCCAACACAGGGCAACTTTCTTAACCTCTCTCTGCCTCCCAAGCCTGGTCTTTGTGCTGAAGAACGATGGGTAGTTGGCCTACCTCATCGGGCATTTGTGAGGAATGAATGAGTTACTAAATGTTCAGCACTTAAAACAATGCCCTACACACACACACAGACACACACACACACATACAGACACACACACACACACAGACACACACAGACACAGACACACAGACACACAGACACACACACACAGAGACAGATACACACACAGATACACACACAGACACAGACACACACACAGACACACAGACACACACAGACACAGACACACGCAGACACACACAGACACACACACAGACACACACACAGACAGACACACACACAGACACACACAGACACACACAGACACAGACACACAGACACACACACACACACACAGAGACAGATACACGGACACACAGATACCCACACAGACACACAGACACAACACACACAGACACAGACACACACAGACACACACACAGACACAGACACACACAGACACACACACACAGATACACACACAGCCACACACAGACACAGACACACACAGAGACACACAGACACACACATGCACACACACAGACATCACAGACACAGACACACACACACAGACACACACACACACACGTGCATATATGCATACACATACACGCATGTACACGCAGACACATTTATACACACATACACACAGGTGCACTCACACAGAGAGACATGTACACACAGAGACACACCTGCACACATGCATACACATACATACACACACACATACATATGTACACATATACAGGTGTGCACATGCATACATATACACAGATGCACTCACACACATATATACACAGATACATACAGAGAGACACATGAGCACACATGCATACACATGCATGCACACACATATACACATACACATGTGTGCACACACATGTACGTGCATGCGCACAAACACGTATATGCATGGACATACACACAAGTACATACACATGCACACAGACATGTACACATAGACACATGCATACACATGTATGCACACACATACACATGCACACGTGTGCACATACACACACCACATACACATACACACAGGTGCACTCACATGCACACACTCACAGACACATATACACATACATACACACATATATACACATATACACATACACACACCTGCGCACACACATACACACACATACGCATACACAAGGTGCACTCATATACACATATATACATATATGCACACGGAGAGACACATGTACATTCATGCACACACACACGCACACGCACACCCCTGACGTGTATTTTTATCAGGGATCCTGGTGATCCTGTCCCAGCCCTGCCAAGTGACTTACGCTGTCGCTCAGTCGGGACAGGGGCAGTGCCGGGCTGTGGGGTCTGAGCCGGTCCTCGGGGCTGGGCAGGAGCTGCCCGTGCAGTTCTTGTTATCTGTGTGAATGAATGAATGAGGTACGAATTGTTTGGCATATTTCTTTGCTTTTAATTAGGAGAGCAGCGAATTTGCCTCTATAATGCCCTGCTCGTTGCAGTCTGTAATTACAGTCACTGGTCTCTGCCCTGTCCCTCACACTAGAGGCTTCCTTCACCTCACATTCACCGGACGCTGCTCCAGGACCAGGGGCTTCGGACAGGCCCTACCTTGGGAGCTCACGTTCCCATGAGCATCACCCTCCGTCAGTCGCCCTCAGTGCGCCGGTGTGAGGTTTAAAGACTTCCCAGTGCGTTTCCAGCAATCAAGCTGGTAGACATCCTGCTGTTCTTGAAAATCCAGGAGGCCTGGCCACGTGGGGTGACATTCTCAGCCTGCCCACAGCAGGCGCTGAGGGTTTGCTGCTCCTGGGGTGAGCTCTCTGACCCCACAGCCACACGGAGGTCCCTGCTGACTGAGCCCCAGTGCTCCATCCTCAGGAACCTGCCCAGAGCACTGGAATTCCCAGAGGGCCCCAAGCTCCTGGTGGCCACGGGTATATGCCCTGGCCCCTAGATTGGGGAGGCCAGGCCCTGGGGCCGGGAGGAGGTTAGTCCCAGGCTACTCTCTGCCATGGGTGTTCTGCAGGTCAGGAGCCTGCAGAGGACCAGGGGCCTCGCTGGCTGCTTCTCTTTGTGCCTCTGACTTGGGTGTCACCCCACCCCATCCCCAGTGAGGTCTGTGCAGCCACCCCCCATTTCCAAGTGCAGAGACGGGGTCTGAGCAGCCCAGCAGCTTGGACACATTCTTGCTCTGGAAGCCCCAAGCTGGGTCTGTGTCCAGGTGCCTCCCATGGCTAAAGTCACCAGGGACTTGGAGCTCTTCTGTGCTACAGGTTCTGACCTCTGCCCTCCCCAGCCCATCAGGTCCTCTCCTGGGGCCAAGCTGTCTCAGGAGCCTGCATTTAAAACCCCAGCCTCAGTCTCCCTGTCTGCATCTGGGAGGGCGGGGCTGGGCGTGCTCTGTGCACCTTCCAGCGAGGGCGTAGGGCTGAGTTACGGAGCAGGCGCCTCCCAACCTGTCAGACTGTGGGGGAGGCATCTTCTTCTCCACCAAAACCCCCACGCCTCTGGCAGGCTGAGGAGGTTGGGATTGTGTGACAGCTGGTGAGAGACACCTCTGCTCCCTTCTCATTGTCAAGAACTCCCGGCGGGGCGCGGTGGCTCAGGCCTGTAATCCCACCACTTTCGGAGACCAAGATGGGCAGATCACAAGGTCAGGAGATGGAAACCATCCTGTCCAACACTGTGAAACCTCATCTCTACTAAAAATCAAAAAAAATTAGCCAGACATGGTGGCACACACCTGTAGTCCCAGCGACTTGAGAGGCTGAGGCAGGAGAATCTCTTAACCTGAGAGGCGGAAGTTGCAGTGAACCAAGAGAACTCCCTAACCACAGGAGCGTCCATACCACGGCAGCCTCCTGGCCACTCCCTTTTAATCTAATGTGGTGGACTCAGAATTTGCATGCCAAGGGGGCTTCACTGATGTGGACAAGATGTGTGTGAGGCGAGGCACGGTGGCTCATGCCTGTAATCTGGCACTTTGGGAGGCTGAGGCAGGAGGATTGCTTGAGCCCAAGAGTTTGAGACCAGCCCGAGTAATGTAGTGAGACCTCATCTCTACAAAAACTTAGCCAGGGATGGTGGCACGCACCTGAGGTCCCAGCTAGTTGGGAGGCTGAGGTGGGAGGCTCACTTGAGCCCAGGAGGTAGAGGCTGCAGTGAGTTATGAGGGTACCACTGCACCCCAGCCTGGGCGACAGAGGGGGACCCTGTCTCTAAAAACAAACAAACAAAAATATGTGTGACTCCTTGTGCCTTGGACACTGGCACTGTGGAGCCAGAATTCACTTAAAAACACACGAGTCACCTAAGTCCTAAACGTATTGTCTTATTCTCTAAGACAGTTCTAGAAATAAAGAAAGCCAAGTGCACCTTCTTTCGGTCATTCTTGATCTTAAAGTGCTGACCAGGCCACCCTGCTAGCCCAGAGGGAGACGGAGATTTGACTGGGGCCCTGTGAGGCGAGTCTCCCGCAGCCAGGAGGAGTTCACAGGGCGAGTGAGGGAGTGAAGCGGGAGGCATGTCCCCCTACGTGAAGGCTGCCCACGAGAGGCTGGAAGATCCCAGTTAAGGGCGGACACTGATGGACCAAGACCCAGGCAGCAGAAGCTGACCCCACAGCAGCAGCGGGCGGGCGGTTCCGTTGTTTCTCCTTGGGGTCAGCAGCGCTCCCTGAGGCCAGAGCAAGACCCAGAGAGAGCAAAGGCAAGGTGAGTGCTCTGGCAGAGCAGGGATGATGGGACCCCCGAGTCGGAGAATCCCAGCTTCACACACGGAAGGCCGGTGGGGCGCCACACAGGACCTGAACTGCCCTCTTCTGACCTGGCCGCAGAGCTGGACCTCACCTCTCCCCGGGACTCACCATCCCCAAAGCCAGCTTGGACCCTGACACCAGGGGTCTGCCCAGCCCAGCAGGGAGTCAGGAGCCACTGAGAGCGACTGGCAACCGCGTGGGAGACAGCCTCAATATATTCTCTGAGGCAGGCGAGATCTCAAAACATCGTGCTTCTAAAAATGCTCTCAAGAAAAAGTTGAACAGAATAACATGGAAACATTTGTGGCGGTCATCAGAGTGACAGGTTGAAGTCACTAAATATTCACTAACCTCTTTCTGTATTTTTCAGGCACATTACTTTTAAAATCAGAAAACGATTATTTTTGCAATCAGAAGAAATGTGATTAGTGTGATCATAAAAGCCATTTGTGGGTGCAAGTTTATGGAGGAAAGTGTTTCTGGGAAAGTTTATAGACAAAAGAGGTGTCGGTCTGCAGAAGCCCAGAGCCCCGGGTCCAGCCCAAGGACAGCACACCTTGCAGAGGGGCTCCTGAGCTCCAGTCTTCAGCAGCCCCTGGCACGGGACCCCGACACCCGCCACAAGCTCTCAATCCTTTAGGCTAGTACCTGTCTGTGGTGCGTCTCCTCACAAGCGCCCACTGTGAACAAGCGTGTGATGGGCCCTGGGAGCCAGGGGCAGCTCTACCTGGTAGCTTTGAGCAGGTTGGTCGTCCTGTGTAGACAGAGCACCAGCCTGTACAGCTCCTCTGACATTTACAGGCCCAGGGAGTTTCAGCCCAGAGGGGACAGCCCCGACCCGCCACTGCCCTCTAGCGGAAAATCAGAAGAACAACAGCAGCACCCAGGATTGAGCTCTGGTCTGGGACTCGCACTGAGCTAAGAGCCCCCGCTGTGTGTCCCCTCAGTGGGAGCGCCCCGAGGGCACGTTCCTAAACCATCTCCTTCCATGGATGGGAGAGGGGCATGGCTTGCCCAGGAAGTGGTGGTCTGGGCTGCTTCTGGCTCTCTCCAGCTGTGAGATCCCCTGTCCTTAAGCATACGGTAGTGCTCACCATTGCACGGCAGATAACCTGCATAAATCTCTTGCAGTGGAGGGGCACGTCCTGCACGTGCAGCCTCAGCTACCACTCCAGGGGGCTGCCCCATATGACCACACTCCAGGGGGCTGCCACATCTGATCCCACTCCAGGGGGCTGCCACATCTGATCCCACTCCAGGGGGCTGCCACATCTGATCCCACTCCAGGGGGGCTGCCGCATCTGATCCCACTCCAGGGGGCTGCCACATCTATCCCACTCCAGGGGCTGCCCCATCTGATCCCACTCCAGGGGGCTGCCCCATCTGATCACCAGTGTAGCCTTCGAGGTGGGGGCTTTGGACTTCACTCTAGAGTGGCGAGCTGAGAGACAACGTGGGGGTGGGGGGATCCCAGCATCTCCTGCTGGGGAGTGGGATGAATGTGGGGATGGCCCAGGCACCCTGGCCCCACGGCCTGGACAGACACAGGAAATGGTTTGATGTAGCCAGGACAGAGACCTTTCCGCCACGAGACCGGGTGTGCACCCCACCTCCACCAAGCCCAGTGTGCCACCCTGGGCAGCTGCACCGCCAGAGCCTGGGAGACAGGTACGAAGTCAGGACGGGATCACAGAAAGTCCTGGCCCAGCTGGGATTTGTGGATTGATGTCTAGGGAGTGTGTTCTGGGGGCCCACAGTGGCAGCTGCCAGCAAAGACAGAGCAGACACAAAAATTAGCCAGGCGTGGTGACACATGCCTGTAATCCCAGCTACTCGGGAGGGTGAGGAAGGAGAATCACTTGAACCCGGGAGGCAGAGGTTGCAGTAAGCGGAGATCACGCCACTGCACTCCACCTGAGTGACAGAGCAAGACTCCGTCTCAGAGTGGATTCCACGCCCCGGGAAGCCCCAGGAGCTGCTTCCACCTGGACCCCCTGTCTCTGCACAAGCTGATAATTCACCTGGCCCTGATGCTTCCAGCTGTATTTTCTGGAGTCAGACCCTTAACCCCTCTAAGCCTCAGTTTGTTCATCTCAGAAATGGGGCTCATGCATGAGCAAGTTCGGAGGTGAATCCTCCCCCAGTGAACCTTCGGATGAGACCACAGACCCTGCCGACCCTGGCTGCAACCTCATGAGAGACCTTCAGCCAAAGGCACCTGATTCCTGACCCACAGAGACTGCAAAAATAAATGCTGTTTAAGCCACTAAAAAAAATGCAGGATTCAACCTCCCCTCCTCCCCCCGCCTGCATGGAAGCACTGTTTGTGATTCAATGAAGGAAATTCATGATTCCAACTGTAACTGTGTGCCAAGCACACGCGCTCTCTGCTCCTATTCTGCCATTTGCTGGCTACTGGGGAGGGCGTGGCCTCGTGTGCCTTGCTTTTCTCACGTGTGAAATGCAGCTAGCAGCCTGTGGCCCTTCTGGGAGGAGGTCGTCCAGGTGAAGGCACAGAGGACACTCAGTAACTTGAGGCTTGCTCTGGGGTCAGGCCTTTGCCATGTCGCTGCTGCTGCATTAACGTCCACTCTCTCCCCTACGGCCCCTGGAAAGGCAGCTTCTCTTTTGAATAAGGAAACACAGGAAGGTCCCAGGTCTGTTTGTACCTTGGGAGAGCAAATAATAAACAGAGCCTGACTTTCTGGAAGGAGGAGGATGAGAGTGATCTGATAAAGCACTCTGCCAGGCCCCCTTGGTCTGCCCAATCCACTAAAGACACCGGGATTAGAAAGTACTTCACCTTGGTGTTTCTGTCTCTACCAAAAGCTGGCTGTGTGACCTTGGGTAGAGCACTCAACTTCTCTGAGCCTGGGTGTCTCAGCTGTGAAGTGGGTCAGGGGTCGACAGGATGGCACATACTTGTGGTGGCCCTGCCCTGGTCTCTCTTCTCCCTCCCATCTCTGACTGCCAGCGTCCTCAGTTTCCCTAGTCTGCCTTTTCACCCAAGTTCCAGACTTCACCGAACCAATGGATCAATGGGTCTAAAACCTCCAGCTCCTGGCCTGAGGGTGCTTATTGCACGACTCCCTTGAGGTCCCCTTCTCCTATGCCATTTGCCCCTTGCCAGCCCGGCAAGGCCAATACCAGCTCCCTTTTCTGGAGAAGGAGTGGTGAGGACTCAGGAGATACTTGGGTCTCACAGTTGTTAAGGGTTGGGGCGGTCCAATTGACGCAGCCTGGGTCTCTTGCACCCCCACCATCGTACTTGCCTCCCTGGGGGTGTCTTCCGCCATGCCTGTGGCACCATGCCAGGAAACCCAGCCTCAGGGAGGCCACAGGCCAGAAGGGGGCCCCAGAGACCCGGAGAAAGGCAGGAGAGAGGGGGTGGCAGGGCACAGCCAAGGCTTGGACTATGATGGCCGCTCTCCCTTGCCTCTGGCCCTGCCCCTCAAGTCCCCCTCTGCCAGACTGGCTGGCACCTCTGCTCCTGGCCTCCAGCTCTGAGGGACAGGTGTGGCCACCTTAGGCACAGGCAGCAGCAGGCAGCTTGAGTTCCCCAGGTGTGCTCTGCAGCAGAGGGCCCAGGTTAATGAGCTATGGGGAGTGATTTCCCAGGAGTGAGGGCACAGGTGGGCAGTGGATGAACATTCCAGAATGCAGACTCGCCCTGGCAGAGCAACTTGCAACCCACTGTGTGCCCTCAAAATGCGCTACGGGCCTGGTCTCCAGCCCTGGCACTGCCACCTCCAGCTCCGTGACCCTGGGAAGGCCCCTCCCCCGAGTAGGCCTCAGTTTCCTCATTTGTGCCAGGGCAATGGTGGTGCAGCCTGGTGAAGGATTCTAAGTAGCATAAGGGGGGGCGTGTGCCTGGCATAGGAGGGTGTTTATGTGGCCGTGGTGATGCTTCAGTACTATTTTTTAACTTTGTCTACAGTAACGGTTACCTTGTTTCGGTTCTCACCGTTCTGAGTTTTGTCCCGTGCGTCTGTTCATTTATCCACCAACCTCTGCAAAAATGAAAGGCAAGTCCATTACTTCTTTAAAAAATGTCTTTGTGGATCCAGTGTCTCTCCCGGCGGGCGGTGGAGCTGGCAAAAGGGCTCAGGCATCCGGTCCTTGTCCTGTCTGGTTTGTGTGCCTGGGATTCCTGTGTCTGTGCAGCTTTCCAGGTCAGGAGTGCCCCGTGGGTGCACCACCTGGGACCCTCATTAGGGTCAGACCCTGAAGCATTCCCAGCTTGGTGGTGAGCTGGGAGTTCTCAGCTGCTTGCCTGAGTGACCTCCCAGGCTGGAGGACAGTTAACGCATCAGGGGAGCAGGGAGGGGAAGGACTCCCAGGAAGCTGAGCTGTCAGAGTCAGAGGGCTCGGGGGAGCCCCTCTCCCCGTCATCTGCATGTGTGGGCGCGGCCGGTTTCCCAAGCACTTGCTCATGCTCATCACCCCACGAAACCGTCACTGCCAGCCTGCGAGCTGTGTGTGAACAAGCCCATTGTGAAGACGAGAAGAGCGAGGCTGGAGAGGGAGTGGCAGCAGGACCATGGCGATGATGGCCCTGCAGGTCCTGGGCCTTTCTGCTCGGAAACCCACATGGGGAACTCTCCCTCCTGACTAAAGTTCAGAGCCCACTAGGGTCTGCGTCTTCTGCTGGCACTTCCCTTTCCTTCTGTGCAAGAAAGCAGAGAGTTGGCTATTTGGAGAGTAGGTGGGATTACTCCCCATCAGCGGGGATCCCCCGCGCACCCTTCCACGGCTCCCTCGCAGCAGCTGGGACGAGGGCAGACTCCTCAGGGCAGGAGGCTAATAGTGAAACATCTCTTGATTTTTGCTTCCCTTCGGCCTTTCTCTTCAAGGATTCCCTGAGAACAAAGAGCCCCAGTGCCCTCCAGCCTCCATCCTTAGAATGAAGCCACCGCCTGCCCCTGGTATTCAAAATGGTCCCGTCCCAACTGTCCCTTGGAGAACAGCGAGCCAGGCCAGCCGGAGGGGCGGCGGGGCTGACCCTGCCATCCAGCCACTGCTTTGCCTCCCTCCCACCCCAGGATCTTCCCCTGTCGTGTCCCCCACATCTCCCCTGTCTCTTCTTCTCTAGGTCTTTCTCCTTCCCCTCCCTCTCTCTCTCTCCCGGTGCGTCTGTGTGGGTGTCCACGGTCTTCATCAGTCTCTCCATCCTCTCCTGGGTCAAGCCTGTGATTGCAGTTACTCAGACAGCTCAGGCACAAAGACGTGGCCACTTTCATGTGCTGAGAGCCCAAGGAGCCCAGCGTCTGCCCCTGGCATTCGAGGCTCCTGGGCACCTGCCCGCCAGCCTGGGTCCCTGCTCCCTGCACCTTCCCCACCTCAAGCTGGTTCCCCACCCACAACCCTCTCTGGAAAGCAGAGCTGGAGACCCAGTTCCAGAAGAGAAAGTTTATTTCTAAAGGGCCCAGGGCCACAGGAGTGGGGCTGGAGAGAGGGGAGAAGGGAGGGAAGCAGCCGATACAGAGGCATTGTCGTCGGCCGCCCCTGTGAGCATCTGGGGCTTGACAGCCAGGATCGTCAGAAGAGCCGAGCAGAACGTGATTTAGAATTGTCCACTTGCAGGCCTGGCGAGGTGGCTCACGCCTGTAATCCCAGCACTTTGGGAGGCCAAGGTGGGAGGATCACTTGAGGTCAGGAGTTTGAGACCAGCCAGGCCAACATGGTGAAACTCCGTCTCTACTAAAAATGCAAAAATTAGCTGGGCGTGGTAGCAGGTGCCTGTAATCCCAGCTACTCAGGAGGCTGAGTCAGGAGAATTGCTTGAACTTGAGAGGCAGAGATTGTGGTGAGCTGAGATCTCACCACTGCACGCCAGCCTGGGTGACAGAGTAAGACTCCATCTCAAAAAAATAAAATAAAAATAGTCCACTTGCAGCTCGGAAGAGAGGGCCCTGTATTCATAGGCTTCTGTGCCCTGTGGTTGCCAGTCCCCTCTCAGGGCTGAGCTGGCATGCCAGGAAGCCCCAAGAGCATCCCATATCAGCTGTCAGTGAAGCCAGGAACGGAATCAGAGGGAGAGTCTGCAGATGGCCAGGGCACAGTGTGGTCAGATTCTAACTCTGCCCCTGCTGGTCTCCCCCACCTGGCCCGGGTGATGGGAAGGCTGCCCCTCAGGTGCCCCCACAGTCCAGCCCCATGTGGCTCCCCCTGCTCCTACCCTCAGACAGGCCGGCCCAACATGGGGCCTCCAGCTGCCCAGGAGGGACAGCCGGACAAGCCCCAGCCCCAGCCCCACGGCTGTGGGTGACCCCAGGGCTATGATGGACACCCGCATCTCCTCCACCAAGCTGTCCCTGGCGGACATCCCACACTGCCACTCCCACCATGCCCATCAGCATGTCCCCGCCTGGAGAGCCCATCGCTCGGGCTCGGTGACCCACACTCCCAGGTCTAAGGCGTCTGAGCCCTGAGTCGATCGTGCCTGCTGGTCAGTAGTTGTGGCAATTGCCTATTTTCCATTATCACTGGGCATGGAAGAACCTAGAAACACCCCAGTGAAGCTTCCGGGCTGAGGCTCTCCTCCCTCCCTGCTCTCATGGTAATAAGAGGCATTTGCTGTCTTCTGCCCACTCCCTCCCAGTAGATGAACTCTTCACTGCTTCCTGTCCATTGAGATGAGTCAGTTTCAGGTTCAATGGGTTCAACAGACTTTATTCTTCCCCTTGGCAGAAACCTCACCGTCCTCCTCCTCTGAACCCAAACCTCTGATGCAACAAGCTCAAGGCTGAAGCACAAAGGTTACAAGAGGCCCCTGCAGAGGACAGAGTGTCTGCCTTTGCTTCCAGGCCCTGTGCACCGCCCGTTGGCTTGGTGCACGTGTTGTGTCCTGGGAGATAGGAGCCAGCCCTCAGCGCACAGCTCAGAAGGCTGAGCCTTAGCTGGGTCATTCTAGCAGCCAGCAGCTGCCCTGAGATGGGGGTGTGGAAGGAGCAAGTGGGCCCCATGGTCAGGGGCTCATTATCTCACCATCTTTGCTGCCAAGTGGGACACTCGGTCTGAGACACCTCCCCAGGAGGCTGCAGAGACAATTCTATCCATTGTCATTACGAAATAAGTCCTGATCACCGTCTGCAAGACCTTTTACCAGCCTGCATCGGGTGGGGAACTGGCTTGATCCAGGGGCTCACTCTGCACTAGACATATTTCTCCTTCCATCTTTCAGCAAGGTGGGTGCTAAGGAGGCTCCCTGACACACAGTGGAGATCCCTTTCTTCCTGAGTCTTGCCTGAAGTAGAGTTGGGAGGTGTCATCTTTCTTTCCAGGTCTGAAGAGGGGTCAGGGAAGCCAGAAGCTCTCAGGATCCCCCGAGCACATTCGCCAGATCAGGGAGAAGGTGAAAGGTGAGGGCCTCATGCAGAGTTCTCTGCCTAAACTAAAAGCAATCCAAATGCTATGGTATTTTGAGGGAGATCATGCCAAGGACACTTAAGCCTGCTGGCATTCAATTCAGTGACATCACAAATACTGATGAGTTGGGGCTTCGTGGAGTGTTATAAATAACAAAGTATTCAAGTCCAAGTGGTTCAAAAAGTCTTCCTTGGCTCATGGACTGGGAAGTCCAGAGGTAGGTGGGCCTCAGGACTGGCTTGATCCGGGGGCTTAGCGACCACTTCTTTACAATTGGGTGCCCTCTCAAGCTCACTTCCCACGTGGAGACAAAATTGCCTAAGCTGTCCCTGGCATACATCCCATACTGCAATATCCAAAGCAGGAGAGAGGGCAGCTTCCAAGCTCTCTCCCGAAGGTCAGGAGATATTCTTTCCAGCCTTTCTCAGCAAGCCACCTGCCACACCCCATTGGCCCAAATTGGGTCATATGCCTTTCCTGGAGCAAATGTTTGTGTCCAGGGATGTTGACTGCTGTAGCCTGTCTCTCTCCAGAGATGGGGTCATCCTTAGACTCATCCAAACCTTCTGAGCCAGATGTGTAGTCACTCACTTGCCAAGAAATCCATGGACTGCATGGGGTAGATGTTGTGGCCCCCGCGTACAAATTGGGGTGCTATAAGAAAGCAGGGAGCAGGGAAAATGGGAATGAAGTAAACAACCCACCCAAAGACAGAGACTACAGCATGTCTGACTGGCTGCCCCACCTTCTCCACACTCATATGCCTAATGAGATCACGCTTACCGGCCTGCACAGCCTCTGAACCCAAGACCTCAGAAATCAGGAAGGGGAGCGGTTAAAGATCCTACATGAAACTACCCCTTCCCTTCTGTCCCTTTGTGTTGGCTGAAGGCAGATGTTCGAGTGCTCTTTGATGAGGGCAGTGTCTGCCCACTTTTCACAGGCTGGGTGTCACCACTGGGACGGAGGGGATTTCCACTCCTTGATACTATGCCTGCAATTAGGGAACTCTGTCACCAGGAGGGAGCAAAGTAAAAAAACTCATTCATGTTGGCATCCTGAGAAATGCAGACGATCACATATTTTTTTCCATGAAATTATGGGTAACTTTTATGTTAAAAAATACCACTTAATTACACAACTAGGTTCCTTTTAGATGTTTACTCATCACTCACTGCATGCACAGTAAGCCCCCAGACCTCTGCATCCAGTAACACAAAGGGACAGGAAGGAAGGGATGGTTAGGAGAACAGGTGCTCTGAGATGCATTTGGCTGTGGGTTGTGGGGAAAGTCAGACTGACCTCGCCCCACAGGACCTTGAGAGGCAGGTTCTTCAAGTCTCAGGCTTGGGAAGTATGCTTCTTCTCTGCAATTCTTCTAATCCTGTGGACACAGAGAATTATGCAACTGACCCTGTTCCTCTCTCTGCTGGGCCTGCCGGGCAGTGCAGAGAGGAAGGAGGGGGCTGCCCTTGGCTGTGTCACAGCCCACAGCAGAAATGATGGGGCTTGACCTCAGCCCCAACTTCCTCCTAATCTACGTAGTTTTCCTTAACTCTAGTTTTCTTACCAGCTTTTAAAAAGATCTTTCTATAGTAAGGCTTTCTTTGTAAGAAGCCCCATATACTCTTTAGAACAAGATAGCATAAAAGCATTTGATTTTTAATATTCCAGGTACTGCAATCAGAAAGTTAAGTAAAACACGCAGGGCTTCCTGGATTTCTCACTCCATCCTTTACCTGGCCCATTACCTTGGCCCTTTCACATCTCAGCTTTCCTCAGAGAAGCTCATAGTACTCAAAGCTCACCATTTAGTGAGGAAGACAGATAAGGAAACAATGACAATCCCAAGTGACCAGCCTGTAAAAGAGGGAACCCCAGGACCCATGGAACCCCGGGGGATGCCCAATTCGGCCAGGGGCCAGAGAGGACTTCCAGGAGGAAATTATGCCTGGGCTGATCCTTATGGACTGAAGAGAAGTTGGCCAGGCAGAGGAGGAGAGGGAGGCTCCTGGCAGGCAGGGGCATGATGGGGTGGAATTTGCTTTGATTTACCAAATCATTCTGGCTACAGGAGAAGGAATGGGGATGGTGAGAGTAGGAGCAAAGAGAGTAGGAGAAGGTGCCTGCACCTGTGTCCAACTACACTGTGGAAGGACTTGGAGGCAGGAGCTGGGGTTGGACTGATGTGATGGAGCAGGAAGAGAAGTCTCCCAGAGGGTTCTCAGGTGTCAGGGAAAGCAATGGAGTGGCAGCAGGTGTCATTTCTGGAGCTGGGAGGAGTTTAAGACAGGCTGAGCTCAGCCAGGGGCCTTCAAGTCATGGTGCCAGAGCCCAGGGATAGATTCAGAAAGTATATCAATCTGGCTTCTCCAGAGAAACAGAACTGATAGAAACAGATGGATGGTGGGTGGATGGTGGATGGGTGGCAGATGGATAGATGGGTGGATGGGTGGTAGATGGATGGATAGGTGAATGGATGGTGGATGAGTAGGTGGGCGGATGGGTCGATGGATGGGTAGATGTGTGGTGGATAAATGGGGGACTGGTGGTGGATAGATAGGTGGATGGACAGATGGATAGATAGTTGGATGGTGGATAGATGGTTGAATGGATGGTAGATGGGTGGCTGTATGGGTGAGTGGATAGGTAAATGGATGGTGGATGAGTAGGTGGGCGGATGGGTCGATGGATCTGGTAGATGTGTGGTGGATAAATGGGGGGCTGGTGGTGGATAGATAGGTGGATGGACAGATGGATAGATGGTTGGATGGTGGACAGATGGATGAATGGATGGATGGATGGGTGAATGGGTGGTGGATGGATGGGTGGATGGGTAGTGGATGGGTAGGTGGATGGACAGATGGATGCATGGATGGGTGAATGAGTGGTAGACAGATGGCTGAATGGATACATGGGTGGATGGGTGGATGGATGGATGGATGAGTGGATGAATGGATAGATGGGTGGATGAGTATATGGGTGGGTGGATGGATAGATGGATGGATGGATGGATGGATGGATGGATGGGTGAGTGGATGAATGGATAGATGGATGGATGGGTGGATGGGTGGGTGGATGGATGGGTGGATGGATGGGTGGATGGATGGATGGATGGATGGGTGGATGGATGGATGGATGGCTGGATGGATGGATGGATGCCTGGGTGGGTGAGTGGATGAACAGATAGATGGATGGATGGCTGGATGGGTGAGTAGATGAATGGATGGATGGATGGATGGATGGGTAGTGGATGGGTAGGTGGATGGACAGATGGATGCATGGATGGGTGAATGAGTGGTAGACAGATGGCTGAATGGATACATGGGTGGATGGGTGGATGGATGGATGGATGAGTGGATGAATGGATAGATGGGTGGAGAGTGGATGGGTGGGTGGGTGAATGGATGGATGGATGGATAGGTGCCTGGATGGATGAATGGATGGGTGGGTGGGTGGATGGATGGATGGATGGATGCCTGGATGGGTGAGTGGATGAATGGATAGATGGGGGGCTGAGTGGGTGGGTGGGTGGATGGGTGGATGGATGGATGGATGATGGGTGGATGCCTGGATGGGTGAGCGGATGAATGGATAGATGGATGGATGGGTGGATGAGTGGATGGATGGATGGAAGGATGATGGATAGGTGCCTAGATGCGTGAGTGGATGAATGGATAGATGGATGGGTGGGTGGTGGGTGGATGGGTGGATGGATGGATGATGGCTGGATGGATGGATGATGGCTGGATGGCTGGATGGGTAAGGGATGAACGGTTAGATAGGTGGATGTATGGATGGGTGGGTGGATAGATGAACGTATGGGTGAAGGGTGGTAGATGGATGGATGGTGAGTGGATGGATGGATGGGAGTGGATGGATGAGTGGGTGAATAAATGCGTGTGTAGGTAGGTAAGCAGACAGGTACAAAGGACAATTGATAGATAACAGGGTTTTATTTTAGGGAATTGTCTCATGGTATTGTGGGGGCTGACAAGTCCAAAATTCTGCAGGGCAGCAGGGGCAGGCTGACAACTCAGGCAGGAGTTGGTGCTGTAGTCTTGAGGCAGATTTTCTTCTCCACTGGAAACCTGTTTTTGCTCTTAATACCTTCAACAGATTGGATGGAGGTCATCTCTTCATTATCAAGGGTGATCTCCTTTACTTAAAGTCATTTTATTATTATTGTCAAACCATTAGCATTATCATCAAACCATTAGTAGTTCCTGCTCCAAGCAGCTTGGCCATAGTGAAAGAAGAAATTCTAGTGGGGCCTGCTCTGCTCTGGTCATCTCAGGGAGCCAGGTCCAGCCCCATCCAGCTGACTGTACCTTTCTTAGCCTTGGTGAGCCTACAGTGTCTCATCTGTAAGACCGGGGACGCGCAACACCATGACCTCAAGGGAACACCCTACTGGGAGGACCGCGGAACAAGCACTTTGTAAGTTGCACAGGCAAGGGCTCCTGACTAAGCCTCCTCAAAACTGTCCCTCCCATGCACACACAGCAGCTCTGGGAAGCACAGCCTGGTGACAAAGTTGCTAAGAAGGGACACAATGTCTTGTGTGATCAGCAGCCAGGGGTGGTGGCGATGTGGGACCAGAGGCTTGAGCTTGCTGGCAAGGCCAGTAAGGCCAGGTGCAGTCTTCTGGTAGGACCCATCTGGCCTCCCAGGACAACAGCTGCTTTCACCGTCAGAGACGGCTGCCTTCTGGGTCCTCTGCAGGGCTGTGTGTCTGTGTGGTCATCAACCAGGGGTCACGTGGCTGGGGGAGCCCTGTGGCTTCTGGTCTGCAGGGGTCTGGGCTTCATGTGACCTTCTCTCTCTGGGTTCCCATTTCTTCTCCCCAGCTGGGAGCCCTGAGACTTGCAGTTTTCCTCCCCGAGTCCCACAAGTCATGGCTCTGGAAGACCATGTCCCTTGTGGGGCCCGATACTGGTGGTCGCCTCTGGTGGGGTGAATTGCACCTTCCAGAAAGATATGTTGAAGTCCTAACCCCAAGACTCAGTCCCCAGGAATGTAACCTTATTTGGAAATCAGGTCTTCAAAGACATGATTGGTTAAGATGAAGTCAGATCTTAACTGGGTTAGAGTGGGCCCTCCGTGCTGGGACCAGTGTCCTTGTGAGAACAGAAGGGGAACATTCAGAGAAGAATGCCGTGTGACAGCGGAGGCAGAGTGCAGAGATCAGCCTCCCTCGCTGGGAGAGACGCCCTGTGCTTGCTTGTTCAATCCCCCTCAGAAAGCCTGTGGTCCTCCATTCCACAGCTCGGCTGACTCACGCACCTGCCTGCTCTAGCTGCCTCTTCATCTCAGTTCCAGCACAGGGGCAGGTATGCAGTCGGTGTTGAAGAGGTGCAGCGTCTCACCTCAGAGCTTGCCCCTTGCTCTGCTCTCCCTTTCTCTTTCCTTCCCAGGTGCTCCTCACTTTCCTCATCTATTTGGGCTGCACAGGAATGAAGTTTCATCGGAGGAAGGGCTTTTGGAAGACCAGCCACGTCCAAGCCTTGCAGGGTGTGAGTCATATTCTGAAATTAGGCCTATACATTTGTACATTCCACTTCACTCCATCACTTGTCATGAACCATCTCTTGTGAGTTTTCTGTGATGGCAAAACACTGCCAAGTCTACAAACCACTCAGAGTTAGCTGGGCAGCTGGAATTGTGGCATAGATTGGGTGTCAGGGAGAACAGATGCCCGTGTAACCCAGGGCTGTGAGTCCCCTTCCTGACCCACCTGGGAGGCCTCAGGTGAGCCGTGGGCATGTGAGGGTGAGGCTGGGCCTGACTTAGCTGAGAATCCAGGTGTGTGGACCGGGGCTTGAGATAGGCTCCAAGCCATGAGTCACATGCTATTTTTACTCCTGGTTTCATGTGGCGTGGTTTTAAATTATTGAGTGGCTGGAAAGATCCCACAATGAAATCATATTTCATTTGTTTCTCCATTTGGCAGTGAAGTCAATCAATTCCTGGAGTGTATTCAGAGATGAAGAAAGGACAGGGATCCTGCCACTTTGGTGAGAGAAAGCCTGGAGGTTCCCCAACTGAGTGGAGCCCCTGACGGCTTGGGACGTCCTGTGCTCGGTCTGCCACCCTGCGCCTCTGACTTGCAGGGTTTCCGCACAGCTGGGTTTCCAGAGCGCACACCTTCTTTCTAGACCAGGCCCCAGGTGAGCACAGCCACACTGTGCTGTTCTCCACAGAAGCAATTTGTGGGAAGCCCCAGCAGACTCAGGGAGAGGTCAGGACGGCGGGACTCTGACCTCTTTCCTTGGCTGAGGGCGAGCGGCAGCCGCACTGGGGGCACGCACTGATCCCACAGTTCAGTGGCCACTCTCCTCTGTGCTGGAGACCCCCTTAGTGAGTGGAGGTGACCCCTAACTTCAATAGAGGGCCAGGGATGCTTCTCCAAGGAGGAGATCTCAACCAAGGTCCAGAGGGTAAGCCTGAGCTTACCGGGAGAAGACGGGGCACTCCCAGCAGCCCGGGGGAAGGGGAGGGCAGCAGGCCTGGCATGGCTTGGGCCCAGCTGGGCAGGTACCCTGGTCATGCACCTCACACTGGACCCCACGACTCCCGGCTTCATCCCTCGACCTCTTGAATGCCCCCTGGAGGGGATGACAGATTCCGGAGGCCTAGGGGCTGAAGGCCAGGGACTCTCTTCAGCAATGCCCGGGTGTGCGTCCTGCCGGCTCCACGTGCCCCTAGTTTGCAACTGGGTAAGCAAATGCCTCAGTTTTCTCATCTGTGACATTGGGATGATGATGATACAATGATAGGGTCTTCTGAGCCTTGGCACAGAGGCGTCAGGACATAGCAGCCCTGGCTGTTACTGTTTGCCTCACCTGGCCTGGCCCCAGGAGTTCTGGGTACAGTGTCACACATCCCTCCACCTCTGAGCCAGCCCGGAGTTGCTCCCACTGGAGCTTAGACAGGACCCCTCCATCAAGGCTCTCCTACCCCCTAAAGCAGCCGCCAGCCCATGGGGTGCTGACCCCTCTCCCTCCCGGCCCCTCCTGGCCCAGCCTCAAGAAACCCACAGCCCCACCTGCCCCAGTCCACATGAGGCCGGCACTATGGGGTCTGCCCAGCCCCCAACCCTACCCAGCATGTCTCCTTCTACACTTTCTGAGACCTTCAGACTCTCTGAAAGGGCAATAGCTTTTTCAGGAGAAATGACCCTAATTTTGAAGCAATTTAAAGGTCACAGAGCAGTGATAGGTCCCTGTGTTTGTGGTGGGGGCATTTGTCACAAAGAAAATAAGTCTCTACCTGCGGTCACAGGACTCACATTTCAGGGAGCCTCATCCAGCTCAGCCATGTAGGAAAAGCATTTCCCAGATCACTATGGTGGAGCTCTTCACCCGAGAGCCTGGCTTTATGTCTTCAATATACGTTTGTGAAAGTGCGTATTTGCGTTGAATTGCCTTTATTTATTATTATTTTTTTTTGATGGTGTCTCGCCCTGTCACCCAGGCTGGAGTGCAGTGGCACCATCTAAGCTCACTGCAACCTCCGCTTCTCAGGTTCAAGTGATTCTCCTGCCTCAGCCTCCCCAGTAGCAGGGATTATAGACGTGCACCAACACCCCGTCTCTATTGACATCTGTCCTCAGGAGACGGGTTTCTCCATGTTGGCCAGGCCGGTCTCGAACTCCTGACCTCGTGATCTGCCTGCCTCAGCCTCCCAAAGTGCTGGGATTACAGGCGTGAGTCACCGTGCCTGGCCGCCTTTTTGTTTTTTTTTATGGCCACCTCTATCACCAGGGCTGAGACCCCACATGTAAACCTGGCGCCCCAGGGAAGCAGCGTTTGGCTTCAGGTGGCTTGATCTGGGGTGCGGTGGGTCAAGGACCTGGAGCTGCCCTCTGCATTCTGCTCCCTCCATCACTGGAACAACTCACATCCCATACTAGTGATTAGGACACCCAGAAGGAGGGGGGTGCCCTTGTTTCCCTTGGGTCCAACTGAGGGTTCTGGCCATTGTCTTCTGATCTGTGGGCCTGTCACATTCCTGCTGGCCCTGGGCCTGCCCCCAGGTGGGCCCCCATAACCCTGCTGTCCTCCCCAGAGCCCGGAGCACCCCGTCATAGAGCAGGGGAAAGATGAACGCATCACCTCTAAGTGTCTCCTCATCCCAAAAGAAGGCAGAGTGCCTGAACTCACATCCCAGGGAGGCCAGGCCAGGGGTGCGTCCTGAAGCCTCCAACCAGGGGCACCAGGAGGGGTGAAGGAAACCCCACTCCTTACTCTGCTGCCTTGGAAAACTCTAGCTTTCCCCCTAGCACTTCCCCAAATGGGAAGCCTGGGCCAAGTTGCTTCCCCCTCTCTTAAGACCCTCTGCAGAGCAGGGGGAGTCCACAGCCCAGGGAAGCAGGCAGATCCTCAGGCAGGCATGATGCAGCCAAGGGCTGTGCTGCAAGCTTGGGCGTGGAGCTGGGCAGGTGGGGCCTGAGGCCTTCGAGGCCACTGCCTGGGGCACCTGCCTATGTGGGGCTTGACGGGATGCCCAGTGAAATGGGATGGGAGCCCCCAGGGGACTCTGAATAAGCAGTGGAGGTAGAAGGGAGCCCCCCCCCCGAGTTCAGGTCTCTAGCCCCTGCCTGCTGGATGGGGCATGGGTCACTACAGGGCATGTCAGCTGAGGAAGGAGAAGGGGGGGCAGCAGCTCCAGCTTCCACATTGGTACCCACCAAGGCGCTCACCTCTAAATGCACATTTAATGAACTTTTTCTTTCTTTTCTTTTTTCCTTCTGAGACAGGGTGTCACCCAGGCTGCAGTGCAGTGGCCCAATCACGGCTCATTGCAATCTCTGCCTCCAACATTCAAGCAATCCTCCCAGCTCAGCCTCCAAAGGAGCTGGACTACAGGCACACACCACCATACCAGGCTAATTTTTGTATAGAGACGGGGTTTTGCCAAGTTGCCCAGCCTGGACTCAAACTCCTGAGTGCAAGCAATGCTCCCACCTTGGCCTCCCAAAGTGCTGGGATTACAGGCATGAGCCACTGCGCCTAGTCCCCATTTAATGAACCTTTAAAGGACCTTCGTTTGACACATTTGGGGCCTCCCTGTGTCCATAAGCTCCTTGAAGATCCCCTGACACCCCATCAAGCCTGCTAAAAAAGAGGGGACAGCATTTTTCTAGAATGAATCTTATGACTTGTGAAACGATTTCTTGTCTATTTTCTTCACTAGGACTAGGGAGTCTAGCACGTTAAAGGTGTTCGAGAATCCTAAGGGGTGTGCACTGTGATTCAAAGGTTACAGAAACTCAGGCACACAGAGTTGCCTAGGGTCACACCTGGCCCGTAGTACCATGGACAGAGAACCAAAGTCTGTTTCAATTGATTCAAATCAACTAGCAGATTCCTTGAAGTACCAGTTCAGCAGGCACGGTGCAGGAAGGAAAGAAAAGACCTGGCTCAAGCCCCACCTGTCACTGACTTGCTGGGTGACTTGGGGCAGGACATCTTTGGGCCTTGGTTTCTGCTCCTGTGAAAGAAGGTGTTGGAACCATATCACCCCTAGAGGCCCTTCCAGGGTGAGAACTGTTAAGACTCCCCAGCCCCTTGTCCTGGGCTCTTGAACCAGCCCGGAGCGGGGTGCCCACATCCACCCTCTGGCTCACAGGGATTTGGCAGAGAGGTGTGAGGTCTCCCTGCTGTCCTCACCAGGCTGTGTGGGGAAATCATGGCACCCCTGGGAGGCTCTCAGGAGCCTTCAGAAACACAGGGGACGGTGCCTCTGCTGGGAAGGAAACAGAGGCTACAGGGCAGCTGGACCGAGAGGTCCTTAGAGGCCAAGTGGCAGCAGGGTGTCCCTACGGCACGTAGGTGACACCCTGGCCTACCTCTCAGGCCATGATCCAGGAGTGCCAGGTGCCAGGGCTCTCTCCTCTCCTCCATCCTCTCCGTTTATTCAACAGATATTTGTAGAGGGCCTGTTCTGTGCCAGGCCCTATGTTAGGCACTGAGAATAATAATAGCAAATCAAAGACATTTAACTCAAAGATCTCAACCCACACTGGGGCACTGCACACATTAACTCACTGATCCTCAGAACCATCCTTAAAGATGGGGACTGCTCTTAGATCTAATGATGGGTCTCAAGGCACAGCGAGTTAACAGCCTTGCCGTAGCAGGTGGAAGAGCAGGTCCCAACGGGCAGGCAGACTCAGGGACCGCCATCCCCCCACCTTTGCCTGCACGGAATGCTCCCAGCCAATGATGGATCCTTCACAGATGGGGCCCTAATGCCCACAAGGGAAGGGACTTGCTTCAGTCACATCACTGAGAGGGGACTTGGGTCGAGAACAGGATGCCTCACCCCCTTCTGCGCCCCCCTCAATTACATGGCACTTGTGTTCCAGACAAAGATCCCAGTGGCTGGCATGGAAGCCCTGCAGCTGTGGGCAGATTTACCTAGCTGGGCCCCCCTGGATTTCTAGGGTGTGTGGGGGCTGGGGTGGTTCCCCCAGGACTTCAGCTCTCCCCTGAGCCACTGTACCCCTGGCCTCCCGTCCTGGCCCGTTTTGGGAGGAGCTGGCTGCTGCTGGGGTGGGGGGAGGGAGGAGCACCTGCTCCTGCCTCGGTGTTCCATCGAGTCTACGTTTTCTGTGTCCAACCTTCTTCCCCTTGTTGAAATATCTCCAAACAGCCCTGGCCCAAGCCAAAAGTCCTTGGCCTCTCTCTCCATGCCAGGTTCCCGCGATTCTGCATCCTAAATGCTCCTCCAGGTCAGGCCTCCGGTGGCCATTCTCTTGCCGGCCGGCTCCTCCCGACCTCTCTGCAGCCCGCCTTTTGTCGCACCAGTCACGCAGAGGGGACTCCTGCTTCTCCCCCGTTCCCCTGACTCCCTCTCCTGCACCCGCGTCCACGCCCTGTGCTGGGCGCCTGACGTCACAGGGGAGCCGGTCACCGTGGGGGCTCGGGCCGGGAGCTGAGCCGTGGTGGGCCGCGCCACCACCCCCGGTGCGCCCCCCAGCAGGGTGCCAGCCCGCGAGGAGCGACGGGAGCCTGGGGCGGGTGGCGAGGCGCGGACAGCCCAGGCCCGGAGGCAGAAAACCTGCGCACGAATCCCCGCCGGTGCATGCCTCCTGAGGGATGCGGGCTCATCCTGCCCGCGCCTCGCCCCCCGCCTCAGTTTCCCTCTCTGTAAACTGGGAAAGAAGAAGGGTTGGCCCGGAAGCTCTTCAGGCGCCTTGTAGCTCCACGACTCAAGAAGAGCTGCACTAAGCTCGCTTTTCCCTGCGCCTCTCTCCTAGCGACTCCCGGGCTTCCAACAGCGGCGGTCCCCATGCCGCCCCGCAGGCCGTGGCTACCGCTCTGCAGAGATCTAAGAGCGATTGCGAAAGGCCTCAGCCGCCGTCGCCGGTCTGCGCCTGCGCTGGCCGCGGAGCGTGCAGGGACGTGTAGTCCGTTCATCCGGCAGCTGGGGCGACAGGCGGAGGGGCGGGAGCGAGGCGCCTACACTTCCCAGGGTGCTCCTGGCCGAGAGCAGGCGCGGGGCGGGGCCGCCAGGAGGGGCGTGGTGTGGGCGTGGCATGGGCGTGGCCTGCGCGCGGTGGGGCTGCGGCGGCGCTGCCGGGAGGGTGCGCTAGGAGCCGGAGCGGAGCGGAGCGGGCGGGCGGAGGATAGCGCGGGCGCGGCACCTGCGGGCCGGAGTGTCGGGCTGCCTGCCGCAGCGCCTGGCCGCCCCGACTCCGAGCTGCTGCTGAGATGAGTGCAGGTGAGTGCTGGGGACTGAGGGACCGGCGGGTCCCCGCGCTGGATCGCGGCGCTGCCAGGGCTGGGTGGCATTCGGAGGCTCCACCTGCAACGCCGGGGAAAATCACCCAGCGACTCCGCCCAACTTTTGCTCCAGGATTTTGCAGTCCCGACGGGCCAGAGCGCAGCCCCCTGCCCTGCGCCTGGATCGCGTAGCTCATTGGCGAGGGCCGGCGTCCTTTCCCAGCGCGCCGGCCGGCGTGGCTGCGCCAGGCTGTCTGGAAAGCGCCCCTCCTTTGCTTCTCACGGGTTGCTCCAGGCTGCAAAGGCGGTCGGGCGGGGATCCGGGCGGGGGCCTGGGATCGGGGCGAAGGGCCGGGGCCCCAGCAGACCTAGGCACGCAGAGGTGAAATGAAGGCGGGGCTTTGCAACGGGGGCGCCGCCCTTGCGTGGCTCCGGCAACGCCTGGGTTAGGGGCGTCAGGCCGACCCTCGGCGCCCGGGACTCTCCGCAGCAGATCTGGGGACCCGGAGCCCGCATGTGTCAGACCCGGCTCCAACCCGATCTCTGCGCGTCTCCAGCCCCTAGCCACTGCGCATCGCATCCCTGCCTTTCCCGCCGCACCCACCCTCCGGGGATCTGACGGCCTCTGTGCGGCCTGGAAAAATCCCCACAGCGTTGCAGCGCAGCCGCGCCTTGTGCTGTTGGGGAAACTGAGACCTGGAACTGGAGCTCTTGGCGGTGAGCCCTGGAGGCGGCCTGAGGATGCCTGGATTTGAGAGCCTCCTGGGGCCCCCACCAGGCTGAGGGCTTGTCGTTGCATTCCCGGCCTGGAAGGTCTGTCACCCCATTTTTCAGGGTGTGACCCGAGGCGCACCAGGCTTGAGTCACTTGCTTGGCTCAGGAAGGGGGGCAGGGATTCGAACCCGCTGCTCACAGACTCTTGTGCTCTTTCCTCTAAGCCTGTCTCGCCAGGGACTGCGGTATGGCCCTTGGCCATGGTGCAGAAACCAGTGGGGACAGCGCTTCCCCTAGGGAGATCAGACTGGGGAGAGAATGTACATTTAGTGAAAGCTTCCTGTGCACTGTAGGCCTAGAAGGGGGCGGGGGCTGAGGGGCCAGGGACTCCTCTCCCTGGGGAGACGGTCTCCCTCCCCCCTCCCATCCAAGGAAGGAGAGACTGCGTTGCAGGGAGCCTTTGGGAGTAGCTGAGAGCAATGGCAGGTGGTTGGGGGAGGTCGGAGTCAGAACCCTTTGGAAGAGGATTTCTGAAATGGTCAACCTAGTTATCTGGGGGTGGCTGGGGCACCCTGAGACTTGGCAGAACCTCCAGACACATTTATCTAATGGCGGGTGGGGATAATGGCTGGGTGCACACAGAGTAATTTTATGCCTCCTGTGACCATAATTGATACCTGTGGTCCCCCCCTGTCATCAGGGAGAGCCTCTGAAGCAGTGCTGACATCTCTCCTCTGCATCTGTGGCTACTGTCCCCAGAGAAGGGGTGTGTGGGCACTGGGGCAGTTGGGGGCAGAGACTGGGGTTTGAACCGTGGTGCCTGCCTGGTGGTCTTAGGCATAGGTGGCATCTTCCGGAGCTTAGCTTTCTGACCTGTAAGACCAGTACCATTGGTTGCCTGGAGGGGACAAGGTACGTGAAGAACCCCACACATGGGAGGCCCTCGGTAGTTTGAGATGGTCATTGCTTGATGGCCAACTCAGCTCAGCCCCTCTGAGTCAGTCCAGCTCTTTGGAACTGGCTGTGTGTGCGCGCTCCCGGCCACCTGTCGCCCCTGCCCAGCCCTGTCCCCAGCCGATGATGCACACAGCAGGCATTTCCACCTACACAGTAAGGGAGAGCAAACAGCTTGGGCCCTCGTTCCTGGCATGTGGGCTCTAACGTCCGGCCACTGTGTGTCTGGCAGGACAGGAGCTTCCATCGTCAACAAGGGCAACAAGGGCAGGTCCCCCGTGGCGCTCCCCCAGGCCGGCTGGCATGACTGCAGAGCTCAGCACTGGGAGGAGTGGCTGAGCATCATCTGGTCTGGTTTCCAGCTGCCCAGATGGACCAGAGGATCAGAGCCCAGGGCAACCTGTCCAGCCCTCCTGGGCTGCAGGCTCCCCGTTCCTTTGGGCTGTGTGCACGTCTTCAGTGTCATGACGCAGGGTGCCTCCAAGATGACTCGGGTGTGGATCGAGCCATGCAGTTGCCTTTCTTCTGTTGCCTGTTGATTTCAGGTGGCCAGGGTGATTGTTTATATAGCACATGGCAAGGTTGGGGGAGATGACATCCCGTACCAGAGAGGCCTGGATCCGAATCCAATGCCCTGACTGTGGGGCTCCCCCTGCCTCAGTTTCCCCCAGTAGTATGGAGGGCAGGCCTTTAGCTCTGAGTGCAGTGCCAACCCACACATGGTGAGCCCAGCAGGTGATGATGGGTGTGATGTAGCTTCATCTTACTGCAGCCCATGTGGTCACAAGGGGGGCAGCTGGGGAGGGCTTGAGCAAGGTGCCTGAGCTGGGGCAGGGGGTGGGGTGGGAAGGGATTCCAGTGCCAGGTCTGCCACCAGTGGGCACCAGATCCTTGAGCAAGGCCCGTGCTCCCTCTGAGCCTAGATGTCCTCCCAGGCAGCTGCTGAGCTGGCAGATTGGATTCCCCCAGGTGGACAGAGGCTCCTGAGGGGTTGTATTAATTTGCTCCATAACAAAGTACTAAAGACCAGGTGACTTAAATGGAGCTGGAAGGGCTGTGAGGAATGCTCCAGCCCAAACCCACCCACCCGCACAGAGGGCAAACTGAGGCTTAGGGAAGGAAAAGCAGCTGTCCAGGAGCGAGGAGAGGATGTGGCAGAGTCCGAACCTGAGCCCTAGTCCTCGGACTGTGATCGGCACAGGTCCTGGTATTTGGAACAGAAACACATTTCTTCTCCTAATCCAAGAATGGGCAATGACATAGTCACAGAAACGTCCACCTCAGCCTTACTAGTAGCAACAAAAAGCTAGAAGCCACCAAACTGTGGAGGCGAGTGATGGAATAGAGCCATCTGTTCCACAAAGATGTACAAAATGCCTACTATGAGCTGATACGGTTTGGCTGTGTCCCCACCCACATTTTACCTTGAGTTGTAATAATTCTCACGTGTCAAGGGTGGGGCCAGGTGGAGATAATTGAATGTGGGGGCGGTTCCCCATACTGTCCTCGTGGTGGTGATTAAGGCTCACAGTAGCTGATGGTTGTATAAAGGGGGGTTCCCCTGCACATACTCTGTTGCCTGCCGCCATGTGAGATGTCCCTTTGTCCCTCCTTTGTCTTCTGCCAGGATTGTGAGGCCTCCCCCAGCCATGTGGAACTGTAAGTCCATGAAATCTCTTTCCTTTATAAATGACCCAGTCCTGGTATGTCTTCACTGGCAGCATGAGAGCAGACTGATACACAACTCACACTGCTCCCAGCCCTGGGATTCCGCGATGGACCAAAACAACCCGAAATCCATGTTCTCTTGAACTTACATTCTAATTGGGCGGTGGGGAAGATATGTATATGAAGTCACTATGCACGTGAAGAATTAGCCACCTATGTAAAGAATTTCTAATGTCAGGAGAACATGCTTAAGAAAATAGGTTTAATTTAGAAAATAGCTGAGGGCAAAATTGCATCATGTAGGACGTCAACTCTACAGAAACAGCCAGGGTGGAGATGTTGGCAGTGCCCTGGGTGCCCGTCTGTAAGTGGTGGGAGAAGGAGCAAAGTTTCCCCCTTCTGCACCTTTTTACTTTTCATGTGCTTTCCAAGTTTTCTTCGTGGTGTTTTCTTTTGTACTGAAAGATCAAATGGAAAGAAGAGAGCACACTCTGCCTCCAGCCCTGAGAAGGGCACGTACTGGCGGGAACCCATGATTCCAGGAGAGGTCCGGCAATTCCGTTCTGCAGGGCCACTGTCCGTTGCATAGGATGGTGGTGTCTCCCAACACTGAGGGAACTTAGCACAGGCAGCTGCACCGCCATCCATTTTCCCTGCCTGACTCCACTCTGAATGAGGCATAGCAGAAGCCAGACCCTCCTGACCCAGAAATTTATCTGACGTTGTATCTGGAGAGGACCGCCGTTGTGCAGGCACTGGCAGTCTGCACTTAGCCTGGTCACCCCCAAGCTCTGCCCTGTTCTTCCGTGAGGCGCAGGGTTCCTTCCTAACCTGGCCACCCAAGACCCTTGACTCTCTATGGTTTCTTTCGATGAGACAGTTTAGGGGTAGATAGGATATTTTCTAGAATCAAGTCTTAAGTTTGATGAACTCTTAGAAAGTCCAATCGTACTGTCCCAGAAAAAGGTGTGTGTCTCTGACTCATGGAAAAGCTGCCTGCCCCACACCCTGGGCTTCCAGAGCATCATCTGGGTCATGGGAGACCGCTGAGCTCATGAAGGGGAATTGGCAAGACTGGGAGGTGAAGGGGCTGTCTTGTCGCTGGCCCTTTAGGCGGGCACTGCCTGTCCTTGGGGCTGGACCATGCTGCTGGGCCGATGCCATCAACCAATCCCAGAGCCTGGATTCCATGGCCCCTTTCCTGCAAAGACACTCGAGGGACTTCCTTGCTGCACCCCTTGGCTGTGCCTCTGCCTGAGTAGGGCTCCGTAAGACCTACCCCGAAGTGAGGTCTTGGGCTCACACCCAGCCCTGCCCCTTGCTAGCATGATCAAAGATCAGACCTCCATGTCCTTCCTTCTGTCGCTGCCTCTCCCCAGGGCCTTGGTAGGAATTGAGGGTGCCATGAGCTGATCAGCCTCTGCCTGGCACCTGGTAGAGGCTCACAGAGGTTGTTAAAATAGTTGCGATAGGAAAACATGGGCCGTGTCCTGGGGTAGCTCCTAGTGCTTGTGGCTGATCACATGGCTCCTGCAGTCATCCCCCCCGTGATGCGGCTGCCCCAGTCGCGGGGAAGCCCCAAAAGAGCGGACCTCCGAGGCTCACACCCAGCCCAGAGCAACCTGAGTCAAGCGGTCTTAGTTTACCCCAGGAATTTTTCCATCTCCAGGGTTGCTCAGGGTGTCTAGGGTGTCAGGCAGCACCCAGGTGGGACAGGCTTAAATGTCACAGAGACCGAGTCTCATCAAGTGCTGCGCTGGGGCCCTGGGCCAGATGCTCGTGTAGGTTTCCTCCCGGGGTCCTCACAGCACTGCTCAGAGCGGCCCGTGGTATCTCCACCTACGGAGGAGGAAATGCCTGCAAGTCCCATCCAGACCTGGTGTCACGTGATTTGTAAATGGCAGAGCTGGGATTTGAACCCCAGTGTGTCCGACTCAGCCGCAGACATGCGTCTCCCCCAGCTGGGCAGGCCCTGTCTGTCCATCCTCCGCCTGTGTGCGTTAGCCGGCCGCCATGGGGGATGTGTTGCTGCCTCATAATGTGTGGCTGAGTGCTGGTCTGGATACAGCGTGGCCCATTTGGGGCCATTACGATGGAAGCTTCTCGCTGGGGGTCTCACGTAGCCCACCTTCTCGCCTGGGCCGTGGTGCACTATTCCAATTTTCCAGGTGCAGGACCTGCCAGCATGGAGTCAGGAGGCAGGACCAGACCCAAACCTGGCTCTGTCTGGTTCCAGGTCTCCGCCTCCTATGGGGGTTCCTGCCTGGGGTCATTGCATGGCCCCGTTGATTCACCCTCATGTAGCCTTCCCTTGGCTGAACCTTTCCAAGTGTGAGAGGGGCAGTCTGGTGCCTCAGAAGGTGCACTGGCTTTGGGGCCGGCACACTCGGCCTCCAGCCCCCAATCGTCACTTGCTACTTGTATGTTTCTCCGAGCGGCTTGCTTAACTGCCCTTTGCCTCAGTTTCCCCCACATAAAAGGCACAGGTGATGACAGCTGCTTTTGGGGGTTGCTGTAGACTCAGAGGTGCTGAGTGGGAGTCCAGGGCCTGGGCACAGCAAGCACCGGGGGAACAGGCAGGGTGGCCTTTGTCACAGCCGTAAATACCCTCCACAGCTCAGGGACAAACCTGACGTCATGCCCCATGGGAGCTGCTGTGGCATCATCAGCCACACCCTCTACTCCCCCTTCACTGGTCCTGCTGTCTCCTCTGCCAGCCCTGTCTCAGTCCTGTTTACAGGGCTGCAGGTGAAGCACCGGGAGGACCACCAGCATCTCCAGAGAGTCGCCCAGCTCCCAGTTCTCCGGCACAGCATCCTCAGGAGGCGTGGTGTCTTGAGTCATCGGTCCCAGCTCTAAGCTTCGTTTTAGCTGCATTCTACTGAGCGGTCCCCACCCCAGGCGGCAGCAGCGGCCCCCTCCCACCTCCTGCACGGAGCTCAGCTCACACCCTGTGCTGGAAGTTCAGGACTTTGGTTTCTCCGTGCTTAGAGCGACGAGATAGCGACATGATCTGGCAGTGTGAGTCCAGCCAGCACATGAAGGAAAGGGCTCAGTGTCACTGCAGCTGGCATGCTGGCTCTGCCCCCCACTGGCGTCTGTCCTCAGGGCACGGTGGGACCTTGTACTGGCTCCCCTGCAAGCCACTCGGGTGGAATGAGAGGGGGCGTTCCGTGAACACCCGTCGAGTGGAGGATGAGGGTTGGTGGAACTCCATCCCGCCTCAGTGGGGCCTCCTCGTCTGTGCTGGCATTCCAGGTGAAGCACTCACAGCCTGGCCCCTCTCTGACCCTCTGCTTCTGCAGACCTCAGTGTCCCCAGGATCTCACATGGAAAATGGCTGCTGCAGCTGGACATGAAGTGCCCAGGAGGAAGAATTCCAAGGACCATGCAGACTTTCACCCTGGCAGCCAAGTTTCAAATGCCCTTGCAACGTTCCAACCCCTTTGCCCTTCAATGGTCTCCAGTTAGGCTCCCTGAGTAGGTGCCGGGAAATTTGGGTGCAGGTGGCTTACTTGGGAGGTGACCCCAGGAAGCACGAGAGCGGGCTGAGGAAGGTGAGATGGGGAAAGGAGGGGAAGCCAGGAAGGGGCATTTGGACGGGGTGGGGCATCTCTCTGGCAACTGGGGCTCAGTTCCACTGGGGAGCCTCCGCATCGCCCCACAGGGAGATCGACTATGAGGGGTCTTTCTCCATGGGCCCCATCCTGTCTGGGCACAGGGCTGGTCCTGAGTGTGAGGTGCCGGGGGAAGCCTTAGCCTGGGTCCAGGCCTCCTCTGTGTCCAGCAGTCAGCAACGCCCCCCCAGGATATCAGAGCTCTTCCAGAATGTTCCTCCTGTCCCCTCCATGACTATTTATGAAGCACCTACTATGTACTGTCTTCACCCTGATCCCCCAAACAGCTCTGCATCCTTCCTGCCGCCTTCTACCTGCCCCCACTCTCCTGGAATCCCTCCTCCTCTCCTTTCAAGGCTCTGCCAGACTCATGCCACCGCAGGAGAGCTTCCATTGCACCGCCGCCGCTGCCTCCTCCTGTTTTCCCTCTCCCCCACCGCCTCCCACCACCCACACCCCCCCCCCCCCCCCACTTCTGGCCACCCCAAGCCCCTTCTCTGCTGAGGAAGGTATGCGTGGTAGGCTTTGGTGAGGTGTTTCTCCCCCGCAAGGTCGGGCCACTGTCCCTTGGTGCCTGCCCACCTGGGCCTCAGGGAACCACACCAGAGTTTGGGGTTGGTCTTCAGCTGGGCCCTGACTTGTGCCGCCTTCCTGGAATACTGCGCCTAGGGCTGATTTTTCATGATCAAAGGGTGATTCACACGATAAAGAAAGGATTTTGTGCAGGTTCATGCCTCACTCAGGGAAAGGCCACCCATGAGTGTCCAGGGGCTGCCACCACCAGTGACCACAAGCTGGGGGGCTTAAGCAAGAAAAGGTGTTTCCTCCCAGCTCTGGAGGGAGCAGTTCAATGTCAGTGTCAGAGGCTAAACGGTGCTGGCAGCTCCCCCGGGGCTCAGGAGAGGCTCACTCCTCACCCCTCCCGCTTTGGTGGCTGCCAAATTCTGAGGTTTGTGGCCACACTGCTCCAATCTTCAAGGCAGTGTCTTCAAACTCTCTCAGCTGTGTCTTCACGTGACTCCTCCCTTGTGTGTGTCACCTCCCGTCCCTCCTCTCCATAAGGACTCTTGGGATTGCCCTGAGGGCCCACCCGTGGAGTCCAGAACCGTCTCCCCCATCTCCAGACCCTTTCTGTAATCACAGCTGCAAAGACCCCTCACCTTTTAACCATATCTGTCACAGGTTCTAGCGACTGAGATGTGGGTACCTTCTGGGGAGGCATTACTCAGTCTCTGGGTGCACTCTGTTTCTGCGGCCAATACTTTTGCTTCTCCCCGTGGGGTCTCTAGGATGGATGAGAAAGTGCGAGTGACTTCTCATAGGATAAAAAAAATGTTACTCACTAAATTTAAACATCCCGGGAGCTAGATCCTGTCACAGACTGCGGGCAGGAATGTCAATTGGTACAGTCTTTAGGGGAGCAGTTAGGTGAAATGTATTGAGCCTTAAATATATTCACGCCTTTTGATGGAATAATGCTACTTCTGGGAATCTCTTCTGAAGAAAGGTTCTGAAACGCAGACATGAATTCAGAAGTAAAAAGCCATTGATTGCAGGGGTTACACACTCTGCAGCATAAATGTCCAGCTGTAGAACACTGGCTAAGGACAGCACTGTCCATCCATATCGGCAATTCTCAAACTTCTAGGGCTTTAGGGCTCAAAATTACTGAGGACCCCAGAGAACTTCTGCTTTTGCGCATTTCTTGATATTTACTGTATTAGAAATTAAAACAGAATGTAAAAAAATTATTGACCAGGCATGGTGGCTCACACCTGTAATCCCAGTGCTTTGGGAGGCCGAGGTGGACAGATCACTTCAGCCCAGGAGTTCAAGACCAACCTGAGCAACACAGTGATATGTTGCTACAAAAAATAAAAAAATTAGCTAGGCAAGTGCCTAGTCCTAGCTACTCTGGGGGCTGAGACAGGAGGATCGCTTGAGCCTGGGAGGTTTAGGCTACAGTGAGCCGTGATTGCACCACTGCATTCCAGCCTGGGTGACAGGGCGAGACCCTGTCTCAAAAAATATATATATATAAATAAATAAAAATTGGAAAATGAAAAATGTGTTAAACTGCAAAAGGACAGTAACTGCTTTGCATGTTAACATAAGAGCTTTTTTTAGTGAGCTGAGGCACTGCTTTACAGCTTTGCAAATCTCATTAATATCTGGCTTTGTAGGTGACGGCTGGATTCTGATATCTGCCCTGTGTTAAGTCAGTTGTGACATCACATGTCACGCGGCCTCTGCAAAACTCCATTGTACACTCAGGAGAGAGTGAGAGTGAAAGGGAAACCGTATCTTCGTGTTGTTGAAAGGATTTTGACCACCAAACCCTGTGTGGGGTCCTGAGACCTCCAGAGCTCCCTAGACCACACTTTGAGAGCTGCTGATAAAAGATGGAATATTGTGCATGTTAAGGCTGGTGGTAGACGAAGAATACAGGACACGTCATTTTTTACAGTCTGCAAAATATGCAGAAAAACATCTCAGAAAAAAATGTGCTGGGATCATGGGCAATTTCCCTTTGTTCCTAATGCTTTGCTGTTCTATGTTTTTACTGCTTATTCATTTTAAGGACATGGCAGTGGCGGGTTTGCTCTATACTAAGTCTCAAGGACACTCCATTAGAAAGCAGCTGTCAGCCTCCCCAGCAGCTGGCCAGGTCCTCTTGCTCTGAGATCCTCTATTTTGGGAGGTGGACTTTCACTGTTGAGCTAGGGCTATGAGTGGTATTGACATGTTACAAGCACAAGGATCTCGTGTGTGTGTGTGTGTACACGAGTGCGTATTCTGGGGATAATGGGATAATTTAGTTTACAGTTATAAAAGAGAGGGAGTCTCCTCTGGAGCCCAATGCCTGGTTGCCAATGAGAAATTAGGAACTGGCCTGAGATTTCATGTCCTCAGCTGGAATGCAAGCAGCCAGCAGGGCTCCGGCAGAGAGCTAAATATATCCTGGGTGTGCTGGCAACCTCAGGAACCCCCGGCCGCTGACCAGAGTGGGACCCAGAGGGAGTGATTGGTTTGTCTAATAAAAATCAATACCTGGCAGAGCGCTGTGGCTCATGCCTGTAATCCCAGCACTTTGGGAGGCCAAGGTGGGCGGATCATCTGAGGTCAGGAGTTCAAGATCAGCCTGGCTACCATGGAGAAACCCCCCCTTTACTAAAAATATATAAATTAGCTGGGCGTGGTGGCACACGCCTGTATCCCATCTACTTGGGAGGCTGAGACAGGAGAATTGCTTGAATCCGGGAGACGGAGGTTGCACGGAGCTGAGATCACGCCACTGCACTCCAGCCTGGGCAACAGCGTGAGACTTTGTCTCAAAAATGAATAACTAAGTAAATAACCAACACCTGCCATTTACAGAGCACCTAGCAACACCGGGCATGGGCTCGAGGCTGCACAGCTTGATCTCCGACACCATAAATCCCAGTGGGTCCATGTTACTGCTCCCAGTTTGCAGATGAGGGTGCTTGGGTAGGACAGGAGGCGTGGCCCGCCCCAGGTCGCACAGCTGGTAAAGATGGGAGGTGGGCTTCCCACTGGCATGCCTGGCTCTCAGAACACCCACCCAATGCCGCTGCCTCCCCAGAGCGTGTCTCCCCCACGGGTTCTTTCGCAGTGAGTTCTGTGCCTGATAAAAACATCCCTTTTGCGGATGGTGCATTTTTATGCTTTCCGAAGAGCTCACGCTTCTTAATGAGGGGGGTGCCCAGCGGCTGGTAGAGAACAGCAGCGTAGCGGGGTAAGAGCACTGGCTAAGCGCTGGCAGCGTCACCTCTGTGAGTCCTCTTGACACCGGGGGTGGGGGTCAGGAGCTGTGACTCCCCATTTTAGAGGTGGGGACATAGGAGCAAAGTGACATGGAGAAACCTGCTCCATGTCGGCGGCTGGGGGGCTCAGGCTGTCCTTCCAGACCCTTCCAGACCCTTCCAATGCTCAGCCGAGTGGTACCCTCTGTCCCTCTAGAATCTGCATTAAATGTGGGTCAGCTTCCAGAGAGGCTTTCTGTGAGCCTTCTCTCAGCTCAGCACGGGAGTCGTTTGATGTGCTGTCTGTGTATTTGTGATTCTTCTCCGCGCCTTGCCCTTCAAATGGAGCAGGTCCCCCAGCGGCAGCCCTGGGGCGTAAGGGGCAGCGTCATCACCAGGGAGCCGTAGGGGTGGCTGCGGATTTTGGAAGCGACTTAGAAAGTCTCTCTTCTTCCTTAGAGTGACCCACGGCCTCCTAGGAGGTTGACAACCTGGAAGATTTTGCTGGAAATAGGAATTTGATTGGGAATTTCTGCCCTGGCACCAGGGGGCTGCTTCCCTGCTGAGGCTCTGCTTGGAGCTTTGATCCCTTCCCTTCCCCCCAGCTCGGCCAGGCACCCCCTGGGGCCCAGCAGGAGATCCCAGCAGGACTTTGCTCTGGATTTGGGAGGGTGGGACCGCCAGGCTACAGCCAGCCCCTCCTTGGTGTTGACCTGGGCAGCTCCCAAGAGGCAGCTTTCAGGGTGGGGCTGTGGTTTCTCCCGGGACCTGAGTCCTCCCCTCTAAGCGCCTGTTCTCTCAGTGAGGACCTGCGTCTCCCCGAGGACAGGAAGGACCCCCCCCCACAGAAGACCCCCCTAGTCTGCTGCAGAGGCCCGGCCCCACCCCCGGTCTCACGGGCAGCTGTGTCCTCTACCATGCAGCATGCAGCATCCATAGGCGTGGCGGGGAGGCTAGAGGTGGTGTGTTCCCTGCAGCGTGTGGCTCCTCTGCCCAGGCACTGGGGGCCGTTCTTCCCTCCAGGAGCACCCAGCCACCGAAGAAGGCATGCAGCCAGTGATGACAGCACATCGGAGAAAGCACTTCTCAGGGAGAGAGGCTGTGGGGCCAGAGAGAAGGTGAACCTGGCCTGAGAGAGAAATCCTGGCAGGGTTCCTGAAGGAGGTGACATCTAACCAAGTAGGAGTTAGCCAGACAAAGCAGTGGGAGAAGGCACCTGACAGCAGGGACAGCAGGTGCAGAGTCCCCGAGATGGGAGGGAGGGGGTGTCTTTGAGGAGCTTCATCCATGCCCTGACCTTAGGCCCTGGGTAGGGTGCAGGGTGCAGGGCTCCACAGTGCTGTCTGCCTTTTGTGCACCGTGGTCCTCCAGTACCTCCCGCAGCACCTGGCTGGTAGTACATGCTCAGCGACAGGGTAGGGAACCCAGCCTCGGGGGCCTGGGAGTCAGTGTCTGGTGGAGGATCTTTCCTTAGAGAGATGGGTAGAGACCCCCGATGGCACAACACGCAGATGCCTGGGCCTCAGCCTGGGATGCTGTGACAGAGCTAGGCAGGGCCCAGGAGATGTGTTTGCAGAAACCCCACCCTCCAGCCTCCCTCCCTCCCCCGCCGCCCAGCTTGGGCACTGTTGACATTGACACTCCTTTCAAGATTTTTAGCCATGAAGGGAGGGAAGAAGGACAAGGGCCAGTATGTCCAGGGTCAAGGGAGGACGGGGATCTTGGCAGACGGGAAGGTGGGTGGCTGTAGCAGGGAGGGAGACTGGCTGAGAGTGTTCGGGCAACCGGTGCCAAGGCCATGTCCCTGTGCCTGCCCACTTGTTGACTGAGCTATCTTCCTTCCCTCCCACCTTCTCCAGACCTGAGGTTCCTCGAGGGCCAGGCCAGGCTGACGTCCTCACTGAGGGCTCATTGATCAGAAAGGGATGGTGTTGTCCTCAGGGAGGGCAGGGTCCAGAGAGGGGACAATCGGAGCTTCACAATTGCAGGAAGTGGCACCTTCGTCCCCACCGTGCAGGGGCAGTGAGGGACATCAGGGTGAGTCTGCTTATTTGGAAGCCCTGGTTCCCCCTCTGTGCCCATCTGGTGGCCACAGCCACACGTCAGGGATGCCATTGCTCACGAGGCGCCACTCGGCAGCGGACCCCAGCGAGCCCATGCAGCCCACTCACAGCCCTTGTCATAACTTCACTCTAAGTGGAGGGCGGGGATGGGGCACCTGTTTTGAGGCTTGGCAGCATCTTGTTCAAGCTGGTAGCTCTTTAGCTCCTGGGCCGAGGACGGCGATGAGGAAGCTGGGTGACCAGGATGCCCTCTGTGCCTGAAGGTGGAGAGTCGTCGTAATGGACTGTCAGTGCGCCCCCTGGGCATTGGGCTCTCGGTGCTGGCCCCAGGAGTAATGTTGGGGCGGTGAGGTGGGGCAGAGTCCCTGCCCTCGGGCAGTGTGAGCAGCAGGAGAGACCATCTGGGAGCAGGCAGTCACAGCAGTGGGGGGGTCAGTGCCATACAAACTGCGAGACCCAGACACTCTGGGAGGGGCTCGAGCTGGCGTGGAGACCCTGGCAGCGTCCTGGCCCTTGCTGTCCCAGATCTGAGAAAGAGGGTTAGTTATGCCAGGAATAGAACCCTCTGTCTCCCATGGCACCACCTGACTCAGGGCACCGTGAACAGCTGCGGCACTAGAGGCTGGGCTTGCAGGTGGAGGGAGATGGGCTGGACACGGCGCTCTGCTGGCCCCAGGTTTACAGGGCCAAGCAGCCTGTTCCCCTCTGCACCCGTGGCTAGCTTTTCCGGTGGGCTCCTGCATGGAGTAGGGGGCCCCTCCCCATCTTCTGAGCTCCAGGGTGCGTGTATTCTCTCTCCACTCAAAGTGCAGGTGGAGTATTTGGCCCCTAGATACAGTGTGGCAAGTAGCCCTGGGTGCCGAGTCTCCTTTTACTTAGAACTCACAATTGCCCTCACTAATAGGTCTCCTGGGGACAGACCTGCACATAAACCCGCTCCTAATATCAAGCGTAACTGACTGGTATTAGGAGCAGACGTATGTGCTCATGCCTGTAATCCCAGCACTTTGGGATACCAAGGCCGGAGGATCCCTTGAGGCCAGGAATTTGCAAGTAGCCGAGGCAACGTAGCAAGACCCCATCTCTACAAAAGAAAAATTTAAAAAGTGTAATCTATGCTTGGTATGAAGCATGACCTCCCTTCCCCTTTTACGGAAGTTGAATTATTCAGATGTTGGTAAACGTGTTTGGCAAAGGCCGTTCCCTGGTGCCTGAGCTTCAGGCGAATGGAAACCAGCTGCAGGGAATGCTGTGAAGGAAGCGGGTGTGGCTGTGGTTTGCAGAGGAAGAGGGGCTGTAATTGACTGCAGGTCATGTCTGGGGCCTGGACGTGTGGGTCTTATAATCCATAAGATTACAGCTTTTGTTTGCTCTGGGTCAGGCACTCCCATGTTTGTGATCTCTTTAGAGTGATTCCAGAATTCCTAGAAATGCTTAGGGCTCTGGGGGTTGGGGGAGAGGGCATGGCCAAGGTCACATGGCCAGGAAGAGGCAAGGCTGTAATTTGAGCTCAGGGCTGTCTGTTCCCAGTCCCGGGCCCTTCCCACTACCTGAGGATGACTTGCAGGAGGGCGAGAATATCTAGACAGGTGAGGCTAAGGCAAGGGCAGGCTGGGGCTGGAGACAGGGGGCAGGACCCACCTGAGCCTGAGGTCAGGTTCAATGGCCTTGGAAACCAGCCCATGGCTGCAGGCTTTGCCGTGGATTTGAGTGAGGACAGAATTCTAGAAAAACACTCCCGAGGCCTCATCTGCATTGTTCAGCTTCTAACTCTTCAAAGCTCTTCTTGGCTGCCACCTCCCTGCCCTGAACCCCACCCTGACCCAGAAGCTGGGGGAAATACACTCTTTCCTAAATATCATCAGCCTTTTCTCTCCTTCTGCATGTGTCTGGGTGCTGCTCTCTGCCAGCCTCCATGGGACCTTCAGGAGCCCCCAGCCTCCCTGGGTCATGGCCCTCTTGCGTGTTCTCCGGGGTTGATTTTATCATCATCGCTTTCATCAGTAGCAGCGGCCATGGGAGTAATGGCGTCACGGAGAGAATGCACGTTCGTTTTTGAAGGGGCAGTTGGTTAAAGAAAGGCCACATGTGGCCCCACATGCAGACAAGGCCCTCCACTGCCGCCTTTCCCCCATCAGGCTTCCAAGCCTCCGGGTGGTGCTCGGTGTGGTCCTCCTCCCATACTGTTTCACCAAGTTCCCGGCTGGCATGAAATCCCTGCCACGGCCGATTCCTCAGCTGCCGTGTGGGATCCTCCTGCGTGGCTCCCTGTGGTGTGCCTGACCATGTTCCCTCTTTCCTTCACCAGATGGGGAACATTTATTTTGTTTTGCATTTTTTTCTTAATTTTATTTTAAGTTCTGGGATACATGTGCAGGGCGTGCAGGTTTGTTACATAGGCAAATGTGTGCCATGGTGGTTTGCCACGCCTATTAATCCATCACCTAGGTATTAAACCCCATATGCATTAGCTATTTATCCTGATGCTCTCCCCTCCCCTGACCCCCTCCGACAGGCCCCGGTGTGTGATGCTCCCCTCCCTGTGTCCATGTGTTCTCATTGTTCAGCTCCCACTTATGAGTGAGAACATGCGGTGTTTGGTTTTCTGTTCCTGTGTTCGTTTGCTGAGGATGATGGCTTCCAGCTCCATCCATGTCCCTGCGAAGGACATGATCTCATTCCTTTTTATGGCTGCATAGTATTCCATGGTGTATATATACTACATTTTCTTTATCCAGTCTATCATTGATGGGCATTTGGGTTGATTTTATGCCTTTACTATTGTGAACAGTGCTGCAATAAACATATACATACATGTATCTTTACAGTAGAATGATTTATATTCCTTTGGGTATACACCCAGTAATGGGATTGCTGGGTCAAATGGTATTTCTGGTTCTGGACCCTTGAAGAATCACCACACTGTCTTCCACAATGGTCCAACTAATTTACATTCCAGCCAACACTGTAAAAGCATTCCTATTTCTCCACAGCCTCACCAGCATCTGTTGTTTGTTTCCTGACTTTTTAATAATCGCCATTCTGACTGGCATGAGATGGCATCTCATTTTGGTTTTGATTTGCATTTCTCTAATGATCATTGATGTTGAGCTTTTCTTCATGTTTTCTGGTCGCGTAAATGCCTTCTTTTGAGAAGTGTCTGTTCTTATCTTTTGCCCACTTTTTGATGGGGTTGTTTTTTTCTTACTAAATTTATTTAAGTTCCTTGTAGATTCTGGATATTAGACCTTTGTTAGAAGGATAGATTGCAAAAATTTTCTCCTGTTCCATAGGTTGTCTGTTCACTCTGATGATAGTTTGTTTGGTTTGTTTGTTTTTTGAGATGGAGTTGAGCTTTTGTCACCCAGGCTGGAGTGCAATGGCTCGATCTCAGCTCACTGCAACCTCCACCTCCTGGGTTCAAGCAATTCTCCTGCCTCAGCTTCCTGAGGAGCTGGGATTACAAGTGCCCACCACCAAACCCAGCCATTTTTTTGTTTTTTTTTTTTTTTTGTAGAGACAGGGTTTCTCCATGTTGGCCAGGCTGGTCTTCAACTCCTGACCTCAAATGATCCATCCACTTCAGCCTCCCAAATTGCTAGGATTACAGGCGTGTGCCACCATGCTCGGACTCTGATGATAGTTTCTTCTGCGGTGCAGAAGCTCTTTAGTTTAATTAGGTCCAATCTGTCAATTTTTGCTTCTGTTGCAATTGCTTTTGATGTTTCTGTCATGAAGTCTTTGCCCATGCCTGTGTCCTGAATGGTATTGCCTAGATTTTCTTCTAAGGTTTTTACAGTTTTGGGCTTTACATTTAGGTCTTTAATCCATCTTGAGTTAATTTTTGTATAAGGTGTAAGGAAGGGGTCCAGTTCCAATTTTCTGCATGTGACTAGTCAGTTTTCCCAGCACCATTTATTAAATGGGGAATCCTTTCCCCATTGCTCATTTTGGCAAAGTTTGTTGAAGATCAAATGGTTGTATATGTGTGGTCTTATTTCTGAGATCTCTATTCTGTTCCATTGGTCTGTGTGTCTGTTTTTGTACCAGTACCATGCTGTTTTGGTTACTGTAGCCTTGTAGTATAGTTTGAAGTCAGGTAGCATGATGCCTCCAGCTTTGGTCTTTTTGCTTAGGATTGTCTTGGCTATACAAGCTCCTTTTGGTTTCATATGATTGTTTTGTAATTTTAAATTTTACTTATTTACCATTTTAACCATTTGTAAGTATATCATTCAGTGACATTAAGTCCATTCACATGGTTGAATAATGATGCAGCCATCATCACCGTCCATCCATAGGACCTTTTTCATCTCCCTAAACTGAGGCTATGTCCCCATTAAACATGCACTCCCTCCCCCACACAGCCCCTGGCACCCACATTCTTTCTGTCCCTGTGGATTCAATGACTCTAGGAGCCTCCTATCAGTGGAATCCTGCACGATTTGCTTTCTGTGACTGGGATTTCACTCAGTGTAATGTCTCCAAGAATCATCGTATTATAGCCTGTGTCAGAACTCCCTTCCTTTTTAAGGCTGAATAATATTCCATGGAATCACTAGGCCACATTTTGTTTATGGATTCATTTGCCGAAGGACACCTGGGCAGCTTCTGCCTCTTGGCTGATGTGACAAAGGCTGCTGTGAATGTGGGCGTGCGGGTATCTCCTAGGGAGCCTGCTTTCTGCTCTTGGGGTATAGACCCAGAAAGTGGGACTGCTGGATCAAACGGCCATTCTTTGTCTAAGTTTTCGAGGGCCCAGCCTGCTTTTCCCCAGTGGCTGCACCATTTGACACTTGGTGGGGGTGTTTTGAAGGCAGGACCGTGTCAGGCGGGCCTGTGAGCCCCATGCACAGGGAGGGAACCCACAGCTTGGCTGCGGGGCTGCGATGTGGCCGTGTCTCACCAACTGCACCTCCCATCACCTCCTCACCACACCCTGTGCCCGGCCAGGTCCAGCTCTTAGGGGCTCCCATGACGGCCATGCTTTTCCCCCAGCCCTCTGTCTTTGCACAGGCTGGTCCCCCTTTTGGCCCCCCCCCCCCCGGCCCCTTCACCCAAATCCACCAGAGCCCTGCCCCATGGTACGTACTCCCTGTGGGCACTCCTCCCAACCTGGGCCCTCTGCCACCCCCACTGTCCTTGTCCCTCTGAGGCATGGGCTTGTCACTTGTCTGGGGTTCATGCCCTTTCTGCCTGCCTTCCTTGACCAGGGACTGTCAGAGTGGGGACTGCCTCGCCCAGCTCAGGATCCCCTGAGCCAGTCAGCCCCTGAGGCAGAGTGGGGGTCACAGTGCCTGCTGGGGACTAGGAGACTGAGCAGTGCCCAGGTCAGTGTATGAGTCAGCCTGGCTGCGGTGACAAATACCACAGCCTGGGCGGCTTATGAAGACAGACGTTGAGCTCTCACAGTTCTGGAGGCTGGAAGTCCCAGATCGAGGCATGAGAGTGGGCTCTGTTGGGGGCCACCTCCTCAAAGATGGGGACTTCTCACTGTGTCCTCCCATGGAAGGGGACAGCAAGCTCTTTGGGATCCACCCTCATGACCTAATCACTTCCCGAGGGCCCAGCTCCTAATATATCGCCTTGGGAGTTAGGATTTCAGCACACAAATTTGTGGGGGACACAAACATTCAGACCTTAGCAGCAAGTGCCAGGCCTTGGTTTCCTGAGGCCTGAGCGGGGGAGGCCCTGTGTGCTCTGGAATATTGCGGCTGGACCGGAGGCCACACGGCGGGACAGGGCACTAGGCAGTGAGGCGTACATTTGCCCACGCTGAGTGGGAGAACGCCATGCACCTTCCTTCCTCCGCTGCCCTCAGCCTTGTCAGCATGACCCCGACGGTGGTGCTGTTGGCACGTGCCCTACAGACCACAAGTTGTCGGTTGTCTGGTAGGTCCCGGGGACTCAGGTGGGCCATAGGCCACTGGCCCACAAAACCAGCCACGTGGGGTACAGAAGGCGAGGCCCCCACCTGGTACAGCAGAGCCCCTGCCCCATGTCTAGTTTGGATTTGTGCTGCCCCGGGCACAGAGATCATCTACTGGCATCACTTTAAAAAATGGTGGTGCTGTATGTACATTCAATTTCCATCTAGACCGTTCTTAAGTGTGCCTGTCTGTGGCGCTGAAGACATTCACAGTGCGGTGCAACCAGCAGCCCCATGCATCCATAGGACCCGCTCGTCTTTCCAAATGGAAGCCCTGTCCCCCTTCCACACTCACTCCCCAGCCCCGGGCACCCGCCCTTCTACCTTCCATCTCTATGAATTGGGCAACTCTCAGGACCCTGTCTAAGTGGCATCCTGTGATATTCGTCCTTCTGGGACTCAGCGTGGTGTCCTCCAGAGCCATCCATGCTGTAGCCTGTGTCGGCATTCCGTTTCTTCTTAGGGCTGAGTGCTATTTTATTGTCTGTATAGCCCACATTTTGCTCATCTGTTCACATGTCTGTGGACACAAGGGTCATCTCCACCGCCTGGCTAGTGGAGATTCTGCTGCTGTGGACGTGGGTGAGCACACGCACGTCGTGTTTTTAATGGTCCTGTCAGCAGCTCCATGGCAGGTGACCTCAGAGCAGGGACCGGGCGCCAGACCCCACGCACAGCACTTTCCACGAGCTGTTTCCTTCATTCCTCGCCACGCTGGTTCTTCACCACCTGTGAGTGGGAGGTCTTATTGTCCCAATGTGCAGATGAGGAAGCAGGTCAGCCATGAGGGGCACCTGGCCCGCACTGCCGGCCTCTGGGCTGGGTGCCGGGGCGCTGGGCGGAGGACTTTCTGCCCTCGGAACCCGCATCGTCTGTGCGCCTGGAGAGCGTCTGTCTCCGTCCACTGGGGCGGCTCTCACAGGATATCACAGCCCGGGCGGCTTAGAAACAGCAGACACTGATTTCTCACAGTCCTGGAGGCTGGAGGTCCCAGATGATGGCCAGCAGATTCGGTGTCTGGGGAGGCCGCTTCCTGTATCATCGATGACGTCTTCTCACTGTGTCCTCATGCATGGAAGGGGCGAGGGGGCTCTCTCCGGTCCCTTTTGTAAGGGCACCAATCCCATTCATGAAGCCCCCACCCTCATGAACTAATCACCTCCCAACGGCCTCACCTCCTAACACCCTCAGGATGGTGGTGAGGACTTCGACATATAAATATGGGGGACACAGACATTCAGACATAGCAATATGTTAGCACGTATCAATAGCAAAACATTACCTGTGCAGTGTGTACCTCTTGGCCGCCCTGGTCACTGCCAGGAGTCCAGTGTGGAGATTTCCTTACCTTTTCTCCTCCAGGATCCAACCCAGAATCACACATTGCAGTTGGTTGTTACGTGTCTTCGTCCTTAGCTGCCTTTATTTTGGAATGTTCTCCGTATCCTTTTTCCTTTTCTGTCCGTCTTCGTGCCACGGACACACTTGAGTCCAGACCTGTGGCCTTGTGGCGTGTCCCCACCCTCAGGACTGGTCTGTTTCTTCATGTCTGGGTTTGGCTGAGCATTTTGGGGAAGGGCCTTCCTCGGTGATGCTGGGTCCTTGCCTCTGTGCCCGTCAGAAGGCACATGGGGCCCACTGGCTCCCAGGCGCTTTCAGATTTTAACACACCTTGTGTGCACCTAGCGGAAGTGAAAATTCTCACACGTGTGTCTTTGAGCCCACATGCAGATAGACGTGTAAGGGATATTCCTGGAAGTGGAATTGTTGGATGGAAACTTCGCCAAGCCACCCTCCCAATGGCTGTCCCAATTTGTACCTGTCCCAAAAGGGCGCAAGCTCCTCATCCCTGGTTCCTCCGATCCCAGCTCAGGACACTGTTAGTCTTTTAAATATTTGCCAGACCGTGGGAAAAGGGGACGCTTCCTGCCTTCCTGGCGCTGCGGAGCCTGAGAGTGTTTTCATACATTTCCTGACCATTTGTGTCTCTGTGAATTTCCTGTCCCTTTCTTTGCTTATTTTTCTGTTGGGTTATTTGTCTTTATTGATTCAGGAGGCGGAGGAGGCATGTGGCCTGCATTTTGCAGGCAGGGAGATGGATCACTATTGGTTTTAGCATGCTTTCTCCTTGGGCTGGGGAGAGCTGTGTGTGGAGGGGCTGAGCGTGGAGAGGGAAGGGCAGCAGGAGGCGGCCAGTTTCCAGTCTGGGTGAGTGCCTCCTTGGGGACAGAAAGCAGAGTGTGGTGGAGGAACAGCACCTCGCCACAGGGAGATGCAGCACCGTCCCCTCGTATCCTCCCCGGGGGATTTCTCACCACACCTCTGTCTGTGCTCACCCAGCCGTGGGGCTGCCTGAGACCTTGGAAAGGGAGTCAGCGTGCTTTGTCCCGGCCTTCGAGGCGTCCCTCGGGCCCCTCCATATCCTCTACTTGCCTTTGTTTCCGTCTGGCCTCGGAGCCTCTGACCTCCCTCCCCCTCTTCAGCTTGGTGCAGAAGTCCTGTTCTCACAGCCACGGAGGGCACTTGCCTCGCTGTTCACTGTTTGTCGCCCCCACCAGCCTGCCAGCTCCATGCGTGACGAGACCCCCATGTGCCTTGCTCTGGCACCTGACAGGTGTTTCCCCCCGTGGGCAAATGCACTGGTGTTAGTGGCACGCAGGACTGTGGTGTGGGCGGGGACGCTGCCTAGCTAGCCCAGCCGGTAGCTGCCTGGGTTGTTTCCATGGTGGCCGGCTCCCTGTTGACACCTTGAGGGGCTCTGGGAATCGCTTTCCCAAGGGGCGTTTACCATGCCCATTGTCCTGCAGAGATGCTCCCAGGGCCGGGGCATGGGCCCAAGTGGAGCTGGGCAGCCTGGGGTATGCAGAGCACAGAGGAGTGAGGGGCGAGGAGAGCGGGACCGGGGAGGAGCTCCAGCCAGGCTCGGGGGCTGCAGATCCGGAACCAGGAGTTTGCTCTCAACCTGGGAGGCCTGGTGAGCCCCAGACAGGACACTCTGTGCTGGGGACTGGAAGGCTAGTCTGGCAAGGAGCGGAGGGGCCATGGTGGGAGGGTGGCGGCCTCCTGTCTCTACCAGGAGAGAGGTGGACTGGCAGGCAGGAGGGGGCAGGAGAAGAGATACCCCATAGGGGATGGGCAGAAAGCTCCCTTCATCAGCTCCCTTGGTGCCCAGGCTCCAAGGCTGTGGGTCCCCTTGATAAAAAGGGGAAAGCCAGCTCTATGGGTTGAATTGCACTTCCACTAAGCTAAGCCCTGGCCCCTCCACACGTGACCTTATTTGGCGGTAGGGTCACTGCAGATGGAGTTCGTCCAGGTGAGGTCATGCTGAATTTGGGAAGGGAGAAGAGGGAAGGTGATGTGAAAACACGCGGGGGAGGAGGCCACGTGACGTCGGAGGCAGAGACTGGAGTGACGCTGCTGCAGGCTGAGGCTCGTGAGGATTGCCAGCCACCAGCAGAAGTGGGAAGAGGCCAGGAAGGTCCTGCCCAGAGCCCCAGAGCCTGCATTGTCCTCACGACCCCTGATCCGGGACTTCTGGCCTCCAGAGCCGGGGAGAGTGAACGCCTGTGGTGAGCCGCCGTCTGTGGCAGTGTGTCATAGCAGCCATGGGACACCCATCAAGTCAGGAACTGGGGAACAAAGATGCCAATTACCGAGTGCCTGCCATGTGCCTGGATAGGGGCCAGGCATTTTCACACGCGTCATCTCATTTAGTCTCCTGCAACCCAGTCCGCGGCATCCCCCATTTATAGATGAGGAAACTGAGGCTCTAAGAGGTGCAGCGGCTGGGCCCAGGTTCCAGGGCTGCGGAGTGCTGGGACCTGCTGCAGGTCCAGGACTGAGTCACCCAAGGAAAGACATTAGGGTGAGGGCCTTGCTTAGTGATGTGTGGCATTGCTGGGGAGCGGGTATGGCGGTGAGGGAGGGGGGCGGTGAGCAGGCGTTCTGCATTCTGTCTTCTGATTGCATGGTGCCCGGGCCATCCCGGCAGAGGCATCCAGCACTCAGAGGGAGCTGGGGGCCCAGTGCTCAGGAGAGGCCGGGGCTGAGATCCTTCCCCCCGGGACTGGATGGTCTCAGATCCCTCTGAACCTCAGTTTTTATGATCCTGAAAAAGCACTGTCTTCATTGCTCTCAGTGAAAATCTCCTGCCTCGTCCCATGTTTCAGGCCCTGATCTCATTTCTCAACTTTTAAGCAGTGTTCAGAAATGAAGATGTGAGTAATTGTACCCATCCATGCCACCGTGATGGGTGGCAGCCGCAGCGCTGGGCTGTCAGGGGGTGAGGGGTTGTGTGCCGGGGAGGGGGTGCGCATGAGTGAGCTGGGGGGACGATTGCAGCCTTGTGGGACCATGCACGCCATTTCCTGTCCAAGCAGGTCCTTCCTGTGCCACATGAGCCATCCTGCTAGCACACCCCACCTGCCCGGAGAGATGTCCAGGCACCCCAAGGCCTGAGCTCCGCCAGCACAGCTGTGCCGGGGACGGAGGCTGCTGTGCCGGGGACGGAGGCTGATGTGCCGGGGACGGAGGCTGCTGTGCAGGGGGTGGAGGCCGCTGTGCCAGGGACGGAGGCTACTGTGCCGGGGACGGAGGCTGCTGTGCTTGGGGACGGAGGCTGCTGTGCCAGGGACGGAGGCTGCTGTGCCCGGGAACGGAGGCTGCTGTGCCGGGGATGGAGGCTGCTGTGCTCAGGGGTGGAGGCTGCTGTGCCAGGGATGGAGGCCGCTGTGCCGGGGGTGGAGGCCGCTGTGCTCGGGGGTGGAGGCCGCTGTGCTCGGGGATGGAGGCTCTGTGCCGGGGATGGAGGCTGCTGTGCCCGGGGGTGAAGGCTGCTGTGCCCGGGGGTGGAGGCTGCTGTGCTTGGGGATGGAAGTGCTGTGCCGGGGGTGGAGGCCGCTGTGCTTGGGGGTGGAGGCCGCTGTGCTCGGGGGTGGAGGCCGCTGTGCTCGGGGGTGGAGGCCGCTGTGCTCGGGGGTGGAGGCTGCTGTGCCGGGGATGGAGGCTGCTGTGCTGGGGGGTGAAGGCTGCTGTGCCCGGGGGTGGAGGCTGCTGTGCTTGGGGATGGAGGCGCTGTGCCGGGGATGGAGGCTGCTGTGCTCGGGGATGGAGGCTGCTGTGCTTGGGGATGGAGGCGCTGTGCCGGGGATGGAGGCTGCTGTGCTCGGGGGTGGAGGCTGCTGTGCCGGGGATGGAGGCTGCTGTGCCCGGGATGGAGGCTGCTGTGCTTGGGGGATGGAGGCACTGTGCCGGGGATGGAGGCTGCTGTGCTGGGGGTGGAGGCTGCTGTGCTTGGGGATGGAGGCTGCTGTGCCCGGGGGTGGAGGCTGCTGTGCTTGGGGATGGAGGCTGCTGTGCCCGGGGGTGGAGGCTGCTGTGCTTGGGGACGGAGGCTGCTGTGCCGGGGGATGGAGGCTGCTGTGCTCAGGGGTGGAGGCTGCTGTGCCAGGGATGGAGGCTGCTGTGCCGGGGGTGGAGGCCGCTGTGCTTGGGGGGTGGAGGCCGCTGTGCTCGGGGGGTGGAGGCCGCTGTGCCGGGGATGGAGGCTGCTGTGCCCCGGGGGGTGAAGGCTGCTGTGCCCCGGGGGTGGAGGCTGCTGTGCTTGGGGGATGGAAGTGCTGTACCGGGGGTGGAGGCCGCTGTGCTCGGGGGTGGAGGCTGCTGTGCCGGGGGATGGAGGCTGCTGTGCCGGGGGTGGAGGCTGCTGTGCCCAGGGGTGGAGGCTGCTGTGCTTGGGGGATGGAGGCGCTGTGCCGGGGGGTGGAGGCTGCTGTGCTTGGGCATGGAGGCGCTGTGCCGGGGGATGGAGGCTGCTGTGCTCGGGAATGGAGGCTGCTGTGCTTGGGGATGGAGGTGCTGTGCCGGGGATGGAGGCTGCTGTGCTCGGGGGTGGAGGCTGCTGTGCTCGGGGGTCGAGGCTGCTGTGCCGGGGATGGAGGCTGCTGTGCTGGGGGTGGAGGCTGCTGTGCTTGGGGATGGAGGCTGCTGTGCCCGGGGGTGGAGGCTGCTGTGCTTGGGGGATGGAGGCTGCTGTGCCGGGGATGGAGGCTGCTGTGCTCAGGGATGGAGGCTGCTGTGCCCGGGGACGGAGGCTGCTGTGCCGGGGATGGAGGCTGCTGTGCTCAGGGATGGAGGCTGCTGTGCCAGGGATGGAGGCCGCTGTGCCGGGGGGTGGAGGCCGCTGTGCTCGGGGGTGGAGGCCGCTGTGCTCGGGGGTGGAGGCCGCTGTGCCGGGGATGGAGGCTGCTGTGCCCGGGGGTGAAGGCTGCTGTGCCCGGGGGGTGGAGGCTGCTGTGCTTGGGGGATGGAGGCTGCTGTGCTGGGGGTGGAGGCTGCCATGCCGGGGCTGGCAGAGGATGGCCGAGAGCATGTGGTAGAGTCAGAGGAGGAGTCGGGGGTCCTCCCAGGCCCTTGTCAGTCCCGCCTGCCCTCTGCATGCATAAACAGCTCATCTCCCTCTTTTCCTAAAGTCATCAAGGTTCTTGCCCGGGTCGCCACCCTGGTAGGGTGCAGCTGCAGAGATCAGCATAGAATTTTCTGCCTGGCATGTGGCGACCCAGTCCCTGGCAGGAAATCAGTGTAGTGGGTCGCAGCAGCCTGTGTTATGTAAGAATGCGAATTGAGTAGAAAATAGTAGAGTGCATCACGAGGAATCAGGGTGTTTTCTGTGCAGTTTTGTTCACTATTTACAGATAGCATCAGTTAAGTTGCTACTGCACGTGGTCGGCTGAGAAACGGCGCCCCACCCTAGCATGTGAGGTCCTGATCCCTGTGACCTGGGAATATTGCCTTGTGTGGAAAGGGTATTTGCCAATGGGATTACACCAGGATACTGGGATGGGGGAGATGATCCCAGATGGTCTCAGTGGGCCCTGAATGCCATCACAGTTATTCTAAGAGAGAGGCAGACGGGGGTGACCACAGAAGCAGAGACTGAAGTGATGCTGCCACGACCAGGAAATGCGGGCCGCCCCAGGACAACCTCCGCTAGAGCGTTCCAGGGAGCTCGGCCTGGGCACCACCTTGACACCAGCCCAGTGGTCCTGATTTTGTATTCTGGTCCTTGATGCACTGCCTTCTGCCCAGACTGTCTCTCCCCCTCCTTGGGCCCGGCTAATCCTCCCTCCCTCTCATAGCTGGGCTCTGATACCCCCCCTCCTCCAGGAAGCCCCCCCTGCTCCCCTCCAGGCCAGGTCAGGGTCCCTCTGTGCTCCCCCCTAGGTGCCAGCAGGCACACCCTGGGCTCAGGCCAGGCTGCCTCCTTTCAAGGCCCAGTAAGGCAGGGCGAAGCATGGCGCCACCTCGCAGGGTCTCAGGGAAGCTCCGATAACTTGATACACTAAAAATCTATGGAAAGGCCCGATCAGTACCTGGCACCAGCGCCTGCTCTCCCTGCCGCAGCCAGTGCAGCTGCTGGACTGGAGCCAGGAGGACCCCCGGGGGCCAGGCAGGACTCTGAAGGCCAACCTCCGCACATGCCCTTCTCCCCAAATGTTACAGAAAACGCCCTTAAGACGCTGGCCCCAGCGCAGTGTGATGTTTCCCAGCACGGGCCATCCCGGAACCGGGGACAGACGCAGCTGGGCCTCAGGCAGCAGCACCACCCTGGCCACCCTGTGTCTCCATCCCCGGCCCTGTGAGCCCCCAGCACCTGCTGGCTGAGCTCCTTCCAGACTTCGTGTTCCCCCTCCAGGCTGAGACCACCAGGGCCTCTCTTGGGGGCTGCGTTCTGAATAAACTGGATGCTTAGGGGTGGACAGTAGGCTGGAGGCGAGGGGGATCTGAGGCTCCTTCTCCGTGGGAACCCCAGGCAGTGCTGAGTGCCGGGAGCCTGCAGGGCACCAGCTATGCGGACTCACGGAAGCCCCGCTCCAGCTGCCTCCCCGGCCCATGTCCTAGGCTGGTGCGGTTGGCTTCCCCGGCATCTCCAAGCATAGAAGAGGTCTCCTTTCTGGATTAGGTACAGGACTCTCCCAGGCTGCCCCCGTATTCCCATCCATACAATGCTGGTGGGTAAGGGGTGACCAGTGATCTTCAGGACCCCTTCCAGCCCTGACACTTCCTGACGCCAGTCTTCAGGACCCCAGAGCCACAGAGAGAGAGAGCATACCTGTCTCTACTCCCAGCCCCGCTGGCTGCTGCTGAAAGGCATATCTGCAGGGGACCCATGATGTGCACACACTTGTCTTATGAGCACAGGCATGATGATAGCAGTGTGGTCGGCTTTGGGGTGAGGTGTCAGGGTTTCAAGTTCTGTGCCCTGGATTTCTCCCTCAATCTTAGAAACACCGTCTTTAAACACCTGTCTTACAGCGTGTCTTAGTCTAATTGCACGAACCAGTAGGGTAGCTACTGGCCACATGTGATTATTTAAATTGCAATCAATTAAAATCAAATAAAATCTAAAACTCTGTTCTGCCTGGTGCTGGCCACATTTCGGGTATGCAGGAGCCGTGCGAGCTGAGGCTGCTGTGCTGGGCGTGCAGGTCCGACGCCTTCCCCTGACATGGTGAGGGACTCTGATTTGCTTGTGCAGGGATTTCAGTGAATGACAGAGGGAGGGGGGCGTATGGATTTCTGCTTTTTATTCCGTCTCCCTTAAAGATAACATTGAGAGGGTTTCTTCTGATGTCAAATTATATATGTCAAAAGCTTGGGGAAATGTCAAAAGGAAACATTTCCTGGCCCTAGTGCCTAGACACACCCACCGCGTGGCTAGACACACCCACCGCGTGTGGTCCTCCGGGGCTTCCGCCCCAGCCTCAGGTCCCTGGATGGGCACAGCCGTGGGAGGGCGGGCAGCCCAGTGGGGGAAAGACATAGACTGGGGCAGCCAGGTAGGATGTGTGGTCTCGACGCAGCTGGACAAAGCCCCACAGATTGCTGGCTTCTCAACAATAGACATTTATTTTTCTCAGTTCTGGAGGCTGGAAGTCCAAGATGAGGGTGCCAGCCTGGTCGGGCTCTGGCAGGGCCTTCTTCTGGGCTGCAGACAGCCACCTTCTCCTTGCACCCTCATGTGGTAGAAAGAGCGAGGCAGCCTCAGCCTCTTCTTACAAGGGCACTAATTCCATCGTGAGGCCTCCATCTAATTCCTCCCAAAGGTCCCGCCTCCAAATCCCATCACACTGGGGTTAGGGTATCAGCATGTGAGTCTGGGGAGGGGACACTGCATTCAATCCAGGCCAGTGGCCTTGGGCTAGATAATGACTTCATCTCTTTCCCACCTTAGAGCCAGGGCAAGGCAACCAGCTGTGCAAGGTCACGAGGTTTAGTGCATTCATGTTTACAGCCTGGGAGCCAGCATCCTGTAGATAGAGACACGTCTTCTTGTCATGCCCACCTGGAAGCTCAGAATGTGACCTTGTTTGGGTGTAATTACGGTAAGGAGGGAGATGAGGTCATTGTAGGTGAGAGAAGACCCTAAATGCAGAGACTGGTGTTCTCATAAGAGACAGAAAAGGGCACACAGAGACATACAGGGAAGATGGCCCATGAAAGCAGAGGCAGAGATGGGGCCCCTGTGGCCACACGCCAAGGGGCGCGTGGAGCCACCAGCATTGGGAAGAGGCAGGCTGAGGCTCCCTACACCCCTGTGAGAGCAGGGCCGTGCTGGCACCCTCATGTCACACTTTTGGCCCCTAGAACTGCAAGAGAATCGGTATCTGTTGTTTGAAGCTCCCAGTTTGGGGGGGCCTGGTGCAGGCTGTGACTCGCAGCACACGGGGCTGTGGGGGTTGTGAGCTCACTCATGTGCCGCTCACCCATGGGGAAGGGTCAGCAGATACTCCCGCCCCCGCCACCCCTCCCCCCACCATAAGTGCCTTTTTAGACTCCCTTTCCCGGACGCCTGGGAGGCAGGTGTGTCCCTGGCACCCAGTGTGGCAGGAGTCTATTTCGGTGTGCCAGGAAGGGCTTGGCTCTGTCCCTTGCCGGGCAGAGGGTGGCGGCTGCCACGTGACCCTGTGGGAGCCGCGTGGGCCGCAGAGGCTCTCCCCCGCCCCACTGTGGCCTGAGCCTCTGTGGGCGCCTGGGCCAGCCACGCAGAGGGAGAGCCGAGACCCGCTGGCCCTTCACAAGCAGCTGCACTCCATGGGGGTGCCCGGGGAAGACACAGGTAAAGCTCCAAACTGCGCTTTTGCCCAGACCTTCTGGCTGGGTGCCGTGAGCTCCATGAATCAGCTTCAGGGGTCTGGTGGGAAAGGAGGGGGTCCTGTCGAGTTGTGTCCCGTGTGAAGGTCATGAGCGCCAGCACCATGGGTACCAATGGGTGCAGGCTTCTGGGACGCCCTCTACGGACAGCACTGTGGGGTGAGAAGGGTGACCCCATTATATAGGTGAATCAGCTGAGGCTGGGGATGGGAAGGGTCTGGTCCAACCTCACACAGTGCTGGAATCAGAGCTCCAGCACCCACTGCCCACAGCATCTGGGCCTCCCTCCTCCCTCCCTCCTTCCCTTTTCTTTTTCCTTTAAGGTGGTGGTCCTCACCTACAGGCAGCTGTGCCCCTATGCCCTCCGGGGGACATGTGGCAATTTCTGCAGGCTTTTTTTTTTTTTTTTTTTTTTTGGAGACAGGGTCTCACTCTGTCACCCAGGCTGGTGTGCAGTGTCATGAACATGGCTCACTGCAGCCTCAACCTCCTGGGTGCAAGTGATCCTCATACCTCAGCCTCCCAAGTAGCTGGAAGTAAGGTGCAAGCCACCATGCCTGGCTAATTTTAATTTTTTTTAGTAGAGACAGGGTCTCACTTTTTTGCCCAGGTGGGCCTTAAACTCCTGGGTGTAAGCAATTCTCCCATCTCAGCCTCCCAAAGTGCTGGGATTACAGGTGTGAGCCACTGTGCCCAGCCATGTGGAGACATTTTTGATGGTCATAGCTCGGGAGGGTGTGCCTCTGGCATCTGGCGGGGAGAGATCAGGCCACCGGCGACATCCCGTGGTGCACAGGACACCCCCACGGTAGGGCCTGCCCAGCTGTTCCTTTGGGGAACAGCACGAATGCTGCAGCTGTCCTGATGTTATGTGAAAGCCAGGCCCATCAAACTCCTTACACACGAGCCCCAGCATGTCCGACAGCTGCAATCCCGCGTGTTGACCAGGTGGCCTGTGGGGTGAAGGTGATGGTAAAACATGGGGGCCTAGCAAGAGGAGAAAAGGGGGCAGGGGAGTAACAGGAGGGGAGAGGGAGAGGGAGGGGAGGCAGAACAGTGGGGAGGGAGACCAGCCTCTGGAAACAGAGTGGTGGGTACACAGGGGAGGGGGCCTCAGTGGGAAGGGGGCCTCAGTAGGGAGGAGAGCTTGGTGGAGAGGGGGCCTCAGAGGGCCTGACACACTGCTGGGGCCTCCAGTGGGTCCCTCCTTCCCCTGAAATGTTTCCTAGTCTGTGTGGGCATGAGGCCTGGTGCCCAGCAGGGCCTCGTCTCTGGGCAGCCAGACCAGAACCTTCCTCCCCTGGTGCCCTTCTTCTGGCCTGTGAGGTCGGCCCTGCGCCGGGGAACCAGGACCCTTGTCCATAGCTCCCGCATCAGCGCCTCACACTCTGAAACTCCGTGGAATGTTACTGAAGCGAACAGCTCTGGATGGGGCAGCGGCAGTGGGCCTGGAGTCTGACCCATGACGCTTTAAGCCCTGATTCTACCTGACCTCACTGTGAGACCTTGGAGAAGACACTTCCCTACCCATGAGGCCCCCAGGAAAGGGGGATTGCCTGTGTGGCTCCTCCGCCCTGGGTGTGTGAACCAAAACAGGAGATACTCAGATGTGTTCCCCAAAGCATGGAGCTGCAAGTCCCCCCAGGCTGCCCACACACAGCTGAATGGGAGTTCTCCCCCCTGCCCGGGAGGACGCACTGGCGTGGCTGGGCTGCTGGAGTGTTCTGAGGATAGCCATGGATTCCCAGAGCGGACAGCAGGTGACAATGTCCATGTCCCAAATGGAATTTCCATGGCAGAGGCTGGGCAGGCCTCCCCAGCTCAGCTGAGTCTGAGATGCTTTCTCACACCCACTGTGCTTCCACCAGCTGTGGGCGACCATGCTGGACGGACCGTCTCGCTGATGGCAGAGCCGACCACGACCATCCCAGGAGCAGCCCTGGCACCGAGGCCCCAGGCAAGCCTGTGGCAATCAGCACTGCAGATCGCGATTCACATGTGAAGCAGGGGTATCGACAATTAAATGTAGCGGTCAGGTAGATGTGATTCTGACCGCTACATTTAATTGTGGATTAAATTGAATAAAAACATAAATTTATTTTATGTAAAATTATATACATGAATAAAAACATAAATTTATTCATGTAAAATTACAGTAAAACCAAAAAAAAAAAACCTATAAATCTCAGAAGAACACAGGGGGAGCACATCTTCGTGATAGTGGATCGGGCGACAGTTTCTTGGAAAAAACGCCAGTCGCCATCATGACAAGACAGGATGATTGGATTTCATCAACATTGAAAACCTCTGTGATGCAAAAGACATCATGAAGAAAGTGAAAACACAACTCACAAAACAGAAGAAAACCTTTGCGAATTAGAAAGCCCAAACGGGACTTGTATCTTGAATATGTGAATAACTCTCATCTCTCAATCCTGTCAAGACAACCAAGCTAAAAAATGGCAAAGCATCTGCGTCAGCACTTTTACACAGAAGATGCACAAAGGGAGAGTCTGCACATGGAACGCGGCCAGCATCATTCGCCCATAGGAAACAGCAAATCAAAATCCCTGTGAGACACGGATTGCAAATCCGCCGGGATGGCTGGGTCAAAATCGCAGGCACGCCCAGAGCTGGAGGTGGGGATGCATAGACATCAGAACCTGTGTGGAAAACACTCTACGATTCCTGGAAATGTGGCACACAGAGTGACCACAGGACCCAGCAACTCCACTCCTGGGTATCTATCTACCCAAAAGAAACGCAAACCTATATCCATGTGCATATTTACGCTTGAATGTTCACAGCAGCGTTATTCATAAAACCAGAAAGTAGAAACAACCCCAGAGTTCATCGACTGACTAATGGATGAGCCAGATGGGGTCTGTCCCTACAATGGAGTATTTCTCGGCCATCAAAAGGAATGAGGCACTGATGCCCGCCACACCACGGATGCTCCCTGAAAACACAATGCCGAGTGGAAGAGGCCAGTCGCAAAGGACCATGCAGTGTGGGCTTCCGTGCATATGAAATGCGACAGACACAGAGCTGCGGAGGGAAAGTGGGGGGTGACGGTAAAGGAGGCAGCGTTCTTTTGGGGCGATGGAAATTTTCTAAAATGGATTATGGTGATCACGCAACACACAACTCTGTGAAGTACCAAAAGCCATTGAGTGTGCATCCCAGACAGACGAACTGCACGCTCTGTGAGTGATGTCTCAGTGAAGTCACCACTCAGATGTGTGCACCGAGCGCTTGGTTCTGTGGGGGCGCTGAGAATACTGTTTCTGAAAGCACATCGAGGCTCTGCCTTATGAAAAGAGATGAATTATTCTGGGATGGGACATCCTATCCTATGTCCCAGGTATGTGAGAGCAGGTGGTTTAGTTTGTGGCCTACAGAAATGTGTGATGGAGCAGCCGCTGAGATGTTAAGAGTAGTCATTTCAGAGTGAAAGGGAATTGGGAGATTTTTCGCTTTCCTTCAACATTGATGTACCGTTTGGGTTTCTAACCATGAGTAGCATTCCTTAGGTCATCAAAATGTAGTCATTTTTGTCGTTGAACCCAAAGAAACCATGTCTCCCGGAGGTTAGCAAGGGTCCTGGGGAGGTCTCCCACCCCAAGCCGCGTCCTGCCACACCTCTTGGCCTGTCCAGGGGGAGCCGGGACCTTGTCACTGCAGTGAGGCTATGTGACCGGGGTCAGCGCACCCCTCCCTGCCCGCGTGTAGACCTGCAGACTGGTGTGTGAGCCGGACCCTGTCAGTACAAGGCTCATCCCCCCCCCAGAGACCAGCTTTAGGGCGGGGGCTGGCTGCCTCTGTTGGGCAGGTGGTTAGCGAATGCCACAGAGCCGCTGCGCGCAGGTTCCCCTGCCCGGCGTGGCCTTCCCTGGGCTCCAGGCCAGATATCCCGACAGCCAGTTTTAATTACACACACCGGAAATGCTTCCCTCGCACCAGCCTCCCTCGAATCAGCAGACCAGGAGAACATGAGAAGGCCCAGGAATTTGAGGGGAAGATGGGAGGCAGACAGGCAGAAAACCAGTTCCCTCACATAGAAGCCCAGGCTCCAGGCCCCACCCTGCCAGTTGAAGACTGTGTGATCTGGCCAGGTTACTGAGCGTCTCTGAGCCTGGGTTCCTTTGCCTGCCGCCTGAGGGTGACAGTGCCTCTCATGCCAGCTGGCAATGGGGCTGGCACCATTGTGCCTACACCATGCCCGCACAGAGGTAGAGGACATTTGAAAACCAGGGGGTGTCATCACAGGCACACTGCACCAGCCTACACTGACCTGGGTTTGATCACAGGCTTTGAGGGCCACCAATTTATAGTGGCATCTTTGTCCACACAGTGGCTGTTGCCCACTGCCAGCTTGGCTCTGGTGGTGGCTGGGCCCTGGACCATAACCCAGCTGCCTTGTGTCTCAGCAAAAAGGGGAATCGTGGTGGGTAAATTTCACATATCTTTCCTTCTGGGGAAGATTGTAATGAAGTGAAGTGCCTGTGGACACCTGGAGGTGTGCCCACAGGCCTGTGCCAGGGCCCAGCAATTGCAGGTTACATGGGGTGGAGCTGTTGCCCAGCACACTCTCCAGCGCCTTCACTCGTGAAGAGTGGGTGTGAATTCTGAAGCAGAGGGCGCTCCGGCCATGTGGGGCACCCACCTGGGCCCATCCCCCATATCTAGGCAGCAACCATCTCCCAGCCTAAGCACCCACATGGTTGAGGCTTTAGGGACAAAATTTTCAGATCTAAACGTAGACCCCTTTCCAAACACACCAATCCCTACAGAGGCCCTTCATGTTCACGTTTGTGGAGAAAATTCAACACTTGTAGGGTCTGGCCTCCTCCTGCTGTGGACTCATCGTGCATGCCCAGGGACAGAGGGGTGACAGCTTGCAGCCATGAGTGGGTAGGCTGGGGGGATCTGACATTGAATTTTGGGGTAGAGCTGGCATTTTGCTGCAGGTTTTGCAGGCACAGGCACACATAGCCACTTTATGATTTGGGGGGATTAAGGCCTTTGTGCACCATGTGAGTCTGGGTGTGAGGGGTGGGGGTGCCAAGCCAGGCATGGCGGAGGGTCAGGCAGGGATTAGAGATGCCAAGTAAGGGCTGCCAGTTGCCAGGGAAGAATGCTCTGAGGACCACAGTTAGGATTAAGGAGTCCCAGACCCGGGCAAAGAGGTCTTCCTGGGACACGGTGCTAGGCCTCAAGGGCATTAGCAGGACATGCTGCTGGGCCTCAAGGGCATTAGCAGCACATGGGGGCTTTTCCATGTCAGGAAGAGCAGAGGCAGGTGGGAAGGAAGCATGCAGGGTGGGAACGCCAGGGGAGGCAGCACAGCCTCCGGGAGGAGGTCCACGCTGGTCAGGTCCAAGACGGATTTGCAGCCCCTGGGGTTGGTTCGCCCCTCATCCCACTCCACCTCCCATCCCCACTCCATCCGGTGGGGCGTGGTAAAAGAGCCAGGGTCAGAGAGACCTGGGTCCCAGTGGCCTGGGAAGTTGTGTTCCTGCTTGGAACCTTTGTTTACCCATCTGTAAATGGTCAAGAGAGGACAGGTCCCAGCTGTGTGGGATGGAAAGAATAATTGGACTACAGTGGCAGGTACCATGTAGGGTCTGACAGTGGATGGTCTTAAGTAGTGAAGGTTCATGTCCCTCCAGGATTCACACTCTGAAGCTAAACTCCCAGGGTGATGGTATTTGGAGCAGGGGCCTTGGGAGCTGATGGGGTTTAGATGAGGTCGTGAGGGTGGGGTCCTCGTGATGGGACTCCTGCCCAGAGCCCTTTCTCTGCCACGTGAGGACACAATAAGAAGGCAGCCATCTACAAGTCAGGAAGGAGCCCTCGCCAGGGCCCGACCATGCTGGTGGCCTGATCTCAGACTCTTAGGCTCCAGAACTGGGAGGTAAGCGTCAGTCTTTTTTTTTTTTTTTGAGATGGAGTTTGCTCTTGTTGCCCAGGCTAGAGTGCAATAGCATGACCTTGGCTCACTGCAGCCTCCACCCCCCAGGTTCAAGAGATTCTCCTGCCAAGCCTCCTGAGTAGTGGGGATTACAGGCACCTGCCACCATGCCCAGCTATTTTTTTTTTTTGTATTTTCAGTATGGACAGGGTTTCACCATCTTGGCCAGGCTGGTCTTGAACTCCTTACCTTGTGATCCACCTGCCTCAGCCTCCCAAAGTGCTGGGATTACAGGCGTGAGTCACCGCGCCTGGCCTAGTGTCAGTCTTTTAAGCCACCACATCTGGTATTGTTCTGGCAGCCCACACTGACTAGGACTGAGGGTGTCTCCGGGGAAATGGAGGATGGGAGAAGAGGGCAAGGTGGGGGACCTCTCCGACACTCCGTGGCCATCCTTACTGGGCCATTGGATGTGATGAAGATTCGAGAGGGCAGCTAGACTCCCCTGTTCAGGCTGATGTGGTGTCTCCAGGTCAGGGCTGTGGCCCTGTCTTCAAAGGCCTGGGCAACAGTGGGTGGGGCAGCTGAGGTGTGGCCAGTATCTGCTTGGGGGCATATTGGCAGGTCTCCCCCAGTCCACTAGGTCCCTGCACTGGGAACATGTACCACAGCAGCTGCCTGGAGAGAGAGTGGGGTCCCTGGTGGGACTAGCTCAGCCCCTCAGTTCCTCCCAGAGAGGGAATTGAGAGCTGGCTCGGGGTCTGGCAGGTCTTGGTTCAATGCCCAGCTGTGCGGTTTTGCCATTTGCAGCTCTGTGATCTGGGTCGTGGGTAGAGGTGCTGAGTGCAGTCCCTGGCATTTGCCTGGGCACAGGAACTGAAAGATGACATGGATTATTCATCATCACCCCCCCCACCCCACCACTGGACAGTGCCCTGCGGTCACCCTAGTACATTTCCTGTTTCCTATTAGATTTGAGAAATATTCACTGGGCATCTGCTGTACGCTGAAGGCCTGGAGGAGGTCACTTGTTGGACCAATGTGGCCACTCTGGCTCCAGGCAGTGTGACACAGGGGGACGAGCCCTGGGCTGGGAGCTGGAGACCCGCGCCTTGGTGTTAGCCTGGCCATAGACTTGCTGCGTGACCTGGGCTGTGCCACCCTGTCTGCCTCTGTGTGGGGGATGGGGGAGAGTCAGTGCAGATGCTCTGCGCCTTGACCTTCCGGATGCCTCCCTTGAGATCCTCAGATGCCCCTGGCTCCGGAAGGGCCACGCTCTTCTGGCAATGGAATAACACCCTCCAGGGATGTGGGTGCCAGGGATGCCTGGACCGGTGGCTGGAGGCCTCAAGAGTCCTGGAAGCACTGGGAACTGGGCTGGCATCTGCCCGGAGCCCACAGCCAGCCTGAGCCAGGGCAGCTGCCCAGTACCATCTCTCCCAGCTCTGCCCCGAAGGAAGCCCCCACCCCACACTCACACAAACTCCTGCCAGCCCTGTGTGGTCACTGCCACGTCACCGTTCTCCAAAGCCTGGCCTCGGGTAGGCTCAGCATCCCACTTTACAGATGGAAAATGGACTCAGGGAAGTGACCAGGGGAGCCGGCCAGTCCCCAGCTGAGCTCTGAAGCCAGCTCTGACTCTTCCCCGCCTGCGGGGATGGCGTGTGTACAGGCTCCCACTTACCATTTTTTGATTTTATGATGTTGCAAAAACAACACGCATTCAGCAGAAACCATACTTTGCATTTTGAGTTTTGGTCTTTTTCTGGGCTAGCGAACTGCGGTATGGTACTCTTACGTGAGGCAGTCAACACTGTATTATAAAACAGGCTTTGTGCGAGATGCGTTTGCCCGGCTGTCGGCTGATGTAGGTGTTCTGAGCACGCTCCAGTAGGCTGGGCTGAGCCGTGGTGTGCGCTAGCTTGGTGCATTCCGTGAAATCTCAGCTTGGGGATGTTGTGAGCTTGCCCGGGTGCATGAGGACGGACCTGCACGGTTGGCTGAGAAGCGTTCCTGCTGGTTCCCCACGCTGCTGTGACAAGTACAAGGCTGGGGGCTGGACCGGCAGAAGTCCAGATCAAGGTGCGGCCAGCGCTGGCTCCTTCTGAGGCTACCAGGAAGGACCTGTCCCAGGGCCCTTCTCCTGGTGTCTAAGTCACCGTCTTCTCCCGCACCTTCCCGTCATCGTGTTCCCTCTGGGGGTGTCTCTGTGTCCACTTTTCCCCCTTTTCTGACGTCAGTCCGACTGGATAAGGGTCCACCCTACAGATCACCTCACTTTATGTTAATGGCACCTTTGAAGGCCCCATCTCCAAACACGGTGCCATGCTGAGGTCCTGGGGTTGGGACCTCAACATGGGCATCTGAGGGGCCCAGTTCTGCCCACACAGATGGCTCGAGCTGCCTCCCGGCACCGCTCTTGCTCCCCGCCACGTCCTCTGGGAAGAAGGGGCAGCGTGGCCACTCGGCTGTTTTTCTCTTCCTGCCCTCCCAGAGGAGAGGCTCCTCTTGGGCCCCGAGGGCTGCCCGGGACCCCACCACCCTACATCTGTATCTGTTGCTCTGTGAACAGAGCTCATTTGTGGCCAAGAGTGACTTTGTCCTCATGGGCCCCTGCCTCAAAATAGGACAATCACAGGGCTTTCATGCTGGAAGGGGCTGTGGGACGCCCCCACCTGCAGGCCTGTGGGCACACCCCAGATCTGAGCAGAGTGGTGAGGGGTCTGCTCTTCCCACTGGGCTGGGAACCCCTCCCCTGACCCCTTGGCCTCGCTCGGGGCTAGTGGAGTTTCAGCCTCGTGAAAGCCCAAACCTCACAAAAGGTCCAAGCAACCAAGCCCTCTGGAGCCAGGCCCAAGAGGAAATGGTTTGTTTGTTTTTAAAAGACAGTGTCACTGTTATTTGCAGCACTGTGCAAAGTGTCAAGGAAATGGAATCATTTTCTGATTTTAAGATTTTCTTAGTAAGACAGAAGCCCAGGCCGAGCTCGGTGGCTCACACCTGTAATCCCAGCACTTTGGGAGACCGAGGTGGGTAGATCGTGAGGTCAGGAGTTTGAGACCAGTCTGGCCAACATGGTGAAACCCCATCTCTACTAAAAGTACAAAAATTAGCTGGGTGTGGTGGCACGCACCTGTAATCCCAGCTACTCGGGAGGCTGAGGCAGGAGAATCGCTTGAATCTGGGAGGCAGAGGTTGCAGTGAGCTGAGATTGCACCATTGCACTTCAGCCTGGGCAACAGAGTGAGACTCCGTCTCAAAAAAACAAAACAAAAAAGAAAGCCCGGGACTTGTGCCACAAGACTACACTTCCTCTTCAGCCTTCTTTGGGCTTCTAGATTCTTCCATACCCAGCACCCCCAACTCACCTCACCTCAGAAGTGAGATTGGGGCTCTCTCAGCCCCACACCCCACACTGAGACATGTCTGAAAGCAGTGATGGTGCTGGGACAAGAGTGTCCCCGGGACAGCCTGAGGCTTGCTGGGTCGCTTGTTCTCCCAGCCCAGCATGGGTCTCTGGGGGGAGGTCTGGCAAAGCCAGAGGCTTGTCCTGCTTCAGAGAGGTGCCCTGACCTGCTCAAGGTCACACCATCAGTGGGACCAGATGAACAACAGGCAGATCCCCTCACCTGGTGAGTTTTTGTATCTGTAAAATAAGGACCATTTTCTTATTTATGGTGTAAAGAAGGGAGTTCAGGGCCTGGAGGCTCCAGTGCAGAGCTCAGTGCAAGAGTGAATAATGTCTGTGAACATGCTGTCAGGACAGAGGGGGGCATCTACGTGGGCCTGGAAGGACAAGCAGGGTTTTTCCAGGGGAGATGGGCACACAGTGCTCTGGGAACAGGGATTGTGGGAGCCCAGCCTGGTGCCAGGACTGTCGAGGACAACTTTGGGAAAGAATGTGGGATCAGAGAGCAGTGAAGAAGTCAGGGAACCAGGTGGGTACCAGGCTTAGGGTGCTGGTTTGGGGGCTGGGCTGTGTTCTGTGGGGGAGCCATGGAAGGTTCTTGAGCAGGGGAGGCACCTAAGCAGAGGGGTGCAGCTTGTGCTTGAGGCCACCTTCCCAGATCTTGCCACCTTGCCAACTTAGAGAGCTTGTCTTGGGAACTCCATCATCCTGACTGTCCCCTCGCAGTGAGCTCAGTGGGACTAAGGTGATGCTCTCCCACTGGGTGGAAATGTAGAACTTCTCCAACACTTGAGACTTTAGAGGCCAGCTCAGCTTAGACACTGGGCTGGAGGGGAAAAGGGACCTGCCCCAAGTCTTTCAGAAAGACAGAGGCCTGCCTATAACTCTGTGGGGTTATAGGACAAGTCTCACAGGAGCCAGTTCCTGCTTAAGCTCTCAGGGGCCTCTAGATGTGGGTGTGGAGTGCTCTTCTGTAACTGTCCTCTGGCGTCTCCCCAGCTTACGGTCAGTGTGCAAGGATCCGTGAGCCCCGGGGCCCGTGTGTTGAGCTCATGCTGTGTGCTGGGCTCAGTGTCCAGCCTCGGCACTGATTACGAGATGGCAGGTGCCCCCAGAATGGCCCTGTGTTGAGGACACAGTCTCTGCTCCCGAGGAGTCCATGAATGGCTAGTAGAGATAAGAAACGACTATTCCACGTGATAAATGGAATACAGTTGGCTCTCCATATATCCGTGGTTTCATATCTGTGGATTCACCACATCACCAAGAGCTCAGTACAGCCGTGGCTTTCCTGTGCAGATGGCAGGGCAAGGCTCCAGAGGTGATGACTTTCCCAAGAGCATGTGGCCTGGAGCTAGCAGGGCTGGCCTGGACCATAGCACATGCCTCTGAAAATCACCAGGGCTCCTGTTCCTGGGTGGTGTTTTGCTGTGGTGTCCTGCAAGCCCAGAGAACGTAGGGCTTGATTCCCTCCAACTGTCCTGAGCTCTACAGTTGATCACTGCGACGGGGACGACCCGTCATCTCTCTCCCACAGTGAGCAGCTGGGCCAACAGGACGCTGCATAGGTGGATAAGAGAGATGCCCACATGGGAATTGGCCAGGCAGGACACCCTGCTGGAAGTTGGAGTAAGCAGAGCTGGCTTCCAGGACCATGCCCAGGAGGTAATAAAGTCATCCCAGTGCAGTTAGGTCTTCTCGGACGAGCCTAGGAGAACAGTGATCACGGGGCATGGGAGGAGCAGTCTTTGGGGCCAGAGGAACATGGAGAGTGGGTGGAGCCCAGGCAAGACTGAGAGGATGGAAGGTTGCAGTGGTGGCACCTCAGTGGGTGGAGTCTGCTAGGGGTGGAGCCTCTGGTGGGTGGAGCCTTAGTGAGTGGAGGCCTATGGTAGGTAGAATTTGCAGTGGGTGGAGTCTTAGTGGAGGCTCTGGTAGGTGGAATCTGCAGTGGGTGGAGTCTGTGGTGAGTGGAGCCTGAGGCAGGTGGAGTCTGCTGTGGGTGGAGCCTGTGATGGGTGGAGTCTGTAGGTGTGGCTTGCAGTGGACAGGGTCAGTGGGCTGCAAATCAGTCAGTCGCAGCTGTCTTTGACCAAAGATGGGTAGCTGGAGAGAGGCAGACTTGGGCTTCAATCCTGGCTCTGCCACTCCTTATTGTGTGGTTTTGGGCTGGTCACTTAACCTCTCTAAGCTCAGCTTCTAACTCTGCCAAATGGGCAAAAGAATACCTCCAAGAGTGGCTGTGAAGATTCCAGGCATGGTCACGCCAGGCTTTGAACAGCGTTTCCCTTCTTGGATCAAAATGGCAAGTGCCTCCTCTTGGGACTTTGGCTGTGGAGAAAGTGACTTTACTGTCTTTAGAGAGGTCTGGAGCCAGCCCGTGCAGAGATGGTGAGGAGACCAGGTGTCGCCACTGAGTCCCCCTCTGCTGCCGTCTACACCAGGAGTCTTTATATGAGCAGAGATTAAATCCATAGGGCTGATTTGTAAACTGTAAACTGCTATCCTCATCAAACCTAACTTTCTGCTTGGTGGACAAGTTTCAGAAACTAGATCAGGAACAATTTGGAAACTGGTATTTTTTTTGGAGCTATTTCTCCAGAGCAGGGAAGCTGCTGTGATCTGTGTTATAGGCCACCAAACCTTCCAGAGAGTGAAGACCCCTTTCTCAACTCACGTCTTCATGCTATATACAATCATTATATTGCTTAAGAAATACTTAGTAGCAAAAGTAACTGGGGATTATCTAACACTTTCTAGCAGCCTCCACTTTTTAAAAATCCCTTGAGCATCTACCTACAACTGAAAACCATAGTCCCTGGATGTGCAACATAGATGGACCCATTTGTCTACAGACAATCATGGTGTGCAAATGCATTTACAGACCCCTTGCAAAATCTCCAAGGTCCCCAGGTGGCGACCCACTGATTTAGAGAATCCGTTCCTGGACATCTTTCATGAAAGCCCATGTGTGTGAAAGCAAAAGTGGGATCAGAGAGTGAGGAAGAGGTGGCCAGCCTTGGGTTTGGAGGGGGAGCTTCTCGGCAGGGTGGGACGGGGTTCTGCCCTTGGGGGGGCATGCACAGAGGGAGCTAGAAACGATGTGAGCAAAAACTTTGCAAAGAGATCTTCTGATGTCGAGCCATCACTGTGGTGGCATCCTGGTTTTCCATGGCTGCCTCAGTGGCATAAGACAAACATCCTGTTACATTCATAGGCTGGGAGGGCCTGCCATTGAGAAAGGGCACAATGGGCATGCCTCATCTCCTCTCCACAATGTCTGTGGTTTCACTGGGCAGACCCAAAGGCTGAGAGTGACTCACGAGCTGGGAGCCAGAATCCTCTGCAAGCGTCTTTGCTGACACGTCTTGCAGTCAATGCTGGCCATCTGTGGGGACTTCCACAGTCTTTCTGCCAGAACAGAGACATGTGAGCTCCATGCGTGGTCACAGCATGGAGTGGCTTGGGCTTCCTCCCAATATGGCTGCTGTGGTCCCAGAATGAGCATCCTAAGAAAGCAAGGCAGGAACCAGGAGTATTTGACAACCCAGCTTGGAAACTGCCTGATGTCAGTTCTGTCATATGTTTTTGGTTGAGGCTGTCGCAGAGGTCCACCCAGGTTCAAGGTGAGGGGCCTTAGCCCCCATCACATAACAGAAGGGTTGACATGGTGTTGTAGAAGAGCGTGTGAGAGCAGTTGTGGTGATCATCACTTTTGAAGATACAACGTGCCACAGGGCTTTGCTCAGACAGCCCGTGGGGAGCTCAGAGGGATAAGCTCAGAGGCTTCCAGAAGGACACCATGGCAGGTGCTGAGACAGCTGGATGCTACTGTTGCATGCTCTGAGGAAGGTGATTGCGGGTCAGTGTAAGGCACATGTGTTTATCCTGTTCCCCAAGCATATCCTAGGGTTCAGGCACCGGCATGGGGCTGGACCTCCAGGTGAGCCCAGCAGGCGTGGAGCCCACTGGCCCTACAGAGGAGACAGATGTCAAAGGACGCGTTCTGAGCAGCGGACAAGCGTGAGAGGAGGACGGCTCATGGGCTTAAGCCATCCTCCCCATGAGCTGGTTCACTGGACAGAAAGAGGAGTTTGGTTGCCGATGTCCGGGCTAGCCCTGAGCAGGGCACCGAGGGCCAGGGTGGCTGACTCCCCAGGAGTGGCGTAAGACAAACATCCCGTTACATTGGTCTGGGGTGACAGCAAGGCTGAGAGGGGGCATGTGGAGGTCAGGAGCCTGAGGCATTTTCCCATAATCAGTTTCATCTGCACACATCTGTGTGAAAGCCCTGCATCCTATTTTAGGACCTCAAGACAGAGCTGGGCTGGTTTCGGTCCTCAGGGAGCCGTGGACTGGCCATGGGCAGGTCAAGGACTCAGATGGAAGAAGCCAGACTGCACTCCTGGAGAGATGGAGGAGGGCCAGGCCGCCTCCTGGTAGGAGATGTCTCCTGTCATCACTGAAATAGAGCTGGGGCAGCCCCGGGAGGAGTGTCCTGGGCCTGGGGTCCCCCCAGTGCTGGCACTATGAGCTTCCTGTGCCCTCTTGTGCCCAGGACTGTCCCATGACTGCTTGGGGACAGGGCAGTGCCTGCCCAACACTCAGCCCCATGCTGGCCTAGCTCATGGCAGGGAGAGAGTGCCCAGTGTGCCTTTGCTTAATGGGGGATTGAATAGAGGGTCGCCGCGGCTGACCACGTGGAATCAGAGACCATCGGAGCCCACTGGCTAAGCCCAGGCGGTGACGGCTGTGGCAAGAACAGGGCCGGCTCTAGAGAGCAGTGTCCTCAGTTCACGGTTATAATTAGCAGCCAGCCCTTAAGTAGGTTAGGAGGAAGCGCCCGCCTGTGATCCGGCATGATTTTCTAAGAAGTAACACTTGGGCAGGGCAGTGGGGGAGGCCTGGACCAGCTCTGGAACTGAGGCACAACCTATGACGTGAGAACCTGAGGGAGGGGACACTTTAAGGCACAGGGGTGGGGTCTGTGAGTCCCCAAAAGACAGCATGGCAGGATGCATGATGATGCAAAGTGTGTGCGTTCTTTAATTCCATATTTAGACCACTAGCCCAGGGAAAGCCCTGTGCCCCAGGGCAGAGCTGGCACAGGGTGCCTGTGACCCCGTGGTGTGTGACAGCCATGCCTGTCTCCCGGCAAGGACTAGCTGAGCACACATCAGCACATGGCCGGCATCAGCTCTGGGCTGCCCAGCACCCGGCCCTAGGGAGACAAACCCCTCAGGCCTGGACCTGGCACATGAGGGCTTCCAGGCCAGAGGGGCAGCCTGGCCAGTGGACAGCAGCCGCCCACATCTCAGGGCTGTGCTGCAATGAAGGTGAGCCCAGCTTGCTCCTGTCCCAGAAGGCGCCTGCCCAGCCTCTGAGCTGCCAGCTCGTGTCACCTCCTCCCAGAGGCTCTCCCTGACTGCACAGAGGTTCATCTCCCCCACTGTGCCTGCCCACAGAGCTGTGCCCTCTTTGTATTTCTCTGCTCATTGCCATGGTCAGAAGGAAAGGTATGAAAGGGAAGCTGGAACTGTGTGTCCTGTGACCCGCTCTGGGTGAGCTGGGACCTCTGGAGTTCGTGTGTGTGTGTGTGTGTGTGTGTGTGTGTGTGTGTGTGTAGGCTTAGAAAAATGACTATTATTAGAACAGACTTAGGACATTGGGAAACCCCAAGCCAGCCGTTTGCACAATACAAACAGCAGATGGGGGAGCTTCTGAAATCATCTTGGCGGATGGAGCAGGGATCGATGAGAACCCCTGCCATGGGTGGACCCCAGTTTTCCCCTGTGTGAGTACTCAAGGGGGGGGTCCCTGCCCATTCTCTAGGTGGATTTACCTGCAGAGCAAACGAGGAAAGCAGGAGAACAAAGTAAACAGGGCTGCTGGTCTTTGGCCAAGCCAGGAATACCCGCTCAGGGGTCCAGAGTTCACTGGGCCCTCCGAGGAGCGTGGGACTAAATATAGATCCGTGGGCAAAGAGCAGAAATAAACAGTCCAAAACTCCCCAGCCAGCGCGGTGGCTCACGCCTGTCATCCCAGCACGTCAGAGAGGCTGACATGGAAGGATCGCTTGAGCCCAGGAGTTTGAGAACAGCCTGAGCAGGATGGCGAGACCCCGTGTCTACAAAAAATACAAAAATTAGCTGGGCGTGGTGGCACACACTTGTGATTGCAGCTACTCTGGGAGGCTGAGGTGGGAGGATGGCTTGAGCCCAGGAGGTTGAGGCTGCAGTGAGCTGAGTTCGTGCCACTGCACTCCAGCCTGGGCGGCAGAGTGAGACCCCGTCTCAAGAGAAAAAAAAAAGCATTTCCGGGGATCACAGATTGATGAAGACTCTGCTGTCTGGGTCGTGAGAGCTGGCTCGCTGGACAGAAAGAGGAGTTTGCCCCCACCCCACGCTGTGCCCCCTTGGCCTGGCATTTCCCCCCCCTTCGGTGCCTGTCACGCTGGTGTGGTGCTGAATGGACACCTATCTCCCCCCGGTGCCTGACAGCGCGTCTGTTCCTCTGTCTGCTGAACAAGTGAACACATGATTTGCAGCCTAACAGGTGATGAAGGGGGTGGGAGGAGGAGCATCAGACACACTCGAGCTGGGCCCCAGTCTCTTACCCGGGCGTGTGACCATCTCCTAGCCTCGGCGTCCTCATCTGTGGGGTGGGGGGTGACCAACCTTTCCTGTGGGGCATGGTATGGACCAAACAAGAGCGTGGAGGGCTGGGACTGTGGCTGTTTCATTTACTGCAATGTCCCTGGGGCCTACACAACTCAGGGCACAGAACGGGTCCTCAAACATGTGCTGGCCGAACAGATGAATGGCGAACCAACAGAAAAGAACATCTCCCCTGTGGGAGCATTTGGAGTTGAGTGCGTTTGACCCAGGGTTGCACAGTTTGACGTCCAGGGTGAAGCCACGTGACTTACAGTGGCTTCCAACAGCCGAGGGCACTGTGGAGGGTCAGGGCAGATGCTCATCCTCGAATCCGGGCTGTGGGCAGCAGGATGAGGCGGGGCCTGCAGCGTACGCTGCAGTGATTAGGGCCACATGGGAGGGAAGGGACAACACTGGGTGCCCGACACAAGCGGTGTCACCATCGGCCTCTAGGTTTGATGACAAGCATCAACCGTGGGACTTGAAGGAGGGCTGGGGAATGTCTCTGAACACGGTGGGGAAGGTGCTGCCAGGTCCAGTCTGAGCCCTCAGGGCGAGGAGGAGAAGCTCAGTGTTGCCTGGCTCAGGAGGCCGGAAAGGGGTCCTCCAGCTCACAGGAGAGGAGTGCGGGGTCCGAGTGACCACACATGCTTCCCCCTGGCATCCTGGAGGCTCCCCCGCCACGATGCATGATACCGCTGTGCCGGCCTCCACATCCCCCTGCAGGGCCGCATTCATGGGGTTCAGCTACCAGTAAGGCCTGGGGTGGGTCTGGGTGGGTGCCATTCAGAGCCTCAGGCCTGGGCACAGCTGGGTGAGGCACTGGGGTGCAGAGGTCAGTGCTGAGGAGCCCTCGCCGTCCAAAGGTCATCATCAGACCAGCATGGCCATCGAGCACGGCCGAGGATCTGGAAGGATTGGCCCCACCCTGGCAGCCCCAGTCATCCTGAGAACATACTGAAGCCTGTCTCATTGCACCAGCAGGGTCACCAGTTTCACATCTCACATGACCCCCTGTGTCTTGAGAATGGTTGTCCCTATTTTACAGATAAGGAAAACGAGGCTCCAAGGGGTGGTGTGACCTGCCCAAGGTGGCATAGCCAGGATTTGAACAGGGCTGTCCCTGCCCTTCCCAGTACCCTACCTGCCACCCACCAAGGGTGGGGGGGGGACAGTTGGCTGATGAGGCTAATGTAAGCAAAAGCATGGCCTTCAGGGGAACTCTAGGCCGGGGCCATAAACTAGGGCCAACAGACAAATAAAGTTTTATTGGAACACAGCTGTGTGCATTTGATTACATATTGTCCATAGCTGCTTTTCGGATATAACAGCATAGTTGAATAGTTGCAGAGACCGCATGGCCTGCAAAGCCTAAAATATTTACTGTCTTGCTTTTTCCTGAAAATGTTTGTGGACTCCTGCTCTGGGCTGTGAAACCTTGAGTGGACCTCAGAGTGATCATTTTTCCCCCTTTCCAATATCCATCTGACCTGTCTACCCTGCAGTCTGCGGCCTGTCTCAGCCCTGGAGAGAACTCAGCTGACAACCGCTGTTCACAGCCACCTGTCAGGATTGCACGTGGAGCTTTCTCTACTTCAATGGACATTCTAAAAATCCTCCTACATCAAGCCCCGATTTACAGATGTGAAAACTGAGGCTTTGCAGGGTCAAATCTGCTCACCAAGGTCACACTGCTGCCCCTGGATGGTGGGTACAAGCCGGACCCTGCTGGCTCCCATCCTGGCCGGCTGGTGGCAGAGCAGGAGTCCAGCCTGGCGGGGGGAGGCAGGGGGTTTTCCCCGAGACAGCCGCGTCCCTTTGCTGTGAAGTGTATGTGCTAACGACACCAGCAATCATTCTCGTTATTCCCCCTGGGGTCCCCAAGGCTGGGGTTTGATTATCACAAGGGATTAAATGCTCTCAGCCCCTGTGCGATGGATTCTTAGCACTTGAGATTGTGTTTTATATTATTATCACAGTTAGAGCCTTGTTAAACCAAATTATTGGAGCCAAGCTTGAAACTGCAGTGAAATGAACGTGCCACACTTATGGTTAGTTCCTTGTAATATATATATATATATTTTTTTTTTTTTTGAGATAGGGTTTCACTCTGTCACCCAGGCTGGAGTGATCTTGGCTCACTGCGACCTCTGTCTCTCAGGTTCAAGTGGTTCTCCTGCCTCCGCCAGGATTGGCTGGGATTACAGGTGTGCACCACCACACCCGGCTAATTTTTGTGTTTTTAATAGAGACGGGGTTTTCCCATGTTGGCCACGCTGGTCTTGAACTCCCAACCTCAGCAGTCCACCTGCTTAGGCCTCCCAAAGTGTTGGGATTACAGGTGTGAGCCACTGTGCCCTGCCTAGAATTTTTAAATTTTTTAGTGATTTTATTTCTCAGAGCAGCTCTGGGTTTCTAGAAGATACAGTGAGTTCCCGTGTGTTCTCCATCATCAGTGTCCCTGTGACTAACATCTTGCACTGCTGACATGGGTTTGTTAGAACTGGACCAACGTGGATGTGTCAGTAAGTGAAGTCCATACTTTACATTGGGGTCACTCTTCATGTTGTAGGTTCTGTGGGTTTGGACAAATGTACAGTGCCATGGATTCACTTGTCACCCAGAGCAGCATCACTGCCCTAAAAATCCCCTGTGCTCCGCTGATCCCAGCCCTGCCACCACTGATCCTTTTACCATCTCCTTAGTGTTGCCTTTTCCAACATGTCACATAATTAGAACCCTGCAGGACGTAACCTTTTCAGGCCGGCGTCTTCTAGCTAGCCGTATTCATCGAGGGTTCCTCCATGCCTTCTCACAGTGTGATGGCACGCTTCTTTTGTTGCTGAATAGTATTTCGTCATCTGGATACACTGCAGTTCGTTTATCCTGTCACCTGCTGAAGGACAACTTGAAACTTCTCTTTTCAATGTAAAGCACATGGCTTATTTTGGGCCAGGTTCTGGGGGACTGAGGAGAGCCTGGCCCCTGCTTTTGCAGGGTTTTGCTGTTGCCTCCCTGGCCTCCTTGTGCCCATCCTCAAAATTTGGCAACTGCAACCAGACAAGGAATGAACCCCCTTGGGAGGCAAGTGCATACCAGTTTATCTGCCTGTGGTCCCAGGGCCAGGCAGGGCCAGCTGGAGGGAACCCTGTAGGAGCGGCACCTGCGTGGAGGCAGCGGGGTCCTCATGGCACAGTATCTACCTCCCATGGTGAGAGAGAAGTGCCTCTGCCATGACCCTGCGGCCCCAGGACACCCCGGAGGCAGCCCAGGTGGGTGAGGTTGGGGCCTCCAAGCAAGTCCACGCTCTTAGCATCTCCCCCCCCAACCCCCCCCCACCACCCCTGACCAGGTATATTTCCAGTCACCTGGAAACGGGTGATGTCAAGCCAGTGTTCTTGAAAATAACAATGGCAGTTGTGTATTGAGCACTTACTGTTTGCTGGGCTGGTTGCTATGGAAACCATAGCAACAGTTTGCCCATGGTCCTGGCATCCCTGGGGCCAGGTAACGCAGAAGAGGACAGATGCCTGGATGGAGAGGCAGACAGACGCACGGACGGAAGGCCAGAAGTTTCAAGGACTTACCTGGGGTTACAGCGTGCAGAAGCTGAGGCTGCCTCAGAGTCCACCTGACCCCACCGCCCGCACTGCTCCCGGGAATCTGAAGCTGATACTTCTCTCAGGCTGGATTCAGGCTGGATTTCAGCAGCGCGAACCCCGCCTTAGCGGATCACAAAGAGACTTGTGTGCGCTGTTCTCCGTGTTGCCAACAGATGAGAACGTAAGAGTCTTGAGGACTGCAGCCCCCGCCCCTGTGAGCTCTGACTGAGCCTCAGATGTGGACCAGGTGCGTCACCCACACAGCAGCCTACAGGGGCCCCGGTGGCCTGGGCCACGTGTGGCCGAGAGAGGCACTGTTTGAAGTTGAGTCCACAGTTCTAATCCTTGTTCTGCGCCAGGAGGCTTAGATCCTGCCCAGAAAACCTTCGCCTCTGCCCCCTCCCCACTATCTTTATTAAATGATAGATGAGGTGGTTCTGCAGTGACTCTGCAGGCAAAGGCGTGTGGGACAAGCCTGCTGTGGATTCAACCAGAGTGAGAAAGACCACAGTGGCCTCCAGCGGCTGCAGACCGAGCGCACAGGGACCCTCGCTGGGCTCTGCCCTGTCTAGTTTGTAAAATTAGAGGCAGGGCCAGGGTGGCGCTGAGTTATTCTTCATGCTGTTCATCTCCTTCCCGTGTCTGCTTCCCAGGCCAACCCCCTCCCTCGTCCCCAGACAGCTGACACCCACCACTCTTGGTCTGTTTCGAATCCCCGGCCTGGGAAGACCTGCTGCCCAGTATGACCCAGGTTCCTCCTCTGTGCTGTCCCGTCACAGTTCCACCCATGGGCAGGAGAGGATGGGTGGCCAGATCGGTGGCCTCCGGGATGTGGGGTCCTGGAAATGGGTCAGGGCAGGGTGGAACTGGATGGGGAAATGGCCCCCTCTGTCTGAGATGCAGTTGCTGGATTTTTACCAGGGGGATGAGGAGACCTTCCAGGCCCGGAGCTCAATCAGTGCTGGCACTGGGCAATTGTGCAAATAGATGTGAGTGTGTGCGTCTGTGTGTGAATAAGCTTAGTCCTCACATGAAGGGTGGCAGGTGTATTTGGGCCTGTGCCACATCCCTCGGCCCACCTGTGGTTTCGACTGCAGCCAGGTGGACTGTGTGCCATCACCTGCAGGCTGCCCAGCCCTGGCACCTGCAGCATCCCTGGCTCTGTGCCTCAGAAACTCACTCAGCCCAGACGCCAGGCAGCCCAGAAGAGGGGCTGGGAGTCTCTGCCCTTGGAGCAGCTCTTGCACTCAGGGGTCAGGCAGTAGGGGGACAGGTGGTGACGGGGGAGTTTCCCCGGTCTCCCTTCCTTCTGAGGGATGAGCTGGGGCACACTCCTCAGGGTTTCCTGGAGGGCCCCAAGCCGTGAGGCCCCACTCCCACTCGGGTAGTGGCTCAATAATACACCTGCCACAAGCTTTCACCTTCGTGGCTCCTCACTCCAACCTGGCACCTGGGACCCCCAAAATAGACCACCGCACGCCCAGCCTTGTCTTGAGACTGGCTTCAAGGGAACCTAGACCAAGACAGGAAGAACTGTCATTAGAGTGCTGTGGAAATAAAGGAAGACATGAGGACAAGTGGATGCGACCTTCTCAGAGCCGCTGTGGCAAGGGACTCGGCCACATGGGCAGGCAAGCAGTGGGGAAGCCTCCCAGGGGGAAAGGATGGCTCCCGGCGAGCCCCCATGGAGGCTGTCGGCCTGAGGGGACTGCAGGCGGCGCCTGGAAGGGGGGCATCTCATGTGACTGGTTAGGGGAGTGCTTGGCTTTCTCTAAATGAACCTAACTGGAAAGTGGGGGCACAAATGAGGACAGCTGTGAGTTGTAGGTCAAGTCCTGGCCATGTGGGACCAAGTTATTGTTTGGCCTCCTGGCTGTCGAGGGAGAGCAGTGGGCTCCCTGTGAGTCTGCTGCACAGCTGGCTTCCCAGCTGGTACCAAGGCCGGGCTCGGCTCCCCTGGGCCGGCAGCTGCAGGTGTGGTCTGAGCGCTGCCTTCTCTGGGCCTAGCCGTTGTCTGTGTGTCCCGTCTCTGAATGAGATCGTTTGGGGTGAATTTAGCATGAGCAGAAGGTGTGGGGCGCAGGGCTGGCTGAATGGAAGCCCGCCCTGGGTTGCTGCACTGGGGTGGTGCTTGCTGTGGGTGGCTCTCACTCCCAGATGAGGAGCAGCTGGCAGAATGCAGAGGGGAGGGGCTCAGTGACTCGGCCTCTGCATCCCCCACCTGTCTGACGGGTCGACCACTGCATTAGCTTCTCTGGCTTCTGTAACAAGTGCCCACAAACTGAACACAACACAAGTTTATTAGCTTATAATTCCAGAGCTCACAGGGCCCACCAGGTCTTGCTGGGCTAAAATCAAGGTATGAGAAGGGCTGGTTCCTTCTGGGAACTGAGGAGAATCCTCTCCTTGCCTTTTCTAGCTTCGTGAGGCGCCCACATTCCTTGGCTTATGGCCCCTTCTTCTGCCTTCAAAGCCAGCAGTGTGTCATCTCCCTGATCTTCTTCCACAGTCACGTCTCCCTCTGGCCACAGTTGTAAAATGTTCTGATTTTAAGGCCCCTGTGATGATGTTGGGCTCACTAGACAATCCAGATCATATGCCATCAAAGCCCTTAACTTACTCACCCCTGCAAGCCCCTGTAGGGGTGTGTGCACAGGTTCCAGGGATTTGCATGGGGACATCTTGGGGGCATTGTTCTGCCGAGCACAGCACTGGCCACACAGCCTCCTGCCTGCCACCGCCTGTGCCCGCCCTGGGCTCCGGGCCGTCAGGCCCCCAGGTTGATTCACTCTCACAGGCCAGCACTTGCCAAGCATCAGCTGCTCCTCTCCGCCAGCCCCCCAGGACCCACCACCTGGGTTCTGCCCAGGTCCTGTGCTGCCAGCTTTGTGCCTGGTGGGGCTCCATGCCCAGCTCCCACACCTCCATCTACCAACTCCTCCTCAAGCTTTAAAGTGATGCCCACTCGGCCGCCTGCTGGTCACTGTTGCTCACCTGGCCATCCCTAATGGCCTCGGGGGAGCCCCTCAAAGGGCAGGCCTGAGGCTTCTGTGCCGTGGCCCCTGTCCTGGGCACTGGTCTCTGTAGATGCTTTGGGAGAGTGGGAATGAGGGGTGTGTCACCCTGCCCAGTCCCTGGGAGCCCCACAGTCAGGCCCTATGGCCATCCATCCTGACCTGTCCATCCAGTCAGCCACTCCTTAAACAGCCTGTACTGTGGTGGCTTTACGGAGGATTTAAGGGGACAGCAGCAATATTCAGCTCCACGTCCCAGGACCCAGAGGAAATTTGAAGTGAGCTCCCCTGAGGCCCGTGGCTGCTGTACTTGCAGAAGAGAGGGTGCTGGTTCCTGCTGCTGAGGGTTACTGAACTCACAGAGGGGTGCCTTGCCCCAAGATCCCAGAGGGTAAGGCTGTGCCAGGTGAAGGCAGCAGCGGTTGGATCATCTTTCAGGTGGGGGGGGCAATGGCCTCATTGCCACAGGTGTGCGTGCGGATGGGGCCCGGGCCCCTCACTGCATGGAACCACTGTAGACAGAAGCCCACACTGGGGGTTGACCAGATGGCCTTAGCCCTCTGGCCCCTCACCTCTGCATAATCTGACACCTATGGGTCCCCCAGACAAAAGGAGACAGCAGACTGTCCCTGCTGCTCTGCGGACTTGTGCTAGCGGGCGTGGGGCTGCTGGGAGGGTCTGCTCTGCATCCTCACACCCTTCTCTGCTCACCTTCACACCTCACACGTCCACTCCCTTTTTTTTTTTCGAGACAGAGTCTTGCTCTGTCACCCAGGTTGGAGTGCAATGCCGAGATCTTGGCTCACTGCAACCTCCACCTCCCAAGCGATTCTCCTGCCTCAGCCTCCCGAGTAGCTGGGATTATAGGCATCTGCCATCATGCCCGGTTAATTTTGGTAATTTTAGTAGAGACGGGATTTCACCACGTTGGCCATGTCTCGAACTCCTGACCTTGTGATCTGCCCGTCTCGGCCTCCCAAAGTGCTGGGATCACAGGCGTGAGCCACCGTGGGCGGCCACATCCACCCTTTAACACCGCTCTCTTTCTCTCCTGACAGTGTCGCAGGCCCAGGCTGCTCCCAGCCCACTGGAGAAGTCGCCCAGCACGGCCATCCTGTGCAACACGTGCGGGAATGTGTGCAAGGGCGAGGTGCTGCGGGGTGCAGAACAAGTACTTCCACATCAAGTGCTTCGTCTGCAAAGGTGAGCGGCCCCGCCCCCGACAGCCTGGCCCCGCCCCCTGCCGCGTGGCCCCTCAAACAGGCCTCCCAGCGCAATCCCAGGTCCTCAGGGTGTCCCTAGGAAGCTCTGCTTAGGCCTGGGATATCGGAGGACACTCCAGGGACAGAGTCTTCATAGGACAGTATGATCTTTTCAGCACAGCCCTTGTCACTTGCGGGTGTGATGGAGAAATCGCGGGAGTGGAGAGGGTCAGGGGATGAGGGTCCATGTCCCCAGGGGGTGTCCTCGTGTGGCCGCACCCAGCCTCAGAGAATTCTCGTCCTGTGGCCAGAGCAAGGCGGCCACCTGGGCACAGTAACCACACAGGTGAATGGTCATGGTCAGCCGCACGAACTCAGCAGTGGGGGGGAACACGGGACCTTTGCTGGACCACAGGCACGCGGGTGCCCCCACCCGAAGCAGCACCGAGCACATTACCCTTATTCCAGATGAAAATCTCTTCCATTTCTCTATGATTGTGAAACAATAATGTAAATAATCTACTAAATTCCAATAATAGTGAAAAGATGAGGAAAAAGTAAAACAACAAAAAAATCACGTGAGGCCCCGCCAGCTGAGATGGCCCGTGCCGGAGTCTCCCTCCAGCCTGTTCTCCCTTCCTGTACAAAGATAGCACATGTGCCTCGCTAATTTTCTCAAATCAGATTAAAAATAACACTGGGGGAAGGGATGTGCAAATCAAACCAGTTTGATGGCTGTTGACCCGAGGAGTTTGCAGTCTTAAAGGAATTACATTAAGGACACTGCAAATCCCTGCTGCGGTGTGCAGCCCCATCCCGTGCCTGCCTTCTGCAGGTTTGCTATGACAGCCCCCCGGGCCATTTGGAGATTCACAGTCCCTTAACCATAACGACCCTCGGTGAACCCCAGTGCACTGACGGCTTGCTTTTTTCTGGGCAAAGAAAATTAGGAAATGTGCTACAGCAGGTAATGCAGTGTCATGCTTTTCATCAGACGTCTGGCAGCCCCGTCCAGTGGTTGCGGGCTGCACTCATCTGCTCCACAAAGGGTCTAGGAGGCCCCGCTGTGCGCCAGGCTCTGGAAAGTTCAAAGACCAAGAAGGCGCAAGCTTTCGCTTGTTCACTGTCTGGTGTTCACTGTCACTGTCTGGTGAGGGAGATGATGATGGGTAAGGAGTGTGATACGATTTGAAAAGATGACTTTTTATAGTGAAAACCAAGCACGTTGTGTGTAGGGGGTCCCCAGAGAGAAGGATTTAAAAGACGCCAGAGAGGACTTCGCAGGGGAGGTGGTGTGCTGGCCGGAACCTCCAGACAGTGGAGATCTGCCTGCCAGAAGCAAGGCCACTCCAGACACAGGGGAATTCTCCCGGCGACAGCAGCCTGGCGGGGACATGTGACTGTGTCTCAGAGAGGGGGACACTGAGGTCTGGAGGTGCTGGGAGCTTGCCCAGGGTTTGCATTCCAGGCCTGTCTGCAGCTCCTGGGCCAGGGTCTTCCCTCCTGGGTTTCTGTGGAGGTGCCTTGAGGGTCTCCCCGGGTGTGAGGGGGAGCAGGAGGGCAGTGGGTGGTGTCTCCAGCCCTGCCCACCGGAGCGCGGCCATTGTCTACTTGTCCAGTTTGTGTGTGCAGGCGCTGCATAAAGACTGTGTGTGTAGAATCCTGTTGCTTGGAAAGGAAACTTGAAAACCACCGGCCTAGACTCTCCCACTGCTAAAAGGGGAACATCTGAGAAATGACCCTGGCGCTGCTGGCCCTGGAGGAGGCCAGAGTCCACAGCAAGGCCCATGGGGCACTGCAGGGGCTCGGTGACTCAGGGGAAGCTGCTGAGCCCAGCCAGCTCTCCACTGGCCCTGGGACCCCAAGGGGCCTGCAATGTTTCCAGCAGAAGTGGGAGTGCCCTGGATCCCTTGGGCTGAGGCAGACCTCGCCCTTCAGTGATGCTGAGACTGTCCGTTCAAAAGATGTGGGCGACTATCAGGGATATCACTGGGACCACTTGATGCCCCAAGAATCACGTGGATCCAGGGGTCCCCTGTATATCTACAGCCTGGCTCGGCCCCCAGTGAGCTCTCCCCACGGCACCCTGACGTGCCGGGTACCCCATTACCACTACCCTGACAAAGGCAGCAGGAAGCCCAGTCCTCATGTTGTGGGGCTCAGGGACATCCCCAGGTTGGCAGCTCTGGGGGCTGCTTTGGAAGAATGATGACACGCTCTCTGGCACATGCAGGGAAGGATTTGTTTTCTGGGAGTGGGTGACAAGCTGTGGGTGTGAACGTGGCCGGCCTTCAGCCTGACATATTAATGTAAACAGGCAGGTAGTCTGCCTTGCTGACCCTCAGGAGCCCCCACCCGCCCCCTGGGAGAAGGGGGTGGCCACCGCCCTGGCCTTTCTCTCCCTGCAGCTGGTGGATTTCATGCTTTTCATTAGGGCTTCCCAGGGCATCGTGGGATTTGTCTGGTCTAATTCTTTCTCCATAAAGATATATTTGCCACATTTCTGAAAAGCAAAATCCATTAGAGAGCTCTTTTAAAAGCCTATTTTAAAAGACAAAGGGGAAGCTTGCACTTTATTTGAAAGGATTTCTTAAGCACAGACCTTGGGCATGCATCAGACCCCAGAGTCAAGTTCATTACCTCCTGTGACCCAGGGCCTTCATAGGTGGTGGGGGCTGTCCCGGGTCCCCCTCCCCTGTCTCCTTCAGTGGATGTGGGAATAACCCTAACCTCTTCCTCGGCAGCTACAGGCGGTGGGACGAGGCAGTGTCAATGGCAGGCTGGCCCAGGGCCGGGGACGCGCATTCCATCACCGAGATGATTAATGACCGTGGGCTCCGGCAGTGGCAGGGGTCTGAGGGCAGGCCCAGTGCCAAGATCCAGCACATACACCCACAGCCAGTCTGAGTCTCACTCTGTGCCAGGCACCTGTGCCAGGCCTGTTGGCTCTGCAGATCTAGCAGCCAGGGCAGTGGCCACCCCTTCCCCTAGGAAAGCTCTGCCTTCGTTGGGGGGGCCCCTGTGCTTCTCCTGATGGGGAATAGCACGGAGCAACTAAGAATTCCCTCACACTTTCAAATGAGTGGCACTTGTTTAACATAAGGACCGCACCATCTTGGGTTAATCTTCTCTCCAGGCTCTCATGAGAATGCCGCTTATGAATCACTGAGGGTACTTTGGGATGAATGAAAAGAAGACCCAACTCATCAATATCCATCATGGACATGTATCATCTTAACATGAAGTCTGGAGGTAGACACACACCCCTACCCCAGGGTTGGCTAATTAAACAACTCACCGAGGTCATCACAGATGCCCAAACGCTCCCTCTCCCACACTGCACCCTGTGCATGTCAGCAGTGCCTGTCCTCATGGTCTCAGATGGCTACCGCTGCTCCAACCTCACACTCACAGCATGGCATCCAGCCTGGAGATGTGCGCAGGCAAAGGCCCTCTCCTTGCGTAAACGTCCCTCTCATTAGGAAGGAGAGCCCTTTCCCCTGAAGTCCACCACAGACACCCCATATGACTCACTGGCCAGAACTCTGTCAAACATTCACCCCCACTGGCAAAGAGGAATAGGAGGGTTGTCACTGACTTAACCCAGCCATGGCCACCCTCGGTAGGCACATTACCAGGTGAACCTAAGCAGGGTCTGTTATCAGAGAAGAGGATTGTGTCACAACCCAATTCTGATTTGAGAGGTCCCACTGTGTTGGGTTCCCACTACCCAGGCCTTACTTGTGCCTCAGTTTACCAGGGAAAATCTGTGAAAGAAATTGTATGATTATCCTCTTGTCCATGGCTGCCCCAGGCTTGGGGATTCAAATTCCACCTCTGTCACCCACAGCTCATGTGGATCTTAGGCAGGTGTCTAACCCAGGTTTTCTAAGTAAAAGTCATTTGACATGGCCATACCCACATGTACCCTTAGGAAGGCAGGCATCTTCTGGTCCTGTTGGAAGCAGAACTGAGCAAGTCCACGATGTTAGCAACAGCCAAGAAAATAGGCAGGGAGGGAAGGACGCGTGTCCGGGAGGAGAGCCGTGAGCTGCGCGGGCGAGGCAGGTGGCGTTGTTTCTGCAGACACTTCCATCTGGGACTATAAATAGCCGCCTGCTCTAGGCAGGCTGGGAGGAATGAAGGAGTGGTGCGAGATGCCTGCACACGCGCTTCTGGAGCATTCCAGGCGTTTATGAGAAACAGCCATGGGCCTCCAACCTCAAAGGGAAGCTCCAGACAGGTCGGCCTCGGCCCCGGCCCAGGGCACTCCTTGTTCCACACAGCCTGAGACTTGCAGGGCGCCAGGAGTGTTGGGATCACATGGCAGGGTTGTGAAATTCCCGGCAGGAGGAATCTCAGATGACATCCGCCCTGTTGTTCACGGAAGGGGCCCCTGAGCCTGGCTGGGCCGAGACTCGGCACTGCGATGACCGGCTAGTCCTGGAGCCCTCACCCAGGTTAAGGCTCACTCATGCCCGCGGGGCTCTCTGTTTTCTGTGTGTTTTGATGTGAATTGGCATCTCCTTCCACTCACCAACATAGAGAAATAGAGAGCAGCGGCGGACAGCACCCTGGATGGTTGCTGTTTGGATCTGGGTGTATATTCCTCCTGGTCTTCCCTTTGTCTGAGTCTCTTTAACATTTGAAGGTGCCATACGCCTGATTCGTTCACTTCAGTTAGCGTGTGGGCACTTCCCTCCCTATACGCATTCTTCAGCATTCATGTCAATATCCTCCCAAATTCCTTCGAGCGCACGCCGCACAGTAAGCTCAGTCGTCACTGTTGCACTGGTGGGTGCTGACATCATTTCCAGCCAGACGCTGGGCTAATTGGCTTTTTACACCTCATCCCATTGGCTTCTCACAGCCACCACACAAGACTGGTATTGCTAACTCTATTCTACACATAAGGACTCTGAGGTTCAGAGAGGGCAGGTAACTATGCCAAGGTCACACAGCTGGGCAGTGGTAGGAGCAAGGACTCAGGCTCAGGCTGCCTGATACTAAAGCCCAGGCATCTATTTGTAACATCTATGACATTTTATTGTTCCCATAATGCAGGGAACTGTGGCAGTCATGGTCATTTCCTTAGGATGGATCCCAGGAGAGGGACTGCTGGGTCAAAGGGCGGCAAGTTTTCACATTCCTTAGCGTCAGTGCCAAATGGTATTCCAGAAAGTGGTGCTGATTCACACCTCTCCCTGCCTGCCCGCCACCCTCTCCTGCCTGTGTCTCGTAAATGACCGCAGCGTGTGCCCGAAGGATGGCACTCCCATCCCCCACCTGCCCTGCCTCCCCCCCGGTGTCTGTGCTAATTTGATAAATTGCAAAATGCAATATAAGAACAATGTGTTGTGTCCATAAAGATTTCTAAAATGACCAGGGGACTTGAACGTTTTATTTTTAGCAGACAGAGGTCTGGGTTCTAACCGCCTTGTGGGGGACCTTGGCATACTCAGGACAGCTAGAATCTGACCAGCAACCTCCCAGATAACAGCAGCGGCTGGACATGCTCACTTGCCTGGTGCTCCTGGGAGTGGCCTTACAGCGCTGGAGTGGGCGCCAGAGCCACTGCCCCCGTTTCTCCTTCAAGCAACAGCCCACGCCGTCTCATCTTTATGAAGAATAGAGAAATAGACAAATGCAGAGCGGTGAGAGCCATGAGTGCCGTGAGCCCGATCGCCGCCCAGCTGCTGCCTTGGTGCAGGGGGCGTTGATATCAGAATACCAGAACTCTCCAAAGTAAGGCCCCAGAGTCTCTGCTCCTCCGCAGTCGGGATGCATTTGCTTGGTCTACCCTATGGTGCAAGATCAGACAAAGCATTTTCACCCTCAGCCTGGGTTTCATTCTGGGTTTTCATGAGCCAGAATGTGCAGTGCAGAGCAAGGGTACCCTGGCCCAGAGCTGAGGCCCACGTGTCTGCAGCTTCCCTTTGATGCTGGGAGCACTCGGCTATTTCTCATAAACGCCCCAGAACACATGGGAGGAGTGAGTGCAGGCATCTTACTCCTTTCCCTCATCCCCTCCCAGACCGCCCAGACTGGGTTTCATTCTGGGTTTTCATTCTCACATTGAGATGAAATTCAGAGTCAGCATCTCCGGCCATTACAGCAGCAGCCAGGGCCTCGACGCTGGGCCAGGCAGGACTCAGGTCTCACGTCGCACTGGCTCACAGGATGCTCTCTGTGCTGCCGTGTGCCCCTCTGAAATAGGTTCTGTGTTCTAGATGAGGACAAGGAGGCCCAGAAAGGTTAAGGAGCTTGCCCAGGGACACATAGCACACTACATGGGTGGAGCTGGGATTCGAACCCAGGCAGCTCCTGCGTCTGGAATCTAAGCCGCTCGGTTTATGTCTCACCATATCAGAAGAGTGAACATCTCTTTGGAGAAATGCAGACAACTAAATCCCAGAATGAAAGCTTTCCCCGCCACACTGGTGCTTCCAGCTGGTTTGCTCCTAGAGCGCCGTCAAGGGTTTTTTAGGCAGATATTGAGGATCTTGCTTTGGCCTCTGTATCCCACTGGATGTCCTCCAAACGTTAAAGGCGCCCATATTGACAATATGCAGAAACAGCATCCTTTGCAAGCAGTTCACATGGTGATCAAAACTTTTAGATGTCAGCTTTAAATTCATGAGGGCTACATGGTTTCTCAAAGCCCCTCCTCGGTGGCTGGGAGCTGCATTGACCCAGCAGGCAGGACCCAGGACTGACCAGGCCAGTGGGGCTGGGGCAGCAGGGGCTTCTTCTGTGACTCCAGCAGGGAGGGCCTGGGCCAGCCGGGTTGGGGGAGGCTGTGGGCCGCTCCCTCTGAAACCATGTGTGGCTCCCACGTTGCCCTGGCACTGGAGGGGAGCTTATGGGAGGAATGCGCTCGTGTCTCAGGACGCAGATTGGGGGCCTCTGAGCTGGTGGTGACCGGAGGTTGTCCTGAGGGGGAGTGTTCCCTTCCCCACCTGGCAGAGGTCCCTCACCCCTTCACGGAGCTCCGGGCTTCAGCTTCCTGGGGCGGGTGTCTATTGGGAAGAGACAAAGAGCTTCCCTTTCAGGAATCCACAGGCTCTCTCCTCCTGCAGGGTCTGGCCTCGTCCATGCTGTGGGGGAGACAGGCGTCAAGGGCCATGGGGATGTGGAGACACAGAGGAGTTGGGGAGGGGCTGGGAAGCCTCGGGGTGGACTGGAGGGACTGACCGCAAGGGTCTGATCTGTCCTCCCAGGGACCTTCAGCCCCCAGTACAGAGTCTAGCACACAGTAGGTGACCAGGCGTTAGCCCCTTCCTGATCTGGATGTCCAGTGCTGGAAACAGCCCACTGAGGACAGGAAGGGCTCAGGGGCCATCCCTGGTGGGGTCATGCAGGCTGGGGGCTCCCTAGTGAGGGTGGGAGGCTGCGCAGCCCCCTCGGGGGGAGCCTGGCTCTTGTCCTGGTCAGCGCCCTGTTTCCAGCTTCTGTTAGGAAAGTCCACTCAACGCCAGGCCAGGGGCCAGAGCTGGAGCCTGTCCCAGGAGCCCGGCCGCCGAGAGTCGAGCGAGCTGCCCCGAGCGTGTGCCGAGGGCTGCCCCGAGCGTGTGCCGAAGCTGCCCCGAGCGTGTGCCGAGGGCTGCCCCGAGCGTGTGCCGAGGGCTGCCCCGAGCGTGTGCCGAGGGCTGCCCCGAGCGTGTGCCGAGGGCTGCCCCCGAGCGTGTGCCGAAGCTGCCCCGAGCTTGTGCCGAGGGCTGCCCCGAGCGTGTGCCGAAGCTGCCCCGAGCGTGTGCTGAAGCTGCCCCGAGCGTGTGCCGAGGGCTGCCCCGAGCGTGTGCCGAGGGCTGCCCCGAGCGTGTGCCGAAGCTGCCCCGAGCGTGTGCCGAAGCTGCCCCGAGCGTGTGCCGAGGGCTGCCCCGAGCGTGTGCCGAAGCTGCCCCGAGCGTGTGCCGAAGCTGCCCCGAGCTTGTGCCGAGGGCTGCCCCGAGCGTGTGCCGAAGCTGCCCCGAGCGTGTGCCGAGGGCTGCCCCGAGCGTGTGCCGAGGGCTGCCCCGAGCGTGTGCCGAAGCTGCCCCGAGCGTGTGCCGAACTGCCCCGGAGCGTGTGCCGAGGCCTCGGGGCCCGTGTCAGGTGGTGGTGTGCTCGTGGAGGGGGGTCCACCGGGGGCCTGGGTGGGGACGCGGAGATGGTCCCCCTCTGCCGCTGACGTCGCGTCGCCCGTCCTCCCCAGCATGTGGCTGCGACCTGGCGGAGGGCGGCTTCTTCGTGCGGCAGGGCGAGTACATCTGCACGCTGGACTACCAGAGGCTCTACGGCACCCGCTGCTTCAGCTGCGACCAGTTCATCGAGGGCGAGGTGGTGTCGGCGCTGGGCAAGACCTACCACCCCGACTGCTTCGTGTGCGCCGTGTGCCGGTGAGTGAGCGCGCCTGCTCCGCCGCCCCTGCCTCCCCCGGCCTTTCTCCTTCCCCGCCCCCCCTTCCTTTCCTCTTCCCGCTCCCTCCCGTGACGCCCCCCCATCCTACAGCGAGGCTGCCCCGGGCCCGCAGTCTGCACCCTCCTCCCGCAGGGCGTCCGGAGGCCTCCTCACAGGGCGCTCGCCAGGGCAGGCTGGGCTGCTCCTCTCTGGGTCTGGTGCCCGGCACCGAGCAAGCGTGCAGCGAGGGCTGGCTGCGGAGACGGGGTTGAGGCCAGTTCGAGACCAGCCGGTGTGACATAGCAAGGCCGTGCCTCCTGGGCTGGGCAGGGGGGTCCCCCAGCAGCCTTCCCACGCGGTCCCTGCCTCCCCCTTCCCTCCGCAGCCACCGACTCGTTCCTCCCAGAGGAAATGTTCTGTTTCCAGAAAACAAAGAATGAAAGCAGCGTATTTTCCGTTCTGCACTCCCTGCCTCGCCACACCCAGCTTGCAGGGGCGTTTTCAGTGTTGTTTCCAAAGCACCTCCCTGTGGTTACAGCGTGTACCCAAGACAGAAATGGAACCTTTGTCAGAGGATGCGAAGGACAGGAGGGGACAGTGACAAGGAGTATTTCCAGGGAGAGAGACACCCTAGGGAGTGTGTCATCATGGCATGACCTGGGTCAGACCTCTCCCCAGGGATTATCTGCCTGTTTGCTTTTTGTGTACGTAGCTTAGAGATGAGGGTTGCCATCTCACAGTTGCTGTGAGATCGCCTCTGGTTACTCTATTATTTTACAAATAATAACAGACAACCCTGGTCCTGTTGGAGTCACTGGGACTGGACTTGTCCGGCCACCGTCAACAACTAGGAAACTGGACAAAACATACGAAACAACCGTTTCCAGAACCTGGAGCTCAGAACTAAGAGAAAGAAATAGTGAGGCGAGGCCCGTGATCGCCCAGCTTCCTTTCTGGAGGCAGTTTCGGAAGGATAGCATGGCGTTGGGGGCGAGACCCGAGGGGACCAGGCATCGTCCTGAGCCAGGAGACAGTGACCAGAAAGGAAGGTGCAGCTGGAGTGTGGTGGGCAGAATCCCAGAGGGGCAGGGGCACGGCGGAGCAAGAGCGCCCATCTACACAGGGCCTGGGAGTCTTTGACCACATATGAAGCCCTGTAGTCGTAGAGGAATTTCACACAGTGGGGCAGAGAATCACCAGGTTGCTGCAAGCAAAACAATTCCTGGATTTGGGAAACAGCTGAGTCCTGTCCAGGGCAGAGATTCCTTGTTGAATGTCAGGGCATGCAGTGTGGACACCAAAGAGGCAGGCCTTATCCAGAGGACAAAACAGCCCCGGAGTGAGGGCTGCAGTGAACCTGCTCTACCAAAGTACAGCACGATCCTCAGAAAGATCATGCCGGCTGGGCACGGAGGCTCGTAATCCAGCACCTTGGGAGGCCAAGGTAGGAGGATCACTTGAGACCAGGATTGGGGACCAGCTTGGGAAACATAGAGACCCCATCTCTATTGTTTAAATTGATTATTTTTTTTAAGTCATACTGATCTGCAAATAGACTGCCTGCCAGAGCAAAGCCCAACACTTTTCACAAGAAGATTTTTAAAACTCCAGCATACAACAACATAAAATTTATAAGTGTTAAATAGCCAGTCGAAAATTGCTAGTGATGGCTGGGCATGGCAGCTCATGCCTGTAATCCGTCCACTTTGGGAGGCCAAGATGGGAGGATCAATTGAGGCTGGGAGTTCAAGATCAGCCTGCATGACATAGCAGACTCTGTCTGTACAAAAAATTTAAATGATTAGCCTGGCATGGTGGTGCATGCCTGTAGTCCCAGGTACCTGAGAGGCTGAGTTGGAAGGATTGCTTGAGCCCAGGATTTTGAGGCTGCAGTGAGCTATGATTACATCACTGCTCTCCAGCCTGGGTAACAGAGCAAGACCCTGAAAAGAAAGAGAGAGAGAGAGAGAGAAAGAAAGAAAGAGAAAGAGAGAAAGGAAGAAAAGAAAGAGAAGGAAGGAAGGAAAGGGAAAGAAATTACTAGTTGTATTAGGTTGTTGCCAAAGTAATTGTGAATTTTGTCATTAAAAGTAATGGTAAAGCGTGGGCGTAGTGGCTTCACCTGTAATCCCAGCACTTTGGGAGCCTGAGGTGGGTGAATTGCTTGAGGTCAGGAGTTCAAGACTAGCCTGACCAACATGGTGAAACCCCATCTCTACTAAAAATACAAAAATTAACGGGGTTTGGTGGCACATGCCTGTAGTCCCAGCTACTTGGGAGACTGAGGCAGGAGAATTACTTGAACCTGGAAGGCAGATATTGCAGTGAGCCAACATCAGGCCACTGCACTCCAGCCTGGGTGACCGAGCAAGACTCCGTCTCAAAAAAAAAAAAAAAAAAAAAAAAAAAAATTAGTAAAAAAGCAGCAACCTAATAAAAGGAAACTAGAAAATGTGACCCAAAGCCAGAAGAAAAGTCAGTAGCAATAGGCCCAGAAATGACAGGAATGGTGAAATGAGCAGATAATGACTTTAAAATAGCTACTGTAAATATGTTAAGTATTTTAAGGAAACATGACCATAAATAGGAGAGTTATGGAAAATATAAAAAGAAACCACTGGTATACCTGTAGAAATGAAAAATATAATGGCTGAAGTGGAAAATCTCCTGAAAGGAATTAGCAGTAGATTGGGTATTTCAGAAGAAAATGTCAGTAAACTTGAAGGCACAGCAAGAGGAAGAATTCAAACTTCAGCGGAGAAGAAAAAGACTGAAAAACACGAAACGCAGCTCAGCGATCTGTGGGTATAGATCTATTTTTCTATCTAGGTGGATGGGGAAGACCAAAAAGTATTTAAAGAAGTCACAGCTGAACATTTTGCAAATTGGGTGCAAACTGTAAACACATGGATCCAGGAATTTCAATGAACTTCAAACAGAATAAACACATCAAAATCTACCCACTCTATCATCATCAAATCGCTGAAAACCAGTGCTAAAAAGAAATCTTAGAAGGTGCAAGAGGAAAAAAAAATTATTTACAGAGGAACAAACATGACTCCAGACTTCTCATCAGAAACTATGTATGTTAGAAGACAATAGAACTACACTTCTTAAATGCTGAAAGAAAAATACCTATCAAATAATTCTATACTAAGCACAAAAAGCTTCCAGAAATGAAGGCAGGACTGCTAAAGGGTATGGGATTTCTTTCGTGGGTGATGAGATTGTTCTAAAATTGATTATAGTGATAGTTGCACAACTCTGAATATGCTAAAAGCCACTGGATTGTACATTATATTGTATGTGAATAAAGTAAATGTCGAAACCGTTACTGAGAAACAAAGGCAATATAAAGACTTTTATAGACACACAAAGCTAAGAGAATTTGGTACCAGCCAACCTGCACCAAAATAAACTTACAGGAAGTTTTGCGGGCTGAAGGAAACGCAAAATGAGAAACTGCAAAAGGAAGCCGTCAGCTGGCAGAGAATGCCTGTGTCCGATGAGGCACTGCTGTGCAAAATATTTGTTATTTACAACTCAATAAGAAGACCGAAAACACTGTTAAAAATGGACAAAAGAGGCTGGGTGCCATGGCTCACGCCTGTAATCGCAGCACTTCGGGAGGCTGAGGCGGGCAGATCACTTGGGGTCAGGAGTTCAAGACCAGCCTGGCCAACATGGCGAAACCCTGTCTCTACTAAAAATACAAAAATTAGCCAGGTGTGGCAGTGGGTGCCTGTAATCCCAGCTACTCAGGAGGCTGAGGCAGGAGGATCACTTGAACCCAGGAGGTGGAGGTTGCAGTGAGCCCAGATTGTTCCACTTCACTCCAGCCTGGGCAACAGAGCAAGACTCCATCTAAAAAAATATATATATATACACAAATGACCAACACTACACATGAAACAATGCTTACTGTCATTAGTCACAGGGGCATGCAAATGAAAACTTCAAAGAAATGACATTTTACCTCCATCGGAGCGACTAAAACTGAAAAGGTGGACCGTGGCAAGCGCTGGTGAGCATGTGAAGCCAGAGGACTGTCCCTACGGTGCCGTGGTGAATGCAGCATGGTTCCCACAGCTGCCATGGAAACCAGTCTGGCCATTTCTGATAAAGTTAAATACACACTTAGCCTATGATCAGAAAACCCGTCTTACGTATTCACCCAAAAGAAGGGAAAGCATGTGTCCGTGGAGAGGCTTGTTGGCAACTGTGCTTAACAGCTTTATTTATAACAGCCCCACACTGGAAACAGCCCAAAAGCCCCCAGCAGTGGCATGGAATTCCCATTGTGGTTTATCCGTGGGATGGAACACTCAGTCCTGAAAGGAACAAAGGATCAACAGGGACAAGAGCATGGGTGAATGGGTGAATCTCAAAACCGTGACACTGACCCAACACCAAAGACAACGTGTTCTGTAATTCCTCAAAGAAAGACAAATCCACGGTGACGGTGACAATCAGCGCCTGGGGCCATGGTGACAATGATGATCACGGTGCCCGGGGCCAGAGGTAGTGTGCAGCGTGAATGTACACAGCCACAGAGGGCTTTTTGCAGCAGATGGAATGTTCTGCATCATGGCTGTGCTGGTGGCAGTTACATGGGTGTACACATTTGTCACAATGCACCTCAATAAAGTTGAGGAAATATAAGCATAGCTGCCCTTGAGTCAGCCCCTCCCAGATCAGGCAATATGCCACAGCAGGCAGGATGTCCTGTGGGTGAAGGAATGTGTGAATGCAGCCCTGGGACGCAGGTGTTCTCGGTCCTGTTTTATAGGGGAGAAGCATTTCCGAGAGGTTGGGTCACTTGCTCTGGGTTACACAGCCAGAGATTTGCTCCAGCACATCCAGGAATGGGGAGGGACTCCCACACAAGGTCCCCATGACAGGGAGGCTGCAAGACGCTGAGACACAGGGGACAGCAGACCACAGCACTCACACAGGTGGCAACACAGGCGCCGGAGAGCCACACAGGCTCCCGGGCAGTGGATGGGAGGAGAGGGCCCTGGGCCTAGCTCAGCCTGTATTTGTCCTGGGTTCCCAGGCAGGCACTGGCCCAGTGGGAGCACAGGAACGCACCTGCTGCATGCAGCAAGGACACTGGATGCCAGCCACACAGGTGGGGGCTCTGGCAGGCCTTCAGCAGGGCAAGGCATGGTGGTCTCAGCTTCAGGGGGCTCCCTCTGGCAGGCCCCGGTGCGAGGCCAGTCAGGGTCTCAGCAGGAGAGAGCAGGCCAAGTGTGACTTCCTAGGGGGAGCTTCAGTCCTTCACTTATTCACCCATTCATTCATTCAACCGTGAATTCACTGTCCCCTCCCTGAAGAAGACAGATGGAACCCAACAAAGGTGTTTGAGCAGGGGCTTTTTTTTTTTTTTTTTTTCTGATATGGAATCTCACTCTGTCACCCAGGCTGGAGTGCAGTGATGCAATCTCTGCTCACTGCAACCTCCGCCTCCCGGGTTCAAGCGATTCTCCTGACTCAGCCTCCTGAGTAGCTGGGACCCCGCCCGGCTAATTATTGTATTTTTAGTAGAGACAGGGTTTCACCACATTGGCCAGGTTGGTCTCAAATTCCTGACCTCAAGTGATCCTCCCACCTTGGCCTCCCAAAGTACTGGGATTACAAGTGTGAGCCACAGTGCCTGGCCAAGAAGGGGCTTTAAAGGACACCTGTGGACTGACACTTCCACACCTGGTTCTCTGGCCAGGCTCAGCTGGGGGAAGGGAACGGCTGCTGGGAGCTTGGTGGTAGCAGCCGTCGAGGGCAGACACGGCAGCATTCTCAGGCTGTGCTTCTGCCCCGTGTGCCGGTGGCTGGACCTTAGCTTGCTAGGTGCAGCTACCCGAGCCACCCCTCAGTCTCCAAAGACATCCTCGGGGCCGCAGGAGGATGGGCCGGCTCTGCTGTCCCTCACCCGTCCTCGCTCCAGGCACTTGCTGCCGATGCAGGCTTTAAAATGGTGCCAAAAAACCCAGGAGTCAAGCGAATGCTATTTTACTGCAATATATTTAAAAATTGAAATAAATGCAAACTACTCATTTAGAGCAAAATGCCAGAATTTTAAATAAAGACAGGATCCGACTGTATAGCCTCTTCCTGTCTACGAGGTGTGCTTTTAAAGACACTGCCCTCTCAGGAGGCCCAAGCAGCTAAATCGTGGAACTTTGAAGCCAGACAGGTCTTGGTTTGATTCTGGTTCTGGCTTGTGTCCACGGGTCCTAGGAAAAATTACACATCCTCTCTGAACTCATTTCTCACCTGTAGAGAAAACATGAAGCAAACACTAAGTTGAATGACGTGGGGTTAGTAATGAGGCATGTCTATAGGGCACCTGTCACAATAGCTGGCCCCGGGCACACAGGGGATGCCCAGTCGGCATAGCTGCTGCCCTTGCTGCTGAGCTGATACGGAGAAGGCATCCCATGTGGCCAAGAAGGCAGGGTGGGCTGGAGGGGCTGGTGGTCCAGGAAGCCTGGCATGTTGCTGTGTGCCAGGCACGGGGCTGGCCCTTGGCTGGTCCTCACCGCCACCTTAGGCGCAGTGATTCTGCCTGTTGGTAGAGATGAGAAAACCGAGGCTCAGATGTCAGTGACTACCTGAGGTCCTGTTGTGAGGACACGGCAGTGCCTGGGTGGTGAGGCCCTGCGTCCTCAGCCTGTGAGTGGGACATCTGTGAGGTCCTGGGGGAGACATTGGCCCCGCTTGCCTGCTCTGGGGCAGGGCTCCCCCAGAGAGGAGCTGGAGGTGGGCCTGGCTGGTAATGAGCTCTCTTGTTTCAGGCTACCCTCCCCCCCGGGGACCGAGTGACCTTCAATGGGAAGGAATGCATGTGCCAGAAGTGCTCCCTGCCCGTGGCGGTGGGCAGCAGCGCGCACCTGTCCCAGGGCCTCCGAAGTAAGTGGACACTGAGTGGGGGGGGGGCACTGAGTAGGGGGTGCTGAGTGGGGTGGGTGCTGAGCAGATGGGCATGCTAAGTGAGGGGGTGCTGAGTGTGGGTTTCTGAGTGGGGGATGTTAAGGGTGCTGAGTTGGGGGTGCTGAGTTGGGGGGTGCTGAGTGGGGCATGCTGAACTGGGGCTGCTCAGTGGGGGGTTGCTGGGGGTACTGAGGGGAGGTGTGCTGAGTAGGGGGGTGTGCTGGATAGGGGGGTCTGAGTTGGGGGCATGGTCTCTGCAGTGCCCAGGAACAGGGCCTGACAAACGGGGACCCAGAGCAGCAGCAGCTGCAGTGACCCGCTGTGACAAATGTGAGGAGGGAGCCAGGGACAGAAGTTTCTGGGGCTCTCGTGCCACCAAGCCTTTGCACTGGGGGCTGTTTCCTCCACCCCATGTGCCACTCCTGCTTTCCCATCTAATGCCCACTGCTGCTTCTGCCCAGCTCTAGCCCACATCCTCCAGGAAGCCTTCCAGGTCTCCTTCAGGTCCTCTCCCTCAGCATTCACTCCCCTCAGCTCCCCTTTTGTTATTTCCAGGCCACTCAGGACCCCTCTGGGGGAACCCATAGAAAAGCACTGAGCTCCGGGCTCCCGAGGTCAGGGTCCTTTGGGTTCACTGCTCCACTTCCCAGGAGTCAGTCAGGCCAGGTGTGTATGCAGTGGGGGCTCAATAGATGCTTCTCGAATTAGGAAGCAGGAGGTTGTTAGTGTGAAAAAACAAATGCCAGCTGAAATGTGAGGGGTTCACAGGTGTGGGGCTGGGTATCAGCAAGGAGGGGGCAGCCAGGTCACCCTTCCCAGCTGGAGTGGCTCTGCCTGGGCATGAGATGGCACACAGGCCCTGGGAAGGGAGCCCAGCATGCCAGGACCTGCCGCTGCCAGGCACCTGCTGCAGAAGCCTGCTCTGAGCACCGTGGTCACTGGGGTGTCCCCAGACAGAGGAGGGGGTTTCCACTGATTTCCAGAGTCAGCCTCCTGCCTGCAATTAATTTCGCCCCTCCTGTGCCCAGCGCCTCGCTCCCCACCACCTTGCCTGCTGTGCTGAGATCTCCACAGAGGCGATTCCCTTCCAGCCTCCCAGGAGTGCCGTGTTGGCTGTGGGCTGGTTATAATTTGACTCTGTGAAATGAAGCAAAGCCTGCATCCCTCGGGAGGCAAGTTCACAGCAGCAGCGGTGGAGCGGGGGAGGGTGCTGCTTTGGGGTTTGCCAGGAGAGTCCTCCATTCAAAAATGTATCTCCAGCTGGGGCCTGGATTGATTGAATTTTGAGAATTTGCTTCACAAACAGTAGAACTATTATAATTAAATTCAGATCATCATCAAAAGCTCTATGGCAAATTTTGAAAGGAGATCAGTTTTGAAAAGTTTGTCCAAAGCTTCCTGGCAGCCAAATTCAAAAGGGAAATACGGGCTGGGCTCGGTGATTCACACCTGTAATCCCAGCACTTTGGGAGGCTGAGGCAGGAGGATCACTTGAGGTCAGGAGTTCGAGACCAGCCTGGCCAACATGGTGAAACCCCATCTCTACTAAAAATACAAAAATTACCCAGGCGTGGTAGTGCCCGCTTGTAATCCCAGCTACTCAGGAGACTGAGGTAGGAGAATCGCTTGAACTTGGGAGGCAGAGGTTGCAGTGAGCTGGGATTGCACCACTGTACTCCAGCCTGGGTGACAGAGTGAGACTGTCTCAGAAAAAAAAGTTAGGGGAGGGGATGGACCACAGAATCGCTGTCTGAGATTTTTTTTTTTTGAAGATTTCAATACCCTTGGCAGAAAGATTCTGCCCTCTCCAAATGTAAATTTATTTTGAAATATCAAATTTGCATTTTCAAAGAACAAATGCTCCCCTGACCCCTAGACATCTAGTAATGTAACCTGCCCCCTCCCCGGCTGGTGCCTCAAAAGCATGAAACAGGAGTTCTGGCTCCTGTGTGGATGTCTGCAGCCCTGCACTGCAGGCTCCATTTGTTCCCCGAGGAGCTCTTCTGAGGTGCAGCAGTGCCCTGGACCTGGCAGGGTGGGTGTGCTGGGTGCCCAGCATCCATCCAGGAGCGGAAGTGCCGAGGGGGTGGGCTGAGGCCTTTCAACTCCAAAGCAAGTGAGCTCGCCCAGCTAGGACCACACGGCGGTCCCTGTTTAGTCCTGACTGCCATCCAAGGAGGTGGCTTTGGTTCTGAAACTGGAGAGACAGGCTGAATTCCAGCAGGTGGGTGTGGAAGGGCGAGGATGCTACAGGGGAGAAGAGAATGCAAAGACTGATGCCTGTGAAATGTGCTGGGTGCACCCACCTGACCCGTGTGAGTGGGCGGGGCTGCAGTGTGGGGGGCGGGGGACGGGAATGGCGCCAAGACACCAAAACCAGGTGGCGGCTTCCTCCAAAGCCACGCCGTGGTGTGCGTGGTACATCTGGAGGCCATGAGGAGCCATAGATGGTTGTGGAGCGAGGTAGAGCCAAGTCAGTCCAGGTTGCAGGAAGCAGCACCGCCTGCCTGGCCAGCTTTCTGGGCCGGGGGCAGTAGGGCAGGGCCTCACATGGCTGCCTGTGTGGCTATCGTTCCCTGGGAAGGGGAGAGTGGCTGGCTTGTGAGGCAGAGCGCAAGCTTGAGTCCCGTGGCCCTGAGCTTCCCTCTGCTGCCCCAAGCAGGCCACTCAGGAATGAGAAATGCTTTAGGGTGGGCAACCAAAGCCCCGCATGCCTCAGCTTCCCTGCCATGCCCGTTGGGGGGGTCCTCTGTGTCCCTGAAGCTCTGCCCCTTCCCGTGAGGCCCCCAGCTCTCCAGGCCTGACCCATTGCTGGCCACGAGCCTGTCACAGGGTGGCCCTCCCAGAGTGTGAGTGCCATGTCGACCCAGCAGCAGCTCTGAGCCCGGTTACTCTGGGTGGACCCTGCACTCCCCACTGTGTGCTGGGGGCAAGAAGTGTCCCCCTCTCTGGGCCTTCGATGTGGGTGTGGGTCAGCCAGGGGTGTGGGCAGCAGGCTGGCAATTGGGAAAGATGGGCTTGACCTGGAGAAGAGGGATGGCAAGCACCATCCATGCTGAGAAGACCCCGCAGCTACTTCTTGGGCCTGGCTGCCGCTGGCTCTTTAGGTCCACCCTCTGGACCTGGGGAGGCCCCACCACAGTCAGGGATGAAGGGGCAGAAAGAGGTGTGGGCAGCCCCAAGGTCCCGGGCCCAGGGATGGGCCTTTGGGGTCCCCCACTCTTCAGCAATGGGGCTTTACCACCTGGGCTGTGGCACGTGGAGCCCCTGTGTTCTCTGCTCCTGCAAGGGTAGTGCCAAGAGGGTGGGTGCCCCCCCCCCCCCACCTTGCTGGCTGCCTGGGACACAGGAGAGCTTGGGGTGAGACTGAGGGGTAAACCCAGGAGCTCCCACCCCTCCCTGGCTGTGTAGGAACAGGAGAATCCCTGGCTGCGGCTAGGAGGTAAACCCGGGGATCCTCCTAGGAGCCCCCGCCCCTCAGCTGGCCCGTGGCAGGTCTGTGTCCCTGTCTAGTCCTGACCGCAGTGCACTGGGGCTGAACTTGAGCGTGATTCATCTTTCCCAGCAGCTCTTCTTCCTCAGTACAGGTTCCTAAATGAAACTGCAAGGCACGTTCATGGATTTTCAATCACTTTCAAATTTTGGAACTCTGTCAGAGTCCTTGTTTCCAAAACCCAATCTCAGATTTAATTTAGAATCTGAGATGCCCCCCTACTCCCCTGACTCCTGGTTAGACCTGGGGTGCTGCAGTGGGGGTCTGGCCCCTGCACCCACACCCCCTGAGCTCCCAGCTGAGGCTCCAGGAGGCTACCTGGCATACCCTGCCCCACCCCACCCCTACCAAGACCACATCTTGTAGAAGAGGGAGCATTTTGGGGGAAATAGGAAAGCGGATGGTTCTAGGAGGGTCATGCCATTGCCGCTGATGGGCAGTGCCAGCCAAGGTGCATGGGCCGGTGGCCAGCTGACATTGGGGTGTCCTGAGGCCCCTTCTGCCATGCTAGGGATGTCCTGCCGCTGACAGCTCTGGTCCACAGGCGGTGTCACACAGGGCTCTGAGCTGCCATGTGCAGACCCGCAAAGCGATGTGGGGCTCTAGGTGTGTTTAGACCGTGAGGATGCGGTTTCCATGGCAACACTCCTTTCGCACCTTGCTCTCATCTCCATGTGTACTGCTGGTAGGAGAATGAGGGGGCCGAGGCAGGTGTGAGGTTCACTCCCCCACTGCAGCTTGGAGCTCAAGGTGAAGGGAGCTCCTTGGCAAGGGAGGGCACCAGCCACTACGGTAGGAGGCAGAGTGTCGGAGATGCCCACAACAGCATCCCAGGAGGGGGCAGGACTCCTGCGAGGGGGCCACCTGGCAACAGCCATGGCAGTGAGCGCAGAGGTGGGCCCACCGCACCGGTCACCTGTGTGTGCATTTATCCACGGATTACACGTGCCCTCACTCCAGGGCCACAGAGAGGTGAAGTGGCTTTCCCAGGTCACAGCCTGTCGGGGGCAGAGTGGGGATCTGACCACTGCTCTCTGCTGTCCGTCCTCTGGCCACCACACAGTCCTGTGTGCTGTGCTCCCTTGACGTGCAGAGAGGCCAGCAAAGGCTTGGAGCCGGGGACCTCAGCTCCAGCACCATTCACATGTGAGCCCAGGGAGCCCTTTGCTGAATGTGGCTGTCCTGGCAGGGACACTACCCACTAGATGTCTGGAATCCCCTCCAAGTTATGATAATCAAAAAGGGCGCCAGACATTGCCAAGTGTCTCTTGGACAAAAGTGCCCCAAGCCACTGATGCAGAGCTTCGCAGAACGTGGCCTCATCACCTGCTAAGTAGTGGGGGCCAAGAGGCAAAGCCGGGACTGTGCGTTGTCTGCCTCCGAGAGACACGGGAAGCAGCGTGGGGAAGCGGGTGGTTGATGGGGGAGGGTCGCCTCCTGGACTTGAGAAGGGTGAAGGTGTCCTCTCACTTCGGCATTCATTCATTCATTCATTCTCTGAGTGTCTCTCAAGCCCACAGCCTGTGCTGGGCACCCAGGGTCCTGAGATGAGTGAGAAGCCCCACTTCCCTTGGAGTTTGAATCTGCTCTCTGGCTGTTTTCCAAAGTAGCATGTGAATATGCACAGTGTGGTCACTTAGGAAATCCTGAGCTTGACCAACAGCTTTGTGAGTGTTAGTTTGTTTTAATTGTTAAAAACAATATGACTCAGGTCTCTGCCAAAGAAACTCATGAAGCCATGCTGGAAAGCTGCCTCTGCTGAGCTCTTACCACACAGCAGGCCCACATGTGGCCTCACCGGTGCTCACCGTTCACCCAGGATGCAGGGCTTTGGGCCAGGTCTTCTGTGTAAATCAACATCAGATCCGGGCAGGCACCAAGTGAGGAGGTGATCTCTCCACCCAACGATGAGGAAATGGGGGGCTCCCGCGGGAGGAACACGCTCAGTATGACCCAGCATGTAGCAGGGGCCAGCATTTTTACCCAGCGCATCGGGACACGAGGGGTCCCTGCTTGGGCTGTGAATTACTCAGGGGCTCCTGTGGGCAGCAAGGTCCTGTTCATCAGACATCCTCTCCCTGCCTGTCCATCACAGGGTTCAAGGCCCTGCCCTGGTCATGCCCCCCCCCACACAACCATACCCTTAAACACACACAGACACACACACAAACACACAGACACACTCTCACATGCAGACATATTCACACGTGCAGACACAAACACAGAGACACACCCACGCACCAGTCACACACACTGACGCACATTCAGTTACGACAGGTGCAGGTCCCTGGAGTGAGGGCGCGTGTCATCCATCAGTCAATGCACGCCAGGTGGTTGACTCCATGGGCCCAGCTCTGTCCCAGTTGCTGTTGCTGTTGTCACCAGGTGGTCACCTTGTGAGAGGCCCTTTCTCCTGGGGACGCTGTCGTGGGCATCTCTGCCACTCTGCCTCCCACTCCCACCCCTGCCGTCGCATGTTCACAGGAAGGCTCAGGTGACATACAAATGCGCACTTTCCCACAAGACGCAACCGCATGCTTACAGTCACATGCCATGCACACAGATGCATACGCACTCACACGCACCTGTGCAGGCTCATGTACCAGGCTCTCCCCAGCCCCCCAGCCTGCTCCACCCACTCTGCCAGGGGCACCCCCCTGCGTGCGGCACACCCGTGACACTGCCTGTGGCATCCCTGTGTGACAGCTCATAAGGTGGAGGGACTGTGGGCCACTACTCAAGGCAGGACCAGAACCTGGAAGCCCTGAGCAGAAAGACCAGGCCTGGGACATGGGGCAAGTAAGCAGCGCAGGCATGGCTGGGAGGGACAGAGAGGGCACCAGGAGGCCAGGCAGGGGCCCACGAGGCTGGTGGCCACAGGGTGGAGAGTGCCAGTCACCGTGGGGGATGGCAGGAAGAGAGAAGGTGGGTTTGGCTGGCTGGGTGCAGTGGGAGACTCCCCAGGGCTGACTGGGTCGGGGACTGGGAGCTGGCTCAGCCCTGTTTCGTCTAGTCCATTGCCCTTTGGTGGGCACATCGAGTCATACTTGGGTTCAACCTGGCACGTCTCTGTGCTGGGAGCCAACTCTGCTGTTCTGCAAGACAGGGCCTCTGTTCATCTGGGTTTCCCCCAGCTCGTGGCCGGTGCTGCCTGCAGTCAGCGCTCAGGGCATGCAGGGTCAAACTTCCCCAGCTGCCTTCCCCATGCTCCGGAGACTGCTATGTAAGAGGGGCCTCCCAGCATACTCTGTGTGGCTGCGGTGTGTCCCTCCCCTCCCAGCTGCCCCAGGGCCCTTCATGGAATCTGCAGAGCAGGGGCCTGCCCAACATCTCTCACAATGGTGGGGGTGTCTGTGTTCTGTTCTCTTTCTTCCAGGCTGCGGGGGCTGCGGCACAGAAATCAAGAATGGCCAGGCCCTGGTAGCCTTGGACAAGCACTGGCACTTGGGCTGTTTTAAGTGCAAAAGCTGTGGGAAGCTCCTCAACGCCGAGTACATCAGCAAGTAAGTGTGGGAAGCCTCCAGTGAGCACCTCCGCTCAGGCTTCCCTACTCTGGGGAGTCCCTCGCCCTGCTCGTGTCCCCAGGGCCACGCTCTCTGCATCTCTTGCGCAGCTACGACTGTCCTGCTGGGTAAGAGGCGTGACCCAGAGCCTAGCGAATTTGTCCCGACAGCCTTGAGTTCCCCTTCCCTGGCCAGCCCTGGCTTCTGTAATGGCATTTGCAGCGTCCAGCTCCTCTTTTGTGGGTGAGAAGCAGACTGCCAAGGCTGCCAGGGCTGAGTTTTGGAAGTGCCTTCCTGCCCCGTCTTTGAGTTCCCCTCCACCATTCCCATGGGGTTGGCTGCCCATTCTGGCGCCTGGATGTCCTGTGGGAGGTGAAGCAATGTCAGCAGGGGCCAGCACGGGGACGAGGAGAGGGGCTGGGGTCCCACAGCCACGCACTCTGTCTTCTGCAGATCACAGGGGCCCCTGGGGCGGCTGCCACCGGCACCAAACATGTCCACAGATATGCAGTCAAGCTGGGGTGGTGGCGGGTTTGGGGACTGGGGAAGCCTTCTGGGAAGATCATGTCCTTGAATGGAGGCAGCTCAGGGCCAGGAGCTGGGGGTGTGTTTTAACCCTTGGGGGTCAGGGACCTGAGACAGACAAGCCTTCCGCATGGTGGGGGGCGGGTGGCGAGTAGGTGGATGAGCAGAAGAGGGAAGAGGGCAGAGGGCAGCCTCTCTGAGCGCAGACGGCCCCTTCCTGGGGAGCTGGGGGTCCTCTGGCCCCTTTTGTCTCCGTTGTGCTTGTTCTCAATGCGTGATGGGGAGCCCAGTCATCACAGGAACTAGCCAAGATGAAACGCGTCCTGTGATGGACCTGCACAGAGCGAGGCACACATGCCCATAAGCGTGCACATCGCGTGTGTGTGACACGGAGCCTGAGTGATGCCCGAAGCCTGCCCATGTTCACTTCCTGGCTGACGGCATGTACTAATTCCAAGTCGCCACTGTGGGAGACTGGGTGAAGGGTCCATGGGATCTCTCAGTATTGTTTCTTACAACCGCTGGGGAATCTGCGATTATCTCCAATGCATCCTTTTAAGTAAAACCTCCAAAGCAAGGTGAGCTTGCCCCCCAAGGTGAGGGCCTGTGAGGTGCACGAGTTTCCTGCCTGTATCACGGTTAGCCAGGGACCGCCAGGTGTGGTGTGCACAGCACTTCAATATAAAACGAAAACGCCCAGCCGCGTGCAGGCAGCAGGCCCCTCCCACAGCATTGGCAGCTCACCCACACCATGGTGTTACTTAGCAGCCTCCAGAGCTGTCCCAGAATTGACGAGGAGGGCGTTGGTGTTACCATGGAGATGTTATCTTTCACCTCCCGTTTGCTGCAAATACACCCGTTTGTGGGTTATTATGGGAGTCCTGAGGTCAGCGGCATTTGGAAGTAAGCCTGAGGACTCATTTTATGTCTTCCTCTCACGTGGAAGGAAGGGCTGCCACTCTCTAAGCGATGGCTCATCTGAGCTGTGGGCCACTCCCAAGCTGCCGCCAGAGAGGGCCACCCAGGCCCAGGACTCATGACCCCACCTCCTGGGGACCTAGCAACAGTCAGAGCTTGGGGGAAAAGGAAGTGAGCTGGGGTCTAATCCATGACAGCCTGAGAAATTGTCCCTTCTATCACAGCTGTGTCAAAACTCAAACCAAATTTGGAACACCACAGCAACTTCAGCGATGCTGGAGAGGGGTGCGTAGGGGTGGCAGGTACCCCGCTCTGTGCCAGCCACCCCCACACCTGCTGGTGTGGCTGGCGCTGAGAGGACAGCCCTGGTTAGTAATGCCAATGGCTTCCGCCACCTTGGCAAGCGCCTTCCCTGGAGAGTGACTGCCATTCTCTTCATTAGTTCTTACTATTATTTTCCCCATTTTGCAATGGGGAAGCTGAGGCTCAGAGACATTAAGCGACTTGCCCAGGGTCACACAGCTGGGACGAGGCATTTGAGTGCAGGCCTGTTCACTTAATCACGGCTCAGCAGCACCTCTCCACACCATGTGTGGCCACTGCTGACCTTCCCTCCCGCATCTACACGGACATCTACCCTGGCGTATTGATCTCATGATAATCATGATAACGGGTTTGAAGATCAGCTCAGGGAGCTGTGCCAGGGATGACCCTGCAGACGGCTTTTCCCTACAGCTCATTTATGGAGGGTCCAAGGCAGCCGCTGCTCGAGGGGCAGGCCCAGGATGACAGCATTCGACCTGAATTCCCTGAGCCCTATGCGCCTGGCACATAACAGGCACAAGGCGCATGTGTGTGGAGAGAGGGACGGACGCATCTGTGCAGCCCTCCTGCTCTTTCTGGCACTGCAGAAGGCCGGGCCCCTTCACGTGTGGCCAGAGCCAGCCTTTGTCACCCCCTCATATTTGGGGGTTGTGATGCAGGGCGGGGTGCAGGGGGGACAGTGACGTCTCATCCTAACCTACTACACCCTCGCCTAGGCATTCTGTCGTCCTCCAGCCCTGTCCCCAAAGTGGGCACCATTGCTGTCCCCCCCCTTTGGCTCACAGTTTTCTAAGCCGCCCCAGATGTTGAACTTTGGATGGAAGGAGCCAGAAAGAAGAGCCAGGTCTGCAGAAGCAGCTCTCATTTCCCAGAAGCTGCAGCTGTCAGCCCCTCCCACCTGCTGGGCAGGTGGGCTGCCCTCTGCTCCTCAGTTTCTCCCTCTGTGAAACGGGACCATTGTCCTCATATTTCTCGTGGGGCTGGTGCCTGTGAGCGCACAATGACACTGCCTGCTGGAGGCATTGTTAGCAGGAGGAGGTGGGCATTCCCCCCACTCTGAGGGCAGACCCTCTTGTTGGTGAGGGTTGTTAGATCTCAAGGGTCAAGCGCTCGGAGGTCCCCCAGGTGACCCCTGCCCTGTGCTGACTGCCTGTCTCATTGCAGGGACGGGCTGCCCTACTGCGAAGCCGACTACCACGCCAAGTTTGGCATCCGCTGTGACAGCTGTGAGAAATACATCACGGGGCGCGTGCTGGAGGTGAGCGCGGCGGGCTGGGCCCCTGCCCTCTCTGAGCTAAGGCCTAACTGCCCACTGGTGACTGGGAGACTTGTGTGTTTGTACAAGAATCTGTCTGGCTGAGGCTTCGCCTCCCTCCTCCTCCCAGCTCAGCCACTGGACGCCCTCGTCGGCTGTCCAGGGTCTGCCCGGCACCACCTTCTCTAGGAAGCCTGCCGTGTGATGCTCTCTTCTGTGCCACTTGACAAATTCAGAGCACGGAAGAGCTGGGGAAGGGCTTTGAGATGTTTTCGCCCGGCCTTTTGCTGTCTCAATTGGGACGCAGAGGCACGGAACGTGGAAAACAGCCCACAGCAGGACCTCATCCCACAGGAGGCACAGGGGTCACCCGGCAGGCAGGGCAGATAGCAATTATGCGAGGGGGGGCTTCCGCGAGTGCTGATAGCGTTGTGTTCCTTGGTCTGGGAGGTAGTCACGTGGGTGTGTTCCCTGTGTGACAATGAAACATTATACCCTTTACTACATTTTGTTCAGTAAGATAAATCCCATAGGGCAGCCGGGACCAAACCCCACCCTCCGGATTCACAGACTGTTTCCCCCGACCCTGCAGCCCACCCTCTCCGGTTCACAGACCCTCCAACCCTGCAGCCCACCCTCTCCGGTTCACAGATTCCCCCAACCCTGCAGCCCACCCTCTCCAGGTTCACAGAGCCCCCCACCTGGCAGCCCACCCTCTGGATTCACAGACCCCTCCCACCACCCTGCAGCCCCTCTTTGGCTCAGTGCTGAGTGCTGGGCATGCAGGTGGACAGTCTCCATCCCTGGATTGGCCCATGGTCCATGGGGGAAGTGACAGGTGATGAGGGTCTCGGGAATGGAGAGGGGCTGTGCCTGGTGTGGGAGCCCCTCTGGAGGACACAGGAGCTGGCCTCTGGGGGTTTGGCTGGGAGGATAGGGCTTGGCTGGGGGATGAGGCTGTAGGGAGGGCACTGAGGAAGGCTTTGGCACAGGGAATGCCTGGCACACTGGAGTTTTAGAGAGCTCCCCACTGGCTGCCACAGAGGCCAGTCAGGAGAGGGTGGAATGGGGTACACCCTTGGATCCCCAAGGCTCCCCCTCTCCAGCTTCCAAAGCTGGGTACCCAGTACCCAAGAGCATTCAGAATGCGGAGGGGAGTGGAACAGTGAGCTCGGAGTTGCTTTCCTTGCAAGAAAAAGGCAGCTGGTGCGGAGCTGGACCTGGCCTCAGACCGCCTTCTTTCAAACCCCAGGCCAGCTCCTCTACCTCGGGGGACAGGGTTGGCCACACCCATCCCAGTCCCAGTCACTGTGTCTCATTTCCCCGGCTGAAGACTCAAGGGGGCTGGATACCCCCACGGGAAGGGGCCCGGCCCTGCACAGAGCTCTGTTCTCTGTGGAGGGGCTCTGCCTCCCATTCTCATTGGCGGGAGGAAGTTTGCAAAGTCCAGAGAGGTACGAAGAAGAAAACAGAATTGCTGGCTGTGCAACCATAGTCAGCCTCACTTTCTGGCCAGTTTTCTTTCAGTTTTTCTTTCCGGTGTAATCACAGCTGATCTGAAACCATCTGTGCCGTGTCGTATCCCAAACACCCTGTGTTTCCCCCACTCGTGTTTCCTATTTAGCAGATTCCCAGCTTGTTATAAACTCCTCATAAGCATTTCTTTTCCGGGGGAGGGGGTGTATCGTGGGGTCTTTTTAAATAGCTTCATTGAGATACAGTTCGTAATTCACCCATTCAAAGGGCACAATTCAACGGTTTTCTTTTTTGTTGTTTTTTTGGAGGGAGTCTCACTCTGTTGCCCCGGCTGGAGTGCAGTGGCATCATCACAGCTCACTGCAGTCTCACTTCCCAGGCTTAAGTGATCCTCCCACCTCAGCCTCCCGAGGAGCTGGGACTACAGGTGTGCACCACCACGCCTGGCTAACTTTCGGATTTTTTGTAGAGACAGGATCTGACTGTGTCACCCGAGCTGGTCTCGAACTCCTGGACTCAAGCAATCCACCTGCCTTAGCTTCCCAAAGTGCTGGGACTCCAGGTGTGCGCCACCGCACCCAGCCCGCTGAATCGTTTTCTTTATCTCCTTGGGTATTTGCAGACATCACCATAGTCAAGTTGAGAACAGTTTCATCACTTAGAAAGAACCCCACGCCTTTTAGCCATCACTCCCCGTGCCCCCAAGCCCTTGGCAACCACTATTCTACTTTCTGTCTCCGTGGACCTCCCTTCTGGACATTCCATACAAATGGGATCATAAAATGTGTGGTCTCTCCTGACCGTCGTCTTTCACATAGCTTGATGTTTCCAAGGTTCGTTCTGACATAAGCTTTACTTACTCTTGCTTTATATTTCATCACGACTGTCTCAGAATTACTCGGCGGGTCATTTACGGCTGCGCTGGGCATAGTGCTGCCTTCCAGTTTTTTGCCACCATCAACAACATTGCAGCGATACCTTTTTAAAAACAATGCTTTGTTTGCATTTCTAATTTTTCCTAAGATATATTCACAGAAATGTAGAAGTCGAGTCAAAAACTAGGAACATTTTTAGTGTTCTTGATGGTTACTATAAATTGCTTTCTAGAAAGATTATTCTAATTCACAATCTTGTCAACACGATATAGTATTTCTCATCTAAACCTGTGCCAATTTGATAGGTGGAAACATGGGACCTTGTTCTTTAAGTTTCTTTTTTTTTTAAGAGATGGGGTCTTGCTCTGTCACCCAGGCTGGAGCACAGTGTGACACAGTCATAATTCTCTGTAGCCTCGACCTCTTAAGCTCAAGCAATACTTCCTCAGGCTCCCAAGTAGCTGGGACTACAGGCATGCAATACCATGCTTGGATCATTCTAAAAATGTTCTTAGAGACAGGGGTCCTTCTGTGTTGCCCCAGTTGTCTGGAACTCTTGACCTCAAGTGATCCTTCCACCTCAGCCTCCCAAAGTGCTGGGATTATGGGTGTGAGCCACTGCACCCCACCCCACAGGATCTAGCTTTAATCTGCCTTCCTTCAATCCCTAGTGAGGCTGAATCTTTTTGTCTTTTTTTTTTTTTTTTTTTTTTTTTGAGACAGAGTTTTGCTCTTATCACCCAGGGTGGAGTGAAGTGGTGCAATCTCAACTCACTACAGTGTCTGCCTCCCGGGTTCAAGCGATCCTCCTGCCTCAGTCTCCCAAGTGGCTGGGATGACAGGCAGAAGCCACCATGCCCGTCTCATTTTTGTGTTTTTAGTAGAGACGAAATTTCACCATGTTGGCCAGGCTGGTCTCAAACTCCTGACCTCAGGTGATCCACCTGCCTCAGCCTCCCAAAATGCTGGGATTACAGGCGTGAGCCACCGCGCCTGGCCTTTTTTGACCTTTTTAGTCATTCCTAGCATTCCTAGTTCTTGTATGTGAGTTGTCTGTTGTAAATGTTGCCTGCTCATCTGGGTGGGGGGGCGGGTGTTCGTTCCTTTTATGCATGTGGATCAGATTGCAGATGTTCTGTCTGTCCTATAAGTGTTTTCTGGGTGGTGATCATATCTGATATTTATAGCCACCTCCTCTGGGCATGGGTCCATGTTGCATCCCAGGGATGACGTCCTTCTGGCCCTCTCCTCTCCCCCCTTCTCCCGGGCCATGGCCTCTCCCTCCCTCACCCCTCCCCTTGTCAGCCCTCGCTGGCACACCCCACCCTATAGGAGTTGGTGAGGGCTCTGGAGGACCCTGCAGGATAGGATGGAGCCCAGCCTGATGCCTTGCCTGGCAGTCCAAAGCCACGTTTCTGTTCCCTGCAAAGAACAGCCCAAACCGTCTACCATACTATCCTGGACTGCGCTCCCTGCACGCACAATGGCCTTGTCTTCTGCTTGACAAAGAGACGATGGCCAGACCCCAGCAAGGACAGCCTGGGAGGCTCACTCTACGAGGCCCCATTTCCACCCTTACTTGCTCCCCTGCCCTGCTGCTCTCCTGCACACCCCCGTCCCCCACCACCGCCCCCACCACGCCTGTGCCTGGGTCTGGCCCCTCTGGCCATCGCCCACTCTGCCATGCTTGACCCTCTCTCCTCCCATCTTCCCCCACCTCACCTGCCAAGGATTCCTCCCCCAGTGGCGTTTTAGACAGTGTCCGTCTCTTGCGTTAAAAATTGCAGCCTGCAACCTGGCATGGAAGTCCGCACTGCAGAGACTCAGCCTCCCCTCTCCCTTCGCTTCGGCCCCGCAGCCTCTCAGAGATCTCTGTGCCCTTCCACCCGCACTCTCCCGGCTCTTTGGCAGATCCAGGGGCTTTGTGTGCAGGAAACCCTAAGGCCTTTAAGCTTCCTCTTACCAACCTCTCCCTGCCTCCCCAGGGCAGTGCAGGGCCTGTGTTCCCCACTCACGTGCTGTCCCTGACCCTGCTCCTCTTATACACATGCGGCTCTGATGCTGAGCCAGGCCAACATCAGTGCAGGCGCTCCCCTTCCCCCCTACACACCACCTGCCACCACTCACCTGGGCATCCAGCTGCATACTCCCCACGTGCCCGGCCATCAGCCACTAAGAGCCAGTGGCAGAGCCAGGCTGGAGCCCAGGCTGCCCAGGCTGCCCCAGCCCTTTGTCTTTTCCTAGGGCACAGATGTGGGTTTGCATCTTTGACTTAGTAGCATAGCCACGTTGGAACATCTGGTGGCCTCAACTGGGGGTGCATCTTGGATGCAATTAGTGCTGCTGTTGCTGATGCTGGTAAGGAGCCCCGCCTTTCTGACATCCGTGGGCAGCAGCCCCCACACCAGAGAGGCCCTGGCCCGGGGTCTGGGGCAGACCCCACCTAAACTCTGTCTGCTCTGCCTCTCGGGCACGCTCCGCACTAGTTGAACAAAGTGGGCTTTATCACGAAGTCAGTGCCCCCCGCCCTTGGATTGGGAGACAAGGGTCCCGTGTCGACAGTGTAAGCATCCCTGGTATTAATGCCAAATACAGAATCTGGGGTGCACCCTGGCTCATCGGGAGGGAGCCATCCCAATTCAAGGAGCAGGAGCAAAACAGGTCTGGATTTTTTGCTCCTCATCTGCTGTGGAGGAGAAAGGGCCTCCCAGGGAAGATTAATGCTTTTGTTTTCGCCTCTGCCGGGGAGGCGAGTCTGTGGCGGCGTGGCTGAGTCGGCGGGCTCTGCACAGCTCTGAGCATCCTCCCCGGGGTGCAAGGTGGGAGCTGCGGGCGGGGACAAGCCTGGCTCCACAGAAGGGGAGCTGCCGCTGCCGCGGTGGCACCGCCCGATGCTCGGCCCAGCGTGCCAGCACCCAGACGGGTGACAGTGGACCCACCGGGGCAGAGCAGGAGCAGGTGACAGACCAAGGGCTGAAGGTGAGGGCATCCACCCGCGCAGGCACACGTTCCAGGGAGCAGGGCACTCAAGCAGGGCCATCAGACTGGACTCTGGTGCCCAGACACTTCACAGGTAGGAAGCCTGGCCCGCACCTCCCAGGGGCTGATGGGGGCTCGCACGGGCCAGGCGGGGCTGCAGGTGGGTGGGTTTTTGGGGACAGAGCAGTGAGGCGTGAGGCCTCAGAGCCACCTGTTCCCCCACCCCCCCATTTTGCCTCTAAGGTGCTGGGCAGTGCCCCTGGCCTCCCTCTGCAGGGCCCAAGCACAGGGCATCCCAGACTCCCACCACCAGCCGAGCTCTCGCCTGTGCTGTGTCTGCATGTGGCAGGCGGGCATGGTGCCATCCTAAGTGCTGGCCCGAGTGCCCGCGAAATGTGCATTGGGTGGTGGCAGTGGGGTTTTCCTTCCCCGTGTCTCCCTCAGTTTCTCCTAAACGTGCAGCACCCTCATGCGGCCCACCCTCCTCTGGGTGTCTGTCCTGATGAGCCAGCTCCTTGCTGGGGTCCTGTGGGGACCTGCGAGGGGCTGACATCTGTGCCCTCTCCTGCACAGGGCTGGCTAGCTGGGGATGGGGGAGGCACTGGGCTGTGTCAGCAGAGGTGGGTGGCGCCTGGCAGCAACTGCGGCAGAGCCGGCTCCTGGGGGATGGATGGCACAGCCCCCACAGAGGGAGTGGGGACTCGGCTGACGAATCCATGGGGACAGTGTTGTGACCAGCTCTAGACCGGGCTACATAAAGGGAGGAGGTGTGGATGAAGGGGAAGTCACGGCTGTGTGCTCGGAGCCCAGCCTTCCAGGAACTCCATCCCTCCCTCACCCTGTCAGCACCTTCCTGCAGAGGTGGGCGGGAGTGGGAGTGCTTCTTTCCGGCCCCACGCTCTGTTAAACTCACCAGGGCTGTGGTCTGTGGCCCCACGTGGCTGGTGCAGCCCAGCAGGGTCTGTCTCCACGGTAACGAGAAGCCCAGCATCCCCCTGGGATCAAATCAGCTCCTCCTCCCTCGACTCCTCCCTCCATCTCCCCCTCCCTCCACCCCTCCTCTCTTTCCTTCTCCACTCCCTTCTAGACCCTTCCTGGCCTCACCGTGCATTCTACCCCTGAGCTAGGTGCTGGCTTCACGGAAATACAGGTGACAGAGTCCCTGCCCCAGGGGGAGGCTGCAGGAAAGGGAGTGCCCTGGCTCTGTCTGCCCTCTGTCAGGGACCAACTAAACATCTTTCTTGCAACTACAGGATATGTGTTCTTTGCTTCCTCCTGTCTTGGGGCAGAAAACCCAGACGACTCTCATCATTGGAAGAAAACAAACCGTGTTTCCAAATAAGTGTAGCGTTTCTGAAGGGCAGAGGCCATAGCGACTCCTCAGGCGCCCAACTTCTCTCACTCAGAAGGAATACCTATTTCTCATAAAATAAGCGAAAGCATTTGTAATGTCACCCCCCGCGGCTAACTGCTGCTGGTACCTAGAAGTCATCCTTTTAGATTTTGCACACGTGCAGATACACACATACACAGACACGTAGACACACAGAGATATACACACATGCAAAACCCACACACCACACACAGACACACAGAGATATACACATACATGCACAAAACACGGACACACAGACACAGGAAGAAACACAGACACACAGTCACACATATGAGACACACACAGGCTGCACACACACAGACATACACAAGCACACAGACACAAACATACAGAAAGACACATGACACAGACAACTCAGATACACAGATACGTATGTAGACACACACAAAGCACATAGACACATAGGCACAAACACAGAAGGACACACAGATCACATATAAGACATGCAGACAACACACCTAGATACACACAAACAACACGTGAAAATACACATGACACACAGTCAACACATAGATACACAGAAGCACACAGGGACACACAGACAACATGCATGGAGACAGAGCACACAGACACAGAAAACACACAGACACAGAAAGACACAGACAACACGTGGACACACGGACACAGACTACACATAGCAACACACAGATAACACACAGAGACACACAGACAACCAAGACAGCACAGATGATGCACACACAGACACACAGGAGAAACACGGAGACACACAGACACGTGCACGCACACACCCTTTGCCGGATCACTGTGTTCCTGCCTCGCCTCATGCCGGCGGCACAGCAGAGCCCCTGGTCCTTCCCGTCCATGCTGGCCATCATGTCCTCCCTTGCCTCCTCTGGTCCCCCAGGCAGTGCGCTCCTCACTGTCATTGTGGCAGGACCCTTCAAGCCTGGACACGCTGCAGCGCGTGTGAACATCCGCAGGTGGGATCCTGATGGAGCCTTTCCCAAACTTAGAACCCTCTGGCCCTCTAGGGCTATTCAGGCTGGTCTGGGCACCGTGTTCCCTTGTTCAGAACGTCCCTATTGAACAGCTCCTCTGCCGGTGCCACTGCTGGAGGGGACACTGGGGTACAGCAGAGACCGAGGCTGGTAGGCCAAGCTCTCCTGAGGCTCATGCCCTAAAGGGAGCTGGGTAGAGGGGGAAGAGGGAGCGGGAGCCAGGAGTAAGTGTGCTGGACAGGCGAGGGCCAAGAGGAGCTGTGTTCCAAGGGGCAGGGAAGGTCTGGGGAAGGCCCCCGATCTCGAGGCCTTGCTGGGCATTGCTCAGAGTGGGACCTTTCTTTCTGGGATGCAGTGGCCCCTGGGGAATCTGGGGATTCTGTCCTGGCCATCGAACACCCCCAGGGGGATCCCTGCTCATGGCTTTCATTTGTTTCTCTATAAATTTCATATGGTCTGTGCATCATGGTGATTAGGTCTTTTAAGATCTGGACTCAGTTCTGGAAGTTTGAAAAGGAAACTAGAGCTCTGAACTGGGCCAGTGACTGTGGGGGGAGCAGCTGCGGGAGCTGCCTGCTCTAGGGAGGCGCAGCCTGGAGCCTGCGGGGGATGGATCGAGGGGAAGTGTGGCCGCTCTCCAGTGGGCAGAGGAGGGCTTTGCACCTGGATTCCGTGGTTGGATTCAGGGAGGAAAGGGGCCACCTGCCTCAGTTGTGAGGGGCTCATGGCAGAGGGGCTGATCCAGTCTCCAGAAGCCCAGAGAGGCAGCCGCTAGCTCGCCTCTGCTGAGAGAGGAGGGTTTCTGGAGGCAGGGCAGCGTGGTGCCACCTCTGTCCTGCTGGCCCTGCTCTGCGCGTCACAGTGGGGTGTCCCTTAAACCTCTGCCCTCTGATGCAGCACTGGCTGAGGACCTGTGGTCACCCTCAGTCACCACCAGCTGTGAGTGCACCTCCCTGGCACCTCATTCTGCCTTATTAAAGATGACAGCCACCCTGCAGAAGGCACAGGGTGTCTTCCCAGAACCAGGCGCTACAAAGTCTTTCAGCTGCTCCTATATTTTGAAATCTGAGCCATCTTGGGCCCCACGCAGGGAAGGTGGGGACTTCCGCCTGCCTAGGGAGCCCTGCACCCACTGGAGGGTTTAGGCACTCCCCCAGGTGGCAACTGGGAGGATGTGGCCAGTGTGCCGATGACTGGGACTCCCCCGGTCACTGTGAGAGAATGGGAGTGACAACGGGAGTGATACCGGGAATGACGACACTTCTAATTTCCAACTCCATCAGCCCATCGATGACCACCTGTGACCAGTCGGTTCCCAGCAGGAAGTATGGGGTAGGGATGGGGTGACCTGTGCCATGCTGGTACTTTCCGGCTGAATGTCCTCTGGAATCACAGAGCCCGGTTATACTACCTGAGAGGGAAGGACAGTCCTCTCCGTCTTACGGGGACACTGAACCCCAGCATGTGACACAGCCTGAATCACACAGCCAGGAAGGGAGAATGGCGGGCTGGAATCTGTCACCTCCATGGCTTTGGCCACCAGCCTGGGACAAGCCTGAGCACCTGCAGGCACATTTCCTGTGTCTATTTGACAGCCTCCTGGTGTCCCCCCGGGGCCTGGGGACACAGGTACTCCAGCCCTGCCTCTCCACCACAGGTGGATGGTTCCAGAACTTGGGGCATCCTTGAAATTTGGTGTGGCTGTTGCCTCTCACACTTTATGAGTGGCCCAAACTGCGAGTGAGGGTGCCAGCTGCCCCTGGCCACATGCCTGTACCATCACTAGAAAGGGCGCAAAGCTGGCTCTGGCTCAGACTTGGCTCTGACTCTGCTGTGTGGCTTCTGGGACCCCAGGCTGCTCCTCTGTGCCATGGGCCTGGCCATGCGTGTACAGCGTGTAGAGCGTGGAAGCCTTCCGTCTCTGCCCGCAGTGTGCCAGGAGCTCTGCCTCCCTTCCTTATCCTGTGTCTGTGCATTGGGTGTGGAGGAGGGCTGTTGATGGGGAACTGGTGAGCTGAGGATGTGGGAAATTCTACGCTCTGAGGGCCAGGACCTGCAGGGGCTTACCCACAAATGTCCCCGACTGTCCCCAGGACCCATAGCATCTTCCCCGGAGACAGAGTCAAGCCCATCTGCTTTGGATCCCAGCTCCTCATTCTCTCAGTGATACTGCCTTGGGTAGGCCTCCTTGCTTCCCCTGAACCTTGACCTCCTGCTCTGGAAAACAAGGATAGACAATAGTGCCCACCCCAAGGGGCTGCCGTGAGGATGAACTTGAGGCGGGCAGAGCTCCTGACACAAGGCTTGGCATGTGACTGGTAATTTAAAAGTTGGCCATTTGGGGATCAACTCTTTAAAAAAATGAGGGCCAGGAGCAGTGGCTCCTGTAATCCCAGCACTTTGGGAGGCTGAGGCGGGCGGATCACGAGGTCAAGAGTTGGAGACAATCCTGGCCAACGTGGTGAAACCCCATCTCTACTAAGAATACAAAAATTAGCCGGGTGTGGTGGTGCGCACCTGTAATCCCAGCTACTTGGGAGGCTGAGGCAGGAGAATCTCTTGAACCCAGGAGGTGGAGGTTGCAGTGAGCTAAGATTGTGCCACTGCACTCCAGCCTGGGCAACGGAGCGAGACTCCCTCTCAAAAAAAAAAGACAAAGAACAAAAAAACATTGAAGTGACATTCACGTAACATACAATCACCATTTAAAATGTTCAGTGGCATTTGGGGCATTCACAATATTACGTAGCTTCCAGTTCTCTCTAATTCCAGAACTTCCTCGTCACACCGAGAGGAAACCTCACCCTCATAGGCAGTCACTCCCCATTCCCTCCTCCCCCCAGCCCCTGGCAGCCGCTCACCTGCTTCTGTCTCCATGGCGTCGCCTGCTCTGGATGTTCCAGAGAGAAGGAATCCTCTACCCCATGGCTTCAAGTCTGGCTTCCTTCACTGCGCACGTTTTCAGAGCTCATCCATGTTGTAGCAGGGTCAGCACTTTCATTCCTGTCCGTGGCTGAATAGCACTCCCTGACGTGGATACACCGCAATTTCTTCTTCCATGGTGGACGCTGGGGGTGTTTCTACCCTTTGGCTGTTACGTAGAATGCTGCTGAACATCATGTACAGGTTTTTGTGTGGACCTGTTTTCTATCTTTTTTTTTTTTAGACAGAGTCTTGCTCTGTTACCCAGGCTGGAGTGCAGTGGTGCGATCTCATTTCACTGCAACCTCCACCTCCCGGGTTCAAGCGATTCTCCTGCCTCAGCCTCCCAAGTAGCTGGGACTACAGGTACCCGCCACCATGCCCGGCTAATTTTTGTATTTTTAGTAGAGTCTGGGTTTCGCCATGTTGGTCAGGCTGGTCTTGAACTCCTGACCTCAGGTGATCTGCCTACCTCAGCCTCCAAAGTGCTGCGATTACAGGCTTCAGCCACCTCACCCAGCCAAGTTTTCATTTCTCCAGTTCTTTTCTCTTTTTCTCTAAATGCCAAGAAGTGAAATTCCCGGCTTCTGGTAATTCTGTGTTTAACTTCTTAACCAACAAACCATTTTCCACAGTAGCTATACTGCTGTGTCCGCATCAGCAGTGCAGGAGGGTCCTGTTTCTTGACATCCTCACTGACACCTTTTATTTTCCTTTTTGTGATATTATTATTGTAGCTACCCTCATGGGTATGAAGGGGTGTCTCCTGTGGTTTTGATTTTCGTTTTCTCAGTGACAGTGATGTTGAGCCCCTTTTCATGTACCAGTTGGCCATTTCTATATTTTCACTGAAGAAGTGTCTATTTGAGTCCTTTGCCCACGTTTTTAAAATATTTTTTTAAGAGTCTGGGTTTCCCTCTGTCACCCAGGCTGGAGTGCAGTGGCGTGATCAGAGGTCACTGTAACTTAGAATTCCTGGGCTCAAAGGATCCTCCCGCCTCAGCCTCCTGAGTAGCTGGGACTATAGGCACGAGCCATCACGCCTGGCTAATTTTTCAATTTTTTTGTACAAACCCGGTCTCACTATGTTGCCCAGGCTGGTCCTGAACTGGCCTCAAGTGATCCTCTTGCACTGGGATTTACTGGCATGAGCCACCGCACCTGTCCTCTTAACAGCACGTTTCCTTCTTTTTTTTTTTTTTTTTTTTTAAAGACGGGGTTTCACCATGTTGGTCAGGCTGGTCTTGAACTCCCAACCTCAGGTGATCCACCCACCTTGGCCTCCAAAGTGCTTGGATTACAGGCGTGAGCCACCATGCCCGGCCTGCACATTTCCTTCTAATCATTTTTCAGTTTTAGCTCTTGCGTTCAGGTCTTCGGTCCATTTCATAGGAAAACCACTTTGTCGGCTTGTAATACACACAGAGGGGTGCGTGCATTATACCTGTGCATCTGGATACATCTTTACAAACTGGACACATGTAACCGGTGCCGAGTGAAGAAGAAGAGCAGGCCCAGTGCCCCAGGCTCCGCCGTGAGTCCCCGAGGGCACTCTAGCCATGTAGATGGCTTTGCCTAGTTCTGAACTTCATAAACCTGGGGCCTGTTTTCTTGTGTCCGACTTCCTTGGTTTGGATCAGTTCACCAGCATCCTCCGTGTTGTTCGTTAGGATGTGAGGGTGAAGTGTGTGTTAGTCCATTCCTGTGACGTGTAACAGAATGCCTGAAACTCCTGGGTAATTTATAGAGAAAAGGATCAATTCCCTGCAGTGACGGAGGCTGCGAAGTCTGGGGTGGAGGGGGGCACATCCTGTGGCTGGTGGGAGACTTTCTGCAGTCTTGAGAGGACGCAGGGCATCCCATGGCGAGGGGCGGAGTATGCTGGCTGGCTCAGACCTTTCCTCTCTTCCGAGCCATCAGTCCCGCTCCCGCGATGGCCCATTAGTCCATGAACGGATCCGTCCATCCTGAGGACAGGGCCTTCACGGTCCACTCCCCTCTTAATGGCCCAGGTCTCAATACTGCCACACTAGTGATTAGATTTCAACATGAGTTTTGAAGGGGACAAACAGTCAAGCTGTAGTGGGGAGCATGTGAAGAGGGGTTCCACATCCCGGGCCTGGGATCCGTGCCAGGACTCAGGGACGGCCAGGCTGTGGGTTGAGAGCCTGCAAGGCACAAGCATGGGCTTAAGCTCTGCACTCACCGCAGCTCCACCACCTGCCGCTGTGTGATCTTGCTGAAGCTCTTCCGCCTCTCTGTGCCTCTTATGGTAAATGAGAGTAACAGTATACCCATAGCACTGCCACAAGGACTCGAAGTGTGTGACGAGCTATGACGAGCTATGGAGGCGTAGCCACTGCCGCTGTGGAGGGCTCAAGCCCGTCGCCTTAGAAACTGTCCCAGCAGCGTTCTCCGTTGATTCACATGTGGGCGTGCCGTGTAGACAGCAGGGTTTGTATGACCTGCAGGGTTGCTTCCTGTCCCCTGTGGCTGTCACCAAACTCCTGCTGTTAGAGGAAGTCAGTGTGAAGCAGAGGCGCCTGGATTCGGCAGGTGTGAGGACGGGTCACGGGTCACAACCTCAGGAATACTCGTTATGGATGCAATGAGCCCGCAGTTGACAACTGTGACGTTCATATCTGGTGACTTTTATTTTTAAAAATACGGAGCTGTCTCGATCTCTGATGTACACTTAAGAGTGCTACTCAGACCGCTGGGCATGTTAATAATTGTGATCAGCAAAACAATCGTTTCACCCACATTCTGGGGCCAGATGCTGAGGCGTGACCTGTTCTCCAGAGAGATCCCCACACCTGGTGCTCCCTGAAGTGGCCCAGGTGCCAGGCTGGCCGTCTAGTGGGGAAGAATACACCCAAGTAATCGCCAAACAGTGTGGAAATTGGGCTGTGAACGCCCAGATTAGGGAAGCATCAGGGAAAGCTCCTGAGAGGAGGTAGCATGTAGGCTGAGATGGCAGTCAGGGTGGCAGGGGCGGGGGACTCAGGGGGCTGCTCCATGGAGGGGCCAGCTGGTGCCGAGGCCTGGGCCCTGGAGGGCAGGTGGGACTGAAGTCATCCTCCTCACCTGTGGGAAGGGCCCCTTTGCCGGAAGACGTTCATGGCCTTGTCACCTGGCCTGGAGGCTGCAGAGGAGGCCACACCAGGCCGTGTGCAGGAGAAAAGTCTTAAGATGGAGTCTTGCTGTGTCACCCAGGTTGGAGAGCAGTGGCTCGATCTCCACTCACTGAGACAAATACGGGTCCCGATGGTGGGGACTGGCCCTCCCAGTATCCCCTGCGTACCTGTGCGCAGGGCGTGCTGTGTCCATGCCGGGTGCTCTGACCAGCCGACATTTCTGCTTTAGTAGAAACCTTCTGCCTTGTGCTTTCTTCACAGGCTGGGGAGAAGCACTACCACCCTTCCTGCGCGCTATGTGTCAGGTGCGGCCAGATGTTTGCAGAAGGCGAAGAGATGTATCTTCAAGGTAAAAAATAAAATGTGCTGTTTGGTCCCCTAGGCCAAGGAACTACCCTCTCCATGAGGCCCACACCACGTGCTGGGTGTGAACGGGTTGGTTACGGTGTCATCTCGCTGGGTCACCAGCAGCCCAGCCACAGTGGGGAGCTGGCAAGGCAGGGTGGGGGCACATGCCAGGACGGCCTCCTTAGCCCGCCTTGTCTGTCTAACGATATCAGCGAGCCCGAGACCAGCAGGAAAGGAAAAGGGCCGGGCCGAAGACCAGAACCCGGAAGTGCCAGCTGGTTGGCTCCAAGTAGCAAAGCTTAAGCAAATGCGGCCTGTTAACATCCACTGCCACGGTAGGCCCCTTCTGGAAAGCCGCCCCAGCTCAGGGAGTCCAAGTTAGGAGTTGGAGGTGTTTCCTGCCCCAGGCACCCCAGCCTGCGGTGACCCCTCTGTCCACAAAAGAGGTTGGTAGCAAGGTCCTGAGGGCCACTGGCTGCGCCCGAGGTTTTCTTCCAGGAGCAAGGGAAGAGCTAGCCCCACCAAGCATTGGTGAAAGGAGAGTTTGGAGGGAAACTTAGCGGATTTCTAACGGGCCTCATGGGAAATGCCCCAAGCCATTAAAAATCACTGCAATCGGCCAGGTGCAGTGGCTCATGCCTAATAATCCCAGCACTTCAGGAGGCCGAGGCAGGTGGATCACGAGGTCAGGAGTTCAAGACCAGCCTGGCCAAAATGGTGAAACCCCGTCTCTACTAAAGGTACAAAAATTAGTTGGGCGTGATGGCAGGTACCTGTATTCCCAGCTATGTGGGAGGCTGAGGCAGGGAATTGCTTGAACCTGGGAGACAGAGATTACAGTAAGCTGAGATCACACCACTGCACTCCAGCCTGTGCAACAGAGCAAAACTCCATCTCAAAAAAAAAAAAAAGAAATCACTGTTATCACAAAGGCGGGGTGTCCTGTGGGCTGCCAGACTGAAGAGAGAGCGAGGCTTGATGACTGGCCGTCTCTCCTCCTCCCAGATCAACCCTTTTTAACTCACTGCTCCTCATTTTCACAATTAAATTAACCTTCCGATGGCGGCGTTCGGCTACCCTTTATATCTTCACAATGCACGTATCCAGTGCCAGGGGAGGAGGGAGGCAATGACTCTTGTAGGGGGAAGAAATGTAATTTTCTGCCTTTTATAGTTCTTAGTTGGGACAGATTCCTGTAACAAAAGGCAGATTAACAAGAGAAGGAGGAACAGAAGCTTATTGACACATGCACCTCGTGTATGCTCCAGAGGTAGCCCAGAGAAATGAGGACACACAAGGGCAGATCTCCAAGAGGGAGCTTTGGGGTTTTTTGTTTTTGGTTTTTTGAGACAGAGTCTTGCTGTCTTGCCCAGGCTAGAGTACAGTGGCAAGAACTTGGCCCACTGCAATCTCCGCCTCCCGGGTTCAAGTGATTCTCCTGTCTCAGCCTCCTCAGTAGCTCGGACTACAGGCATGCACCAGCATACCTGGCTAATTTTTTTTGTATTTTTAGTAGAGACGGAGTTTCACCATATTGGTCAGGCTGGTCTCGAACTCCTGACCTTAGGCAATCTGCCCACCTTGGCCTCCCAAAGTGCTGAGATTACAGGTGTGAGCTACCATGCCCAGCCATCAAAGAGGCTGCTTTGACCTCAGGTTGAGACAACAGCATTCCCTACAACAAAGAAGAAAGGGTGTGGGGAGGCACAGTTATGTCGAGATGGGACAGGAGGGGACCTTAGGCAAGGGGGCAGTGCTGTGCACCTTCTCCGTGGAGAAGAGACCCCAGGGATTTTGGGTCATCCTCATCTTCCTGGTGCAGAGAGGAGACACCCTTAGAGATGGAGGTTCCCTTTGGAGATCTCGATTCCCCTTATAAAAGGGTCATTTCTACTCGGTTTTCAGTGCTTTTCTGAGTCTGCTGTTTCCCCCAGTAATCAAGTCAAAAGAACCCTTATGCCAGAGGGGCATGTCAGGGGTGGCACATTCTGGCCTCCTAGTCCTGTTTGGGGTGGCATATTCTGAGTCCTGTCACTCTCCTTGCAGACAGGCTCCTAGAGTTTCGCTTCATCTTACCACGCCGACCACCCCCCCACGTATTGCTTATTCATTCCCTGAGCCCTCCCTGCTAAAGAAAATTATTCTGGCGCTCATTAAAACCAGTAAGGAAGACACTTCCGGACTTTGCAACAGGAGTCAGGACCATGCAATGGAAGAGAGAGGGGATGAGATTCTGAATGGCAGACAGTGTGGATTGCAGCCGATGAGCAGGGGTGGGGCAGCAGGTGGAAAGTCGCTGGAGGTACTGGGCTTCTTGCTGAACCGACCCCACGAGATGCTCGCTGAAGACGGGATAAGGACTGAGTCTTCGAGGAAGGGATGAGGAACTCAATCAGAAGTGGAGGGAGATGAGGCTTCTAGGCCCGGGGATTTCTGCCACTGATTTTGCAGGATTCTCACTGAAACTGGGCCAGGCAGGCCTGAGACTGCAGGGGTTGTGAGGGTGATGGTGGCGGCCTGCGGAAAGGCCGAGGCCTAGTTGAGAAGAGGGTTCAGAGGTCACAGGGACACTGGTGGGACAGGGGCCGTGTGTTGGAGTGCAGCCCCCAGGCCTGATGATGGACTGGATGGGGCAGAGGGTCCCGGCGAGGGGGGGGTCTGGTATCGAGACTTGGTCTCTTTAGCCATAACTCCCTCTTGAAGATTCTCTGTCTCCAGTGCTCCCAGAGGCCAGCTGGGCCCGGCTGAGTCGGGGAGCCTGCTGTCAGAGCATCTGCCGTGCAGGCCCCTACAGGCTGCTCAATGACCTCATGCAGCCATCGTCCCCAGGCCATGGGTCACACAGGCCTCCCTTTCTCAGGCCGAACCCAGCGAGGTGACGTCAGACAGGACAGCCTCGTCCCCGGTGCCGCCTGTTCCTTAAGTCTCTGCTTGAAAGCCTGTCAAAGGGTCCTTTGGGACCGTCCCAGCAGTGCCAGGCTGTCTGGGCGGGGGACTTGCTCTGCATGGGGCATGGCCACCACAGTAAAGGGTGCCCTTAGACAGCGGGGCCCGGTGGACGCTGAGCACAATGGCCTTGGGATGGCAGCTGGGGGACACAAGTTCACATCAAGGGTAACCTCATCTCAGGAACAAAGACACCCTTCAGGACTGGCTGAGGCCGGCCCCTGCTTCTGCTGTGAGGTTCTATGGGGTGTTGAACCCAGGCCCATCCCCCTCTCCAGACTTGGATTTCTCAGTCTGAATGATGACAGGTCAGACCAGCTGTGTGGCTTTCAGGCTGTGCTCCCTGGCACGGGCTTCCTTGGGGCCCCCACGCTGCCTGGTCGTCCTGAGACCCTCTGTGTGGCCTCCAGGAATGATGGCTCTGTGCAGATATGATTTGGCAGACAAATCCTGCTCCAATAAAAGCTCCGAAAAGCATGGGTCCCAGCGACCCCACGGTCTCCTGGGTGACAAGGCAGCCCAACCCCCACAATGCCACCACTGCTCCTGCCATGGACTTTCCCGAAAACGTGGGTGGGACGTTAGATCCCACTAATTGTTAAGATGCCCGTATTAAAATAATGAGATATTCGTTTTTCTCACTGGGGTGACAAAGATGAAAAGGAAGTGTGAGCCCCATGTTGGTGAGAAGTTCTTACGCAGCTGATAGGGATGAAAATTGGGAAATTGCCAGAAAAATCTCAGGAGCCCTAAACATGACCCCACTCTTTGAGCCAAGACTCCATTTCTGGGAATATGTGCCAGTTGTGTGCAGTGAAGCCCCTGCAGCGTCATTTAGAAATAAATAACACATGAGAAAGATCAGGAGAGGAGGCTAGTGCAGGGGCTCAGGCCTGTAATCCCAGCACTTTGGGAGGCCGACGTGGGCGGATCACCTGAGGTCAGGAGTTCACGACCAGCCTGGCCAGCACAGCGGACCCCGTCTCTGCTAAAACTGGTTGTGGTGGTGCATGCCTGTAATCCCAGCTACTCATGAGGCTGAGACACAAGAGTGTCTTGAACCTGGGAGGTGGAGGTTGCAGTGAGCTGAGATCGCACCACTGCACTCCAGCCTGGAAAACAGAGTGAGACTCTGTTTAAAAAAGAAAGATCAGGAGGAGTAGACAGATAAAGTTCTTGTCTATCCATATTATGTAGCCCTTAAAGTTGCATGTTTTGATATTTAATGAGGAAATGTTCAAGACATTTTTAAGCAAATATGTAGGATATGAAATTGTGTCTGTAGGCTGGGTGTGGTGGCTCACACCTGTAATCCCAGCACTTTGGGAGGCTGAGGCAAGCAGATTGCTTGAGCCCAGGAGTTCAAGACCAGCCTGGGTAACATAGTGACACCCCATATGAACAAAAAAATGAAAAATTAGCCGTGCATGGTGGCATTCGCCTGTAGTCTCAGTTACTTGGGAGGCCGAGGCAGGAGGATTACTTGAGCCCAGGAGGTGGGGACTGCAGTGGGCTGTGTTTGCACCACTGCATGCCAGGCTGGGTGGCACAGTTAGACCCTGTCTCAAAAAAAAAAAAGGAAGGAAGGAGGAGAGGACAGGAGAGGAGAGAGAAATTGTGTATGTACACTGAATCCCTTCTATTTACGGGGGACACCTCTATTAGAAGGCAGCCAACAAAAAGCGAGTGAGAGATTAGAAGTGATTTTCATTTTATTTATACTTTTTCAAGGTTTCTATAATTTTTAATAAGGGACATTTATTATTATTATTTTTTGAGACAGAGTATTGCTCTGTTGCCCAGGCTGTAATGCAGTGGCACAGTCTTGGCAACCTCCACCTCCCAGGTTCAAGCGATCCTCCTGCCTCAGCCTCCTGAGTACATGGGATTGTAGGTGCCCACCAGAGTGCCTGACTAAATTTTCTATTTTTGATAGGGGTTTTGCCATGTTGGCCAGCCTGGTCTTGAACTCCTGATCTCAGGTGATCCACCTACCTTGGCCTCCCGAAGTGCTGGATTATAGGCGTGAGCCACCGTGCCTGGCCCTATTACTTTATGGTCACAACATTTTTTAAACTTACAAACAAGAAATGTTTTATATATACTCACACACATATATAATCCAATCACCATCTCTCAGAGCTCTGAGTTGCTGCTGTGTCCCCAGAAAGGAGATATTATGAAATCCACATGACCCAGAAGGCTTTGTAGGCAGGAGATGGGATAAGTTTCTTCATTCCACACACCCTTTTCAGCCCTGAGTGTGTGCCAGCCTGTGTGGCTTGTTTGTAGGATACACGAGTCAGCCACAGCCCTTACCTTCATGGGAGCGGTGGGTGAGAGATGGAGACACAGCCATGCAGGTGGGTCAGGCTGAGGTTCAGGGGGGGCCCCAGGAGGAGCAAGTGCCCCAGGTCCTGAAGGATGGGAAGGTGGGCAGGGAGAGCTGACATTTACTGAGTCCCTCATGCACAAGAAGGGTTGCACTAATGCAACTAACATTTGTATACAACAGAGCACTTTTCTGATCCTTTATTACCTCTGCCTAGTTCTTCTTAATTCACCCAGTGATCTGACAAGGTAGAATTCTTATTAGCTCTATTCTTAGGTGGAAAAATACCAAAGACCTGGGGCAGGTAGAGGTTGAATTAGAAAAGAGACCAGAGTGCCAGGGATGTTGGGGGTACTTGGTGCTGGGTGACCTTGTTATGTTGACGGTAGTGGCTATTGATGTGGGTAGCTGGACAGAGCTGACAGCTAGAGAAACTGAGACACAAGAAGGCTTGGAGACTGAGTAAATTAGTGACAGGGTGGGGTGAGCCTTGTGCCCAGTTTGAGCCTTATGCCCGGCTCCCCACCGAACATACCCCATACCCTAAGGAGCAGGCCCACTTCCCAACTGAGGTTCTCTTCCCACCTCTCAGCTTAGAGCCCTGTCCCCAAAGTCCTCTCCCCAAGGCTGGCTCCCACCCAGGTTGCAGCCTCAGCTGTCTACAGGGTGCCCCCACCATTGCCCTCAACATGCAGGCAGCCAATCCTACATCCTAGCCAGGGAGCCTCCTCTCTGGACTTGAAACCCCTTCAAATACCCCCTCCTCAGAGAAGAAATCTTCCAGCTGCCCCAGGCTGGGTGAGATGCCTCCCCCCCGGGCTCCTCAAGACGGAGGAAGCAGCTAGTGCACAGCAGCACGTTTCCCTGCCTATTTCCTGCCTCCATCCCACAATTGGGCTCTGAGCCCCTGGGGGCAGGGGCTGTGATCTGGGCACCCCCTGCCCGGCACTAGCTCCAGCACAGAGAGGATGCTCAGGGCTGCTTGGAGGGTGGAGTCCGAGTGCATGTCTGTGCATGGACCAGCTCCCTCCTCTGTGTTTCCACACAGGCCCCTGCAATGTGGGAAATAACTCTAATCACTTCCCTGTTGGGAATTTGTCAACAGGTTCCTCCATCTGGCATCCAGCGTGTCGACAGGCAGCCAGAACTGAAGACAGAAACAAGGTTGGTGGCATTTACTGGTGTCTCTGATGTACTCTTCGCTGCTCCCCACACAATCTTTGTTCAGTGAAGGGGACACTGACCAGGTTCTACAGGCTCATTGTCCAGTCCCACAGGTGGCAGGATGGGGGCAAGGAGGTGGGAAGGGGTAGACAGGTAGACTGCTGAGCAATAACGCAGATGGAATAAGAGCATCTTTGTTTTCTGTTTATATCACAGAATGCCACAGGCTAGGTAATCTGTTTAAAAAGAAGTTAATTCAGCTCATGGTTCTGGAGGTGGGGGAAATCCAAGAGCATGGTGCTGTCATCTGGTGAGAGCAGCCCCGTGGCAGGAGCTGGAGAGAGGGTGAGAGCTCATGAACAAAGAAAGAAGAAGAGGGGGCCAAACTCCCAAGATGATGAACCCATTCCCACAGCATCCGTGCATTCGTGTGGCTGAGCCCTCATGAATAGTCACTCCCCCAAAGTGCACATACACTGAACCCCTTCCATTTATAGGTACACCTATACTAGAGGGCAGCCAACAAAAAGCGGGTGAGAGATTAGAAGAGATTTTATGTTTATTTATACTTTTTAAAAGGTTTGTATAATTTTTAATAAGGGACATCTATTACTTTTTTTTTTTTTTAAGGCTGTCTCACTCTGTTGCCCAGGGAGTGTACCACGAGGGACACCAAGTTTCCAACACGAATTTTGGGGTGCACATAGCAAAGAGGCATCTAAGAGCCTTCGTTCACTGGCCTGCTGACCTTTTTGTTCGTTTGATAACTCCAATGGCCGTGAAAATTTGAGGACCACTAGAGTGTGAGGGGGTCCCAAACAGTCCCTAAGACCACCCTCACCTCTGTGAACTCCGAAAATCCAAAACAGGCCTGTTAATTCAGAAAGTTTATTTTGCCAAGATTGAGGATGCCTGGCTGTGACCCAGCCTCAGGACGTCCTGGTGGCATGCGCCGAAGGTGGTCCGAGCACAGTTTGGTTTTATACATTTTAGGCAGATATGAGACGTCAGTTCAACACATGCAAGATGAGCATTGGTTCTGTCTGCAAAGGCGGGACAACTCAAAGCCAAGGCAGCAAGACTCAGAGCGTGGGAGGGGGCTTGCAGGTCGGAGGTAGATAAGAGACAAATGGTTTCCTTCTTTTGAGCTTCTGGCTACCCTCTCCGAAGGAGGCGGTCAGATATGCATTTATCTCTGTGAGCAGTGGGGTGGCTTTGAATAGAACGGGAGGCAGGTTTGCCCTAAGCAGTTCCCAGCTTGACTTCCTGTTAGCTTAGTGATTTGGGGCAGGCCCCATCTGGCTGGTGCTCTGTGATGCGAGGCTGGTCTGTGGTCCCGTCTGGCTGGTGGTCTGGGACCTGAGGGCACCCCTAAGGCCCGCAGGTCAGGCTGTGTCCTCATCCCCGCTGTGCATCTCAGCGACCCCTGACCTCCCACTTCCTCCCGAACGTGGGGGTGTCCTGGACGCCTCATCCAGTCCACCGAGCATGCTACCTTGGGGGTCCTGAGTGATTCCGATGTCCTGTAGCAGCAGGTCTGGACTTTTGTTTGAGCAGCTGTGCCTGCAGGGAACAAAGTGGGGTGTTCAGAGTGTCTCATGGGGTTCGGGACAGCACTCAGACGTAGGCCCGTCTGGCAAAGCTGCAGGATGCCCAGCATCCAGACCCCTCCTGGAAGGGTAGCTGCCCTGCTGGCTGGCAGGGCTGGAGGTCTGCACGGGGGCAGGCAGGGGCCCTGGCTTCCCACCTGTGTCCCTGATGGTCTCCTAGTGGCTCTGCTTTTGGCAGGGGAGGGGCCCCAGGGGAAGTTTGCCCTTTTCTGCCTTCCATGGTGGCAGAAGTCAGGCAATGAAATCCTGCTGTGAGCTTGGCCAGGATGGCAGCAGCCAGTTGGCACATTGTGAATTCCATCGTCTCCTCAGATGGCTGATTCGGTCTATGATTCGTTGTACAAGGCCCCGGGGGCTGCCCTGGGTCTCAGGGATGAGCGAGGCAGCAGCCCTCCCCTCAGCAAGCCACAGTCTGTGACCCCGAAGTGACCACAGGGCCCGCACCATTTGTGAGATCCTTCCATGCCCACCGAAGGCCTGTGGAAGGGACCTGAGTGGGGAGCCTCTCATGCTGAGGCCACCAAACCACACTGTGGCTCGCACGTGTGCACGGGGGAACACCAGGCTGTCTCCCGATGATACAGCTGCGATGAGTGGAGGAACACCAGGTTCTTCTTCTCAAGTTGAATTAGAAAAAACAATGGGAACACATGAGGAGTAGTTTTAAGGAGCGGAGAGTTTAATAGGCAAGAAAGAAAGAGAAGCGCCACCGTACAGAGACAGAGGGAGTGGGGGCTCCAAAGCCCAGAGAAAGAACCTCAAGTGGTGCCTATAGCAGCCAGGTATTTATAGAGGCCGGAGGAGGCGGTGTCTGATTTACACAGGGCTCAGGGGATTAGTTCGACCAGGCATGTCAGTCACTAGCCTGGGAAAAAGCTGGGCCTCGCCCTAGCCTTTTAATATGCAAATAAAGGGCGCCAGGGTGTCCTAGGCTGGTGGGGATGCGTGGGGGCGGCCATGCTGCCAGGAACATGTGGGGCAAGGGCAAGAAGGCCTAGGGAATCACCATGTTTGGGTGGGACCCAGTTTCTAATGGCCGGCCTTTGCCAGCCTGGCTCTAAGAGCTGCTTTGAAAACAAAAACTTCCCAAGGACCCCTTTCGTCTCTATCTGCCTAAAGTAATTTCTTAATAACTCCTACCACACTGAGACTGACCAGGGCTAGGAAAGGGAGCTCCACAGCCACAGCCAGGTCCCCTCAATGGCAGGGGAGGGAGGCCGGCGCCAGCTCCCAAGTCCTGGGCCCGGCTGTGGAGCTGGCCATGGGACCTGCAGGGGCCTGACTCTGGCCAGGAGGCAGCAGCAGCAATTCTACCCTCCGCACCGATGGCAGCCCGTGCTGACCTCCGGGTCACTGACCCAGCAGGAGGGGGGCTCACTTAGCCCGGATGCTGCCAGCACGAGGAGGAAGGAATCCTTGTGCTTGGGGCCTGTGCAGGCGGCAGCGCTTCCTGGGCTCTGTTTGCAGTTGCTTTTGAAGCAGTTATTTTTAACAGAGGGCTAGTTGGCCTCCGCCAACACATGGAGGCGGTGCATGAGAGCGGCTGGCCTCTAGCGCTGTCCCGGCCTAATGGTTCTTATACACATCTCAGGTCTCCTTGAAGCTAATTGTCCCGGTGGGCCCGGCGCTTTCTGGCCTGGGAGTGGGAGGGAGAGCTGTCCTGGTCTGTGTTGTTTGTCAAGTGCAAGCCAGTTAAGGAGAGAATATGCAGAAGGCAGGCAGGCCTGGGGAAACACAGCCCAGGCGGCATCAGCCTCACTGGCTCTGGGAAACCCACACCCAGGTGGAAGTGGCTTCTCCCTGCTACCTGCCAATCAAAAGGAGAAATGACTCCGGTCCTAGCTCCTCTGTGCCGGCTCCTGGGGGACTCCGGGACCCTCACAGGTGCCAGTCTATCCCTGTCTCAAGGTTGCTCTTCAGCAAAAGGCCGAACCCTGAGCACCCGGCCCAGGCAAGGTCACCATAGGGAGGAGGGGGCACTCACTGTTCTCCCCAGCCTGGAAGGGGGTCCTGATTGCCTGGCCGCCTTTCCACACCGTGGGGGATGGGAGCTCCCCGAGGACAAGGACCTGTCTATGAGAAGAGTGAAACTTTAAGATATTGGAAGAGATTCATTGTGAGTCAAATATGAGTGGCCATGTCTCGTGACACAGCCCTCGGGAGACCCTGAGAACAGGTGCCCAGGATGTTTGGGGTGCAGCTTGGTTTTAGGCATTTCAGGAAGACATGAGACACCAATCAGATTACATGTAAGATTTACATTGGTTTGGTCCAGAAAGTGGGACAAATCAGAGCAGGGCTTCCAGGTTATAGGTAGATTTTAAAACGTTCTGATGGGCCATGTGCAGTGGCTCACACCTGTAATCCCACCACTTCGGGAGGCCAAGGCAGATGGCTTACTTCAGGTCAGGAGTTCCAGACCAGCCTGGCCAATATGGTGAAACCCCCGCTCTACCAAAACTAAAAAATGTAGCCGGGCATGGCGGCATGTACCTGTAATCCCAGCTATTCAGGCAGCTGAGGCACAAGAATTGCTTGGGACAGGAGGTGGAGGTTGCAGTGAGTCGAGATTGCGGCATGCACTCCAGCCTGGGCGACAGAGTGAGACCCTGTCTCAGAAATATAAAAGTAAAATGTTCTGATTGGCAATTGGTTGAAAGAGTTATTATCTATAGAAAGCAATGTCTCTTGGTGGAGACCAAGGTTTTGTCATGCAAACGAAGCCTCCAGGTAGAAGGCTGTAACAGACTGTACAGGGAGCAGACTGTAATGTTTCTTATCAGACTCCAGGTCTGCCATGGTATTAAATGCTGGTCAGCTTTTCCTGAATTCTAAAGGGAGGCGGGCACAGCGAGGCATGTCTGACCCCTGCTTCCCATCATGGCCTGAACCAGTCTTTCAGGTTGACTTTGGGGTGCCCTGGTGGAGTGGATGGAGCTCATTCAGATGGCTGGGTAACCCTAGCATTTAATTTTTGGTTTACAGACAGCATGTTAGATGTCCCTGGCATCGGGCTAGGGTGCTCAGCTGAGGAGAGAAGGATGTGGTCCTAGCTGCCCTATCCCCACCCACCCCCCAGCAGGCGTTTGAGCATATGGTCACTCAACACACAAGCCATGAAGCACCTACTGTGTGCACGCTGGGGTGGGGCACCGTGAACACAGAGGTGAATAAGACCTGAGGGTCCCTGCCATCAAGGAGCCCCCTGTCTGGTGGATGGGCAGGCTCCGATGTGCAGGGTGCTCAGAGGTGCCGTGGCTGAGAGGGGGCCCAGGCCCAGCTGCCCCTCATCACAGACAGCTTCCTGGAGCTGCGGCTCACAGCCCATTCTGGTTCTGGCCCTGGGTCCTGTGTCTGAGGAGCCAGTGATCTTCGGGGGACTGCATGTGGGTTTCAGGACCCTGGGGTGGGAAGGGGGTGGCCCTGTGCCTGTGAGTAGCCCAAGATAAGCCCCAAGAACAGTGAAGGTGGCCGCAGGGACAGCTCAGCTCAGAGGGACCCCTGCTCTGGCCAGGGGCTGGGTGACTGGTGGAGGAAGCCTGGACTGGCCATGCTGGTCATGTGAGCTATGGGTTTCCAGGTGCTGCCCCTGGCAGGTTTCCTTTGGAAAAGCTGAGAGTGAGGCCTCCCCCTGTGCACAGAGGCCTAAGTGGTGGCTACTATGGGTGGGAGCCAGGAGGAAGCTGGAGATTGTGGGGGTCATTGAGGAGGGAGGAAACAGTCTTGAGGCCAAATGCAGAGCTGTTCTGGCTGAATGGGAGCCAGAACATCCTGGCAGTTCTCAGCGGTGGCCAAGGGCGGTAGAGCAAGGCTTGGCATTGGAGTCCTTCTGTGCCTCCTGCCAGCTGTGTGACCTGAAGCAAGTCACTAGCCCTCTGTGAGCCTCAGCCTCTCTGCTTTCACATGGAGATGAGAGGCGTCAGACCGTGTGACCTTAATGACAGGCCTCCCCAGTGGCCGTAGAAGGACAGCTGCCTCCCTGGGGCTGGCCAAAGCCAGTGGGGGATTGGAGCGAAGTGAGCGAGCTCCCAGCCCTTCCATCTCTGTGGGTCTAAACAAGCCGCTTGTACCAGGGGCCGGGAGAACGCATGGATATTGAGTTCCTTTGCCAAGTACCTCTGTGCAATTGGTGTCGGGGTGGGGGAGAAAGCCAAAAAAGCCCCAGCCTCCTACCGCTGGGGAAAATCAGGCCTACCCCAGCTCCCTTCTGACCCCCCCTCCCATCACAGAGCTGGGAACTGAGCGCAGAGAGGGGGAATGAGGATAGTGACCTGGCTGCCCTGCGCAGACCCCCTCAGACATGCAGAGAGCAAACCCCAGCCAACATCCCTTCCTCCCATCTGTACCAAGGCACAGTCCGAGCCTGGGAGACATTCTTGTGCTGCTGTTGACATGCTTAGCTTAAGGGAACTTTCTTCTAAACAACCCAATGTTCGTCTGCTTTGCAAAGAAGAGGCTTCTCTGTCAAGGTCATCTCCTGAGCCCCCCTTGAGCTGAAATAATAGTGGGGGAGAATTTTTCAGTGCTAAGCACCTCATGAGCCTCATCCCTGATCCAGTCCTCAGAAACGGGAAACCCCTTCAGGGAGGTGTTGCCGGGGATGGAGAAGGATGCTGAGACTGAAAGAGTATTTAATGTATTAATAGAAAATGGATACTGCCGTCATGTTGGCCTGTAAAACATTCTACCTGGCCCAGTAACATTGGGCACAGCACATCCTGTGTCACATACCTCAGAGCTAGCTGTCCACTTTGCAAACAGCAGGTGGTGTTGGACCATCCTGGGCATCACTGAGGACCCAGCCCCTACCATCCTCTAGAAATCTGTGGTCCCAGGGTACAGACAGACCCCAGAGTTGATGCCCGTCTGGTGTGTAGCACTAGGGCTGAGGGGAGACCCAAGGAAGCTGGGCAGGCCTGGAGGAGGAGGAGGAGGAGAAGGAGGAGGAAAAGGAGAAGGAGGAGGAGGAGAAGGAGGAGGAGGAGAAGGAGGAGGAGAAGGAGGAGGAGGAGGAGGAGAAGGAGGAGGAGGAGGAGGAGAAGGAAGAGGAAGAGGAGGAGAAGGAGGAGGAGGAGAAGGAGGAGGAGAGGAGGAGGAGAAGGAGGAGAAGGAGGAGAGGAGGAGGAGAAGGAAGAGGAGGAGGAGGGAGAAGGAGGAGGAGAGGAGGAGGAGGAGAAGGAGAGGAGGAGGAGGGAGGAGGAGGAGAGGAGGAGGAGGAGGAGGAGGAGGAAGGGGAAGGAGGAGGAGGAGGAGGAGGGGGAGAAGGAGGAGGAGGAGGGAGGAGAAGGAGAGAGGAGGAGGAGGGAGAAGGAGGAGGAGGAGGAGAAGGAGAGGAGGGAGGAGGAGAAGGAAGAGAGGAGAGGAGGAGAAGGAAGAGGAGGAGGAGGAGAAGGAGAGAGGAGGAGGAGGAGAAGGAGGAGGAAGAGGAGGAGGAGGAGGAGGAGAGGAGGAGGAGGAGAAGGAGGAGGAGGAGGAGGAGGAAGAGGAGGAGGAGGAGAGGAGGAGGAAGAGGAGGAGGAAGGAGGAGGAGAAGGAAGAGGAGGAGGAGGAGAAAGAGGAGAGGAGAAGGAATAGGAGGAGGAGGAGAAGGAAGAGGAGGAGGAAAGGGAGGAGGAGGAGGAAGAGGAGGGAGGAGAGGAGGAGAAGGAGGAGGAGTAGAAGGAGGAGGAGGAGGAGAAGGAAGAGGAGGAGGAGGAGAGAGGAGGAGGAGGAGGAGAAGGAAGAGGAGGAGGAGGAGGAGGAGAGGAGAGGAGGAGGAGAAGGAGGAGGAGGGAGGTAGGAGAAGGAAGAGGAGGAGGAGGAGAGAGGAAGAGGAGAGGAGAAGGAGGAGGAGGAGAAGGAAGAGGAGGAGAAGGAGGAGGAGGAGAAGGGAGAGGGGAAGGAGGAGGAGGAGGGAGGAGGAGGAGAAGGAAGAGGAGGAGGAGGGAGAAGGAAGAGGAGGGAGAAGGAGGAGGAGGAGAAGGAAGAGGAGAGAGGAGGAGGGAGGAGGAGGAGGAGGAGAGGAGGAGGAGGAGAAGGAAGAGGAGGAGAGGAGGAGGGAGAAGGAGGAGGAGAGAAGGAGGAGGAAAGAGGAGGGAGGAGGAAGGAGGAGGAGGGAGAAGGAGAGGAGGAGGAAAGGAAGAGGAAGAGGGAAGGGGAGAGGAGAAGGAGGAGGGAAGAGAAGGAGGAGGAGAAGGAGAAGGAGGAGGGAGGAGAAGGAGGAGGAGGGAGGAGAGGAGGAGGAGGAGAAGGAGAGGAGGAGGAGGAAGAGGAGGAGGAGGAGGAGGGAGAAGGAGGAGGAGAAGGAGGAGGAAGAGGAAGAGGAAGAGGAGGAGGAGGAGAAGGAGGAGGGAGGGAGGAGAAGGAGGAGGGAGGAGGGGAGAGAGGTGGAGGAGGAGGGGAGGAAGAGAAGGAAGAGGAGGAGAGGAGGAGGAGGGGAGGAGGAGGAGGAGGAGGGAGAGGAGGAGGAGGAGAAGGAGGAGGAGGAGGAGAAGGAGGAGGAGGAGGAGGAGGAGGAGGAGGAGGAGGAGGAGAGAGGAAGAGAAGGAAGAGGAGGAGGAGGGAGGGAGGAAGGAGAAGGAGAAGGAGGAGGAGGAGGAGGAGAAGGAGGAGGAGGGAGGGAGGAGGAGAGGAGAAGGAAGAGAAGGAGAAGGAGGAGGAGGAGGAGAGAGGAAGAGGAGGAGGAGGAGGAGAGGAGGGAGGAGGAGGGAGGAAGAGAAGGAAGAGAAGGAGAAGGAGGAGGAGGAGGAGAAGGAGGAGAAGGAGGAGGAGGAGGGAGGAGGAGGAGGAGGAGGAGGAGGAAGAGAAGGAAGAGAAGGAGAAGGAGGAGGAGGAGGAAGGAAGAGGAGGAGGAGGAGAAGGAGGAGGAGGAGGAGAGATGGAGGAGTGGCGGCAGCAGCTGCCAAGCTTAGGATGTGAGGGGGCACGGGACATGGAGAGGACCCAGTCCTGTGAGCGGGGGCACGTGCAGACACGGTGGCAGGTGGTGGAGTGTCATGCCCACTCCCTCTTCTCCTTTCTGTCTAGATGCAGAATCACATTGGCAATCAGGGTTGCCCAGGTGCCACCCACATGCCTCAGAGTTGTCCTCCCACTGCCATGTGTGCCCCCACATCCAACACTGGTGTTGCCCATCCTCGCCGGCGTGCACTGAGGAGTGTAGGAGGTGTTGGCTGTCACCCACGCCGGTCCCCATACGATTCCCAACCTGAGTCAGGCAGCTGGGGCTTCCCTGATAAAGGCCCCTGGCCCAGGCAGCTTGCACAGCAGAAACCCACCTTCTCACAGCTCTGGAGCCCAGAAGGCCAAGATCACAGTGCCAGCTGGGTGGTCTCGCCCTCCCTGGCTCATAGACGCTGCCTTCTCCCTGTGCCTCCACGAGGCCGCCCTCTGCGCGTGTGTCCTGATCTCCTCTGCTCATAGAAACCCCGGGCACGACGGATTAGGGCCCACCCTAGTGACCTCTTTAAAACCTGTCTCCAAATACGCTCGCATTCTGAGGTTCTGGGGCTTAGGATCCCACCTACGAATGTTGACACAGATCTGCCCATCTGCCGTGGTGCCTCCTCGGCTACAGGCGCCGCTGCACGGACCGGACCCCTGAGATGGGCGGGACAGAATTGTTGGGGGTGGCGAGAAAAGGATCTGTTCAGAAAACGAGAGAGGAGGGGGCTGCCGTGGGGGGCTGTGGTCGGGGTGGGAAACCATCGATGCTGCAGAGGACATGGGGCTGAGGGGGAGAGTGAGGGCCAAGTTCTTGGCTCCTGAGGCCTGGGGAGGCCTCTGTGGAGTTGGGCTCCTTTTGGACAGGGTGAATCGGAGGCATGGGGAAGCCAGACAGGTGGCCCAGGAGTGAGAGCTGAACCAGGAGAGGGCCCTGCCCTGCAGGTGGGGAGGGACAGCAGCTGCAGCCAGGTCTGTGGGGACCACAGAAGGACTGTGTCCGCAGGGCTGGAAGGGGCTGAGGTGTGGGGAGAGGTGGGACAGCCATGAAAATCATCAGCCCACGGGGCACAGCAGGTGTGGTCTGGGAGGGAGGAGGGCCCTGGGAGTGGCCCCAGACAGCAGTGCGCATGCAGGGAGAACACAGATCCCAGGTGTGATGGCAGCAAAGAGACCAGGACCAGCCCAGAGGTTCAATGGGAGAGTGACCAGGGGCTTCCAAAGGGCCATTTCTAAGTTGCATGTCAGGTGGGAACAGGTGCTCTTTGAGCTGAGAAAGGCCTAGGGGGGCTGAGGGAAGGTCAGAGGGCAGGGAGGACAGCTGGGGACCAAGCTAGAGAGGGTCTTTAGGGTGACCAGACGGTCCCATGTTCCCAGGAACCTGGGCTGGTAGACTAAGCAGCAGGGAATCCCCCTAATCCAGGTAGAAAATGATACCGCTAAACATACCCGGAGCTTGCAGTATGGCTTAGCCTGCGTGTCACTCTGGTCCTGTGTGGCCCTCTGCATCTGTCTGATGCTAGCTTTTCAGTCATTCATCCAAGCCTGTGTGTTTATTCTAAGAATTCCTTCAACCCCGACTTTAAACACAGCCCTGTGCACCACCATGGCTGCTGGACTGGGGTTTCTGACAGCCACTTCTGGAGGCCCCGAGCGTGGGTACCTGCCTCAGTCTCTTCCTCTCTCCTCTTAGGAAACCAGAGCTTCCTCAGAGAGCATCATTTCTGTCCCTGCTTCCAGCACCTCAGGGTCTCCGAGCCGTGTGATTTATGTAAGTCGGGCCTTTTTATGGGGATGGCGGTGGAGAGTGGAGAGAGAAGGGGGAGCCGCATGGCCGTGGCTTAGCCGACCCCTAAGAGAGTTCCCCGAGAACTGTGGTCTGGGGCCTGAGGGATGGCGATGCTCTCGTCCCTGCTTTGGGGTGGAGGTTGGTACAGACTTTATGAGTTTGACTCAAAACCCGAAACAGACATGTTCGTTTAACCTGACAATTCCCTGGGAACCTATCCACAACTATCTAATGACAAGAGCACATGGTGGTGTGTACACAGCTGTTGTTTATAGTGGGGTAAACACGTCACATCAACAGGTGACAGGCAGGGCTTGCCAGGCACCCAGGCGGGACCCTACAGGTTTCACAAGTAATGGCACAGAGCTGTGCGTATCAACACGCACGCACTCCCGACGAGTCCCCAAAAGAAGCCAGTTAAGGGTGATGTAAATTATGTGATTGCATTTTCGTCAAAGAGAGAGAGAGTGTGTGTGTGTGTGTCATGTGTATGTGTGTGTCTGTGTCTGCATGTGTGTGTGTCTGCGCCATGCACACTTGTACGAGCACATACAAATATAAAAATGGTTGGAAACATTTTAACAAGTTGTTACCAGAAATCTCCTCTGGGTGATGGGATTCAAGATGGGAGATGATTGTTACTATTATTTGCTGACATTGCTTGTGTAAATAGCGGAATTCCTTATCTAGGAGAGCCCCCAGGCGCCAGGTGAGGGGTGGCTTATGCAGTAGTGGGGGCTGCCCAAGACCACCGTGTAGGTGCCCCTGCACCAGAACCCAGTACTGGAGCAGCTGGTGACCTGGGACAAGCCCCTCTCCCCTCCCCCGTCCCCACCAGGCCAGAACCTGGGTTCCCTCACCTCAGCGGGGGCTGGGTCAGCTGTCTGCTGCACTTCTTTTCCAGCCTCCTCTCTCTCAGGGGTTGGACACAGGGTCCTTCCTGACCTTAACCTTGACTGAGTCCTCGGTTACCGTGACGCATGGTTGGCCTGAAGGGTGAGTGGCACTGTGGCCCTCGGGACGTGCACTCCAAAGCTTAGGCGAGTGCACAAAGGCACTAGGTTGGCTTCGTGCCCTGGGCAAGGTGCCACCTGCCTGGAGCCTCCGGGAGGGCCTCAGTGAGCTGTGGAGACCCTCGGGCACCTTTGGTCCAGGGCTCACTGAGGCACTGCCTGGGCTGTGAGCACAGCACCTGCCCAGAAGGACGTAAGAGGTGCTCACTGCCATTATCGTGTCTGTCATCTGCAGCAGCCTCCTGGGGCTTCAACAACAGAAATAAATTGTCTCAAAATTCCAGAGCCTGGAAACCCAGGATCAAGGAGTCGGCAGGGTTGGTCTCCCCATCCCTGGCCTGCAGGCGGCCATCCTCTCCCTGTGCGTGTCCGGGTCCTGATTTCTTCCCGTAAGGACACCAGGCAGATTGGATGGGACCCACCCTAATGGCCTCATCCTAACTTCATTACCTCTCCAGGGCCCTGTCTCCACATACAGTCCCATTCTGAGGTCCTGAGGGTTAGATGTACCGACATAGGAATTTGGGGAGACACAGTTCAGCCCATAACACCCTCACCATCTTCACGTGTAATGATTATGACAATTACCATGTGAATGAGGTAATGTGTGTGTAGGGACGCACAGGTATGATCCGCTTCCTCACCCGCTGAAAGGGTCACAGCGACGCTCCCATAACAAGAGACAAGCTAACAAGAGAAAAGCATGACAGATTTATTCTATCAAAGTTTTAGGTGACACAGGAGCCTTCAGAAATGAAGGCCCAAAGACCCAGGCAGGACTGTCCTTTTTATTTTTGAGACAAGCTCTCGGTCTGTCGCCCCAGCTGGAGTGCAGTGGTGAGATCATGGCTCACTGCAGCCTCAACCTCCCTGGGCTCAGGCGATCCTCCCACCTCAGCCTCCTGAGTAGCTGGAGCTACAGGCACGTGCCAACACACCTGGCTCATTTTTGTATTTTTTGTTGAGGTGAGGTCTTTTTTATGTTGCTCAGGCTGGTCTCGAACTCCTGGCCTCAAGCAATCTGCCTCCCTCGGCCTCCCAAAGTGCTGGGATTACAGGTGTGAGTCACCGCGCCTGGCTAGCACTGCTCATTTTTATGCTTAGACTGGATGAAGACTGGACCGCCATGTAGAAAAGTGATTGGACAGAAAGTGTGTGATCTGATGGGAATAGTGTGGCGCATGGTGGGGAACAGCAGGGCGGTCCACTCAGATGCTTCTTGGCCTCGCTGGGCAGCCCTCCCTCCTCCAGGTATAGGGCAGGGGATCTTAGGATGCATTTCCCCACCAAGCTAGGTCAGAGAATGTCTCCACGGCCAGGTCGTGCACAGAGTGAGGGACGGTTAGACTGATGTTTCTAGGCTTCATGGCTGGCTTTGGGGAGGAGGTTCTAGTTTCTGTGACCTGCCTTGGGGGAAGAGGAACTCTGGTTTCTATGGCTCACTTCAGGGGTGTGGGGGAAGAAGAGGGTGAGAGACAGGAGGTCAGGAGGTAGTCACAGAGGCCCTGCTTCCGAGGCCTTCCACCCTCCGTTAGGTCTAAGTCCTCAGCACGCTGTGGCTCCATACTTTGGGGTATTGCTTCCTGAGCCCCAACATTGGCAAAGCACTGGGCATCCAGCCTGGCATCGGCAAGTGATCTTCATGGTAGCTGTTGCTGTTGTTATTGGGACCTGCATGGCACAGTGTAAATACCCATTAAATATGAACTCATTCTTTTTAAACAAACTGGCATCTGCAAGGGCCTCAGGGGTGGTAGTGACTGTATGCACGCCACAAGCAGTGACAGCGGCCTCTGTTGTCATGGTCTCATGATTTTCAAGGCCATGCACAGTAAGCGGCAGAGCTGGGCTTTGAGCCCAGGTCTCCGAGACCCCAAAGGCCTGAGTGTTTTCCAGGAGACCCCACTGCTCAATGCTGTCAACAGCCGTGGTGGGTCCTTTCTTCTCACATCAGGCAGTTACAAGCATGGGAGCTCACGAGCTCCCCAGTGGAGCCCTGGGGACCCAGCCGTGATCAGGCCAGACGGCATTCCTGTTCTGGTGGGGAAGGGGTTCCCTTCCACAGGAGAGATCAGGGCAGACCCAAGTGCGGGTTTTAGGGGACGGCTGCCAAGGGAGGGGGCAGGATGTTGGTAGGTGAAGAATTTCTGCACCAGCGGGGGTGTGCACTTGACCCAGGTCGAATGCAGCCTGGTGCGCTGTGTCTCAGCTTTGATGGACTTCCTGCTCGGCCAAGCAGGCGTGCACACAACTCCGGTTTTAAACAGGTCTCCAACAAACTAATCCAGTGTCCCGGCTCTTAGTTTGACACGAGAGAATCTGTGGAGTGCCACGCTGCCTCCCTCTTGCCCTGAGAGCTGTCCAGGACCTGCCATCACCGTGCTCACGCCGCTGACGCCACTCCGAGAGATGTGCTGACGTGCTTGTGTGACGCAGCCTCTAAGTGGTGGAGCCACCGTCTGAGGACACATGTCCCAACTCTGACACTTGCTCCTAGCACCATGGTCAGCACCCAGCCTGGCTGCATCCCGGCCCTCCCAGGGGCAGACAGGCCAGAAGCCAGAGCAGCTCCCGCTCTCCCTGCCACCTCGAGGTTGGTGCCACACGCAGTGGGCCTGTCCCAAGACGATGTGATCTGGTGGCAAGCCCTCCTGATCTCAGGGTTCTGCCCTGCTTTACTTTTTTTTTTTTTTTTTTTTGAGACAGAGTCTTGCTCTGTTGCCCAGGTTGGAGTGCAGTGGCACAATCTCAGCTCACTGCGACCTCTGCCTCCTGGGTTCAAGCGATTCTCCTGCCTCAGCCTCCCAAGTTGCTGGGATTACAGGTACATGCCACTGTGCCTGGCTAACTTTTGTATTTTTAGTAGAGACAGGGTATTACCATGTTGGCCAGGCTAGTCTCCCAACTCCTGGCCTCAGGTGATCCACCTGCCCCGGCCTCCCAAAGTGCTGGGATTACAGGTGTGAGCCATTGCACCCGGCCTGTCCTGCCTTTCATCTCACCTCTGCTGGTGTCTGTTGTCAGCCTACTGTGCGCCTAGCCCCTTGCTCTGTGCTGGGCACCTCTGTGGCCTCAGGAAGGGGCCATTCCACAGCCCCATCAGGGTGCTTTGCAGGTTGCAGCCACCTAGCCCCCGCCTGCTGTGGGTGCTTGTCAAATGCAACATCCCCTTCCCTTCACTGTCAGGAAGAGACCGGCTCCCCATGCCATTCACGTGCACAGGAATGGACCTGAATCCACCAAGTGACTGCGTCTCCTCCACGGCCTGTGAGGGCTTGGTGGGCAGGGGCTGGGCCTCGTTCAAATTAGTTTCCAGGAGAAAACGTGCACACGGTAGACACTCCATAAATCGTGGGGGCTTTTGGACATAACCTAATTTACTGCTCTTTTCTTTATTACAAAAGCAATCAGCATTTATTAAAAAAAAAAAGTAATCAGCAGAGCAGAGGGAACTGAAGCATTTGCACCCTGCCAGCCTCCGTGGCCTGCAGACGCTGTGGCGCCCTTCAGGTCTCCCTTCTGTGCGTGGGTCACTTTTGTAACATGGGGCCACATTGAACGTGATGTTTTGTAACCTGTATTTCAACATGGCAATAGTGCGTAGTATGAAAGCAGCATTCTTCCATGCTGTGTTATTGACTGGATAATATGGTAATGATAATGTCATATGTGGCCATATTATCGTGTATCATGCTGGATGGAGTGTGGGAAGGAAGAAAGCAAAGAGGAGAAACCCTTTACACACACACCCCAGGAGCCTTCCGCCAATTAGAGAGGGCAGCCCGTTGTCACGGCAACCACCCAGGACTTGGCATGGGAGGATGGGGATCTGCAAGGCCACTTAGCAGCCTGTCTGGGGGGTCGGGCAGAGGCTGTTGGCGTCCTGCAGGCTGCCCTCTCTGACTGCTACTGTGAAGGCCGGGGTGATTCAGGGAAGCCTGAGGAAGGCAGGGAGCTAACCCACGGCCGGGCGGCCTCGCTGCCCCGCTCACCCCATACTGCAGGGGTCAGGCGAATGCTGCCATCATCACTGCTAGGAGGGGACGGAGGTGGGAAAAGGAAGGTGCAAAACACACCTCTCCAGGCATCCGGCTGAGAATTCACCTGACTTTTGCAAATGCTCGATTGGCTTTCATTCAGTTCACAACCCCGCTGTCAAGCTCACAGCCGGGCAAGGGACTCAGTGATGAATCCTGGGCCTCCAGGAGCCACAGTCTTGGGGGATGAGGTACAAGTCAACAGAAGAGGATCAACACTAACCCAGAGTGGGAGGGGACGGGGAAGGAAGCCTGGGGGAGGGGCCTCCACTGGGTCTGGAAGGACCAGAGGAGGAACCTGGGGGAAGAGGCGTGGGAAGGGCACGTCCCAGAGTTGGGGAACAGCAGGTACAAAGCCCCCAGGCCGTAGGTGACTGGGAGCTGTAAGGACTTGAGTGCCAAGTGGCATGGATAAGCGGGTAAACCAGCGGCAGATCCTGCAGGGCACAAGTTCCAATTTCCCGGAAGGCAGAGGGGAGCTGCTGAAATCCTACAGGATCAGATCTCTTCATTACAAATGGCCAGCTGGGGATCAGATCTCAGGTCTTCTGAACCCTGCCCCAGGCTCCAAAGGGCAGCCAGAGGGCTCAGATGGCAGAAGTTCATTCTCTTCACGTGCATCACAAATGACAGGGTTCGCCCCAAGACCCCATGTCTCAGGAGAGCCCTCAAGCCTGGTGATCAGGGAATACTTCGTGGAGGAGGTGGGCTGGGGGCCAGTAGACGCTGAAGAATACAGGAAAGCTGGAGCAGGGGGCTGAACCTAGCATACGTGGGGGACATGGGGAGGAGATGCCTTAAGTAAAGCTGCCAGGAACAGGAAGGCCAAGTTTGGGGGCCATAACGGGGACTTGCATTGTCCAGCCCAGGAGGGGGCTCCCAGGAGGTGTGAGCTGAGAACACTGGGATGCATCTGGGCCTGAGAGGTGGTCCCCCGGCAGTGAGGCCTGGAAAGGGGAGGGCTGTGGTGGGGAGCGTGGGCTGTGGGGAGGGCTGTGGTGGGGAGCGTGGGCTGTGGGGAGGGCTGTGGTGTGGAGCGTGGGCTGTGGGGAGGGCTGTGGTGGGGAGCGTGGGCTGTGGGGAGGGCTGTGGTGGGGAGCGTGGGCTGTGGGGAGGGCTGTGGTGGGGAGAGTGGGCTCTGGGGAGGGCTGTGGTGGGGAGCGTGGGTTGTGAGGAGGGCTGTGGTGGGGGAGTGTGGGTTCTGAGGAGGGCTGTGGTGTGAGTGTGGGCTCAGACAGCCAGGAGTCAGACAGCCAGGTTCATGTCCTGTCCTACTCCCTTCTGGCTGTGTGACTCTGGCCAAGTTACCCAGCCTCTCTGGGCTCTGGCTTCTGAATTGTGGAAAGGAGCTGCTGTGAGTGTCCCTCCATGGCATCATTGTGTTTTGTGAGCGGATGATGGAGGGCTCAGCTCAGTGCTTGTCTCAGGGTAGAGCGCATCGTGTCTGTCGCTGCAGAGGGTGCCATGGAGAGGAAGCCTGGCAGGAAGCCTGGAGGAGGCTGAGGCAGAATCAAGACGCAGCACAGGGATCTCCACCTGTGGCTGGAAAATGCCCCAGGCAGCTCCGGGGGAGCCCAGAGCCAGGGAGAAGGGGACAGGCAGGGGCAGGAGCAGGTGCACGGTGCACAGGGGGCGGCGGGGGAAGCCTGGGCAGAGTCAGAGCAGTGAGTGACATGCGCAGCTGGACCTCCCCTGAGCAGACACAGGGGCTCTCAAGCGCAGGAGCACGTCTGAGGGCCAGAGTAGGCAGGAGTAGACCAGACAGATGGTCCCCCACCCCACTGAGGGTGTGTCCCAGCTGGCCTGTCAAATGCCAGGTGCCTTGCTGGCGGCGCGCATGTGAATGGTGTGAGTGCCCGTGGGCATGAGGGCGGGGAACGTGAACTTGCTTGGTGGGGTGATTGTGTGCAAGTGTGTGTGGGCAGCTGTGCATGCAGGTTGTGGGTGAGTCGGGCTGCGCAGGCGTGCGTGTGGGCAGCTGCCCGTGCAGGTTGTGGGTGAGTCGGGCTGCACAGGCGTGCGTGTGGGCAGCTGCCCATGCAGGTTGTGGGTGAGTCGGGCTGCGCAGGCGTGCGTGTGGGCAGCTGCCCGTGCAGGTTGTGGGTGAGTCGGGGCTGCGCAGGCGTGCGTGTGGGCAGCTGCCCGTGCAGGTTGTGGGTGAGTCGGGCTGCGCAGGCGTGCGTGTGGGCAGCTGCCCGTGCAGGTTGTGGGTGAGTCGGGCTGCGCAGGCGTGCGTGTGGGCAGCTGCCCATGCAGGTTGTGGGTGAGTCTGGCTGCCAGGCGTGCGTGTGGGCAGCTGCCCATGCAGGTTGTGGGTGAGTCTGGCTGTGCAGGCGTGCGTGTGGGCAGCTGCCCATGCAGGTTGTGGGTGAGTCTGGCTGTGCAGGCGTGTGTGTGGGCAGCTGCCCATGCAGGTTGTGGGTGAGTCGGGCTGCGCTGGCGTGTGTGCCGTGTGTGGGGTGTGCGAGAAGTGTGAGTGAGCCGTGGGCCTGGGGAGCGACTGCGTGTGTGAACACATGTCCGTGTGTGGGTGTGGACACGTGTGTGCCGGTATGTGGGAGTGGCTGGGATTTGCGGGAGTGTCTGTTCCTCCACAGTCTCAGGCACGTTGTCTGTGTGGGAGCACATGTACCTGTGTGGGGTGCGTGCATGTGTGTGTCCGTGCATGCGCAGGTATGTGTACGTATGTATCGTCACCCTTTGTATCCATGGGTTCCACATCTGCAGATGCAACCAACCTCAGATTGAAAATATTCTTAGAAAACAATAAAAATAGCAAAACAACAATTAATACAAGTGAAATAACACAGGGTAACATCCACCTACCCAGCATTCACACTGTGTTAGGCGCTACAAACGGCCCAGAGGATTCTCAGCAAATGGGAGGATGTACACAGGTTACAGGCAAATACCACATAATTTTCCATAACAACCTGAGCATTTAAGGATTTGGGGCTTTGAAGAGGATCCAGAAACCAATCCCATGTGAATAGTAAGGGATGCTTGTGTTTGCATGTGTGTTTGCCTGTGTGTGTATGTGCGTGCGTGTCTGTGTGTGTGTGTATGTGTGTATGCATGTGCACATGTTTAGGCCATGGACTGAGTCTGACCGTCTGCCAGGCCCCATGCCAGGCACATCACAGGCTTGGCCTTCTCAACCCCAGAGGCTTCCTGTGCAGTCATTTCCCCTCACTTCGTACAGAAGGAAACTGAAGCTCAGAGGAGGCACTTCTGCAGGACCTCGTGGCCCTTTTGTGGCTGGGCCTCAGGACCCAAGCCCGCCTGCTCTGGAGTCCCCTGCTTGACCCCGTCCCCATTTCATCTATACCAGGAGCTGGGGGTGAGCTCAGACCCTGCCCAAAGTGCTGCGACCTCAGGATCCTCCTCATGGCTGCTGGTGCAGCCACTGACTGCCCTCTGGCTTTGGGGTCACTGTCTGGTGGGATGCATCTGGCTTTGGGGGCACTGCCCTCTGGGATGCAGGTCTGACTGTCCCCTCCCCCACTTCTCTTTCCCCCGCTCAGGCCAGGCTTGGTGGTGAGATCCTGGACTACAGGGACTTGGCAGCCCTTCCTAAAGTAAGGCCATCTATGACATCGACCGTCCGGACATGATCTCCTACTCGCCCTACATCAGCCACTCTGCAGGGGACAGGCAGAGCTATGGCGAGGTATGGACCCTGCCTGCACGGCAGGGCAGCATCCCTAGCACGTGTCCCACGGGGCCAGAGCCCACTTTCATCTTCCCCATGCACCCACACACTCAGCCTCTTCACACCCACCAGATGGCCACATGCATGTCTGATTTAGGTACTACCCAAGTCCCTGTGGCCCCAAAGCTGCGGTCGCTGAAGAGTGAGCCTGGAATCCTCCTTAAATGGAGCAGAAAGTAGGAAGCATGCTGGTTTGTAGGAAAGATGATAGCAACTCAGTGAAAATCTCCTCATTTTCTTAAGCATTCGATTATTTTCCTAAAGCATGAAATGCGTTTCCACACGCCACCCTCCCTGCCGTGGCTCTGCCCCATGAACTCATGAGCCAATGTGACTGACCTGGTTGAACCACAGATTGTTTATTTCCTGGCACGCCTGCGGACAGCATTCCTTACTCCTTACTCCTCGGAGGTTTCTTTCTCTTTTTTTTTTTCCCTTTTTTTAAAAATTTATTTATTTATTTATTTATTTACTTACTTACTTAGAGATGGGATTTCACCATGTTGGTCAGGCTAGTCTTGAACTCCTGACCTCGTGATCCGCCCACGTCGGCCTCCCAACGTGCTGGGATAACAGGCATGAGCCACCACGCCCGGACTGGAGGCTTCTGATTCAGAGCCGCGCTGTCCATTTCCTGTGGAATGTATTGTTGGTTTTTCTTTTCCTCTTGAGGTTCTGAGGTTTCAACAGGACCGTGGCTGCCTGGGGTAGGAGGAGGCGTTGCCAGCCTGTTGGCCCAAGCGTGTGTGCTCTTGGCATGTGTCCCCCCAGGGATGGGGTGCTCCCCCGGGGTGGAGAAGCCCAGTGCTTTCAAACACGTTTCCCTTGGGCCTTCTCATTTAGAGACTTCAACAGGGGCCTCTTGGGAAGCAAGAGCTGAGTCTCCAGGGCATCATGTTCAGTGTGGATGATGTGGGGTGAGGAAAAGCCACGGCTGCTGGGTGCACCTGCCGAGCTCAAGGGCTGTGCAGGGAGGTGAGATGAGCACAGGGCTGGCAGGTGCCCTCCTGACTTGCTTCTGCCCCAGTGCACCACAGGAATTTGAGGACATGGGTGACAGGCCCCGCTGACACTGAGAGGGACCAGCGGGGGGAGCTGAGGGAGGCCATCCCAACCCACACCCACCTGCACCCACATACCTGCACTTACCTTTCTGCACCCCACCTACACCCACCCACCTGCACCCACCTACCACCCACCTACCTGCACTCACCTGAACTTGCCTACTGCCCACCTACCTGCATCCACTGCACTCGCCTACCACCCACCTATCTGCACCCACCTACCTGTACCCATCTACCTGCACCCACTTGTACCCACCCACCCACCTACCTGCACCCCCCACCCACCCACATACCTGTACCCACCTACCGGTACCCACCTGCACCCACCTACTGTACCCACTTGTACTCACCTACCACACACCCAGGCTGGGTGTGGACTTTATTGTCCAACATCTGGTCTGCACCTGGACCAGGCACTGGAAGAGAGTCTGTGAGGACTCGCAACTTGGCCATAGGGCTGAGACCCAAATCCAGTCCTTCCTTCCCCCAAAGACCACAGGACATGCTGGCTGTTTTCCCAGTGCATCCTGGCGCTGTCTCTGGGACATGCAATTCAAGCCTAGAGGACTGGCCTCACAATCCTGCTCCACCTCCTGGCAACCTGCGGCATCGGGCACACTCCTTCCTGGTTTGAGTGTGTGTGTCCCTGCAGAAGGGCTCTGTGGCCGTGGAGGGCCACGTGCAGAGGTGATGTGTGTGGGAGTGGGCTGTCATCACCCTCCATCCCGCTCCCAGGGGTACCATGGTGTGACCAGGGTGCAGCTTCCAGGTACAAGTGGACACCGGCCCGTAGCTGTGTTCACTGAGGTTTCTCTCAGCCTCTCTGGGACTGTGCCCCTCAAATGGCAGGACATCTGTGAACCATGGATGATCCTACCCCAGGACCTGTCCCCAGAGGGCAGAGGAGCGGCAGGAAGGGAGGGGCTGTGGCTCGGGAGTCACCCTCTCCCTCTGGGGGACACCTGGGTTGGCCTCCCTGCTCTGCTAAACACTGGCACCTGTGTGTGAGCGTCTGCCCTCAGCCGTGAAGTTCGACCCGGTGGGGCCTGCCTCGGCAGGTGGACGGGGCGGGCACCTGGGTCAGGTGTGTCCACACCAAGCTTCCTCTGTGCCCGTGGCCAGGAGCAGCCTGAGGGTTCCTCCCTCAATTCCATTGTTTCACTCACAGCCTTTGGCTTCCCACCTCCTGTGGCAGCCTCCCCAGAGGCTGTCGAGTTATCATGCCGTGATAACCATGGTTTCTGTGAATGCAGCGCCCCCCTGCTCTTCGTGGGAACGGCATTCTCTGTCCCAGTGCTTGCCCGCCTCACGAAGGCTGTGCATTTTCTGGCGGCCCTGGTGAGGTGGGCCTCCCTCCCCACCTCCCCACCACCCTGCCTCTCTCTAATCATCAGTGCAGGTGGTAGTGGATGGGGTGCCGGCCTGGGAGGACAGGTCAGCCTGCTGTCCAGGGCCCTGGGGCCCCCACGGCAGCGCCAGCTCCAACCCAAAGGCTCCTGTTGCCCACTGTCTCTGTTGAGCCCCTTTCTCTCTTGTCCAGAGGAAATCGAGGTCAAGGGCCCATAGGGTGTTGCTGCCCGTGCCCTGAGCCAGTCTCTTCCTTCTGGAAAAATAGGTCTTTGTGGGAGAACAGTGGGACATGGGGGTGGCCAGGGGGGAGACAAGCTCTGGGCTCATTGGCATGAAATCAGTTCCCCGGGGCCTCTTTCTCTAGATGGAATTAACCATGTTTCTGCACTGAGAAGGTTCCGGAGTCCTAGCTTGTGTCTCTCGGGGTAGGATTCCTTTCCTGTCTGGAGGGTCGGGGCTCTGTGTTGCCTGCCGGTCACAGCACTGCCCTGCCCCTCTCTGCCTGGCACTGGCACTAACAGCTACTTTGTGTGTTGTGTCCACAGTCCCCTCAGTTGCTCTCGCCAACGCCGACCGAGGTAACCACCACCCTCTCGCCTGCCCCCTGCTTGCCGTGGCGCTGCCGCCCAGGTTATAAACATAACCACCCAGCCGCACCCCTGGGAGGGGCCTGCTCAGTGGCTCTTCACCGTGGGGCCCAGGGCCACAGCCCTCGTGGTGTGGGGCTCCCTCCTGGCTGCTGGTTATCTTTATAACCACGCCGAACCTGCATGCTTCCCCCGTGTGTCTGCCAGCCCTGCAGACGTGGCCGCCTGGAACGCGGGATCCCCTGAGCAGATTGTGGTCTGGGCCATGGCTTCCTTTAGGGGAAAATTCAGGAGCCCGGCTGAGCCTGGGAGTGCCTCCTGCCCCTCCACGTGGGATGGATTGGAAGCCCCCTGGTCCTCCTGAGAAACACTGGATGTGTCTCTCTACAAAGGAGCCTTTACTGTTAGCAGCTTTTTTTTCTTTTACGTTTCTCAAAATTAATCAGTGACATAGAGAGCTGCCAATCAGATTGCAGTCTGCAGGTGGCCATGACAGAAAGGTGTCGTGGTAGCCAGGAATAGAGAGCCCTGGCAGCAGCTGCACCCCCCAGCTCTTCCCCCCGTGCTTGGTGCTATGGTAAGCACCAAGTGGAGCACAAAAGCGCACACATTTGCTCAGTGGGGAGCCATGCACCGCCTGCAGGCTTCTGGTCCAGAGGCGGTCATTGTGGTCACAGGACCTCGGCCACCCTCATCGGGACTTGCCAGCTTCCTGCCTTCCCTGCCCACAGCCAGGTTTCCCAATCCAGCCCTTAGGAGTGGTCCCAGGAGAACTTACCTCCTGATCACTGAGGCTGAGGCCCTCCCCAGCTCCTGACAGCTTTAGAGAACCAAAACCTTCTGCAGAGCCCCTCCCTTGCCTGGCTTCTCCACTTCACTCCTTCACCTGCCCCCCATAGACGCAGTGCTGGGGGACGGCAGGGGAACAGGGCAAGTGTGGGCCTCGGTGGTGCTGTTCTGCTGGAAGGACAGAGTCCGCCTGCAAAACCAGCAGCAACTGGGCATCAGACCCTTGGATCCAGGGATGCGGGGGCCAAACACACAAGGGGCCACTCGCACCGAGCTGCTGAACCTGCGTGTAGCTGGCCCCGGAGTCCAGGCTGGACCAGGAGCCCGGACACCTGTAAGGTGGACGTTGGCTGCCGGGCCGTGCAGAGGACGCCCGCGTAGCGAGGAGATAGCAGGGCACTACCCGGCCCGAGAGAGTGCACCCTGGCTGGGGTTAGAGAGTCACCAGAGGGCGCAGGGAGAAGCCCAGGTAGGAACCTAGCCTTAGCACATGGGGGTGGCATGCCAGGCAGGTGTTAGGGGTGCAGGGAGAAGCCCAGGTAGGAACCTAGCCTGAGCACATGGGGGGTGGCATGCCAGGCAGGTGTTAGGGGCGCAGGGAGAAGCCCAGGTAGGAACCTAGCCTGAGCACATGGGGGTGGCGTGCCAGGCAGGTGTTAGGGGCGCAGGGAGAAGCCCAGGTAGGAACCTAGCCTGAGCACATGGGGGTGGCATGCCAGGCAGGTGTTAGGGGCGCAGGGAGAAGCCCAGGTAGGAACCTAGCCTGAGCACATGGGGGTGGCGTGCCAGGCAGGTGTTAGGGGCACAGGGAGAAGCCCAGGTAGGAACCTAGCCTGAGCACATGGGGGTGGCATGCCAGGCAGGTGTTAGGGGCGCAGGGAGAAGCCCAGGTAGGAACCTAGCCTGAGCACATGGGGGTGGCATGCCAGGCAGGTGTTAGGGGCGCAGGGAGAAGCCCAGGTAGGAACCTAGCCTGAGCACATGGGGGGTGGCATGCCAGGCAGGTGTTAGGGGCGCAGGGAGAAGCCCAGGTAGGAACCTAGCCTGAGCACATGGGGGTGGCGTGCCAGGCAGGTGTTAGGGGCGCAGGGAGAAGCCCAGGTAGGAACCTAGCCTGAGCACATGGGGGTGGCATGCCAGGCAGGTGTTAGGGGCGCAGGGAGAAGCCCAGGTAGGAACCTAGCCTGAGCACATGGGGGTGGCGTGCCAGGCAGGTGTTAGGGGCACAGGGAGAAGCCCAGGTAGGAACCTAGCCTGAGCACATGGGGGTGGCATGCCAGGCAGGTGTTAGGGGCGCAGGGAGAAGCCCAGGTAGGAACCTAGCCTGAGCACATGGGGGTGGCATGCCAGGCAGGTGTTAGGGGCGCAGGGAGAAGCCCAGGTAGGAACCTAGCCTGAGCACATGGGGGTGGCATGCCAGGCAGGTGTTAGGGGCGCAGGGAGAAGCCCAGGTAGGAACCTAGCCTGAGCACATGGGGGTGGCGTGCCAGGCAGGTGTTAGGGACAGCACGCCTTGGGGTGGGAGATACTCTTCGACAGGCCAGGGGAGCCATGGGCCCAGAACAGGAATTCCTTTGCTCATCAGTGCTGCCCTTGTGGGCTAAACAGCAGCGTCCATCCACAGCAGGACACTGGGCTGGGCCTTGTAACGACCCAGGCCAGCAATCAAGCTGTGGTGGGCCAGGCAGCCTGCTCTCCCCCGTGCCACGGTGCCATGCCACCTCACTCCACTTGCCTCCCCACTCCACCTGCTGCAAACAGCTGCTTCTGCATGGATGAAGTTTGCCATGTCCATGCTTGTGGGTCTCACTCAGCTGGGTGTCTCAGCCTGGGTGGGGTACCTTTCTACCTCCAAATGAGTGTCGGGGGCCGTTAGAGCCCCCAGTTCACACGTGACAAGCCCCCTCGGGACTGGAGGAGTCTCCATGGTTCTCACACTGTGTTCTAAGAGCCTGGGCGCTGGAGAGGGTCAGGCAGGAGGAGACCTGGAGGATGTAGCCGGAGTTCCCACCCGCAGGAGAGGAAGGAGGGTCCCCGACAGTGGGTCCCTGTACTATGCCCTGTGTCGGGGATCCACCCAGCACAGGGAGGAGTGCGTCTGCACCATGCCAGGCCCCACCTGGCTCTTCAGACCTGCCGGGGCAGGTGCAGGGGGATTCCCCACACGGGGCCACGTTGAGTCATCCACTCGGGTCAGGAGGGCAAATGCCATATGGGGGTGGGGGGATGAGTGGACAGGGGTGGGCAGTGCTCCCAGCTCGAATGTTTATGAGCTGTGTCTTCCCCTCCCAGGGGGGATCAGGATGACCGGTCCTACAAGCAGTGCCGAACCTCCAGCCCAAGCTCCACGGGGTCGGTCAGCCTCGGGCGCTACACCCCGACCTCACGGTCACCGCAGCACTACAGCCGTCCAGGTACTTGGCTCCCTGGTTCCTCTGAGCCCCCAAGGACACTGTCCTTTTCCTTGTTTTTTGTTTTTTTTTTCTCTTATAAGTGGCCTTTTTCTTAGGCAACTGGAAACATGATGGAAATGGGTGGGATTGCCAGCAGGCAGGTGGCTGAAAACCTGTTCATTTAGTGACATAAAGGAAAGGAGCTCCTCGTGTCTTGAGGCGAGGTGAGCCGCAGAGGCTGCCCTGCTGGTTAGCGGAGCCACATCCTGGGAAGCACACACTGAGCACTTAGATTCCAGCTAATGATTCGGTGGCAGGAGATGTCAGGAAGCGAAAGCAGCACACGCGTTAGCAGACCAGACACCGGCCAGCTGCAAGCTCATGTGGGTCTGGGAAGATGGGCTGGGAAAGCAAAGACCGTGGTGGAAAAGGGAAGGCCGTTAACATTTCACCTGTGGCTGAGTTGGTCCTCCAGTGACCGCTGTCCTCATGGGAAAAGGGTGAGAGGCCCCCGCCAGTCAGGAAAGAGCCCCAAGGCGAGTCCTCTCCATATGCATCACCTCATCCCCTGCCTAGCGCCCAGTTGTGTATCATTCCCTGTAGCTGTGAAACACCTCGAACCCCGAGACTGTCAGAGCCACAGCAGGGATGCTCCACACGGACACCGCCTTTTGAGGGATTTTTCCGAGCTGCTTCCTTCCCGGCCAGCTGCTGCATGGCTCCATTTCCACATCCATGGACTCTAGCTCTTATTTATGCAGGCTTTGTGGAAAAATCAAAACTCATTCATTTGCAAAGTTATTTCCATTGGCTCCTTGCAATGTGCCTGGTACATTCTGCTCAATAAATGTTGAGAAAGTGGGTAAGGGAATGAGTACATGAGTGAGTGAGTGAGTGAGTGAGTGAGTGAGTGAGTGAGTGAGCGACTCAACAAGTAAGGGAGTAAATGAGTGAGTGAATGAATGAGTGAAGAAATGAGTGAGTACGTGAGTAAGTGAGTGAGTGAGCGAGTGACTGAACAAGTAAGGGAGTAAATGAGTGAGTGAATGAGTGAAGAAATGAGTGAGTACGTGAGTAAGTGAGTGAGTGAGTGAGCGAGCGACTAAACAAGTAAGGGAGTAAATGAGTGAGTGAATGAATGAGTGAAGAAATGAGTATGTGAGTAAGTGAGTGAGTGAGTGAGCGAGCGACTCAACAAGTAAGGGAGTAAATGAGTGAGTGAATGAATGAGTGAAGAAATGAGTGAGTACGTGAGTGACTGAGTGAATGAATGAGTGAATTAGTGAGTGAATGAATGAGCAAGTGAATGAATGAATGAATGAGTGAACAAGTGAATGAACGAGTGAGTGAGTGAATGAATGAGTGAATGAGTGATTGAATTAGTGCGTGAGCAAGTAGGGGAATGAGTGCGTGAATGAGTGAGTACGTGAATGAGTGAATGAATGAATGAGTGAAGAAATGAGTGAGTGAGCAAGCAGGTGAGCAGGTGGGCCAAGGGCAACCAACTTTATTGAGCTCGTCCTCCTAAGGACCCTTTGCTGGCTCAGTCCCCATAGCACAAGGACAGCCTGGGCTTGTTGACTGTGCCTGGCCCAGGCTAACCCCGAGAGCCAAGCTTGCATCTTGCCGGGCGAGGCTGGTGAAGATGTCTGGTGGCAGAACACTCCCTGAGCTGCTCTCCAGCTGAGTCCTTGATCCCCAGGAGACCCCCAGTGCTGAGCGACCGGCCTGGCTGGGGCCCTCCCTCCCCTGGGAACCGCTGCCCTCTGCCTGGTTCTCCAAGGTCGTTTCCTTGCTCCATACCTGAGGGAGAGTGGTCTAAAGCATGTTTAGTGACCCCCTTCAGATGCAAAAAGGGTTGCATTCCTCGAGAGAGGAAGCAACAGTGTTCCTAGCAGAGTGGGGGACGAGGAATATGTGTGGCTTTGTGCCAGTGAGCCCAAGTTGACTCTGACTTGCTCTCTGTTACCCCGTAGCTGGTACTGTGAGTGTGGGTGCCAGTAGCTGCCTCTCCCTGTCCCAACACCCAAGCCCTACATCCATGTTCAGACATCATTACATCCCCCCACTTCCGAGGTAAGGCGCGCAGTGCTGTGGGCGGTGGGTGCTCGCGGGCGTCCACGCCCGGCGTCTGTGTGCTCGCTGTCCGTGTCGCCGCATGGCTTCACTGGAGCCCCTGTTTCATGCCCTGTCCCCTCGCTGTGTGTGTCTCGTGCGTCTAGCTCCATGTGTCTGTGTGCAAATGTTCCTGGAAGGAAAACGTAGGTACCTTGTTACATAAAGGAGCAGAAGTGAGAGAGGGCTTGGAAAGCTTCAGGAAGAGGGGACCAGGTGTTCCTGCACCCCCCCCCCCCCAGGCTTTGTCCTCAGAGCCTTTACCCAAGTCACCACCTTTGATTTCATGTGACAGCCGGGGGGCACAGGTGCTCTTGGGGTTAGCGTTCAGAAGCAGAAGCTACGCTGTACCCTGACTCTGACTCTTCCACAGCCCCAGAGCTCCTGTGCCCAGGGTGGGGTTCACACCCCGTGTGGCTCCAACTCTCGGCTCTCCCAGGAGTAGATGAGCCATCCACATCCCTGCACGGGCATCCACATGCAGGTCCCACAGGGACACGGCCATGCTCATGTTTTCCTGTATGCTGAGGACTGAAAAGTGCATCCCCTACACTCATAGGTTGGAGCCCTAATCTCTGACATGACTGTATCTGTACAGGGGGCCTTTAAGGAGGCCATTCATTAGATGAGGTCCTCAGGGTGGGCCTGAATCCCATAGAACTGACATCTTTATAAGAAGAGGAAGAGATGCCAGTGCTCCCGTCTCTCCACACACTCAGATAGAAGGCCACCACAGGCACAGCGATGTCTGCACGCCAGGAAGGACAGTCTCAGGAGAAGCCACACCTGCCAGACCTGGCTCAGAGAGGTCCGGCCTCCAGTGCTGTGCGGGGAGATATGTCTGTCGTTTAAGCCACCCCCGGCTGCAGTCCTCGTTACACGGCCCCAGATGACTGCTGCACCACAGAAACACACTCAGAGCATTAAAGGAGGCAGCCGTGATGTTCTCGCCGATTCCCCAGGCGATGCCATAAGTTCCCCCGTCCTGTGCGGCTGCTGAGTGGGAACATCTCCCGGAAAAGCCTCCTGGGCCACAGGGAGCGAGAAGGTGGGGCGGACAGCGGGACTCCCATCATGGGATGGTCATCAGACGGGGCTCATTCGGACCTGCACTCCTGTGTACCTCATCATCGTTTTAGGAGGGCCCTGTGGCCTACTGAGAAGAGAGTTCCTGACCATTGATGGACATGTCCATCCTCATTTTTCTAGGGACCTGTCTCTACAGCTCATGGCCTCTTTGGGATGATTTGAATCCTCTGAGAAGAAGCAAAGCCCTCCGCCAGGTGCAATGGCTCACACCTGTAATCCCACAGCTTTGGGAGGCCAAGGCAGGAGAATCACTTGAGGCCAGGAGTTTAAGACCAGCCTGGGAAACCTAGTGAGACCCCTTGTCTACAAAAAAAAATGTCTACAAAAAAAAAAAAAAATGTAGCCGGGCATGGTGGTGCATGCCTGTAATCCCAACTCCTCAGGAGGCTGAGGCAGGAGGATTGCTTCAGCCCAGGAGTCTAAAGCTGCAGTGAGCTATGATTGCACCACTGCACTCCAGCCTGGGCAACAGAGCAAGACCCCGTCTCAGACGACAAGCAAACAAAAGAAGCAAAGGCAGAAAGGGCACCTCCCCAGAGCAGGAGCGCGGCCAGCAGGGGCTTTGCTGTGTGTGGTCCACGGCAATCGCGTGGCGGGGGTCTCCCGAAACCCAGGGTGATTCCAACCCTTTGGGTGAGTCCCGGCGGGGGCACCCAAGGAGATGCCACTTCTGTTGCTCCGTGCCAAGAGGCCCTGGCACCCAGCTCTCCTCCCACCTTCAGCCCTCCTTCTGCTGTGACCGTCCCAACTGTGGGTCCCGGAGAGGGGCATGGCCAGAGCCTGGGGCAGGCTCACTCTGCACCCCAGGAAGCCCCTGTGAGCAGCCTCTGTGGGGCCTGGAGCCAGAGCCAGCCCTGGTGACCCTCCCCCCTCTGCCCCGTCCTGAGTATCCACCATCTAATTCTTACCACTTCAGGGTGAGGAAGGCCGAGGGCAGGCCCTCTGGGAGCAGCCCCCTCCTCAGCTCCCGAGACAGCCAAAGAGGGAGACCAAGGACTGGTAGCCCCCTTTCCCCATCCCCTTCTTTCCGCCGCTTGTAGCAGGAGAGAGTTTGGAGCCTGCCCACCTACCCACCCCGCCACCACAATGTGGCTCCGAAGCCATCTACACCACAGCCCCTCCAAGGACATCTCCCGGGGCCAGGAGGCACTGTCCCTTTGAGACCTCCGCTGGGTGGAGCCAGGTTTTTGCCTTTTTGATGCCTGTCTCTGCCCTGGTTCCTCCCTGGCCACATTGCCTGCCAGTGCCCTTCATTCAGAAGTCACTCAGGGCCGAGTGCAGTGACTCACACCTGTAATCCCAGCACTTTGGGAGGCCGAGGCAGGTGGATCACCTGAGATTGGGAGTTTGAGACCAACCTAGCCAACGTGGTGAAACCCCGTCTCTACTAAAAATACAAAAATTAGCCAGGTATGGTGGCGCACCTGCAGTCCCAACTATTAGGGAGTCTAAGGCAGGAGGATTGCTTGAAGGTGGGACCGCCCCCCCCCCCCCCCCACCGAATGCTGGCAGGCCCCATCCCGGCACACCTTCCCACCAAGACCCAGCTTCAGGAGAGGTGCTGGCCACAGCCGTGGGCAGTTTCTCATGAATTTCAGTCCCTGGCATGTCCCCTATGGAGGAGCCGGCAGTGGGGGCAGGCAGGTGCAGGCTGGGAGGGGAGTGGGTGCTGCTGAGGCCGCTGGCCAGGCAGCCTCCATGTGCTGAGTGGTGGACCCACTCCGAACCCTGGCCTGAGAAGGAGGAGGGGCCCTAACAGCACCTCTTCAGCTTGCTGAGCGGCCACTCCCTCGGCTGCAGAAGGGCCTCATCCCTGAAGCATGGTCCTCAGGGTGGTTGTGGTCGAGGACCCAGGATGTGTCTGTGCACAGCAGCGTGGGCATCGTCCTGCCCGTGGCCACCAGCTGACCTCTCTGCAGCGTCCCCTGGAGAAGGCTCTATAGGAGCCAACTGAGCCAGCGCCAGGGCCACTCTGGGCCACCGGGAACTCCAAGACGAAGCACGTGGCATTGGATTGCAAACTAGAGTACCATAGCAAGATCCATCCATCCATGCCCATCTACATAAATGCTGAGTAAACAAACAGAGAGAAGAGAGAGAGAGATCTCCCACACAGAGGAATTCCAAATAACGTCAGCAGATGCCCCGTCCTCCAGGAGGGCGTTGTAACTCCCACTCCTGACACGTGAGCAAGCGTGGGCTACACAGCGTAGCTCCTTCCCGAGATCACCATGTGGGAGGGGAGAGAAGGGGCAAGTCCACCATGGGGGATCCTGACGCGCGTGACCCGGTCAGCAAGGCCACGCCGGCCAGTGATTCGCTCTGCTGACAGCAGGTGCCCTTGATAGGACGTGGTGAGGACACTTCACCTCGGGGGCTACTCCCCAACCCCACAGCCCCAGGATCTCCATGAGAATACATCAGACAGCCCTCCTCAGCAGCCCTCCTCAAAACTGTCAAAGTCCTCAAACACAAGGAAAGTCTGCAAAAGGTCACAGCTGAGAGGAGCCTCTGGAGACGTGGCGACAAAACGTCATGTTTCCTGGGTGGGATCCTGGAGCGGAGGACACCAGGTGACACGCGGGGGAAACCCAAATCCCATGTGGCATGGAAACGGCACCAATCTGTGGGCATGTCCTAGTGATGGGGGGAAGGGACGGCAGGGAGGCTAGCCGGGGAGGCCGTGGGGGAGGGGACGGCAGGGAGGCTGGCCATGGAGGGTACAAGAGCCCCCTGGACTACCTGAGGCTGTTCGGAATGAAACATTTACTGAAATTTTAAAAAATGGAAGAGGAGAGGAAGAGGAGGAGGAAGAGGAAAAAGTGGAGAAGGAAGAGAAGGAAAAGAAGCAGAGGAGGAGGAAGAGGAAAAAGTGGAGGAAGTGGAGGAGGAGGAGGACTTTTTGAAAGGGCTGAGGCTGCTCCTCTCCTAACAGGCTGCCTCCCGGGGTAAAGGATGCTGACGCTTCCCCCTCTGTAGCACATCAGAAGCCCCCTAGGATGTGACCCTAGCAGCAAAGCACTCCACGTGGAAGCTGGCAGTGCATTTTGTTCCAGCGAAGCCTCATGGGTAGCAGGCAGGCATGAGTGCAGAGAAGGGAGAGGTCCGCGTAGACCGGGTCCTCCCGGAAGGCTGAGCAGAGGAGGCAAAGCCTGAGTCTGGACACAGGAAGGGTCTGGACAGATGGGAAGCCCTGGGCAGGGCACTCGTCGAGGGGTGGGGCTCTGGGAGGGAGGGACCAAGGTGGCAGGACTGGGACTGGCGTTAGAGAGACCCCAGGGAGAGGAGTGAGGTGGGCCACCGTGGCCGTGTCCCCAGCTTCCCTGTGGCCTCAGGCCCCTCCAAGCATCTGATGGGTCTCGGGATGGGTCTCAGGACTCTCCTCAGGTAGATGTACACATGTGTCCACAGACTCTTGTTTGTGTAACTTTAGGGGACGCCGCCCTGTGACTGGGAACTGGGGAGGGACAAGCGCGCTGTGATGTGTTAGATCCTTGGCCCATTGAACAGGAGGCAAGGCAGATCAGGGGCCATGATTCCAGATAGGAAGAAATGAGCCCTCCCAAGCCTCGCAGGTCCACGGGCCATGCCAAGAGCACAAGCAGCTTCGAGATGGTGCCTGAAGTGAACCGTCTTCCTCTGTTCAGCGTTCGTGTGGGTGTCGTTTTTGAAACTGCCCTGTTTGACTGCCACTGGGGATGGCTGTAGCATAGCCACAGTCGGTAGGAGAGGTCCCTGGTGTCCTTCCAGTCTCCCTGCTGTGAGGCCCCTGCTGCCACCGGGAGGTGCAGGAGTCCACCGTGGAGAATCCTGACGAGCGTGACCCGGCCAGCAAGGGTGCCACGGCCAGCAAGGGCACCTGTAGAGCCAACTGAGGCTCTAGAAGGTTCCATACTGTTCTGGAGGGAGGCTGCTAAGGGAAGAACAGTTATCCATCAGACGCTCCATCAGCATTGACAGGCAAAATCAGCACCCATGCCCAGGCACAAGAAAATGCTGAACATTAGAGTCTATGGTCCCTTCTGTGCCATCAGCCTGGCTGGGGCCACTAGGGTCTGCTCGGGCTGAGCACTCCCCGATCCTGGTGACCTCCCCACTGCACACAGCCCACTGCCAGGAAGGAGCCCCCTCTGGGCCTGCGTCTATCAAGCCCTCCTCATAAGTCCACGGCATGGCACCTGGCCAGCCCACCTCCAGGCCCAGCACGGCACTCACCCACGGCGGAAGTTCTGTTTCTGTTTCATTTTGATGTCACTTCAGAGTCCTGTTGCTCTGAAAGGCTGTGCAGCTTGAGGGAGCGTTCTCAGGTCAAGAGAACCTTTCCCCTCGCACCCTGTCACCTAGTGCCGAGGGGGCGTCCTGCGGCTGGCGGGAGGGAGGAAGGGGGCTTTGGCAGTGTCTTCTGCAGTGAGGGTACACCTTCTCATCACAAGCGTTCAGCACCCTGCATCTGTCTGTCACCTCATTCTCCACACAGGTGTGGGGGAGGGCGTCAGCCGGGTCACCTCGGCCCTCTGGGTCCATGACTTGATAATCCAACCTTGTTCACAAAACCGAATTATATTCCAGGTGAGCCCAGCAATGGAAGCAGGGTCAGAGGACACTTTCCATTTAACTTGCCAAAATAGAGTTGTATTTAAGAATGTGGTCCAGGCACGGTGGCTCACGCCTGTAATCCCAGCACTTTGGGAGGCAAAAGTGGGAGGATTGCTTGAGCCCAAGAGTTCAAGACCAGCCTGGGCAACATGGCAAAACCCCATCTTTACAAAATTGAAAAAAATTAACCAGGCGTGATGGCACACACCTGTGATCCCAGCCACTTGGGAGGCCAAGGTGGGAGGAGGTTTGCGCCCAGGAGGCGGAGTCTGCACCCTGCACTGAGCCATGATCATGCCACTGCACTCCAGCTTGGGTGACAGAGCGAGACCCTGTCATCCCCCCCTCCCCCAAAAAAGAATGTGGTAATGGACGGATACTATTCTTCTCTTATCTTCTGCAGCTGGCAAAATTTTACTCACTGGCTTTTAAGAATAGTTTTGATTGTGTTAGTGCTATAATCCTATTCTGAGTGGCTAATTTGTGGATTCTCAAGGAAAAACAGCGTGTTTATATACAAGAATCATTCGGAAGAGGGGCCTTCTTCGTTTTGGCGAATTTGCAGTTGGCTGGATTCGAACACCAGCCAGGGCACAGAGATACAGATGGAGTGAGTCCCCTAAGGCATGAACTAAGAACAGCAAGCCCCGTGCCCTCAGCAGTGTCGCCCCTCTGCCATGGGACCCTGGACAGGTTCAGCTCAAGGTTGGATTAGCAAGTTCTTGGACACAGTCCAGAAATGTGGATGAGGCCCACACTCCTTCCCCTGGGCAGGGGTTCTGGGCTGCTCCCCCGGGCAGGAGAGATAGGGCTCGCTGCGAATGAGCTTTTCATGCTTGAAATATTCTACTTTGCTTTCCCATCTCCCCTTTATCTGCTGCCTTTGCTCTTCCTTCTGGAGGCAGTGAAAGTGGCCGGAGCACCCCCAGCCTCTCCGTGCTCTCGGACAGCAAGCCGCCCCCCTCCACCTACCAGCAGGCGCCTCGTCACTTCCACGTCCCAGGTAGGCTCCGGCACAAGCTGGCTCCTCACACGCAGCTTCTGGCCACACCCGAACTGTCAGCTTCCCTTGACTCAGCAGGCGACAGACAACACTCCAGGCTCCTCTGCTGCTCCCCCAGACACTGAGATTCTCTAAAGCCATCAGACCGATGTGTGTTTGCTTTCTTCCAAAGTCCCACAAACGGCAGGGAGACACGCTTGTCCTCCTGGGAGCGGGGTGGAGGAAAAGGGCTGTCCGAGCTGGCCACACTTCCCGGGGGGGCCACAAGGTTCCTGCCTGCTGCCCCGTCCCCTGCAGATGGGGGTGGCGTCTGGAGTCAGAGAGGCTTGATCTGGGGCCTGGGTGTCTGTCGCTTGCTGGGTGCCAGTTTTGCCTGGTGATTCTAAATCTGGGCGAGTGCTTGTTGCTTACAAAAAGCTGTAGAACAAAAACCATCACAACTTGCTGCTTACCCTCCTGTTCTCTCCTTGTTTTTCTTTCTCTTCCCCAGACACTGGCGTAAAAGATAACATCTATAGGAAACCCCCTATCTACAGACAGCATGGTACGGTTGGATTCCTCCCGCTGCTGCGGTTTGCCCCGCATGCCTGTCAATACCCGTCTGCTTCTGAATGCACCCTTTTGTTGTGCTGTGATTAATGCAGGGAAGGCACCACCAAGGCCCTTAGCAGTCTATTAAATGCAAATTCACTAGCAGCCTCCCGAGAGTCCTCTTCTTGTAAATTACGATGAAGGCTATGTCTGAGCAAGGACGCTCCTGTGCGTTATGAAGCCGAGGCTAATGCAGGTCAGCCAGGGCTTGAGATGGGGGTTTATAGCCAAGAGCCTGGGGGTGGTGCCTTCAGTTGTGCAGCCAGGGTGACTTTAGCCAAGATGGGGAGGGGCAGAGGCTTCTCAAACCACGATCTGATCCAGGCCTGATCTTTGGAATACAGAACAAACTTGAATCAGTCTCTTCTTCCTTAAGGAGACTTTAGTCTTGTGTTTTGAAAATTTCTGATGATGGGATGAGTGACCTTACCTTCAGTTACGGAGATTTCTTGCATAAGCAAATAGGGGCTGATGCCCAGCTCTGCTCCACGTGAACCTGCCTGGGAGGTGCGCAGGGAGCAGCTTGCTTGGGCCATGGAGCAGGAATCAGAGGCAAATAGTCTCCCCCTCTCTTTCCTCCTGGGATTTCTGGGTGATTGACAGCAGGTTGCTTCACTATCCTGAGCCTCGGTTTACTCATCTGCAAAACAGGACCAATCCCCTCCACCCCAGCCGTTCTGCGGCTGACCATGGGAACTTCATGGAATACTGAATATGGAAATGCATTCTAAACTGTAAAGTGCCAGGCACATGATGGGAATTGTTATCCACTCGCTAGTGATGGGGAAGGGCATTTCCATGTTGAACGTTCTTGTCCAGACGTACCTAAAGCAAACAGCCACATCCCACATTGACAATTGGATGGACGCTTTCAGGCGGAATCTTATAAAAAGTGTGTTTTCTGTGACTTGCTGACAAGTCAGTGATCAGGTTGTACAAACTTTTTAAAAAATCTATCCATGATGGTAATAGGTCCTGTACTTTGTGCATTTTTTCATCTTCTCAAGAGGGAAAAAAGTGAATGAAATCTCTTGAGTTTCCAGAAATGATGACTTCTACCATTGCCTTTCCATCAAAGAAGCTTAGAGCACAAATCTCCAAGAGGGATCGAGAAGGATGGACTAGATAGACTCTAGGGTCCTTAGAAATTGTCCAGACCAGCTCCCTTGGGTTACAGGTGGGAAAACTGAGGCCTGACCAAAAAAAAGGAGTAGCCACAGTCAGTGGCCCTGGCCTGAACAGCCTGCCTGGAAGGGCTGTGTGTTCTGTGCTTGTGGGGGCACAGATCAGGATTGACTACCGTGACCTTTTATTAACACCCCCCATTTTGTCTCAGATTGGTGCCTTAAAACGTGTGGTTCACATGTGCAGGACAGGAGGGGGCCTGCCCCTTAGAAAGGGGAAGAGAGCAGGCCAGGCGCGTGGCTCACGCCTGTAATCCCAGCACTTTGGGAGGCTGAGGCGGGCGGATCATGAGGTCAGGAGATTGAGACCATCCTGGCCATGATGAAACCCCGTCTCTACTAAAATACAAAAAATTAGCCGGGTGTGGTGGCATTCGCCTGTAGTCCCAGCTACTCAGGAGGCAGAGGCAGGGGAATTGCTTGAATCCAGGAGGCAGAGGTTGCAGGGGGCCGAGATTGTGCCACTGCACTCCAGCCTGGCAAAAGAGCAAGACACAGACTCAAAAAAAAAAGAAAGAAAGAAAGGGGAAGAAAGGAAACCAGGTTATGAAATTGCTCATTGCCGTCCAACAGACCCAGATATAATACAAAGAGCTTGGCCCTCAGTCCCTTAACCAAACCATCGCTGGAGCGATGAGATTTTACTGTCTCCAGGGATTGTCTTTGTGCATTTAAAAAAATCTGGCTACAAATGACTCTCCTATCCAAAGGCAAGTTCATTCCTCTTTGATTAAACCCCAAGCAGTTACCAAAACTCTTTTATCCTTTCAAAATTTTGCTATTGGCCGAGCACGGTGGCTCACTCACGCATGTAATACTAACACTTTGGGAGGCCAAGGCCGGTGGTTTGCCTGAGCTCAGTAATTTGAGACCAGCCTGGGCAACACGGTAAAACTCCGTCTCTACTAAAATACAAAAAAAAAATAGCCAGGTGCAGCGGCATGAACCTTTAGTCCCAGCTACTCTGGAGGCTGAGGCAGGAGAATTGCTTGAACCCAGGAGGCAGAGGTTGCAGTGAGCCAAAATCGTGCCACTGCACTCCAGCCTGGGTGCCAGAGCGAGATGCCATCTCAAAAAACAAATTTGCTATATTAGTTTTTTTAAGAACTAGATTGGATAGAGCACCTGCTCCCTGCCAAGCACTTGGCCACATTCTGGGGACAAACATGAGTAAAATCTGTCCCAGACTTGAAGGTAAATGGGGCCTGGTGCAGTGGTTCACATCTGTAATTCCAGCACGCTGGGAGGCCAAGGTGGGTGAATCACTTGAGCTCAGGAGTCTGAAACCAGCCTGGCCAACATGTAGAAACCCCATCTTAATTAATTAATTAATTAGTTTTTATTTTTTATTTTATTTTTTTTTTTTGAGACAGAGTCTCTCTCTGTAGGCCAGGCGGGAGTGTAATGGCATGATCTCGGCTCACTGCAACCTCCACCTCCCGGGTTCAAGCAATTCTCCTGTCTCAGCCTCCTGAGTAGCTGGGGCTACAGGCACACACCACCATGCCCAGCTACTTTTTGTATTTTTAGTGGAGATGGGGTTTTACCATGTTGGCCAGGATGGTCTCGATCTCCTGACCTCGTGATCCGCCAGCCTAAGCCTCCCAAAGTGCTGGGATTACAGGTGTGAGCCACCGTGCCCAGCCCCTGTCTTTACTAAAAATATAAAACATTAGCTGGGTGTGGTGGCATGTACCTGTGGTCCCAGCTCATTGGGAGCCTGAGGTGGGAGGATCACTTGAGCCCGGGAGGTCAAACCTGCAATGAGCCAAGATTGTGCAACTGTCCTCCAGCCTGGGTGACAAAGCAAGATTCTGTCTCAAAAAGAAAGAAAGAAAGTAAATGGGCAGTGCAAATTGTATGTAATTGTATGTGATTGTATGTGATTATATGTGATTGTATGTGACTGTATGTAATTGGGCATGAATTTATTTCCAACGTACACATTTAAGATGCTCTTTTACCAGATGTTCTCCTATCCAGGTAGACTGTGTTCTGTCAAAAGTGTGCACACGCGTGCCCAGGTATGTGCATATGTGTGTGTGAGTGCGTGCGTGTATGAGACCCACCTGCCGGCCCCCTGGCCCCATCTTCGAAAACCACCATCCGATCTCATCAGAGGGAGACAGGAGTGAATCAGGCTTGAGCAGCCCGCGTCTTAATTTTCAGGCTTTCTTGAAACAAACTCTGGGTAATGATACTGAATGACTGGACTGTTTAATTAGTTTAAGATATTAGTTTAATTAGCTTAAGATAATGTTAATTCAACAAGATTTAAAAATCAAGTCTTTTGGCCAGGTGCAGTGACTCATACCTGTAATCCCAGCACTTTGGGAGGCCAAGGCAGGCAGATCACCTGAGGTCAGGAATTTGAGACCAGCCTGGCCAACATAGTGAAACCCCGTCTCTACAAAAATACAAAAATTAGCCGGGAAGCACCCACCCACTGTGTACTAGGCTCTGTCCCAGTGCTGGGGGATACATGGGTGACCCTGCATTCCCCATGATCCCTGGAGCTGAGATTCTAGCGGATTTGCGCACGGCCAGACAGGTGAGAGGCTGAGCAAGGTTTCTGGTTGCCAGCGCACATGGTCTGGGCTCCGCCCACACACTTGCTCTCTCACATACACACACTTACATTCTCTCCCTCCCTCTGCCTCTCTCTCTCTCCCCCCCCCACCATGTCATTCCAATTCAATGTGAATTGTAGAGATAGAGATCATTCTGAGAATAGAAAAAATCCTGTTGATGGGTCTACTCCTTAGAGGCTGAGTCTGGAGGACATAGGTGGGGACAAATCCTCAAAACCTCCTGCAAAGCCATTCAAAGTCCCAGCAGCAGAGAGGACGTCTCTGGCCGAAGGGATGAAGCCCCAAGCACCTTCCCCATTTGCTGTCAGCTCCTTCCCTTGTCAGAGAGAGCGTCTGCTGGTGCCAGCCCTGGCCCCTGGCTGCCGGAGTCCTGGACTTGCCTCAGGCTCGTGCAGACATTCTCAGGAATGATTCTGCACTGGAGGCAGAGGAAGCTCTGGCGAGGAGCACGGCAGAGAGCACTTTCTGGTGGCAGAGCCTTGGCTGGCACCCCTAGCACAGTGGGGGAACAGCCCACACCTCTGCTGGCCCCTGCACACTGGCAAGAGACTCTTGGAAGTTAGGGCTGTTGATGTGTTGATGCCGGCAAAGAGGGAGCTGTTAGGGCCTCCCTAGGAAACACGGGGCCCGTGTGCCATGTCCATCTCACTCACTTCCTCTCTGCACCTCAGGCTGCAGATTGGTACATTGGTCACCGGAGGGAGTGCAGAGGCTTATCAGATGCAGCCCTTGCCCTCAAAGCATCTCTCTTCAGCTGCTCCATGGGGAAGTGGATTTGTACAAGTCACAGGAAGCAAAGTCGATGGTGATGCAGCCCTGAGTCTCAAAATTTACACATCTGACATGAAGGGCAAAGTGACTCCAGCTCTGGCTTCAGGGTCAGACACAAGGTTCCAGTTACCAGCCATGTGACCTTAGACTCCGGACCTCAGTCTCCTCATCTGCAAATGAGGTTCCTAGCATCTATTATTATCTGTTAACATGCTTTAAAAATGTTTACCCAAGGGCTGGGCACAGTGACTCACTCCTGTAATCCCAGCACTTTGGGAGGTCAAGGCGGGTGAAATATCTGAGGTCAGGAGTTCAAGACCAGCCTTACCAACATAGTGAAACGCCATCTCAACTAAAAATGCAAAAAATTAGCCGGACATGGTGGCAAGCACCTGTAATCCCAGCTACTCAGGAGACTGAGGCAGGAGAATCACTTGAACCCAGGAGGCAGAGGTTGCAGTGAGCCCAGATTATGCCATTGCACTTCAGCCTGAGCGACAAAGTGAGACTCCATGTCAAAAAAAAAAAAAGTTTATCCACACCACAATACAGGGTTTATCCGATGAGTAGGTATTCAGTAAGTGCTTATCACATGCATGTTCTCAGGAACGCACCTCTGTGTTGACTTTGCTCCTCCCATCAAAGCTCTTGTTATGTACAGAAACCTTCTCATCCACCACTGCCTCCACTTCACTGGCCTGTGAGCTTCTGAAAGACAAGGGTCACATCTGAGTTTTTTCTGCATTCCCCTTTCTTAAGACAGTGCACAGTAGGCACTTGGGACAAGGAGAAGGGGGATAAAGGTTGAGGGGCTAAGGGTGAACAGAGGGTAGATGGACTGATCAGTGGATTAAGGGCTACATGAATGAATGGATGCATCAGTGAGCAAAGAAATGAAGTGGACAAAGAGAGGGATGGATGAATGCGTGGGTAAGTGGGTAGATGGATGGGTGGGTGGGTGGATGGATGGATGGATGAGTAGGTGAATAAGTGGATTAGTGGAAGCTGGATGAATAAATATAAAAATAGTGGATGCACAAGTGGATGGATAGATGGATGGATGGTGGGTGGATGGATGGGTAAATGGATGGTTGGGTGGCTGGGTGGATGGATGGATGCATGAGTGAAGGATGGATGGATCGATGGGTAGATGGATGGGTGGTGGGGTGGGTAGGGGGGTAGGTGGATAGATGGATGGACAGATGGATGGGTGGGTGGGTGGGTGGATGGATGGATGGGAAGATAGATTAATGGATGGGTGGATGGGTGGGTGGGTGGATGGATGAATGGATGGATGAAGGGTGGGTGGATGGATAGGTGGATGGGTGGGTGGGTGGATAGATGGATGAATGGACAGATGGGTAGATGGATGGTAGATAGATGAAAAGATGAGTGGATGGATGAAGGATGGGTGGATGGATGGGGTAGATGGATGGATGGATACATTAATAGATGGTAGATGGGTGGATAGATGGATGGATGGGTGAAGGATGGGTGGACGGATGGGTGGGTGGATGGATGGATGGGTGGGTGGATGGGTAGATAGATGAATGGGTGGATAGATGAACAGATGGGTGGATGGGTGGGTGGATGGATGGATGGGTGGGTAGATGGGTAGATGGATGGATGGGTGGATGAATGGATGGATGGATGAATGGGTGGGTGGGTAGATGGGTAGATGGATGGATGGGTGGATGAATGGATGGATGGATGAATGGGTGGGTGGGTAGATGGGTAGATGGATGGATGGATGGATGATGGATGGATAGATGATTGGTTGATAGATGGATGGGTGGGTAGATGGATGAATAGATGGATGGATGAGTGGGTGGATGGGTGGATAGATGGGTGGGTGGACGGATGAATGGGCAGATGGGTGGATGGGTAGATGGATGGGTAGATAGATGAATAGATAAGTGTATGGAAAAGGAATAAAGGGGTAAAGGATGCACACAGGCTGGCATGGATGTTCATATATGAATGAATTATAAGATGGGGTTTGGGAAGGAGGAAAAGCAGGCCAGTTCTGTATACAGAAAAATAATTTGAGACCTCTTTCATTGAGATGCCTCCAACCAAAGATATCCCCAAGGAATACAGGGAATAGAAAGTCAGCCTTTCCCAAGAGGGTTCCTCATGACAAATGCACTCCAGAACTCGGGAGGAACTCCTGTGTGATACAAGAGACATTTTAAACTCTCTTTCTCTGATCGTCCTGAATTGATCTTTCTCTGACATCCCAAGGCAGCATGCTACAAATTAGCCCAAACGTTGGCCTCTTGTTTATTCCGAATTTTTCAAACCCGTAAGCTGAGTTTTCTATTATGTCCTCGCATTCATGCAGGTTATCTCATGTGATCCTCACAACTTGGAGGGGTAGGCATCCTTTGCCCATTTCACCGATGAGGAAACTGAGGCTCAGAGCTGTTACAGAAGCAAGCCACCAATAATCCGAAGTGCCAGTTTCCTATCTTTTCCTACCCAGGCTCCTAGTTCTCAAGAGACTCGGTCATCTGTTTTGTGGGCTTGCAAACTGGTTTTTAAAAAGTCCTTGGTACAAGTCTGGTTAAACTGTGCACATCTGGAGGAGCTGGCAGTGTTTGCAGAGGAAACTTGCTAAATCTTGGCAGGATATCCCTCTCAGATGGCAGGGGCTGTTCTTGAGACCTGAGATGGCTCTCCAGCCAGAATGTGTCTGGTCAACCGTCTTCCATGGCCGTGGGAAGTTCCTGAAGCCAGGGTGGCCTCTGGGCCCCCCAGGCCTGAATTCCAAGGGCTGGGATTTCATGTCCACAAGGGCCCTTCAGCTGGAACGACTTAATTATCCATGCACGTGCAGATTACTCCAAGTGTGGTGATCCACTTTCCGGCCTCCTGGCTTGTCAGGAAATGGTGCACTTACTTTTGCCAGCCGACTCAGCCCCCAGGGACTTCTCTGGCTTGGACAATGGCTATGCTCTTAGAGCTCCAAGTAGCCCCTGGCCTGCCTTGTCCCTGGGACTTGCTGGACAGCTGCCAAGAGTCATGACTGATGCATGGCCGCACACTCAAGGGCTCTGCTGCCAGGCGACAGCCGTTGTCTGGGCAACAGGAGAGTCCAGCTGTGGGCATGCGTTCCCCAGAGCTCCCTGCCCCCCTCTGCCTATCCATTAAGCGCTTCTTGAGCAGGCTGGGCGTCAATTTGCCTCTGTGAGTGGGGAGAGCAGGGCTTTGTATTTTCACGCTGAAAATCACTGTCTCTCCTGGAAGAAGGAGAAACAGGTAGCCGTTGAGAGTAACGAGATGTCAGTGTATTCGGAACAGAACCGCTCAGTCTTCAATTTTGGCCTTATCTTGTCAAGGTCCTGTAGCCCAATCCCAAATTTCCAAGCTCTCTGGCCTGGTATCAGTCTTGTCCTTGGTGGTGCAGGAGGCAGGGTACGCCAAAAGACAGACGGGCCCGAGCCTGCCGCCCACTGCAGGTAAGAAGCCCACCTCGGCGTGTCCTTCCTGAGGCCTGTGTCTTCGTGGTGGGCTGGGGACAGAGACGGGTTTTTGTGTAATTGTTCAGTGCATGGGGTCAGTGTTTCTGTACAGGATACACAAGGTGTGGGACTTTACGTACTAAATTGGATGCCGAGAAATGTCAGCATGGCCTTGTGTGATTTATGTGCTCATTCTTGGCTGGAGGTGTCAGCCCAGCTGGGTGACAGCCTCCCCCAAAAAAAGGCGAATGGAAAATCCAGACGCTTCATCGCTCAGCTCCAGATAGTATTCTTGGTAAAGGGACTGTTGCGAGATGGACTTTCGCTTGTTCTGGTTCACTGAGTCCATTTCTGGTTGTGTTTTGTAATTTTGTCATTTCCTGACCGCTCTTCGTGGACATCTTCCAGTAGCAGAACTCATCACCATTTTGCAGTTTGCCAGCAGCCGTTAGCCAGGTGGGGCAGACTTCAGCCAGGGAAGGACTTCAGACTCAGAAGGCCTGGCTCATGTTGGCCTCTGGTGCCCACACATCCGTGACCTTGTGTGAGGCATGCCACGTCCCTGAGCCTCAGTCTCCCAATCTGTGAGATGGTGTGAAGCCCCTTCCTGCGGGAGTGGGTGGGGTAGGCATTGGTGTATGCAGAGCCCCTCACCCAGGTCAGACACGTTGACCTCCCACGACTGAGACTTTGTGTTAGGTGGGAGGTTTTTAAAATGCATGTTCTCAAAAGGCCAAGTAGGCTGGGCACGGTGCCTCAAGCCTGTAATCCTAGCACTTTGGGAGGCTGAGGCATGTGAATTACTTGAGAACTTGGTCAAGAGTTCAAGACCAGCCTGGCCAACATGGCAAAACTCTGTCTCTACCAGAAATACAAAACTTAGCCAGGCGTGGTGGCGCACACCTATAATCCCAGCTTCCCTGGGTAGCTGAGGCAGGAGAATCGCTTGAACCCAGGAGGCGGACATTGCAGTGAGCCGAGATTGCACCACTGCACTCCAGCCTGGGCGACAACAGAGTGGGACTCCGTCTCGAAAAACAAAACAAAACAAAATCAAACGCCACATGGCTACATCTGCAAACGTGACTTTGCTCTGTGTGGGTGTTTGGCTGGAACTGAAATCGGGCCTCACTTCACACTCCTGTTGCTATCTCTCCCCCAGGCAGGTTTTCTGGGGTCCTCGTCCAGCTCACCCTGTTCCTTGCCCCTTGAAAGGCACTCGTACGACTGACCTTCTCTTTGATTTTTCATTTTTGAGCATAACTGTAACGTGGGAAATTGTGATGTGGAAGCCCATAATAAGTGGTGTGTTGCCTTTACAAACTGATTTTCCCTTCCAGCTGCAAGGCGATCTGATGGGGAGGATGGAAGCTTCGACCAGGATAGCAGGAAGGTAATGCCAGGGAGCAGAGCTGACCTAGAGCAGCCTTGCTCAGAAAGAAAGCGGTTTTGTGGGGGGCTTCTCCAGTGGGGGACTTCGGAATCTTTCTCTGACATTCTGTTCCTTAGGGACCCTGCAAGGCCAAAAGCAAGAGGCCCTTCCATCAGTTTCCTTCTTACATTTAGGACGCACACATCTTCTACCAAGTCCTAGCTATGTACCCGTGTGGCTTGGTTATGGTTCTGTGACTAAAGAGATGTGTGCCATGAAAGGGAAATAAACCAGACTGTGTCCCTGGGGCATCCACTAGTCTAGAACATTTCAGCAGGTGTTTTTCATAAAGGGCCGGAGAGTAAATACTTCTGGCTTTGTGGGCTGCACCATCTCCAGTGCAGCCACCGAACTCTGTGAGCGCAGCCAGAGCTGAGTCATGAACGGGCATCTCCGTGTTCCAGCAACATGCTCACTACAAAAGCAGGCTGTGGGTCGGGCGTGGCGCTTGGGCTGCGTTCAGCCTCCCTGGCTCCCTTCACCTGCGGTAGGGCTGGAAAGCAGCGCTGTGTGTGGGAAGAGCCCAAGGCTGGACTTGGCAGCCTCCCTCGTTCTTCCCATGAGGATCCCTGCGGGTCCCTGGCCTCCCAGAGCCTGGACGGCTGTGTCCCTAAGATGGGGCAGCTCCCTTTCCCGTAGATGCTTTGTGTTCCTGTACAGTGTCTGGATAGGTCTCACTCAGCAGCGAGATTTTTATTGAAAGCTGCATTTCTCACGTATTGAATTTTCTCACGGGGGGTCAGCTCATAGGTTAAAAGCAAGGAAGCTGGCCGGGCGCAGTGGCTCACGCCTGTAATCCCAGCACTCTGGGAGGCCAGTGTGGGCGGATCATGAGGTCAAGAGATCAAGATCATCCTGGCCAACATGGTGGAACTCCATCTCTACTAAAAATATAAAAATTAGCCTGGCGTGGTGGCACACGCCTGTAGTCCCAGCTACTCAGGAGCCTGAGGCAGGAGAATCACTTGAACCCGGGAGGTGGAGGTTACAGAGATCACACGACTGCACTCTAGCCTGGGCAACAAGAGCGAAACTCCGTCTCAAAAAAAAAAAAAAAGAAAAAGGAAAGAAGCTACAACAAAGCTCCAGTGAGATGTTTCCACCCCTGCAGATGACCTTGAAATCCACATGACTTTGTTTTTTCCTTCAGCAGAAGAGCAGCTGGCTGACGCTCAAGGGGGAGGCAGACACGAGGACCAACTCTCCAGACCTGGACAGCCAGTCCTTGTCCCACAGCAGCGGGACCGACAGAGACCCTCTCCACCGGATGCCAGGGGACAGCTGTCACTCACGTGAGTGGTTCTTTTGAAGAAGGAGCTGTGATGTGCACAAAAGGCCTTGCAGCAAAGGGGCCCCGTAACTCAGAGCAATCCCCCCCAGATCTAAGCCTTGCCTGTTGAAAAGTGTAAGAGCAAGCCAGCAAATCTAAGCGCCGACTGGATGGAAAACGGGGCTCTTGCAGTTGGCCAACTTGGCCGTCCCCGCGCCAGTGTGCTAGCAGGGGTCACGCCTGCGTGTCCCCTCACAGCTCTCCAGGGCCTTCGAGAATGCAGAAAGCCAGATCTGCTCCTGGGCTGTTCGGGAGAAAGGCATCCGGGCTGACGGGTGGAAGTCAGGGCCTATTCCCTCCAGAGCAGACATGGGCATGGTCCGGCTGATGAGTGCAGACTTGGAGTTGGTGACAGAGCACTGTCCCTGTCCCCTGCGACTCATCCTGAACAAGGCACGGCCTCAGGCCTCACAGGGAGGCAGGGATGGCATCTGCCTGACCCTAGCGGTGTTATGAAGACTGAATCGGGAGTGATTTTCAGAGAACTCCAGATAATGGGGCTGTTTGCCTCCAGCCGCTGTGAATCACAGGTGAAAACCAGTAGCAAGCGCGGCCAGATTCACTCAGCGCCTCCCAGAAGGGTCTCAGCCGGGCTGGGGGCAGTTTTCTCTGGGCAAGGTTTGGGCTTAGCTTGGAGGCAGGGGCCGGGAGGTGTGAGAGCAGGAAAGACCTGGCTTTGCAGTGAGGCAGACCCAAGTTCAAATTCGAGCTCACCACTGACCAACCGTGTGACAGGGGCAGGGTGGAACTGGGTACACGTGTGGCACTCAGCCAGCCATAGTAGATGCTCAGTAAACGGAAACTGCTTCTCATCCTCATCCTCATCCTCATGCCTGGAAACTGTAAACAGTCTTACTTAACAGCATAAGTAGAAAAGTGTTTCAGTGTGACGCAGAAGCTTGGAGACTGTAATGCGTTAAAGAATAAGCTTTCCACAAAGAAAGGTGTGTGGCTTGCGTATGGTCTCTGTAAGCAGGTGTCTGTGTACCCCACGGGCCTCTGTCCCCACCTGGGGTGCAGCTTTGTAAATATCAGGATCCCAGAGGCTGGGCACAAGGCTGATGTCGCCATAGGAGAGCCACCTCCCAAAAACATCCCCCAGAGGGAGAGGGGGCTCTCCCCAGATGGCAGCCTGTTCCTTCCGGAGGAACTGCCCATTTCATCTGCAGGCAGGACAGGGGGGCTACGGGGCTGCTCCACGTATGCCTGCCTGTGCCCCCATGGGCAGCTGCCTGCCTGTGCCCCGGTCCCTCTCTCTTGGGTCCCAGGAATCCCTGCCCCCGGCTGGTACAGCGCTTGCCTGTGGGCCAGGGAACATTGGCCTGGCTCGAGGCCCCTCTACCCTGCACTCACGTGTCCTGATTTGGTTGTGTTTGGAAGGGGAGCTCGTCTTATACCAGCTCAGCAGCTTCCCCAGCACCCTCCCCACCTTGCCCAGTGTCCCGGCATCAAGGCGTTGGCCCTGGCTCTGGGAACCAGGAAATCAGTGTTTGGGGATCTCAAGGTGGCATCATTCAGCCTTCAGTCCTTCCCTTCCAGGTGGCCGGCAGAACTCTGCAAGGCTGGGGCCACACTCATGACCTCCCCCACTTGATGACCTACCCTCAGACTCTTCAGGGAGGCCAACTACTGTCCCCAGAATTTCCACTGACGTTTGTGGCCTGCCTGTGGCTCAGGACTGAGGGAGGAGGGGGGCTGTGTGGGAGAAGCCAGGCTAGAGCTGGGCTGCGCCCCGGGCCCCCTGGGCCCCTGAGAGGCTGTGTGACCTGCACATATGGCCTTCACCTCATGCACTGCTTCCTTGTTTAAGAATGCTGGAACATAGGTGCCCTGGAGTTGCTCCAGGAGTTCACAAGCCTGGCGGGGGGGCAGGCCCTGCGAGGCCCGGAAGCCATGGCAGGTGTGTGGGTGTGCTGGTCACTCAGCAGCCAGGGCCTGTGTCAGCCCTGCCCCTTGCCATCACGTTCTCCTTCCAGGCTGCCTGTGCAGACCCACGCAGGACGCAGCTGACTCCGTCCTGGCGTGCTGGGTCTGCAGGACTCCTATGGGCCGTGCTGAACTCACGAGTTCCCCGGGGGGGAGTTGTGCTCCAGCAGAGACGTGTGTCTTCCCCTTGCCATGCCTGCTTATGAGGATGTGGCTGTGCTGCTGTCCTTCCTGAGCTTTGTCCTGGCGTTCTGACGTCTCTGAGCATGAAACCCGCTGTGTCTAACCATTCCGATTGTGCCTTTATTTCCATCTCGATGGCATTGCCTTGTTTCCTGATTTGCATGGAAATGGCAGCGAGGACCCAGGCTGCCGGCTGTGCCTGGATCAGGTGAGCCTTGCCGTCTGCGGCCTCCTGAGGAATCCAGGCGGGAAGGGGGAGCACACGGAGATGGAGAGCTAGTCACTTTTTTCTCTCGGGGTTCTTTGATTCTCACCACGTAGCCCCTGACCTGAGTCCATGCGCACCAGTTCCATTTGCATACAGTGTTCACTGAACAGAGCGTTTGCACACAGCAAGGCCCGCCGCCCGTGCCTCGGGACGCCCATCCGTGGCGCCCAAGGAAGGTAGGATTGTGACACTCAACACAGTGGGCACTCAATAAATGTCTGTTGAATTGAAATGCGTTACATTCAACGGGTATTTATTGAGCACCCACTCTGTGCCAGACGCTGAGCGGGGCGCCGAGGGGGACAGAGAAGATGAGAGAAGCATGCAGGGAGCTGGGCGAGGCACAGATGCCGACAGAGTGAGTGCACGGGCATCTGCCGCCTGCCTGCCGGGTGCCACTGCGGCCTCACAAGGGCCAGGTCACAAACTCGTGTCACCCACAACACCATCTGCACATCTCACCCGGGACTGAAGCCATCATTCAGTCATTCATCCATCCCTCCACCAAATACTTACTGAGCACCTACTATGCGCTGGACTTGGTGCTAGGCAGTGGAGAGGCAGTGGTGAGCATGGCCCAGTCCCCGTTCCCCAGCAGGGAAACCAGAGGACAAACAGCGGTGACAAGCCAGGGAGCCATCTCCACCCCATTAGTTCCCAGCGGGCACCACCACCCCTCCAAAGAGGGTGTCATATTGAAATCTCTGTATTATTGTAGACTATTTTTCTGTTCCTTTTTATATTACACATAGGGCTTTATGTGGACTACGTGCAGAGTAGTTTATATTGTCGGTGAACCTGATTTCTGCACAGGATGGGAGGCTACGGATTTTTTGTTATAAGAAGTGTTATTGGATGAGGCTCGCTGCCCTGGGGGAGGAACACAAGGGGGTCCCCACGTCCTCCCCTCCCTGGCAACCCGGCCTGCTGCTGCTTGGGGTTCCACATTCCTAACCTCTTGAGGCCCCATCCTCCCTTTGAGGTCTTCCACATCCCACCCTTGGAGGTCAGAGGCATGTCAGCATAATATAAACCCCCACAGGCAGCTCGAGGCACAGCCCAGAGGACTCAGTGGCCCCTAGAAAGGACCCAGCACTTCCATAGGGAATAAGACCCTTTCTTCAAATGCCAGGACATGAGGCCCGTGGGAGCAGTGGGAGCGTGGGAGCCAAGGGTGGCTTGGCCAGGTGGGACAGGGGGTGAGGGAAGCTCTGAATTAACCACCGCGGCAGCACGGGGGGGGCCCCCCGTGGGGCGCTTCACCCCCAACCTACTAGGGCTTTGGCATTTTCTGTCCCCTTCTATGTGCCCCCTGGCTGTGGGACCGGGTGGAGCCCCATGTCCGGTGGGGAGGTGTTCGTGTCTGCCTGTCTCCCCCCGCTGCCTGGTCTCGGAACCTGCTGGGAGGGAGGGGGTAGGAGGCAGCGTCTCTGCGGCAGCCCTGTTCCTGCCAGCAGAAGGGAAGGCGGTGGGTGGGGGCCGGGGCAGAGGTGGCCTTCCTTCTTTCCCCTTTTATTCCTCTGGAGTTGCAAGGTGGGGGCAGAAAAGTTCTTCTCACATTCCTTAGTCCATGGTTGAAGGAAGAGACTCCCTGATGTGCTACCTGTCAGTCTTCTGAGAGTATCTGGTGGGACAGGCAGGGCGCGTGGCTCAGGCTTAGAGATGTGAGACCCCCTAGGGGTGGAATCCTCAAACATCAGAACTGGAAGAAGAGGGCCAGGCGCAGTGGCTCACGCCTATAATCCCAGCACTTTGGGAGGCCTAGGCGGGTGGGTCACCTGAGGTCAGGAGTTAGAGACCAGCCTGACCAACATGGTGAAACCCTGTCTCTACTAAATACGAAAAATTAGCCAGGCATGGTGGAGGATGCTTGTAATCCCAGCTACTTGAGAGGCTGAGGCAGGAGGATTGCTTGAACCTGGGGGGCAGAGGTTGCAGTGAGCCAAGATTGCGCCTTTGCAGTCTAGCCTGGGGGACAGAGCGAGACTCTGTCTCAAAAAATAATAATATAATAAAAAAGAACTGGAAGAAGAGCATAGCAGCCCAGAGACAGTGGGTGGGAGCTGCCAGTCAACAGATGCAGGCGATCCCCAGCTTCCGACCTGGGACTGTGTGTCTTTATACTGGAGTGAAAGCCACGTACATTGGGTAGAAAGCATATCTGCAGGACCCACACACCCACTGCTTCTTACCCGCAGTACAGCATTCAGTGAATGAACAAGCCAGTCAGCCCCTTGTGATGCACCAGGCTGTGCGTGAGAGGACTTTGCCTGGCCGAAGGCTAACGCTGGTTTCCAAGCATGTTAAAGCAGGCTGGCTAAGCCGTGATGTTGTTAGGTGCATTCAGTGCGTTTTCAACTTAGGATCTTTTTATCTTACCGGGTTTATGGGATGTGTTGAGCCTATGGTGAGCCAAGGGGCATCTGACTGTATTTTGAGTGCTTGCTGTGTTCCGGCGCTGTTCTGGATGCCGGGGGACAAGCAGAGGCCAAACAGACAAAGTTCCCCTGCCTGGGGGAGCCAACATTCTGGTGGGGGCGGGGAGACACAGAAACAAGCTGAAAGTGAGTTATATCAGTGCCCTGTGCTAAGAGAGACAGAGACGGCTTGGGGAAGGGTGCACTGTCAAATGCAGTAAGTAGTCAGGGCAGAGAGACAGTGCCTGGCACGGCTGGAAGTGGGTGTAGCCTTGAACAGGGTCAGTATATGGGGGAGGGCATTTCACCTCCCCAAGGGTGGAGGCCGGGCCATAGGTTGGAGGAACAGCGAGGGCCGTGTGTCGGGTCTGTGCACCCTTGGGAGGACCCAGGCCTGGCCTGACTCAGGGTTTAAGCAGCACAGCCAGCCAGGATGTGGGTATGGAGGCAGGAGCAGGATGGCCTTGGGAAACCAAGCCATCGAGGGTGGCGGGGGTGGGCTGCACCAGAAGCTGGCGGAGGCAGGCCGAGGTCCAGTCAGGAAAGGTCTGGAGGGCAGTGCCAGGGAGGGGGAGTCGGGACAACACCGGAACAAGGGGAGATGTTACGTTTTACATGTTTAAAGCAGCAGAAGGCAGCTGCACAGACGGTGGACCAGAGGCTGCTCTAGCCAGGGCGAGAGGAATTGTGGCGCCCACAAAAGCAGCTGGGGGCTCTGGGAGGATCTCACTGGCAGGGCCCGCGTGGAAGCAGCTCAGGAACCACGGGGTGCAGGGGTGACAGAATCAAGGAAGACGCTGGGTGGTTGTGGCGCAGGCTGGCAGAGGCACCTTTACTCAGAGATGGGGTGGGAACAGGTGGGTGTCTTCACATTGGCTTGGATTGCCTGAGACGTCCAGGCAGGGCTGCGAGGGGGCAGATGGAGCTCAGAGGAAAGAGCCAGGCTGGAGGCTCCCAGATGGGACTGGAACCGTGGGAGATGGTAGCCCCGGCCACTCCGACTGTGAGCACATGGCTGCGTCCTGAGTTTGCGTTCCTTTCTCAAGAGGGTCTGAGACCCAAATCTCCTGCCTGGCTGCAAGCCTGCTCCTTGTCAGCGTCCTCCCATCTCCTCATCTCAGCAAAATGCTGGGAGGAGAGAGAAGAAGAGAAAAAGCCTGCACGTACGTGTGCTGACAAGGGAGCAGGTGGGAAGGTGCCATCATGGGGCAGGAGACTCCATGAAGGAAGTGGGGAGGAGCACCCAGGAGGGAGGAAGGCAGGAGAGGGAGTGGGCCGGGGAAGCGGGGACAGGGGCAGCCAGCAGGGCTGATCCTGGGAAAAGGCGGGCAGGGACAGCTCAAGGAGGGCTGGGGACTTAGGCATGGGCACCTTGGTGTCCAGCAGGTGGCTGGAGTGTCCCTTCGTACAGAGGATATTAGGGAGGAGTGGCCAGCCGGGACCACAGTGATGGCCTTTCTGGAAGGCCTGGCCTCCTGCTGGGTGGGCAGGGTGCTCTCTGAGCCCCCAGAGAAAGCAGAGGGAGCTCTACAGGTCAGGGAGAGGTACCTGGTCCAGGAGAAGATGCTGCGGCTGGAGGTATACCCCACCCCAGGGACAGTGGCCCAGGCCAAGCATGCTGGGCTCCAGAGCCCTAGGGAGCAGCTGCCCCCACTGGGTTGGCTGGAGGCCACCTTTCAGCTAGAATCCCCATGCCTCCCCCGTGCCCAGCAGGCTCACCCACACCGAGGGACTGGGTAGGGTGTGGCCTCCCAGTCCTGCGGGTAGCAGCACAGGCCCCAGGTGGCCCCCTGTGTCCCTGTGGGAGCTCATGTTGTCTCACGGCCACAGGCCCAGGGCCTCCTCTGTCCGCCTCCAATGCTGCCTGGGCTCTGGAGAGCCCCACCCCACACTGGAGGCTCTGCCTCCCCCTCCCTAGTCCAGGCCTGGAGCACTGACCTATCACCTGTGTGCTTTTCTCCCCATGGACTCTTACTGCCTCGGAGCAGTGTGAGATTCCCATGCCTCCCGTTCCCAGGCGGTGGCCTTGCCATCTGTGCTTGTGGTTGGCCGTGTCTTCCCAAAGTCTCCAGGGACAGCTTCCTGACCAGCAGCCTTCCCTCTAGGGATCCAGCATTTGTTCTGTGGGGTGGGGGACAGGAAGGTGACCAGCCTGAATACAAAGCTGCAGAAGTGTCCAGGAGAGCATGTGAGGGGTCTCCAGAGACGCTGCCTGAGGGCGCTGGTCCACCCATGATTCAGTCCCAGCCTGTCACTTTCTGTGTGACCTTGGGCTCTATATGAGGGCACTGGTCCACCCACGATTCAATCTCAGCGTGTCACTTGCTGTGTGACCTTGGGTGCTGCATGAGGGTGCTGGTCCACCCATGATTCAATCTCAGCCCACTCCTTGCTGTGTGACCTTGGGCTCCGCATGAGGGCACTGGTCCACCCACGATTCAATCCCAGCCTGTCACTTGCTGTATGACCTTGGGCACAAGATAAACGTCTCTGAGTTTGAAATTCCCTCATCTGTAAGAACAGATATGATCCAGTCCTTCCAGGGAGCACATGGGGGTTGAGGAGCTTGCATGTGGGCACACGGGGGATCCTGCAGCCTGACCGTGAGGGCTGTTGAGGCTCAGCACCTCAATTCCATAAGCCAGGCCATGGCAAGGCCTCCGTGGCCACCTTGGCCCTGTCTCACTTGTTTCTGAAGTCTGCAGCTCAGACCAGCCAAGGGGCCTCGCATTCACTGATGCTGAGGAATGATGGGTGCCCGCCTTCCTCGGATGGAGACACCAAGGCTCAGAGAGGGGACCTGAAACTTGGGAACCATAGCCTCCAAACGACCAGGCCATACATGCTAAACCTAAACAGGGTGACAGCCCGCTCAAACAGAGGATTTAACACTTCACAAGATCAGTCTCCGAACATAATATCCAAAATGCCCAGATACTGCAGACAAATTGCCCATCACACCAAGAACCCTGGAGAGAAATGATGTGAGTGACAGTCAGCAGATACTAACCCTGAGAAGAACTGATGGTGGAATTGGCTGACAAGGATTTTAAGGCACCCATCATTACAGAATGCTTCAACAAGCAATTACAAATAGTTTAGAAACAGTGGCTGGTGAGGGGGCCTGAGGACCCGAGGAAAAACACAGCCACCCTGTATCTCCCACCCAGCAGCAGCAGGTGACCCCGGCTGGAGTCTGGAACACGTGATTACAGGCGACCCCTGGAGTCTAGAACACGCGATTACAGGCGACCCTTGGAGTCTAGAACACGCGATTACAGGCAACCCCTGGAGTCTAGAACACGCGATTACAGGCGACCCCTGGAGTCTAGAACACGCGATTACAGGCGACCCCGGCTGGAGTCTGGAACACACGATTACAGGCGACCCCTGGAGTCTAGAACACGCGATTACAGGCGACCCCTGGAGTCTAGAACACGCGATTACAGGCGACCCCTGGAGTCTAGAACACGCGATTACAGGCGACCCCGGCTGGAGTCTAGAACACGCGATTACAGGTGACCCCTGGAGTCTAGAACACGCGATTACAGGCGACCCCTGGAGGCTAGAACACGCGATTACAGGCGACCCCGGCTGGAGTCTAGAACACGCGATTACAGGTGACCCCTGGAGTCTAGAACACGCGATTACAGGCGACCCCTGGAGGCTAGAACACGCGATTACAGGCGACCCCGGCTGGAGTCTAGAACACGCGATTACAGGTGACCCCTGGAGTCTAGAACACGCGATTACAGGCGACCCCTGGAGTCTAGAACACGCGATTACAGGCGACCCCTGGAGGCTAGAACACGCGATTACAGGTGACCCCTGGAGTCTAGAACACGCGATTACAGGCGACCCCTGGAGGCTAGAACACGCGATTACAGGCGACCCCGGCTGGAGTCTAGAACACGCGATTACAGGTGACCCCTGGAGTCTAGAACACGCGATTACAGGCGACCCCTGGAGTCTAGAACACGCGATTACAGGTGACCCCTGGAGTCTAGAACACGCGATTACAGGCGACCCCTGGAGGCTAGAACACGCGATTACAGGCGACCCCGGCTGGAGTCTAGAACACGCGATTACAGGTGACCCCTGGAGTCTAGAACACGCGATTACAGGCGACCCCTGGAGGCTAGAACACGCGATTACAGGCGACCCCGGCTGGAGTCTAGAACACGCGATTACAGGTGACCCCTGGAGTCTAGAACACGCGATTACAGGCGACCCCTGGAGGCTAGAACACGCTATTACAGGCGACCCCGGCTGGAGTCTAGAACACGCGATTACAGGTGACCCCTGGAGTCTAGAACACGCGATTACAGGCGACCCCAGCTGGAGTCTAAAACATGCGATTACAAATACTTTTGAAACTGAAAAGAAAGTCTCACCAAAGAAATATAAGCTATAACAAATGGAAATTATAGAACTGAAAAAATAACCAAAATTAAAAATTCACTGGATGGGTTCAATCACAGAAAACCCAAGTATGACAGAGGAGAGAATCCATGAACTTGATAGAACAGAAATTATCCAATATGAACAAAAAAGAGACGTAGGGGAAAAAATGGGCGGAGCCTCAGGGACCTGTGGGACAATATTTGTTTCATTTGATTCCTAGAAAGAGAGGAGAAGGAAAATGGGTTTGAAAAAGTATTCAAAGAAATAATGGCTGAAAACCCAACAATTTTGACAAAAGAAAGACATAAACCTACAAGTTCCAGAAACCAAGGGAGCCCCAAAGAGGATAAACCCCAAAAATCTTCACCAAGAAACATCATAATTAAATTTCTGAAAATTAAGCAGGAAGAAAAAAATGTTGAAAGTAACCAGAGAGAAAACAGAGGGGAAACATCAATTGGAGTGATAGCAGATTTCCCGTCACAAACCACCGAGGCCAGCAGGAAGCACCCTGATGTCTTCCATGCACTGAAAGAACAGAACTGTCCGCGTGAATCCTAGGTTCAGTGAAATACCCTGCAGACCTACCCTTAATGAATCTTCTCCTAACAGAAAGGAAATGATAAGAGAAGAAGGCTTGGAACTTCGGAAAGGAAAGATCATTGGAATAGGTAAAACCAGGGATGAAGTGTAATAGACAGCCCTCTTCTTGGAAAGAATCACATTCTTAAATCACATTTGATGGTTGAAGCAAAATTTCTAGCACCATCTGATATGGATGCTCAAAGGAAATTCAAGACATACCTGAGACAATTGTAGTTTCCGGGTGGGGAGGATAAGATGGCCTCCGTGGAAGCAAGGTCCAGCCTGCATGTGAAGCGGTTAAAAGTCAAGGCCGCACACAGCGGCTCACTCCTGTAATCTCAGCGTTTTGGGAGGCCGAGCTGGGCAGATCACGAGGTCAGGATTTCAAGACCATCTGGGCCAACATGGTGTTACTCCATCTCTACTAAAAATACAAAAATTAGCTGGGCGTGGTGGCGCACGCCTGTAGTCCCAGCTACTTGGGAGGCTGAGGCAGGAGAATCACTTGAGCCAGGAGTCAGAGTTTGCAGTGAGCCGAGTTCACGCCCCTGCACTCCCGCCTGGCAACAGAGCAAGATTCCATCTCAAAAAAAAAAAAGTAGAGACCCATCGGCAGCAGCCTGGGCACTGGGAACCTCGCACACTGTCCAGGCAACTCCAGGGACAGGCAGGTGAAGGCCCTCGGGCCTCAGAGGGGTGCAGGACACCCCCAGGGTGTTCTCTGTTCTCGAGGCCGTAGGTCAGTGTACATCAGAATGGTCTGGAAGCCATGTAAAAACATGGATCCCTGGACCCCAGCCCCAGAATTCTGACACGGAGGTCTGGGGTGATGCCCAGTACTTTGCATTTCTGACAAGTTCCCTGGCTAGGTTGGGACTGCTAGCTGGGGATGCCAATTTGAGAAGCACCGCTCTGGCACCACTGCTGATAAGGCGCTCCTGCTGCAGCTGGAAGGGCCCTCGGGACCCCAGAGCATGCCTGACTCTGGGCATGAAGGAGGAAGCAGGTGTCTCCTGGAGGAACCCAGGATTGCAAGGCAGGAGGCCTCTTCTGGCGTCCCGGGGCTGCCACTACCCGGCTGGGTGACCTCAGGCAGGTTCCTGCATGTCTCTGGGTCCCGACTCCCCCTTCTGTGACATGAGAAGAGCCGGCTAGGCCATTCACCTGGGGGTGCCTTGGAGGGGCTGGGAGGAGGAGGAATAGCCCCAGGGGTCTGCCCCCACCCCTCTCCCCCACCTCTGTCTTCCCAGCTCCTCATTTGCCTGTTTTGCATGTTGGAGTTCACGTAAGAGCTCTCGTGTCAAGGGAGTTCCTCTGCTAAGAGAAGTTTGAGGACCTTGGTCTTGATGTTTGAAAGGCCTTCCTGACCCACATATAGAACCTTTCCACTGGCTATCCCATGGCAAACAAGTCCCCAGCTGAAGCTCCTCCCACAGGTCTCTCTGTGTCCCCATGTGACCTTCACGGAATTTCTTCTCTGTCCTCATTGAGTCTGTGAGGAACTCCCAAATTAAAGGGCCCCGGAGAAGCATCCTTTGCTCAGAAGCAAGGTCCCTGGAGTGGGCGGGCAGGCAGTTCTGTGCACAGAACCCACCTTGCGCCTGGAGGCACAGTCCTTCCTATAGACATGCAGCCTCGTGAGCACTGGAGGATGTGACCCACCTTCCCCTCAGAGGTCTCATGGGCAGCCTGCCAGCTCTCAGGAGTGAGTGTGGGCATCTGGCCCTGTACCTGGCTGGCCTGGGCCACTGGGACCCAGTACTGGGGCAGACACCCCCAGATGAGGCAGACGTGGCCCGTGCTCTTTAAGGCCCCACAGCCTAGTGGAAGGACGGACAGTTTAGGGACCTAGGACAGGTCTTTGAAGGATGCTTCCCTGAGTGTGGAGGGCCCTGCCCCTCCAGGGTCCAGGCTCTGCCCCTTCCTTTCCAGAACGTAACCACACCACCTCTGAGACAGGCAGGCACTCACTTCCTCCCGCCTCTCCCATCACATGGCATTGAAGAGGTTAATTGGGAGGTCTCAAACTCCCAGAAAACTCCCAGGCCCACCCCAGGCCAGCCAGGGACATGAGTGATGGAGGGAGCTGGGTAGGGGCTGGGAAAGGCCCGTCACTCCTGACAGCCCCGGTGAGCCTGCCCCACAGGGAATCCAGAGTTCATTGTCTCAGACCAGCCCTTTATTATTTCATGAGAAGCTAGAAATTTGGATTTTAATATGAAATCCCCCAATTGCAAGCAACCCAGGATTTTTTTCATTTATTTATTTATTTATTTTTATTTATTTTAGAGACAGGCTCTCGCTCTGTCTCCCAGGCTAGAGTGCAGTGGTGTGAGCATAGCTCACTGCAGCCTTGAACTCCTGGGCTGAAGGGACCCTCCCACCTCAGCCTCCCAAATAGCTGGGACCACAGGCATGCCCCGCCCCACCCTGCTGATTGCTTTTTGTGGAGTGGTCTTGCTATGTTGCCCAGCCTGGTCTTCAACTCCGGGCCTCAGGTGATTTTCCCACCTTGGCCTCCCAAAGTTCTAGGTTTCAGGCATGAGCCAACATGCCCAGCCAAGAAGTTTACTGAAATAAAATTCCCCTCCAGCCCCCATGTGCTTGTGGTGGGCCTCCATTTACCACCTCTGGCACAGGATGGCACAGCCCTGCTGTTCCTCTAGGGGTCCAGAGACTGCACCCCTTCCTGACTCTGCCCAAGTCCCATCTGTAAAGTTAGGGCCTTGGCCCAGGTACCAGGTGATGCCCAGGCCCAAACCTGTCACTGAACACAGGAACCAGCTGGGCTGGGGGTCTGTGGTGTTTGTGGTGTCATGGGCAAGCTTGGGACATGACCCCTCCACAGCTCCTCCTTGGTCAGTGCCCTGGGGACAGAGGTCACCACAGAGGCAGGGCATGGTCTTCAGGGGGCCTCCCCTGTGTCACTTGCTCAGCCTTGCCCAACCCGGTGGGAAGCCCCCCCAGGGCTGCACCCCCCCTCGCTGCACCGAGTCTGCGCGCGTGACAAAGCTGTGCTGTGTCTGTTTCAGGATTCCCCTATTCCAAATCTGACCCTCTCCCAGGACATGGAAAGAATGGCTTGGACCACCGGGTAGGTATTGACCCCTCCCTGGCCATGGGGTACTAACGATCACTGTGAGGCTGAGCACGCTTCCCACAGCTTCTTGACCACACAGCAGGAGGAGAGGCCCCGGGGACCCTGCGCCCACCTGCCTCTGCCTGATGCCCCGCCCAGGGGCTGCTGCTGCCACCACCGCTTTTTCCCTACTAGGACTGGACCAGGCCTGGGCAACACCCTCCCCACCCCCACCTCCCTGCCCCGGCCCCAGGGAAACCTCAGTGCATGGGAGCAGGGGGAGACAAGGGCCACCCCAGAGTGATCAGGCCCAGCTCCAAGAAGCCCCTCCTCAACCTCTTCCTCCTCCTGTGACACAGAGCCTGATAATTTCAAGGGCTGTTGCATTTGGTGAGCCAGTGTGGGCCAAGTGCCCACCTCCTTGTCTGGGATGCCCTGGCCTTCACTGCTATTAACGTTACCATGATTACCCCAAGTAATCCTTAGCTGTTACTTGAGACTGCACGGAGACTGGATAAACTCACAGTCAGGCGGTTTGGCTGCCCCCAGCTGAAGGCCGGTGCCATCTCCTGCCCTGAGCTGAAGCCTGGTGCCATCTCCTGCCCTGAGTTTTTTAATTCTTGGGGCATCTGAATATGATTCCAGACAATCTGGGGGCTGGTTGCCTTGCAAAGGGGCCAGGCCCCAGGCCCCAGGGCAGTTAATGCCTTAGGAAGAGTTGCTCATGTTTGTTCCTCTGCCCACAGTGTCACGAGGTCCCCAGTGAGGATCCCTGCGGTGGGGCAGGCTTGCTGGTCACAGACCCCCTGGCACGCGTGCACACACGCACATACGCACACACACACACACACACACACACACAGCCCAGGGGTCTCCCCATTGACCAAGGCAGCCTCATCCTAGTCTGGAAATTCTTCCATACACAAAGGCAATTCACCTCTCAACAGAGGCCACTAAAAGCTGACCCCCATCCTTGTTGCACCGGAGCAGCCTGAGCTGTGTGTGACCCCAGGATGGCGTTCCCCAGCCAGGTTCTCTCCCCCGGGCTCGAGGCCACAGGACAGCATCTCCAGAGGCCGTGGGTATCCTCTGGGTCTGGCATGTATTCTCTGCTCTCCTTCAGGCTCTGTCAGACCCGCTGCCATGTGTTTGTCCAAGGCCCAGCCTCCCTGGATCTCCCCCAGCCCAGGCACCTCCGCATGGTTTGATTCTAGCGAACCCCAACCCCACCCCACAACCCTCTCTTCCCCGATTCTGGAATGGGCCAAATTGGGGACCATGCATGTGGCATGCTTCTTTGAATTTTCTGCAAAGGAATTCTCCACTGTTCATCTTCCACATGGAAAGCAGAGGAGATAAGAGAGCTGGACCAGTGTCCACAGGACTCCTACCCCACCAAGATGGGCAAATCCCTGAGCGCAGTGTGAGGGGTCCTGTGGGCGTGAGAAAACTGTCTAGATGTTCTCTTCTTGCTTGGGACAGCTGTTCTCTGACCCTGGGGCTAGTGAGTGCAGGGTTCACAGTCCAGACCAAGCCGGGTGTTCCACCACCCGAGTGAGGTCCTGGAGACTTCCCTCCACCCGAGCGAGGTCCTGGAGACTTTCCTCCACCTATACGGGAGAAAAGCAAGAGAACACGCGCCCTGCATTTGTAGTCTTGCGTCATTGGCGCCTGGGCTGTGCGTCCTCTGGGAAGATTCCTCTCTAGGCTCACATGCTAAAATGATGCGAATTCATGCCTCTCAGCATCTGCAGAGAAGGTCACGGTCTCCAAATGCTGCACTGCCTGAAAGAGTTTGAGAACAGCCGATCCAGACATTCTGGCAGAGACGGTCTTCACTCCCTGTCCTAGAACTATTGAGAGCAGAACCTCGAGCTTTATAGAATTAAGAACTAACCCTTCTGTGAATGTGTTTCTCCTGCAGACTAAGGGGTGGAAAGGAAAGCGTTGGCCCGTGTGCTCTCTGCATACGCTCGGAGAGCTGATACACAGAATCCGTTGTCACGTGGCCATCCTTAGCTTTTCACATTACTTATGGGGGAGATTGGTGAATATTATTAACGACTCTGCTTTGGGATTCTCTTTTCCCTACTAATGTTCTTCCTATTTGTTCACTCTTTTAAGACCTTTACGTGGTTTTCTGCCTGTTTCTCAGTGAGAAGGCCAGATACTTGATCTTTCACATGGCCAGCCTTTTGCAGGTGGCCCTGCTCAGCACCTGGACTCACGCCCTTCCCCCCGGAGACTCGCTGTGAGTGCGTGTCCGTGCCTTATTGCCGATGCCCTACAGTGCTGCTAAGTCATTTCCTAGGTCGTTTCTTGGTTTGCCTTTACTTCCAGAAAGGATTCTGGGGAGCCTCAAGCACAGATGCAGTGAGACCAAAATCTCATTAACACCAATCACTAAAGAGAGGAGGAAACTACAGGAGAAAATCACATCAAAAACAGACAAAAGTTTATGACATGAGAGGCGGGGTGCGGTGGCTCACCCCTGTAACCCCAGCACTTTGGGAGGCCGAGGAGGGCGGATCACTTGAGGTCAGGCGTTCCAGACCAGCCTTCCTCCCTGTCTCTACTAAAAATATAAAAATTAGCCAGGTGTGGTGAAGGCACCTAGAATCCCAGCTACTTGGGAGGCTGAGGCAGGAGAATTGCTTGAACCTGGGAGGTGGAGGTTGTAGTAAGCTGAGATCACGCCACTGCACTCCAGCCTGGGCAGCAGAGTGAGACTGCATCTCAAAAAATACATATATTACATGAGAAAAGCTGTCAAATCTTATCTCTGAGCTTCCTGGTGGCTGAGGTGTAGAGGCATTTATGGCCAATGATGCAGTCCTCCCTGTCTGATGGAAGAAGGGAAATTAGTTTGTCATGGGAGGCAAAGGCTTTCCTGGGTTTCTTCCAGAAGGATTTGTCACAAGGGCCCAGTGACCTAAAGCACAATATGTCCCAGAGGTCATTAAAATGTCCTAATAGCCAAACCTGCCACAGTGCCTAACCCATAGTAGATTAAAACCTACCCATGAAGTGAATAGAGCAACAGAGGCCGGCTGCCCCTCTCTCTGTGGATGAGGCAGTAATGATCTGACATGTCCACCTGTCTGTTATTCAGAGCGTGACCATGGGCGGCAGCAGGTCCTTGTGGTAGCTTGCTGGAGAAGTCCCCTTCTGAAAAAGCATGATGCCGAATGTGAAGAGACTGAGCTGTCCTATTAAAAGAAACTGTCAGATTGAATTTTTAAAATCAGATGTGCTGTCATATGAGGGCACATTTAAAAACTATTTTTAAAGGATAAGCAAAAGGATAAGAAAGATACTAAAATCGCAAAAGGCAATACTAATAGCAAGGTGAAAGTTAAAGCTGAAAGGAATTAATAAAGTTAATAGTATAAAAGGGGAATACGAATTCATGATAAAGGCATAATTTAATAAAGCAGTTATAGCATTCATCAACTTAAATGCACCAAGAAACACAGCAATGCCAGACACCTTGATTAAATACAAGTATGGTGGATGGTTTGAATATGACTCTTTTGAAATAAAACAAAATGGGGCCGGGCAAGGTGGCTCATGCCTGTAACCCCAGCACTTCAGGAGTTTGAGACTAGCCTGGCCAACATGGTGAAACCCTATCTCTGCTCTAAATACAAAAATTAGCCAGGCATGGTAGCACATGCCTAATATTTCAGCTACTTGTGCAGCACAAGGATCAAGAATTGCTTGAACCCAGGAGGCAGAGGTTGCAGTGAGCTGAAGTTGTTACGCTACACTCCTGCCTGGGGCAACAGAGCAAGACTCTGTCTCAAAAAAGAAAAAAAAAATAAAAAGACAAATGTGTCTAGTGAACAAAAAATTAAAAGTACATAGAAAAATTAATACAAATAGCAAACAATCTAATAGGGATATGAAACATATCTCTTGAATCAGATTTTCACATGTTCAGAAAATATTTATTAAAATGTTTATACAGTGACTACAAGACAAGCAGGGACAAATTAAAAGAAGTTTGGTATTTCCAAACTGTAATGCTAGAAAGAGCACACGTGTTAGTATCAGACAGCCCTGAGTTCAAATCCCAGCTTTGTCTTTGAGCAAGTTACTTACATTTTCTGAGTCCCTATTTTCTAATCTTTAAAAAATTATTCTTACTTCTTGAGGTTATTTTGAGGACAAGTAACATTATGGTTGTGAAATTTTTTATAAGCTCCATAGCATGGTTCCCACGTAATTATTTAAAAAGCAATTTCTACTCTATCTTGCTTCCATTGTCACTAGCTGCTAAGTAAAGTAACACATTCCATTGTGAGCTTCAGCAAGAAAAGAAGGCTGGCCAGTGGCAAACGGCCATAATCTCAATTCCTATTAGCAATTTCAGTATAATTTTTGGAAAATAAAACACATGGGCTCAAATATGTATAGTCCCATGTATTTGCTGTATGATCTCAGGCAAGTTGCTTAATCTCTCTAAGGCTCATGTGTAAAATGATGATAATCCCCACCTCCTGGAGTTGCAGCAAAGGTTAGAAAATATATCTGTAGAGTCACAGGCACATAGAAGTGCTAAACAGGGCTGGGCGCTGTGGCTCATGCCTGTAATCCCAGCACTTTGGGAGGCTGAGGTGGGCAGATCATTTGAGGTCAGGAGTTCGAGACCAGCCTGGCCAACATGGTGAAACCCCATCTCTACTAAAAATACAAAAATTAACCGGGTATGGTGGCAGATGCCTGTAATCCCAGCTACTTAGGAGGCTGAGGCAGGAGAATCACTTGAACCCAGGAGACGGAGGTTGCAGTGAGCCAAGATCACACCACTGCACTCCAGCCTGGGCGAGAGCGAGACTCTGGCTCAAAAATAAAATTAAAATAAGTACTAAACAAATGGAACAGCTAAATCATTTGTTGCTTTAAAAATCCCTGGCGCCTCCACTGAGCGGCTTAGGGGGAGTCAGCCAGGAATATGCCTGATGGCGCTGCCCTTGTGGTGCCCTCTGGCCACTTAGCTCTCCTGCTGGTCCACACATAAAGGCAGTAACTCAAGACCCTGGCACCTGTGAGGCCTTGCACATCCCCTCCCCTTTGCACTTAGAAGCCCAGAAGTAGACCCCAATTTACCTGCTCTTGACTTATCCAATGTTCCCCCTTCTCCACCTGGAAGATGCCTCATCTCCATCCTAGAGTCTCCACCTTGTCTCAGAGCCTGGAAGACCAGGGGAAGCTGGTTTTGCTGCTGGGGGAGTGAGTTTCCAAACGGCCAAGGTGAAGGTGGTGCTCTGGGTTTTGCAAGCCCATAATGCAGGGCAGCGGGCACTAGGGGGCATATTCTCTTTCACGTCAGACAGGCCAGCCCGGCAAAGGCAAGGCCATGGCCGGTTGCCTTGCTTTATACTAGAGGTTCCCTGACCAGAACAGGTGCACCTGGGGTGCTAGTCTGAGACAAAGAAAATGTACCAAAAAATTGTTCTTGAGTGGACGCGGTGGCTCACATCTGTAATCCCAGTGCTTTGGGAGGCTTAGGTGGGCAGATAGCTTGAAACCAGGAGTTTGAGACCACCAGGGCAACAAAAGGAGACTCCATCTCTATCAAAAAATACAAAAATTAGCCAAGTGTGGTGGCGCGTGTCTGTAGTGCCACCTACTCAGAAGGCTGAGGTGGGAGAATTGCCCAGGAAGCAAGAGAGCTGAGATCCTGCCACTGCACTCCAGTCTGGGCGACAGAGCCAGACTCTGTCTCTTAAAATTAAAAATTTATTATTTGTGTGGCCGGGCACAGTGTAATCCCAGAACTTTGGGAGGACAAGGCGGGCGGATCACCTGAGGTCAGGAGTTCGAGACCAGCTTGACCAATGTGGTGAAACCCCATCTCTACTAAAAACACAAAAATTAGCCAGGCGTGGTGGCTGGCACCTGTAATCCCAGCTACTCAGGAGGATGAGGCAGGAGAATCACTTGAACCTGGGAGGTGGAGGTTACAGTGAGCCGAGATCCCACGATTAAACTCCAGCCTGGATGTGAGACTCTGTCTCAAAGAAAAAAAAGAAATTACTTGTGAATTCTCTTAAAGGGAAGAAGTATTTTGTGAAGTCGGACCAGGCCCAGGACGAGGGTGAGGGAGCAGGGCGCTAAAGAAAAAATGCCGTCCGGATAAGTCAGATTTTAATGCGATATTTTAGAAATCCCAATTAATGCAAAAAATTCCCAATAAACCAGCAAAAATGTAAATAGACAGGTTCCAGTCCTCTGCCTGGGTGCTTACCCCCGTTGTGGCCTGACCCCAGCCCTCTGCCTCCAGCTCTGCGACAGGAGAAGGTCCCGCTTCCCTCGGAGCCTCGGTTTTCCTGTTTCAGATGAAGCACTTTGGACTCAGTGCCCTCCGGGGTCTTCCTGCTCTCGTGCTCTGTAGGCTGTACCCCGCTCCTCACTGACGCCCTGCTGCAAGGCTCGCGCTGAAAACACTTTCCCCTGTAACAGATCCGCTGGGCTGAGCAGACCATCTCTCCTTTGTCTGCCGAACTCTCCCCATTGAAATGTCATCCCTGTACCCACTTTCAGCAGCACTGGCCAGGAGCCCTGACCCCGTTTCAGACCCAGTTCCAGTTGCTGGGGAACGGAGCATGAATAAGACATTTTCTTCAACAGGCTCCGTCCACCGCGGACAGCCAAGGCACAGCCACAACAGAGCATGGCTCAGGGCTCATAATGCAAACCCCAGGTGCCAGCAAGGGGCAGCAGGTGGGCAGGGGCAGGACCGACCCCTGTGGGGACTCGATGCCTGCTTTGCAGGGTGGGGGAACCCCCCATAGAGGTTTGCAGGACGTGTCGATGATGCTTCCAGGAGACAGAAGAGAAACAGAGTTCCAGACACTAATGGTCGCAGTGCAATAAAATGGCAGTTTGTGGATGAATGCCATGGGTCCCTGAGACAGGGCAGGAGCTCTCGGGCCCATCCCCCCCCTCAGAGGGTCACCCTTAGGGAGTCACTATCAGAGGCACGGCCACCCTGTATGGGTGCTTACAACATGCCAGGTGACACACCGGGGCCTTACAGACACAGGGCTCTTTTCATCTTTGAAACAGTCACACATAGAGCTGCCATGAGTACCACAGTTTCCAGGGAGGTAGGGACTCCTCTTATTCAGGAGCATTTGGGGTGGATGGACTTTGACTTGACACACAGCCGCGTGCATCCGTGTAGCTCTGAGAATACCCTACTAGCTCCACGATATTGTGCAGTGCCAGAGATGGTCGCCAGTCTTCCCCCTTGGCTGTCTTGCAGGGAACAGTGGGCCCCGGATGGACCCTGGGGTTCCCCAAGCACCTAGGACAGCAGGTGCTAGGAGCTGTGCTCAGGAGCCCACCATGTGGGAGGGGACAGATCACCAACGGGAAATTCAGGGTGCCATGTGTAATGCATCGTGCACAAAGAAATGGTGCTGAGCCCCTGCTGTGGTCCGTGCCAGATGCAGAGCGGGGGAACCCAGGCACTTGGGAGCAGCTTTCAAACAGGGTCGGAGCCATCCACACAGGAAGGGTCCATGGAGGCCGCCCAGGCGTTGGGCGTCCTGCGAGCAAGGAAGCTGGCCAGTCCGCGGGCACAGCATCCTAGACTCTCTCCTTCCCAAGCCACCATCTCCGTCCTTTTGTCACGCCCCACTGCTGTGCTGAGGACACCCTACTCCCCAGGCAGTTCAAGGACCGCAGCCTCCACAAGGCAACATCTCCTAGTACCCCGCCCACCCTCACGCCCTTGTGCCGCCTGCCTCTTGCTGCCCAACCTCTCTTTCTCTTCCAGAATGCCAATCTGGCCCCCTGTGGAGCAGACCCGGATGCCAGCTGGGGCATGCGAGGTACACGGAGCAGGGACCTGTGGGTCTCTGGCTGGGGCAGGGGTTGCTAACATATTCCACAAGTCTCCTCTAAACCGCCCATCCAAGGCTCCAGGAGTGTCGGGCGGGGACACCTCGGGGGAGGGCGAGTTCATGTCCCTGCCTCTCCCGGCTGAGAGTAAGTTCCACTCAGAGCTAGCTTTACCCACGATGCTCCCTGTCTCCCATCTATGGGCACGGCGGCCCTGTCCTGTATTGTGTGGCACTCTGTGTCACTTGGGGGAAGTAGATTCTCAGGCACGAGGCTTCCAGGGTCTGAGCAGACGGCACTAGGCCAAACCCTGCCTGCGCCTTCAGCGTGACTCTCCGGGTTCAGCAGGGCTGCTAGGTTTGTGTTACCAGAGCGGCCACCTGGTCCTGTGACAGGTGCCTGGCAAGGGCACTGCTTACCTCCCTGTCAGCCTCTGTCCCCGAGAGTGGCTGGGGAGCCTTGCTCTGCTGGACTGGGTTGCATGTGGGTGGAGAGCATCAGCGCCCACAGCCTGCTCCCTCTAAGTGGCCTTCGGTCCCTGGGCCTCAGGGCTGGCAGGTCCAGAACCCCACGTGGCATGTGGGGAAGCTAGGGACCCACCCTTGACTCGGGGTCTCCCTTCTGAGACTGGCTTAAGGACCAGGGTCTGTAGATACTGCTTTCTGTGGGTTCAGTGTGCATGGAGGCTTACAATCCATACTATTTCATTTTTGTGATAAGACACTTTCAGTCTGGAAGTGAGACATTAGGGCACAAAGCTCAGTAGTTTGAAAAGGAGAAAATACAGAGTTAATAAGGTAAAACCATGAGAGACTGGGGAGGCTCAGACCATAGAGAGATGTCAGTCTCCACAACACCCCCTAAAAGTTTCCCCTGAAATGCCCATTGCACAGGCAGGTAAACTGAGGCTGGCATATTTCTCAGGGTGCTCCAGGCCACCAGAGAGTCAGCATCACAGCTGAAAAGCACAGTGCTGCCATCCGGCTTCCAGTCTGGTCTCCAGCCTGACCATGCCCCTCCTCTGGTTTCCCAGGGCAGGCCCTCAGAGCCCCTCCGCCTGAGATCAGGCCCCCAGTCAGGCTGCTCGGGGACCGTGCATGGCCCAGCTGACTGCAGGGGTGGAGATGGGGGTGCCCAGGGCAGGGATTGCACCCACCTTGGATGACATCTTGCACTTTCTAAACCATCTCGTGGTCTCCGCTCTCTCTCTCTTACAGAATACAAGGTAAGCGGGACCGTTCCCACACCAACCTCCGTGCCGCGCCACACCTGCCCAGGTTAAAAGTCCTTTCTGTTGTGCTTTCCCTATGAAATGTGTGTCAGGTGCAGACGCAAGTATGTATTGTCGGTGGCCTTCTGCTCAGTTCTTTGGTGCCAGCACACGCTGGCTTCGCGAGGTGACCCTGTGGTTTCCTCCCCCAACAGATCTATCCTTATGATACCCTCATCGTCACAAACCGAATTCGCGTGAAACTGCCCAAAGACGTGGACCGGGCGAGACTCGGAGGTAAGGAGGGGGCTGCTGGGGCAGGGGATTCATTTCTCACGAGACAGTCTCTGCAGATGCCTCCTCTGTGGTGTCAAGACCGTTGCCCAAGGGGTCACCGTGGGGGACGGTGCACAGCCTGGCCATGACGCAGAGTCAGGGACCTATATTGCCTCAAAGACCAAACAATGTGGTGATGTTCCCCATCCTTGATGGCTTTGCAAACCCTGGTTTGGGGATGGGGCAGGGAAGGCTTTATAAGAATAATGAGCTCTGGACTGGGTGCAGTGGCTCACGCCTGTTATCCCAGCACTTTGGGAGGCTGAGGTGGGCAGATCACTGTAGGTCAGGAGTTCGAGACCAGCCTGGCCAACATGGTGAAACCCCATCTCTACTAATAATACAAACCTTAGCCAGGCGTGGTGGCGGGTACCTGTAATCCCAGCTACTCGGGGTGCTGAGCGGGGAGAATAGCTTGAACACAGCAGATGGAGTTTGCAGTGAGCTGAGATGGCGCCATTGCACTCCAGCCTGGGCAACAGAGAGAGACTCCATCTCAAAAAAAAAAAAAAAAGAAAAGAAGAAGAAGGAGAAGAATGAGCTCTGCAGGAGGTGCCTGTTCTCTCACACTAAGGTTGAGTAGACAGCCCCATCTTCCCACTTGACCACGTTTACACCCATCTAAAACAACCCGACCATATGTAGAAAGCCCCGGCAAGATGTTGGCGCAGAGTCGGGGTTTTAATGAGACCTGTTGGCTGAGAGAACTGATGTCGGCACAGAGTTGGGGTTTGAATGAGACCTGTTGGCTGAGAGAACTGACTTTGTTGAGTAGCTGCTATGTGCCCAAAGTGGCACGTACAATCCTCTAAAACTGCCCTAGGGTGTCCCAGCGTCCAGCCAGGGGGTTTCATCTCCTGAGCCCTGTCATGGATGTGCTGATGCCTTTTAGTAGACTCTCTTGCTAGAGCGAAGGGTCTTGAGGCTCCTGAAGGAAAGGGGATACCCAGCCCCATCTGAGCCCCAAGGCTGGAGAGCGGGTATGACCCATGTGCACAGGGCCAGCTGCCAGCCCGTGCCCAAACTGCCCACCAGGCAGTGGCTCAGTCTGCTGCTGGGGAGGGAGTTGGAGGGGCATAGATGCAGCCGAGGGGCACTCAGCAGTGCCCAGTGCTGGAGCCGGAGGCGGGGAGTAGGCACCAGGCTGCTCCTCAGAAGGGGAAGTCTGGAAAGGCCTTCCAGGCCCAGGGGAAGCCCATGAGCAAAGGCTGGAGGAGAGGGGGTGCTCCAGGCTGTCTCCAGACAGGAAGTGCGTCCTTACCAGGAGCACTGGGCAGCCACCGACTGCCCTACCCAGCAGCCAGGTGCTCTTGAGCTGTGATTTCTGTACCTCTAAGATGAGGATATTGATTCTGCTTGACCAATATCTGCTCTGCAGATGAGAAGTTACAGGAATCCCCTCACCCAGGGCCTGGAAAATAGCACTCCCTCAGTCCAGCAAGGGTGGGGATCAGGACACTGGTGTGACCGCAGCATTGGGGACAGGGCACATCCACTTTGAACTGTTTGTTGCAAATGATAGGAACTTGACCCAAAGTGACTTAAGCAGAGAAGGAATTTACTATGTCCATGAAAACAGTCAAACTCTCTAAAATACATCAAGAGGTTTCATCTGAGCCAAATATGACTGACCATGCAAGGCACAGTCTCAAGAGCTCCTGAGAACGTGCCCAAGGCGGTTGGGTTACAGCTTGGTTTATGTTTCAGGGAGACAAGAAGACATCAGTCAATACATGTAAGGTTCACATTGGTTCGGTCTGGGAAGGTGGGACAACTTGAGGTTGGGGCTTACAGGTCCTAGGTGGATTCAGAGATTTTGTGATTGGCACTTGGTTGAAAGAGTTTTTATCATAAGACTTGGAATCAACAGAAAGAGCATCCGGGTTAAGATAAGGGGGTGGCGGAGACCACGGTGCTTATGACATAGATGAAGTCTCACAGCAGGCCCTCCGTAGAGGCAATAGATAGCAAATGTTTCCTATTCAGACTTTGACAAGGTGCTAGACTCTCAGCTAATCTCTTCACGATCAGAAAAAGACCAGAAAGGGAAGGGGATTCTCTACAGAATGTAAATTTCCCCACAAGAAACAGCTTTGCAGAGCCATTTTTATTTTCCTTTGAGACAGTCTCACTCTGTTGCCCAGGCTGGAGTGCAGTGGCATGATCTCTGCTCACTGCACCCTCCGCCTCCCAGGCCCAAGCACTTCTTCTGCCTCAGCCTCCTGAGTAGCTGGGGTTACAGGCACCTACCGACACGCCACGCCTACCGACACGACACGCCTACCGACACGCCACGCCTACCGACGCGACACGCCTACCGACACGACACGCCTACCGACACACACGCCTACCCACACGCCACGCCTACCGACACGCCACGCCTACCGACTCGCCCCGCCTACCGACACGCACACACCTACGCCCACCACACCACGCCTACCGACACAACACGCCTACCGACACGACACGCCTACCGACACGACCCGCCTACCGACACGCCACGCCTACCGACACCACGCCTACCGACACGACACGCCTACCGACACGACACGCCTACCGACACGCCACGCCTACCGACACGACACGCCTACCGACACGACACGCCTACCGACACGACACGCCTACCGACACGACACGCCTACCGACTCGCCCCGCCTACCGACACCACGCCTACCGACACCACGCCTACCGACACGACACGCCTACCGACACGCCCCGCCTACCGACACGACACACCTACCCACACACCACGCCTACCGACACACCACGCCTACTGACACGACACGCCTACCGACACGACCACGCCTACCGACACGACACACCTACCCACACACCACGCCTACCGACCCCCACGACACCGCCTACCGACACGACACGCCTACCGACACGACACGCCTACCGACACACCACGCCTACCGACACGACACGCCTACCGACACACCACGCCTACCGACACGACACGCCTACCGACACGACACGCCTACCGACACGCCACGCCTACCGACACACCACGCCTACCGACACGACACGCCTACCGACACGCCACGCCTACCGACACGACACGCCTACCGCCACGACTAATTTTGGTATTTTTAGTAGAGACGGGTTTTCACCATGCTGACATCAGAGTAATCCGCCCGCCTCTGCCTCCCAAAGTACTGGGATTACAGGCATGAGTCACCACACCCAGCCTGCAGAGCCATTTTAAAATATGCCAAAGCAATATATTCTGGGGTAAAATATTTTTATTTTTTTCAGGGCTGGTCTCTGTCATGTGATGCTATACTATAGTCAGACTGGAATTTGGTATCTTGTTGCTAGAGTCTTAAGGTCTGTTTCAATGTTAATGTCATCAGTTGTGCCTGACTCCCAAAGGCAGGATGGTGGAAGGAGGCATATCTGACCCACCCCCTCTTCCCTTCATGGCCTGAACTAGGTTTTTAGGTTTCTTTGAAATCCCCTTGACAGAGTGGAGGGGTTCATTCCTCCTCAATCATCAGCTAGTTGAGGGGCTTAGAATTAGTTTTTGGCTTGCAGCTGGCTCTCATGACTGAATGTCTCCTTCAGGTGTGGCTTGATCAAGGGCTAAATGATGCCTCCAGCACCCAGTTTCTTTTCCTTCTATCTTTTGACTGTGCTTTTTCTGTGCTGGCTCTATTGATAGACTTTCACCTTACCTTTCTCAGGCTCTAAATCTGCAGGGGAGAGACCCACATCTTTCTTTCTCTCAGCGGTCCCAGAAAAAGCCCCATTTCTGCGCCTGATCGGGTAATATGACCACCCTTTATCAGCCAGTTTGACCCAAGGAATGCAGTGCCCCAATTGGCCAGGCTCAGCCATAGGCCCATGCCTGGAGCTAACAGGGCTGCTGGCATCACCTGAGCTGGGTGGCGTATTTAACACTACATTTTAGATAATATGCTAGTCATGAAGTCTTTGAGGGAGAGGAAAAAGGGAAGTGAATCTAGAATGAAGATGAATGGTTAAGAGGAAAGGGGCCCTCCCTGGTGCTCTTTACTCATTTACAACTTTTTACAAAATAATGTAGGTAAAGGCTAATGTATAATCAGAGAAACAAAGGTGACAGCTACCTGCCACATGACTCAGGTCCCATAACCATATTTTCTTAAGGCTCAAAATATGTTAAATTTCCAACAGCTTAGATTTTGAACAGCATTTTGTTTTCACATTCCTAGAGATGGGGAAGAGAAGGCCGGGTCACAGGCAGTGAGTCTCTGCCTGCCGGAGGGTGGGAGACGGGGCTGAGGAGGAGGGAGAAGCCACATGTCAAGCCCTCGACCACTGTGGCCAGTGAGTGCGGTGCAGTCCTCCAGGGTGTGCTGAGCACCCGGAGGTGTGGGCTTCTAGCAAAGGAACCACAGAGCCAGACGGCACAAGGCTCTTTGCTCAGAGACCTGGCAGCTTGTGGGACATTTGGACTTTACCCCACAGAAGAGGAAAGGCCACCAAAACGTTCTGGTGTGTTAGGATGTGTGTGGGTCATCAGTAGGAGGACTCTGGGCAGCAGGAGCCAGCTAGGAAGCTGGCATGTGGGTCCAGGCAGTGCCAGGCGGGTGGAGGAGACCAGCATCTGTGCTGAGTGCACAGGTGAGGCTGTGAATCCAGTGCGGCCCACCTCACGCTCAGGAGGTGCCCCTGCCATCTCATCCTCAAGACCTCTCTTGGGTGGCCTCCGCCTACCATCCCATGTGACCGTCCCCCAGTGGCCGGAGAAGGCACCCCAGAAGGAACTCCAGCACTGCTAGCAGCCTGCCGGGATGCATTTCAGCTCCTGTTGAAGTTGGTTCCTTGTGAGTTGTGTGGTCAGGTCCCGTCCCAAGCATAAATGCTACTGACTGTTGTAAGATGGGCGTCTCCAGTGGGGCGGGTGGCTCGCCCTGTCAGGAACTGCCTGGAGGGTTCCTGCTGGCTCTGTGTCTTTGTTCCTCAAAGGGTGTGTCCCCTCTGGGCTGCCTTTGGTGCTGGAGTTCATTGCTCTCACCACAGACGTGAGCTCAGCCGGCATGCCTGCAGCTCCTGGCCCAGCAGCAGTGTGGGACCAGGGGCCTGCTGGGACTCGCTGCAGCCCTCTTGGGACTGTGGCGTGCATGACTGGACTTCTATTTAACTTTCTTTGGCAATAATACAACATGAAAATTCTAAAATACAGGTGGTTAACGTTTGTAAACGTATCCTTTTAAAACACCCTCTGACACCTGGGTAATGATTTTAATCATTCAAATTTCCACGAACACAGCCAAGGGCGCGACACTAATCCTCCTTCCTCCTCGGGCTCAGCCAAGCCAGGAGGCAGCTGGAAATGTTACCACATATGGGGAATGTCCCTCATTCTTCAGCAGCCGCTCCCGGCCTGCCTCGGGCTGGGGGTGGGGATGTGAGCCAGAGGGGGCTCAGGAGGGGCCACCTCCCAGCAGGAGAGAAAGAGACCCCTGGTGTTTTTATTTCAGAGAAAAGAGCTTTATTTTTAATATAGAAACAATTCTTACATGTGATAGAAGTCCAGAAAAATACAAAGTAGGACATAAACATCTGACGGAATCCCCCACCCAGTCACAACTGATCACTCCGTGGGGGATGTGCTTCTGGAATCTCTTTTGCACATAATCTCAGGGCTAACCGAATCCTGTTTGGATAAAGAGGGCTCATACTGTATATCCAGTTTTGACATGACGGCTTTTTGCTTTCAAATTTGACATGGCTGTTTCTAGGCCAGTCAGTGCTGATCTGCCCCACCTTTTATTTATTTTTTTGAGACGGAGTCTCGCTCTGTCTCCCAGGCTGCAGTGCAGTGGCGCAATCTCAGCTCACTGCCATCTCTGCCTCCTGGGTTCAAGCGATTCTCCTGCCTCAACCTCCCGACCAGGTGGGTCTACAGGCGCCCTCCACCACACCTGGCTAATTTTTTCTGTTTTTAATAGAGATGGGGTTTCACCATGTTGGCCAGGCTGGTCTCAAACTCCCGACTTCAGGTGATCCGCCCGCCTCGACCTCCCAAAGTGCTAGGATTACAGGTGTGAGCCACTGCCCCACCTTTTAAATGGCCATGTGGTGGCCCATTGGGAATGTGGTTCCCACAGGGGACATGTGTGTGTGCCTGTGTGCATGCATATGTGTGTATGTGTGTGCATACATGTGTGTGTATTCATCCATTTTCACACTGCTATGAAGAAATACCCGAGACTGGGTAATTTGTAAAGGAAAGAGGTTTAATTCACTCACAGTTCTGCATGGCTTGGGAGGCCTCAGGAAACTTACAATCATGGTGGAAAGTGAAGGGGAAGCCAGGCATGTCTTACATGGTGGCAGGAGAGAAAGAGAGCGTGTGAAGGAGGAACTGTCAAACGCTTAAAAACACATCAGATCTCGTGAGAACTCCCTATCATGAGAACAGCATGGGGAAAACCACCCCCCACGACCCAGTCACCTCCCACCCGGCCCCTCCCTCAACATGTGGGGGATTATGGGGGTCGCAATGTGAGATGAGACACAGCCAGTCCATATCAGTGTGTATGTGTGTGTATACGTGTACCTGTGTATATGTGTTTATGTGGATATGTGTGTATGTGTGTGTATACGTGTACCTGTGTGTATGTGTTTATGTGGATATGTGCATATGTGTGTGTATGTGTGTGTATACCTGTGTGTACTTATGTGTGTATATATGTGTATGTATGTGCATGTGTGTATGTGTGTGTGTGGTGTGGGTAAGGTGAAGAATGGCAGGTAGGAAATGAATTCCAGGAAGAACAAAGTACACGTGCAAAGGACCTGGGGCAGGAGGGAGGCTTGGCTGTTGGAGGAAGCATACGAAAGCTGAGGTGTCCGAACCTGAGCAGGGATAGGCCCTGCAGAGCCCTGGACCACATGCAGCAGTTTGGTTTTTAGCCTAAGAGGAATGGCATTTATGCCTAGGTGTGCAACTGAAAACAACCCCTGTGGCTACCTAGTGAAGCCCAGATTGGCTGTGTAGAGGCAAGGTGGCTGTTTCAGGGCAATTTGGGTCTGGGGCAAAACATGATGGCATTTTGGACCCTGGTGGTGGCCCTGGTGAGTGTGAGAAGTAGATGGATGCAGGTGATTGTGGGAAAGTCGAGGTGGCGGAACTTGGTGATGGGAAGACACCCCAGGTGTGGCTGCAGGCTGTGCAGGTGGGGTGGTGACACTGAGCCAAATGCTCTGGGCCCATGAGCAGCAGCCAATCACTGTGACGGTGGGTTTTACAAAGAGGAGAGATTGTATTCACAAGACTGCCAAGCAGAGACTGGAGAACAAATCGCAGACTCGCCTCCCATATGATAGGGCCTAGGGAGGAATAAGACGTGGGTGGTCTAAGGCGTGGGAAACATGATGGGCTGGTGGGAAAGGTGAGGTCATTGGGATTTTGCGTGATCATGATTGAGCTACATTGTTCTTCATGGTACGTATGTTCAGAAAACATAGTGTTAGCATGATCTGAGAAAGGTGTCTCTGGCCCTCTGAAGTGAGGAATCCGCCCAGGCCTACTTGAAGGGTTCACGGTCTCTGTTGGCTTAAAAGGGACAAGAGCTAACTCTTAAGTTCCCAAAAAACAACTTTAAGCAACCGTGGTTATAGTGACCCACACATCAGAGACGTTATCTGTAAGGGAGCTCGTGGGAATTTAGTTGTGTATTGTTTGGCCACATGACTTTTAGCTATATAGGTTAAAAAATTAAGAAGCAAGAAGTGACTAGAAGCAAGCAGCAAGTTTGGAGGCCCAATCAGATTAGTGCCTTGTTTTCAAGGGTGGATGGAGCGGCCATCACTTAGTGGAGCACAGCTGAGGGGACGCAGGATGCCCAGCCCCGCAATGGTGAAAGGTGCCACGCAGCACGTAGTAGGTGTTCAGTTAGTGTGAGTAAGTACGGAGGAGTATGGAGAAGCTGTGGTCATCCTCTTCCTTCCTGGAAGGGGTGTCCCATGGAAGAGGGTCAGACAAATCAGGTGGTGACAACAGGCAGAGCGGGAATCAGCACACAGAGCCCCTAAGAGGCAGAGCTGAGGTTCGAGCTAAGGTGTTGCTGAGAGCCACTGCAATGTGCTGTCTTCTGAGCTAATTAGTGTTGAAAATGAATTTCAGACAGGGTCTCTGTCACCTAGGCTGGAGTGCAGTGGCACAATCACAACTCAGCACAGCCTCAACCTTCTGAGCTCAAGTGATCCTCCCACCTCAGCCTTTTGAGTAGCTGGGACTACAGGCATGTGCCACCACATCCAGCTAATTTTTTTCTTTTTGTAGAGACAGGGTCTTACCATATTGCCCTGGCTGGTCTCAAATTCCTGGGCTCATGTGATCCTCCCATCTCAACCTCCCAAAGTGCTGAAATTTCAGTTATGAGCCACTGTGCCCAGCCTGAAAATGAATTTCTAACTCCTCTTACATGCCCCCAACTTCCCAGTACAGACAGGCATTTTGCTCCTTAGATAGGAAACTCTATCAACCAGGGTTTTCCAGAGAAACAGAACCATTAGGTGAATGGATGGTGGGTGGATGGATGGATGCATGGATGGACAGATAGATGGATAAATGGATGGATAGATGGATAAGTGGATGGGTGGGTTGGTGCGTGGGTGAATAGATGGGTGGATAGATAAATGGGTGGGTGGATGGATGGTTGGGTAGATGGATAGTTGGGTGGGTGAGTGGGTGGATGTATGAGTGAGTGGGTGGGTGGATGGATGGGTGGATGGATGATTGGGTGGATAGATGGATGGGTGGGTGGATGGATGGGTGGATGGATAGATGGATTGATGGATGGGTGGATGGATGGATGGATGGATGCATGAGTGGATGGATGGATGGATGGATGGATGGATGCATGAGTGGATGGATGGGTGGATGCATGAGTGGATGGATGGATGGATGGGTGGATGGATGGATGGATGGATGGATAGATGGGTAGATGGGTGGATGGATGGATGGATGGATGCATGAGTGGATGGATGGGTGGATGCATGAGTGGATGGATGGATGGATGGGTGGATGGATGGATGGATAGATGGGTAGATGGGTGGAGGGATGGATGGATGGATGCATGAGTGGATGGATGGGTGGATGCATGAGTGGATGGATGGATGGGTGGGTGGATGGATGGGTGGATGGATAGATGGATTGATGGATGTATGCATGAGTGGATGGATGGATTCATGAGTGGATGGATGGATGGATGGGTGGATGGATGGATGGATGGATGCATGAGTGGATGGATGGGTGGATGCATGAGTGGATGGATGGATGGGTGGATGGATGGATGGATGGATGCATGAGTGGATGGATGGGTGGGTGGATGGTTGGATGGATAGATGGATGGATGGATGGATGGATGGATGCACGAGTGGATGGATGGATAGGTGGGTGGATGGATGGATGGATAGATGGGTAGGTGGGTGGGTGGGTGGATGGATGGATGGATGGATGGATGCATGAGTGGATGGATGGATGGGTGGGTGGATGGATGGATGGATGGATAGATGGGTGGATGGATGGATGCATGAGTGGATGGATGGATGGGTGGGTAGGTGGATGGGTGAATGGATGGATGGATGGATGGATGGATGGATGGATAGACAGATAGATAGATAGCCATGTACTAAGAAATTTAAGAACTTGGCCCACACAATTGTGCAGGCTGGCAATTCTGCAATGTGTAGGGCAGGTCAACAAGCTGGGAACTCAGGCAGGAGGTGATATTCCAGGCTGGGTTTCTTCTCTGGGAAACCTCAGTGTTTACTCTTCAGGCCATCGACAGACGACATGAGGCTGCTGCATGTTGAGGGTGAGCTCCTTTTCCCACCATCGGCCGACTGTTTTTCCCGCCGTCGGCCGACTGTTTTTCCCGCCGTCGGTCGACTGTTCTTCCTGCCGTCAGCTGACTGTTGGTGTGAGCCGCAGCCACAGCGCACTTATGCCTCTGCATCTAGGCCAGCGCGTGACTGAGCACCTGGGCACCACGGCCCAGCCGCGTTGAACACACAATTCAGCATCTCAGAATGCAAAGGGAACGGGTGGGAAAGGGACTTCTTGTCTGGCCTGAGGCCCTCCCGATCGGTGGCTCATGGAATCACACTCTGAGACCTTTCTGCTTGCTTGGCAGGGCAGGGCAGAGCAGGAAAACAACCCTGTAGCCGCAGGAGTTGTTTTAAATTGCACACGTAGTCATAAATGCCGTCGTTCTTAGGCTGAAAACCAAACTGCCTAACAGGGTCCAGGCCCTGCAGGGCCTCGCCTGTCCTCCCTTTCCCGGCTCAGGTCCAGACACCTCAGCTTTCTTTTTTTTTTTTTTTTTTTTTTCTGAAACGTAGTCTCACTCTGTCACCCAGGCTGGAGTGCAGTGGCGCAACCTCAGCTCACTGCAACCTCTGCCGCCTGCATTCAAGTGATTCTCCTGCCTCAGCCTCCCGGGTAGCTGGGACTACAGGCGTGTACCACCACGCCCAGCTAATTTTTGTATTTTTAGTAGAGACAGGGTTTCTCCATGTTGTCCAGGCCGATCACAGACTCCTGACCTCAGGTGATCCACCCACCTCAGACTCCCAAAGTGCTGGGATTACAGGTGTGAGCCACAGCACCCAGCCAACACCTGAGCTTTCGTATGCTTCCTCTGACAACCAAGGCTCCCTCCTGCCCCAGGGCCTTTGCACATGTGCTTTGTTCTTCCTGTAATTCATTTCCTACCTGCCATCCCCCACCATAATCACACAACACACACACACACACACACACACACACACACACACACACACGGGAGCAGCTCATTGCTGGAGTCCTGTGGTTTCCTGAACTGTCCTCTTCCAGGCCCTGAGGCTAAATGCATACCCGAGTTTGTTCAAGCAGTAAGAGCCCACACTGTTGAAATGTACCTGAAAAATAAGACCCTGCAGTTAAAGAATATCTCCTTTGTTTAAACTCATCCAACTGGTCTGATGAGGGTGTGGCCTGGTAGGCGGAGGGTGACAGTAGGAGGTTTGGAGCCACATGTGTGTGTCTGAGAGATGGGTTTGCACCAGAATCCCCTAGCTTAAGGCCTCTCTGGCCAAGACCAGGAAGAGAAACAGAAGCAGAACTGTGCAGCAGGGAAAAAGGGTCGGGAGTCAGGAGAGTGGTGGGCAGAGGCCCTATGCAGGGGCCTCCAAGACCAGGACAGTGGCTGGGGAGCCCCGTGGCACCGCAGCAGAGAGCAGCGCAGGCCGTGGAAGCCAGAGGTGTCGGGAGGCAGCGCTGCAGAGAGGAGAGTCCAGATTTAGATTCACAGACGCAAATAGACAAGACATCTTGTTCCTCGGTGAGGATGGGATAGACAGTGCTGTGAGCAGACAGGCCGGTGCCCACCCTCACAGAGCTGAGAGCCAGAGAAGGTCAGCACTGACTCAGTCTTGAGGGACACAGCATGGCCCCAGGGCCTGCTTGGTGAGCACAATCCAAGAGGGCCTCCAGGAGGAGGGGACGCTTGTGGCAGGACCAGTAGGATGAGGAAGAGCTACTGGTGAAGTGGGAGGAGGAGCACTGCGTGGTGCTTCCCCTGGGGGTCCACTGCACACTGAGGAGCAGAGGAGTGGAGGAGAGGTGTGCGAGCCGTGGAGGGGCAGGGCCTTGGGGCCACCTGACAGCCACAGTATTGCTCCCCTAAGCTTCTGTCCCCTCTCTGCCCCATAGGCTGTGGGAGAGGTCCCAGGGCGTGAAGGGAGAGCTCGCCTGGATTGGCAGTGGCCACCATCATTGTGACACTGATGTCACTGTAGGTCATGCAGGGACCTCCTGCTGGGAGGGCTGGAGCTCGGGGCCTGGGCCTGGCTTCCAGAGACTCACCCTGTATGCATAGCCTCCTTGTGCAGGCCAAGGCAGCCTGAGCCGGTGGGGAAGCGCCACCAGGCCTTGGGAGAAAAGCGGCCTCTTGCTGGCCCTGAGGGCCCAGGCTGAGCAGGGCTAGGACCTGAGGCCCGCCCAGTCACCCAGCCCTGTGCTGGTACAGGGGGGTGGGTGGCTGTGACTGGTGGAGTGTCTGGAGGAAGGAAGTGTCAGAGAGGCCCCTCCCAGGGGCACCTCTGAACTTGGTGGGGTTGGGGGAGCTGGGCGTACCCTGAAGGAGACTTAGGGCTGGAGGTTGGGGGCAGGCTGGGGCAACCTGTCCCTGCTGGAGCGGAGGTGGCACAGGTCCCTGAGACTTCACAGCTAACCTGAGATGGCCCTGGAGGTCCCAGTGGGAGGCAGGAAGTAAGGGTAGAGGAAAGGTCAAGCCACCTAGCCTGGCTCCCAGGCCCGGCTCTGCCACTTCTTGGCTGTGTGACTTTGGGCAAGTCACACAACCTCTCTGAGCCTGTGCTTCCTGAAGCAGACCCCCTCCCATGCTGCAGAAACGCTTCCCTGCAGGATGCGCCCTGGAGAAAACAGTGTACCTCATCAGTGAGGCCACCCCACCCTCTGCAAAGACACCACCCCAGGCTGCCTTCCTTCCAGCTCAGGAACAGCTGGGCTTGACCTGCGCAGGCCCTGGGGGTGAGGCGCACTCCTGCAGAGCCTTCAGGAACCTGGGGCCAGAGGAGTGGGCTCGAGGCCAGAAAGCTGCCCCGGCCTCTGGGGTCACCTGGGCCTCGCCCGTCCTGCCTGCCCTGGCACACCCATGGGAAAGCCTGCCTGCCTCTGCCATGAGTGAGATTGAATGCCGGTTCTACAGCTGGCGGGATGGGCCTTGGAGCCCTTCTCACCCAGGAGGCAGTGGAGACTCAGCCAGGTGAGGGGTGACACTCAGGATCCCACAGCTGGAGCCCAGAGTCATGAACAGACCCCCTACTGGGACGGCCCCTCATGCGACCCTCACCCAGCCTTCTGGGTACTCAGGCAACCAAGTTCTCTTCTCACCCTGCAGACAGAAAACAGGACTGGAGCCGGGGGGGGTCCCTGCCAGTCTCCTAGACCCTTGGCCCCAAGTCCTGGGCCCCGTAGGCCACATACGAGTGGCCCGGCCCAGCCCCCATGCTCAGGACATCCCGGCCCCTCCCTGTTGCTGTGCTATGCCAACCTGGCTGCTCCCCGGGGCTCTGGTGATGCAGCGTCCTGGTCCCAGTGCCACGCTCCTAGAGGAGGTATCCGTTCACAGCAACTTCAGAAGCCACCCAGATGCTCTCTCCACCACCTCAGCCACACCACCCCTCCACCGCCCCCCCCACAGTCATCTCCCAGGGCACCTCTGCTTCCCACACCCACCTCCCAGCACCCTACCAGCCTTCCTGCTTGCCTGCCAGCTCCAAGTCTTCCTCCAATCGCCCTCCCCAGAGGCTCCCACAGTCTGGAGCCCATGGTGTCATCCTCACACCTGCCCTTCTCTCCTTCCCCAGCATGTGGGGCACAACTGCCCCCACCCCCCCCCCGGCAGCCCCCCTCCTCCCTCCTCCCTCCTCCCCTCCTCCCTCCTCCCTCCTCCCTCCTCCCTCCCCCCCCCCCCCCCCCCCCCAGCTAAACCCAAGGGACCACTTGCTCACCAGTCTTCTCCCTTTAAATACGCGATTGCAGATGGCAGGGGGCACTGGGCACTGCCACACCACCCCCTTGACACCTTCCTGCTGCCCACTAGCACCTTTGTGCCCCTCCCCTAGCCGCCTCCAGCAGGAGGCAGGACTGAGGCAGCAGGGAGGCCTGCCCCAGGCGCCAGCAGCGGGCTCGAACTCCCCCTCTCCCCTTCCACGTCAGCCTCCGATCCCTTACATACTTACAAGTCAGTTCACCTCCCCAGCCGACCCCGCCAGGGGCCTTGCATCTCTGGCTTTCCACGTGTGGAACAAGGTCTGGCGTTATCACTGCAGCCCAGTCAATGTTTGTGGGATAAAGCTAGAAATGCTTTTCCTTTTTCTTTCCTTTGATCTCATTTGTCTTGATTGTTCCACCGTAATTGGGAAGATAGTGATTTGGTACCTATAAGTGCAGGGCTGCTGTCTTTTATTCATTCATTCATTCATTTTGAGATGGAGTCTCGCCGTGTCAACCCAGGCTGGAGTGCAGCGACAGGATCTCCGCTCACTGCAGCCTCTGCCTCCCGGGTTCAAGGCATTCTCCTGCCTCAGCCTCCTGAATAGCTGGGATTACAGGTGTCAGCCACCACGCCTGCCTAATTTTTGTATTTTTTAGTAGAGACAAGGTTTCACCATCTTGGCCAGGCTGATCTTGAACTCCTGACCTAGTGATCCACCCGCCTCGGCCTCCAAAGTGCTGGGATTACAGGTGTGAGCCACCACGCCCAGCCAGGGCCACTGTGGAAAATGGCACATTGAATGTCTTGAATATCTTAAGAGACACTATCTGAAGTGACAATTCTAAGTTTCTGTGGACTGGCTGATGGATTTCTCAGCACCGAGAAACCCTGATCTTAACACCATGTAAGTGGTTAGTTTCTGGCACGCATCAGGATTCTTTTCCTCTTTGCAAACTCGAGAGAGCAGCAGGCAGCTGAGGGCCTCTTCCTGGCAGACTTGCTGGCTGTGCTGTGTGTGGGGGGGGGGAGGGGGGGATTTCCTGAGTCCCTCCTCCAGATCACCCCAACAACTGGAGCTCCGAAATCCAGTACATACCACACAGGTTGGGTGATTGCTGTGAAATGCGTGAGCGGCAGTGGTTTACCGTTTTCAGAGTGACCGGATGTCTCCACTGCCATTTATCACAGGGATTCTAATATAGCACTTGAGTTTTTTGTTTGTCTGTTTGTTTTTTGAGACAGGGTCTTGCTCTGTTACCCAGGTTTGGAGTGCAGAGGTGCGATCACAGCTCACTGCAGCCTCGACCACCCCGGGCTCAAGCGATACACCTACCTCAGCCTCCTCAGTAGCAGAGACTACAGGCACAAGCCTGCACACCCAGCTAATTTCTGTAATTTTTGTAGAGGTGGGGCCTCACCATGTTGCCCAGGCTGATCTGAAACTCCTGAGCTCAAGTGATCTGCCTGCCTTGGGCTCCCAAACTGCTGGGATTACAGGTATGAGACCCCACACCCATCCAAATTGACCATTTTAACCATTTTATTTTATTTATTTTATTTTTATTTATTTATTTTTTTGAGACGGAGTCTCACTCTGTCACCCAGGCTGGAGTGCAGTGGGGCAATCTCAGCTCATTGCAACCTCTGCCTCCCGGGTTCAAGCGATTTTCCTGCCTCAGCCTCCTGAGTAGCTGGGATTACAGGTATGAGCCACCACGCCTGGCTAATTTTTGTATTTTTAGTAGAGATGAGGTTTGGCCATGTTGGCCAGGCTGGTCTTGAACTCCTGATTTCAGGTGATCCACCTGCCTCCGCCTCCCGAAGTGCTGAGATTACAGGCGTAAGCCGCCGCGCCCCGCACATTTTAGCCATTTTGAAGTCCACCATTCAGTACCGTTCACAACCTCGTGAAACCAGCCCCGCCATCCAGCTTTGGAACATTTTGTCACCACAAGAGGAAACCCCATACTCATGAAGCAGCCTCTCCTCCTCTCTCCCCCAGCCCCTGGCGACCACGAATCCACGCTGTGTCTTCGTGGACTTGCTAATCGGGACATTTCATACAGGTGGAATCATGCACCGTGCGGTCTTTGGTGTCTGGCTTCCTTCACGGAGCCAGTGTGTCTGAGGCTTATCCAGCTGTGGCGTGTGTCAGAACTTGACGGCCTTTGAAGGCTGAAGGCTATGCTGTCGCTCAGACATGCCACATTCTGTGTATCTGTTCGTCCCAGATGGACACCTGGCTTGTGTCCACGCCGCAGTGATTCTGAATAATGCTGCTACAAACATGGGCAACCGTTGTCTGCCTGAGTCCCTGTTTTCCATTCCCCGGGGTGTCTGCCCGAGACGGGGTGGCTGGGGCAGAGTTAATGGGCGAAGCGTGTCGCAGAACTGCAGAAAACTGCTCCCCCACATAGCTGCACGGAAGCCACACTTTTCAGAAGGCAGCAGACGGGGGATTCAGGGCAGAGCCTGGCCTCCTAGCCACTGGCCTTCTCCAGCCTCCTTCCAGTTCCTCCTCTCAGCCAGGCCCAGGCTAGGCAAGGGGAGCAACCTTGGATGGAAAGTCCCGCGCTCCCTGGAAAGGCTCCTCAGGGGAGGGGATGCCTGAGCCAGCTCTGAGGGATGAGGGGTTTCTCACAGCCTGCTGTGAGTAAGGGGAACAGACCCTTCGAGGCAGAGGCTAGAAGGCAGGTGCCTGCTTGGCAGGGAGCTCCACAGAGCTTGCAGTGACTGAGGTTACACATAACATGTACAGCCAGCACCGCTGATACAGTCCACAGCCAGTGCTAACCTGTGTGCACACGTTCCTCCCCACAGCTCCAGGGTGTGGGTTCTAGGGGGCCCATTACACAGATGAGCAGACTGAGGCTGCAGCCTATCTCACTCACGTGGCATCCCAGAAGTGCCGGCATCCACGCCCTGGCCACCAAGCTGTGTGCCTCTCCACGGTGTCCCCAGCAAGAAGCTGGGCTCGGAGAGGCACGATCACTCTCTCACGCTCACACACCAGAGGCTTCCGGGAGATGGAGGAGTTGTCCCCGGGCCTGGGCCTTGCTCAGTGTCTTTGCTCGCTGTCCGCACCCCAGCCTCCTGGGCTATGAAGTCCGGGGGTAAACCCTTCACCTCCTACTCTCAGACGGCAGCTGTGACCATTTGCTGAAGTAACTAACAAATATGAGCACTGAGGGAAATCTGCAGAAGCTCAGCCGTCCGCAGGCGGCGGGGGTCCTACTCCAGAACGTGGTGAACTTGGTCTGCAGCAGCAGATGCCTTTGTAGGAGTCAAGAGCGGAGGGTTCTGGCCCCAGCTCCGCCACTGGGCGCTGTGTCTCCTGTGTGGCCCTAGCAGGGTCGCTGTCCTCTGAGCTCAGTTCTTTCATGGTGGAGAGGGTGCCAGGAACTGCCAGGAGGCTGGACACGCTGAGGGCCACCACCCGGTCCTCAGTGAGGTCCTGCCCCTGATTGCTTGGTGGCAGCAAACTGCCCGATGGCGTGCCTTACTGCGTTGCCTTGCTGCATTGCTAACTGGCCTTTTTTTTTTTTTTGACTTTTTGTTTGAAGAGACACTTGTCGCCCGAGGAGTTCCAGGAAGTGTTCGGTATGAATATGGAGGAGTTTGACCGCCTGGCCCTCTGGAAGAGGAATGACCTGAAGAAGAAAGCCCTGCTGTTCTGACGGCTGCCAGCCTGCCCCTGCTGGCATGCGCTGGGAGCCAAGGCCAGGGGTCCCTGGCGAGAACCATGCACACCCCTCCCACACACCTTGCTCTGGCTTCTCTGTGTCGATGGGGTGGGCAGGAGGGGGTCCCCCAGCAGGTGCAGCCCCCGCGCCTGCCGGCGACGCTCCTGCCCGTAGTTTAGGGCTGAGATAGCTAGCTTCACACCACCCTTCCCCGCTGTGGCTTGGTGTCAAGGAGAGGCTGCAAACTGGCTGCATGGGGCATCAGACAGAGCGCACATGTGGCTGCAGCCCAGCCTGCCTTCCCAGCATCCTCGAGGTGCCCTGGCCTTGGTGCTAGGCACGTGGGGGACAGAGGTGCCCGGAACGTGAGCTGTGAGGCTTGTCGAAGATGGGCGCTGACGCCATTGTGGAGGGTGGGCACACAGCCCCTTTGGAGCCTGGGCAGCCTGGCCTCACAGGCAGACCCACAGACAGGGCAGGGAGCGTCTGGGGCAGTGCCAAGAGTGGGGTGCGTGATTTTTGCAGGCGTCTGTGATGGGTCTCTTTAGGGACAAATGTCAACTGACTGGCACCTTCTGGCAGCGCCCCTCCACGCGCTGCGTTCCTCTTCCAGATCACCCCCTAGATGCCTACACAATATCTTTAAAGTAACACAGAAGTTTTTATTTTGTTAAAAAGTATAGCCTACTTAAACAGGAGATGACATATATAGAGTTGAATTTTACGGTCCCTCCGTAGGGGGAGCGGCCTCCAGCCTTATTCTCCACCGCTCCGATCTGTGTGGTTTCAGTCGGTTCTCGGTGTGGTCTTCATACACAGAGCTCCCCTGTCTGGTTTCTTCTTTTTTCTTTTTCACGTCACACAGGTAACCTTAAAGACAGACCCCTCTGAATCACGCTTTGTAAATACATGTCAAGTGTAGCCACCACTGTTTTCCTTGCTGTTATTTTTCCAAGTCTTGGAGAGAAAACATCTTCCTCTGATGGCCAAAGCCCTGGAATAAAAGATTTCCACGTGCCCCACCTAATGCCCGACGTAGCTCTCAGTGTGCCGTCCTGTGCTGTGGCTGGCGGTGTCTCAGCACACCCACCTGAAAAGTAACCCCCCACGCGCCCCGGGAGCGATGAGCTCTTGTGCGTCCCTGAAACACACAACCACACGCTGTTGGGGAGCAAAGGATGGAGATACGCCTCTCCTCATCCTCGAAGCCGGCAGGGCGTCCCCGAGTAGGAGGCTGGCTGGGCTCCCCACAAGGCGTTGGTGTCTGCCGTGAGGTGTGTGTTGAGGTGCAGCGCTGGCCGTCACAGGATGCTGATACGCACGCTGAGAGGTGGCTGAAGCACCGGAGTCTGTTTCCCCCGTCCTCAGTGGGTGTTGCCTCTTGTGTGTGTCCCAATGTTCCTGCCTGTGAGTCGGCCTTACTCTGCTTCCTCAGCGCCCACGACATGCCAAGTCCCATTTCCCACTCGGCTTCTCACCCGCCCAGCTCGGCCAGGGAGGGGGGAGTTTTTAGCACCTAATCTGCTTCCTGCCGCTGAGCAATCTGAGCCTGAGCAACTGGAAACCCCCATTTCTCAGTAGTGCAATGTCATGTCTGATCCCAGGAAGCCTGGAAAATAAAAGACGATGCATTATCACTTGCGGAAGTACAAGAGCGCTTGTTATGAACGTGTGTGATTTTAAAGGCAAGGCCGCTTCTGCAAGGGGCAGGAGCCTTGGGGAGGGCGTCTGTTCCCGGTGTGGCGCTGGGTGTGTGCGCGGGGCAGGCAAGGCCTTGGGGAGGGGCCCCATAGGACATTCCCCCGAGGTAGCTTGTGCAGACGCGTTCCTGGGCCCTCACCAGGGCGAGGCACTCTGCAGACGTCAGTGAGGAGTGAAACCTGATAGGCACCTGCCCCAGAGGCTGGGGAGACAAGGGCAGCCAGGCTGATCACTGCTCTGTGGAGCTGGCCCCGGGGAGGTCCCAAATACACCCCCAGGTCAGGGGAGGCTTTCTAGACAAGATGCTGCCACGCTAAGTCTTGGCAAATGGGAGGTAAGGGAATAAATACCTCCCCAATAAGGGAAGGGCATTCCGGCCAGCTGGAACAGCTGTAGCGGAGGTGCTGAGGCTGGAAACAGCCTCACATATTCTGGAAAATTCAGTGACTGGTTATGGCTGAACACAGGGCCATGGAAAAGACTGGAACGAAAGAGAATGCAGGCCGGGCTCCCACACGGGATTAAACAATGTCCTGCTGGGATTAAATGTCTCATAATCTCTAATCCTATTCCAATGACATTCATGATTCTTTTGAACTTTGGGTCTTCCCCGCAGAAGCCTGTCCATACACACAACCTGCCACCACCGTCTACCCAGTTACACAGTCAGAAATCAGCATTAGCATTTTCCTCCGTTTCTTTCCCCAGCCCCCAAGGACAACCGCCCGCAAGCCCTGGTAAGTGCCGCCTCCCAAGCATCAGCCTACAGCTCTCTACCTGCACAGACACCGCCGTGGAATTAGCCAGTGGACATTCTGAGAACAGGAGGTGGCACCGTGACCCATGACCCTGGACACAGGTATAAGCCTGGTCTGGCCCTGGCAGCCGGGACATGCAGGCACCCTGGCCACACTCAGGCCCCTCCCTGCCTGCAGCATGGCCTTCCTCTGCAGTCCGGTCCCACACTTGCCCCTGGGCCAATCATGCCCATCCAGAGCCAGAGTGACACTTTGAAAACACCAATCGGCTCACACCAGGCTCCCCATGGCCTTCATCTGTGGCCTCAAGAGCCAGGCCTTATGTGACCCCCTACTTGCCATTCCTGTCCCCCACCACCTGGCCCTTGTATTTGTCCCCATGGTCACACCCACAAACTGTGGCTCTCCCTGAGTTCTTACGACAGCAAGCCTTCTGGCTTTCACCCAGATCTCCCTCCTGGGGTAGCTCTGCTTCTACTCAACACAGAGCCCCTCCCTTCCTTCTCAGTTCAACTCCGAAGCTCCCTGCTCGGACAAGGCCCTCTGCTGACTTTCCAGACGGCCACCCATCACAGCGCTCCTCACGGCTCCTCCTCATGCCCTCTGTGTGTCAGCAGTTTCTTATTTTATTTTATTTATTTATTTATTTTTTGAGATGGAAACTTGCTCTGTCACCCAGGCCAAAGTGCAATGGCGCGATCTCGGCTCACTGCAACCTCCACCTCCCGAGTTCAAGAGATTCTCCTGCCTCAGCCTCCCAAGTAGCTGGGATTACAGGCGTGCACCACCACACCCGGCTAATTTTTAGTAGAGACGGGGTTTCACCATGTTGGCCAGGCTGGTCTTGAACTCCTGAGCTCAAGTGATCCTCCTGCCTCAACCTCCCAAAGTGCTTGGATTATAGGCATGAGCCACCACGTCCGGCCCACAGTTTCTTCTTTCTTGCTTTATTGACCATTTCCCTCTATCAGACCGTAAGCCTGAGAGGGCTGACGGCTTTGTAACCGCACTCTGTGAACTGGGAATGTCTTTGGAGTATTTTGTAGCATGGCTGGAGCTCATCTGGTTTCTGTGCTTTCCCCAAAGAGTTTCGTGGCGTACATGCTTGTAGAACAGCACTGTCCCATCGCACTGCCTGCAGTGACAAAGACACTCTATATCCAAACTGTCCACACGGCAGCCACGAGCACTTGAAAGGCAGCTGATGCAGGTGGGCCTGAGTTTCAGTGTAACTCATTTAGAGTGAAAGAGCCATGTGTGGCCACTGGCTGCGTGTTAGACAGCGCGGTGCCCTGAGCATGAGAAACTGCTCCTGCCCTAAGCTGAGACACGCATGTCCACAGGCCCTGGGATCTGTCACTCTTGTGTAGCAATGAGTGATCACTGGAGCCTGTCTATAGGATCAATTTAGAATCTACTTGCTGAGCATGCACCTATGCCTGGCACTGCCCCGGGTGCAGGGTATGCTTGGCACAGTTCTTGCCCTCCAGACTCATGACGTTTGCCATCTGAACCTCAGAACCCCAGGTTCTAAGCCAGTTTGGCTCAGTCTTCCATGCCAGTCTTCATGTCTGCCAGTGGCACCAACCTTCCCGAATCAGCACCCAACCTGGGCCTGTGTCAGGACCCCCCAGGAGAGATGGGCTGGGAGACATCAGTGCCTGTGGGGGGTTCCTTCCTCGGCTCTTCTCCCCCAGGGCGGATGTGCATTCCAAGCTACTTAAATCTGAGCAAAAATCTTCAGAATTCACTACACCCAGGCAAGAGAACGTGACAAATCTCACACAGGTCTCAGTGTTTGGTTCAAAAGTGACATATGTCATATCACCTGTAGGGGCTGGAACTAGTCACATGACCCTGCCCACCTGCAAAAGGGTCTAGGAAGCGCAGGCATTCGTCTGTCTGAGAAGAGGAGGATCAGAACCAGGAGCAAGCCTTACTAACTATAGCCGAGGCTACACGGATGTCTTCTCTTCCCCCAAGTCCAACCCCCAGAGCCTTCGATGGCTCTTGGCGTGAATCCGCTTGGAGTCCTCCCCTGCCCTGGCCACCATCCTCTGTGGGTGAGCCATCCACTCATTCACCCACACAGATCTGCGCACTGCCTGACCCCCAGGCCCTCCGAGTCCTTGCCATATGCAGTGCCCCCTCCTGGAGGGCTTTCCTCACAGAGCACCGTGTTCTCCTCTGTGACCTGCTATCCCCAGCACAGGTGATCAGACCAAGAATGGCCCCTGAGCTATCGGCAGAGTGGATCCCTAGTGGCCCAGGGCAACAGCTGTGCCCCATGGAGAGAGTTGGCTGTATGTGGGCATCAGTCTACCCAATCCGAAGCTCTCCCAGGGAGGCCATGAAACACTCAGGCAGATGACTGACGGGGGTAGGTGAAGCAGAGAACGCCCAGCCAGAAGCCTGAGCCAGCAGAGGCCGTGAATAAAGAGAAGGGGAGTGGAGGGACGCTGGCCAGGAGAGGAGGAAGAAGGGGAGCCCAGAGGGAGTTGGGGCTGGTGGAGTCTGGTGGACTTTGCTGACCACTTGGGCTGTACTTCAGCCCACGCTGCCTCCCCCTCTGGGTTCTTTTTTTTTTTTTTTTTTTTTTTTTGAGACGGAGTTTTGGTCTTGTCACCCAGGCTGGAGTGCAATGGTGAGATCTTGGCTCACTGCAGCCTCCACCTCCCAGGTTCAACCGATTCTCCTGCCTCAGACTCCCGAGTAGCTGGAACTACAGGTGCGCGCCGCCACACCGAGATAATTTTTTGTATTTTTAGTAGAGACAGGGTTTCACCATGTTGGCCAGGCTGGTCTCAAATTCCTCATCTCAGGTGATTCACCAGCCTCAGCCTCCCAAAGTGCTTGGATTACAAGTGTGAGCCACTGCGCGCGGCCCCCTCTGAGTTCTGAGCTAGCTGAGATCCCACATGAGGTGGCCAGCATGAGAAAAGGAGGAGTTTCCCTAATGCACCAGCCCCGAGTCCTGAAATGCAGAGCTTCCAGAAGGACTGAGTTGGAAGATGTTGCTCAGTGTATTTTATTTAATTTTATTTTTCAGTTATTTATTTATTTTGAGACAGGGTCGCTCTTGTTGCCCAGGCTGGAGTGCAATGGCGTGATCTCGGCTCACTGCAACCTCCTCCTCCAAGGTTCAAGCGATTCTCGTGCCTTAGCTTTTTGAGTAGCTGGGATTACAGGCATGCGCCACTACCCCTAGCTATTTTTTTTTTTTCTGTTTTTAGAAAAGATGGGATTTCACTGTGTTGTCCAGGCTGGTCTCAAACTCTTTGCCTCAAGCGATCCTCCTGCCTTGGCCTCCCGAAGTGCTGGGATTACAGGGGTGAGCCACCACGCCCAGCCCCTGCTCAGTGTATTTTAGATGAGAAAAGTCTTCTACTGTGGCCCACCCCATCCTCACCCCAGACCTGCACCTAGGTCCCTCCAGGGTGGTAGCCAGCCATGCAGGGTGAAGAGGAGGCAGCCGCGTGGGACAAAGTCTGCTTGTGAGCCCAGGGTGATGGGTTTCCATGCCCACCTCCAGCCCAGGCCTGGCGCCTGCCCAGGGATCCACCATGGGAGGTGAAGGAGGGAATCATCACAGCTTGCATTTCTTCCTCTCTGACCACGTGGGGTCTGTTTCCTGAAAAGGCCATATCTACAAAGTGGCCCCCAAATGCAGAGGGAGCCAAGAAGCCAAGAGGCAGACGCACCCGGTTTGTCAGTAAAAGGTGATTTATTAGGGGGAATTTGACAAACAGAAATGTGGTCTCGGGTAGCCACAGACAGTACACCTCTGCACCACAACCGCCCAGACCCATACATCGAGGAGAAAGCGTACGTGCTCTGGAAGGAATGCGTAGGTGGCTGCGGGCGTCACAGCCTGTCATGCATGCAACACCAAGGGCGGTTTTGGAGGAAAGGCTGGTGAATAGGAGGTTCTGCATAAAGAGTAATACATCAGCCCGACATCTTGGAGGCATTCCCGGACTCGGAGTCAGGACTCGCATGCTGGATTAGCATTTAAAATGAAGTCGCTCTGATCCCCACAGGGTCCTCCGAGAATCCTAGGAGGCCACGCTTTATGAATGAGGAAACTGAGGCACAGAGAGAGGCAATGTCACTTGCTCAGGATGACCCAGCTGTCAATGACTGGGGGAGAGATCCAGTCACTCACACGGCTCCATCACCCACACTCTGGCTTGTGATAAGATGCGTCATTTTGCCTGGGTGTATCCCTGAAGCAAGCCTGCCTGCCCAGGGGCCAGGAGTGCAGGTTGGCATGCAGGTCACCCTTACAGCTGGGCATCTCACCAATCAGAGAAGCGCCTCACATGCCTGGGAGGAGCAGGTGGCAGCTTGGGCGGGAGACCAGGAGTGGTCTTACAAGGGTGCTCCTTCCAGATACATGAGGAGGGGATCCCACCTCCCTCAGCAGGTTACCAGGGCTCAGGCTAGACCCCTGGGCTTCAACTGTGTGGATAGGTGGGTCCTGGCCATCTTTCTAGTGAAGGTAACAGCTGGCTATGTCCTGGAAGGTAGCGCCTGGTGTTCCCTGTCGGGGAGGCTGCTTCCTGTCACTCTTGGTTCTCGAGGCTCCCCAGATGGTCTCTGTCCCCTGCGGACACTGTGCGTGCTCCATTGCTTGTGGCCATGCCTTTGTCAGGTGCAGCACTTCCTTCTGGCCCCAAACCCCAGCTGGGTCCCTTCCCTTGTCCCTCCCAAAGCAGTCATCCCTGAGCTGCCTTCATCCGCGCCTGTGGTGGGCCCTCCCCTACCCTGTTCTTTGGCCTCTCCTTGCTGTGTTCCACTCCACTCCCCTTTCTGGGTTTCCAGGCTGCCCCCCACTGCCTGCAGATGAGACTCATTTATTAATTAAGCTAATGCAACTCTCACAAGTTAAAACTGCACCATTCCAGAATCTGGTCCCCCATTGCCCTCCTCGCAACCTCACCTTCCAGGGGGGGATGAAGTCTGGTGTTGGGGGAGTAACCCGCCCATTCGAGCAGACTGGCTGGCATTTAGGCGGGTGCTCTGCAGAGAAGCCCTCGGATTCAGCAGTCCCTGTGCCACAGACCCAAGAGGGGCAAGTCCGTAAGCATAAAAGCACTTCTGAGCAATTAAACGGGAGAGGAAATGAGTGCTTCCCTGGAGACCCCACCAGAGGCTCCCAGGCCTATTGCTGAACTAGGTTTCATAAATAAAAGAGTTTTCCTTTTCTCAGTCTGAATTGTGAGGCTCATTCCTCGGCTGCACATGGCTTCTGAGAGCTCCATGAGCAAGCCTTGCCTGCTACCAGCTTCCCCTTCCTCTAACACCCTGAGTCTCTCAATTGTAACACTTACATACCATGCCATTCCTTTGTAGGGGCCACAGGGACCCTTCACCCAAAGAAGGCTCACTGAAAATCGACAGACAAAAGGCAGACTGCTAGGAGAAAAGGCATACACATTTATTCATATGCCCGGGGCGGCTGGGGGAGCAACAGAGTGAGCACCTTAATCCCCCAGTGGGGTGCAGCAGCTTTTCTACCCTTTTTCATAGAGGTGGGTGGAGATGAAGAATGTAGGGGATTTTTTTTTTTTTTTTTTGAGACGGAGCCTCACTCTGTTGCCCAGGCTGGAGTGCAGTGCCACGCTCTCAGCTCACTGCAACCTCCATTTCCTGGGTTCAAGCGATTCTCCTGCCTCAGCCTCCTGAGTAGCTGGGATTACAGGCACGTGCCACCACACCCAGCTAATTTTTGTATTTTTGGTAGAGTCGGTGTTTCACCACGTTGTCAAGGCTGGTCTCGAACTCCCGATCTCAGGTGATCCGCCCACCCTCGGGCTCCTAAAGTGCTGGGATTCCAGGCGTGAGTCAAGGCGCCCGGCTACAGGGTGATTTTTTAGAGGACCAGTAGGTGATTATCAGGGAGAATTAAATTAACTTGTAAATGATTCTCCTATTTGTATAGTGCTGATTATCCCCACCTGGTAAAACAATTAAAATAAGAGACATTCACTTGTAAAGGATTCTCTTTGGAATTTGAATGGGCCTGAGAGACAAACATCTTGTGGAGCAAAATATAAGCTCTTAAAGAAAGGGACGATGGCTGATGCATTTATACCATCTTGAGGTTACAGAAAAAATAAGGGCTTGGATCTCAGCAAAACACGTTATGGAAGGGAAGAGAAGGAAACCTCACAGGTAGCAGCCCGCAGAGAGAATAGATGGGAAATGTTTCTTTCAGGCTTCTAAAAGCATCCGACTTAGTTACCCTTTCCTAGATCCGGACAAAGGAAGGTGTCAGAGAAAGCTGGGCTGCCACAACCCAGGTTTCTCTACAGAGGCAAATCTCCCCAACGAAAGAGTTTCTGGCCGGCGGTGGCTCACACCTGTAATCCCAGCACTTTCAGAGGCTGAGCCAGGTGAATCACAAGGTCAGGAGTTCAAGACCAGCCTGGCCAACATGGTGAAACCCCATCTCTACTAAAATACAAAAATTAGCCAGGCGTGGTGGTGCTCACCTGTAATCCCAGCTACTCCGGAGGTTGAGGCAGGAGAATTGCTTGAACCCAGGAGGCGGAGGTTGCAGTGAGCTGAGATCACGCCATTGCACTCCAGCTCTGGGCGACAGAGCAAGACTTCATCTCGGGAAAAAAAAAAAAAGACAGTTTTTTGGCTATTCTTACAGCTCCCATCCCTTCCAAATAGCAATCTTGAAATGTGTCAAAGACGTATATTTTGGGGTGAAATATCTTGGTTTCCTTCACCCTGCAGTCCATCCTCTGCTCGCAACCCACAGCTATCTGTATTGCAGACTTGATTGACGCTACTGGGGGGCCCTCACGACATCTCCTCTGCTAAAGCCCTGGCTGTTCACCGGCCATCATCTGGCCACTGCCTCCCCTCTCCAGCGTCTGCCGGGCCCTTCTCTCTTGCACGCTTCCTTCCTGAACAGCATCGTCTCACCTGCTTTTCAAACACTGTGTCCTTCGCAAAGGCTCTTCCCTCTGCCTGGAATTCCCCCTCGGGCAAACTCCTATTCATCCTTCAATACCCAGCTGAGACACGACTCCTCCTCCCACAACTGTTATACCCAAAGAATATGGTTGTGAAACTAAATAATTCCAACTTAAGATAATTCAGACTTACGGCTGTTGGAACTTTAAATTTTCCTAAGCCTTTAAGAAATGTGACTATGCAGCCTGAGTCATGAGCATGCAGCTGTGACTTTTGCCCTTTTTTTAATATAAATAATTAAGACCAAATGCGCCAGAGATAAGACCCCCCCTCAGATCACCACCCCTCCTTACAGAGTAATAAAGTAATCTTCCTGGGAATGCAGCAACTTGTAACCAAATGAATCACTGTGGCATATGCAACTGGTCTTGCATGGAAACTGCTGTAACCCTGCTTACCTCTCTGTCTCTGCCTCTGTAAGTGAAATCTTAACTCCCCCCACGTTGGAAACATGGACTCATTCATCTAGAGTAGGTGCCTTCCTGGGGGGGTCATACCCAAGCTTTGCGCTCAAATAAATGCTATGCTTGATCATATTTTCTGAATCTCATTATTTAAGGTTGACACGGTTCATCAACAAATACTTACCGAGCTGGGTGCTAATAACGCAGGTAAATAAGATGCCATCCCTGACCTCAAGGACTGATCTCAGACTATGGAGGAGACATCCAAGGAGCAGACACCAGCACGAGGGGCAGCGGGCACTGGTATAGACGGAGTGTGGGCAGCGGGCACTGGTGTAGACGGAGTGTGGGCAGCGGGCACTGGTGTAGACGGAGCGGGTGTGGAAAGAGCCTGGCCAGGAGGGAAGCTGGGTGTCTGGGAGGAGTCCAGCACCAAGCTCTTATTAGATTAGTGGTCGGGGGTAAGGCGAGGTTGGCAAGGTTTGCCAGGAGTCATCAAAGGGCCAGGAGTGGAAATAGTGTTTGGAGGCCCCGGGTGACTATTATAGCGCGTCCAAAGGGGCAGGCGGGGGTCAGTCAGCCAAGGCCCGGGCCAGGAAGTGATGGGAAGGGGCCTTCCAGGCAGAGGAAACGACACAGGCAAAGGCCTCAGGACAGGAAGCTTCGCGGCACATCCAGGGGCCGTGCCAGGGTGACTGGAGGGTGAGTCAGTCCCTCCTTGGGGCTCCACAATGGCCTGAGTGTGCCTGATTAGGACACTTTCCATATCGGCTCAGAACTCCCTGTGCACACCCCCAGAGAGACACCCCCTGCCTGCCGCCCCCGGCACTCAGCATTCCTACGTGACCTGTAGGCTCCCTATGCAGACAGCTGTGTCTCCAGCTGTGGGGTCTTGTTCAGCCTGCCTGTAGGGCAGGCCTGGAGGACCTGGGAGGTAGCACGTTCAGGAGTCGCCCTCAGCTAACGAACTCCCAGGCTCAAGAGTTCCTCTCGACTCAGCTTCCTGAGCACACACCACCATGCTGGCTCCCGTTTTTATTTATTATTATTATGATTTTTGAGATGGAGTCTCGCTCTGTCGCCCAGGCTGGAGTAGAGTGGCGTGATCTCGGCTCACCGCAACCTCCATCTCCTGAGTTCAAGCAATTCTCCTGCCTCCCTCCCGAGTAGCTGGGATTACAGGTGCTTGCAACCACACCCAGCTAATTACTGTATTTTTAGTAGAGACAGAGTTTCACCATGTTGGCCAGGCTGGTTACAAACTCCCGGCCCCAGGCGATCCGCCCGCCTTGGCCTCCCGAAGTGCAGGAATTACAGGTATGAGCCACCGTGCCCGGCCTGTTTTATTTTTGTGGAGATGAGGTTTTGCTACGTTGTTCAGGTTGGTCTGGAACTCCTGGCCTGAAGCAATCTCAGCCTCCTAAAATGTTGGGATTACAGGCGTGGGCACTGTGCCCTGCCAAAAGTCTTTCCTATATCCCTGTTCATAACCCACCTTGCTCTGCCGCTCACCTCGTCTTATCTGTGGTTCAACAGCACAGCTCAAGTGCAAGTTTAAATACAGGTGATGGTGATGGGCTTCAGCAGGAATCCTTCACAAGTCCCTGCCCAAAGTCTAATGCTGACTTTGCTTTGCTTTACTTTTTTTTCTTTCTTTTTTTCACAGAGTCTCACTCTGTCGCCCAGGCAGGAGCAGAGTGGCATGATCTTGGCTCACTGCAATCTCTACCTCCCAGGTAAAAGCAATGTTTGTGCCTCAGCCTCTCTAGTAGCTGGGATTACAGCTGTGCTCCACCATGCCTGGCTTTTTAAATTTAATTTAATTTAATTTTTAGTAGAGACAGTGTTTCACTATGTTTGCCAGGCTGATCTCAAACTCTTGGCCTTAAGGGATCCACCTGCCTCACTCAGCCTCCCAAAGTGCTGGGATTACAGGTGTGAGCCCCTTGCCCGCCTGATGCTGGCTCCTGAGAGCTACATTGCACCGTGCGACGGGAACACTCATGTGCATCCAGTTCTATTTCATTGATTTTTTTTTTTTTTTTTTTGACAAAGTCTCACTCTGTTGCCCAGGCTGGAGTGCAGTGGCATAATCTTGGCTCACTGCAACCTCTGCCTCCTGAGTTCAAGTAATTCTCCTGCCTCAGCCTCCTGAGTAGCTAGGATTACAGGTGAATGCCACCACACCTGGCTAATTTTTTTTTTTTATTGCATTTTAAGTTTTAGGGTAAATGTGAAGAACATGTAAGATTGTTGCATAGGTACACACATGGCAGTGTGGTTTGCTGCCTTCCTCCCCATCACCTATATCTGGCATTTCTCCCCATGTTATCCCTCCCCAACTCCCCACCCCCTGCTATCCCTCCCCTAGTTGCCCCCAACATACTCCAGTGTGTGATGCTCCTCTCCCTGTGTCCATGTGTTCTCATTGTTCAACACCCATCTATGAGTGAGAACATGCGGTGTTTGATTTTCTGTTCTTGTGTCAGTTTGCTGAGAATGATGGTTTCCAGGTTCATCCACGTCCCTACAAAGGACACGAACTCATCGTTTTTCATGGCTGCATAATATTCCATGGTGTATATGTGCCACATTTTCTCTGTCCAGTCTGTCATCGATGGGCATTTGGGTTGGTTCCAGGTCTTTGCTATTGTAAACAGTGCTGCAGTGAACATTCGTGTGCATGTGTCCTTATAGTAGAACGATTTATAATCCTTTGGATATATACCCAGTAATGGGATTGCTGGGTCAAATGGAATTTCTATTTCTAGGTCCTTGAGGAATCGCCACACTGTCTTCCACAATGGTTGAACTAATTTACACTCCCACCAACAGTGTAAAATTATTCCTATTTCTCCACATCCTCTCCAGCATCTGTTGTCTCCTGATTTTTTAATGATCGCCATTTTAACTGGTGTGAGATGGTATCTCAATGTGGTTTTGATTTGCATTTCTGTAATGACCAGTGACAATGAGCATTTTTTCATATGTTTGTTGGCCTCATATATGTCTTCTTTTTTTTTTTTTTTTTTTGAGACGGAGTTTCACTCTTGTAACCCAGGCTGGAGTGCAATGGCGCATCTCGGCTCACCTCAACCTCCGCCTCCTGGGTTCAAGCAATTCTCCTGCCTCAGCCTCCCAAGTAACTGGGACTACAGGCATGTACCACCATGCCCAGCTAATTTTTTTGTATTTTTAGTAGAGACAGGGTTTCACCATGCTGACCAGGATGGTCTCAATCTCTTGACCTCGTGATCCACCTGCCTCGGCCTCCCAAAGTGCTGGAATTACAGGTGTGAGCCACCACGCCCAGCCGTCTTCTTTTGTAAAATGTCTGTTCATATCCTTCTCCCACTTTTGAATGGGCTTGTTTTTTTCTTGTAAATCTCTTTTAGTTCTTTGTAGATTCTGGATACTAGCCCTTTGTCAGCTGGGTAGATTGCAAAAAATTTTTCCCATTCTGTTGGTTGCCAATTCACTCTAATTGTGCAGAAGCTGTGGAGTTTGATTAGGTCCCATATGTCTGTTTTGGCTTTTGTTGCCAATGCTTTTGGTGTTTTGGTCATGAAGTCCTTGCCTATACCTATGTCCTGAATGGTTTTGCCTAGATTTTCTTCTAGGGTTTTCATGGTGTTAGGTCTTATGTTTAAGTCTTTAATCCATCTGGAGTTAATTTTAGTGTACGGTGTCAGGAAGCAGTCCAGTTTCTGCACATGGCTAGCGAGTTTTCCCAACACCATTTATTAAACAGGGAATTCTTTCCCCATTGCTTGTTTTTGTCAGGTTTGTCAAAGATCAATGGTTGTAGATGTGTGGCATTACCTCCGAGGCCTCTGTTCTGTTCCATTGGTCTATATCTCTGTTTTGGTACCAGTACCATGCTGTTTTGATTACTGTAGCCTTGTAGTAAGTTTGAAGTCAGGTAGTGTGATGCCTCCAGCTTTGTTCTTTTTGCTTAGAATTGACTTGGCTATGGGGGCTCTCTTTTGGTTCCATATGAAGTTTAAGGTGGTTTTTTCTAGTTCTGTGAAGAAGGTCATTGGTAGCTTGATGGGGATAACGTCAAATCTGTAAATTACTCTGGGCAGTATGGCCATTTTCATGATATTGATTCTTCCTAACAATGAGCATGGAATGTTTCCCCATCTGTTTGTGTCCTCTCTTATTTCGTTGAGCAGTGGTTTGTAGTTCTCCTTGAAGAGGTCCTTTACGTTCCTTGTTAGTTGTATTCCTAGGTATTTTATTCTCTTTGTAGCAATTGTGAATGGCAGTTGGTTCTTGATTTGGCTCTCTTTAAGTCTGTTATTGGTGTATAGGAATGCTTGTGATTTTTGCATACATTGATTTTGTATCCTGAGCCTTTGCTGAAGTTGCTTATCAGTTTCAGGAGATTTTGGGCTGAGACAATGGGGTCTTCTAAGTATACAATCATGTCATCTGCAAATAGAGACAATTTGACTTCCTCCTTTCCTAATTGAATACACTTTCTTTCTTTTTCTTGCCTGATTGCTCTGGCTAGAACTTCCAATACTATATTGAATAGGAGTGGTGAGAGAGGGCATCCTTGTCTAGTGCCAGATTTCAAAGGGAATGCTTCCAGTTTTTGCCCATTCAGTATGATATTGGCTGTGGGTTTGTCGTGAATAGCTTTTATTATTTTGAGATACCTTCCATCAATACCTAGTTTATTGAGGGTTTTTAGCATAAAGGCTGTTGAATTTTGTCAAAGGCCTTCTCTGCATCAATTGAGATAGTCATGTGGTTTTTGTCTTTGGTTCTGTTTATGTGGTGGATTATGTTTATAGACTTGCGTATGTTGAATCAGCCTTGCATCCCTGGGATGAAGCCTACTTGATCATGGTGGATAAGCTTTTTGATGTGCTGTTGCAATTAGTTTGCCAGTATTTTATTGAAGATTTTTGCATCTATGTTCATCATGGATATTGGCCTGAAGTTTTCTTTTCTTGTTGAGTCTCTGCCGGGTTTTTGTATCAGGATGATGTTGGTCTCATAAAATGATTTGGGAAGGATTCCCTCTTTTTGGACTGTTTGGAATAGTTTCAGAAGGAATGGTACCAGCTCCTCTTTGTATGTCTGGTAGAATTCGGCTGTGAACCCATCCGGACCTGGGCTTTTTTTGGTTGGTAGGCTATTAATTGCTGCCTCAACTTTAGCCCTTGTTATTGGTCTATTCAGGGTTTCGACTTCTTCCTGGTTTAGGCTTGGGAGGATGCGAGTGTCCAGGAATTTATCCATTTCTTCCAGGTTAATTAGTTTATGTGCATAGAGTTGTAATAATCTCTGATGATGGTTTGTATTTCTGTGGAATCTGTGGTGATATCCCATTTATCGTTTTTTATTGCATCTATTTGATTATTCTCTCTTTTCTTTTTTATTAATCTGGCTAGTGGTCTATTTTGTTGATCTTTTCGAAAAACCAGCTCCTGGATTTATTGATTTTTTGAAGGGTTTTTTTGTGTCTCTATCTCCTTCAGTTCTGCTCTGATCTTAGTTATTTCTTGTCTTCTGCTAGCTTTTGAGTTTTTTTTTTTTTTTTTTTTTATCTTGCTCCTCTAGCTCTTTCAATTTTGATGATAGGGTGTCAATTTTAGATCTTTCCTTGCTTCTCATGTGGACATTTATTGCTATGTATTTTCCTCTAGACATGGCTTTAAATGTGTCCCAGAAATTCTGGTATGTTGTGTCTTCATTCTCTTTGGTTTCAAAGAACATCTTTATTTCTACCTTCATTTCATTGTTTATCCAGTCAACATTCAAGAGCCAGTTGTTCAGTTTCCATGAAGCTGTGCGGTTCTGAGTTAGTTTCTGAATTTTGAGTTCTAACTTGATTGCACTGTGGTCTGAGAGACTATTTGTTATGATTTCCGTTCTTTTGCATTTACTGAGAAGTGATTTACTTCCAATTATGTGGTCAATTTTAGAGTAGGTGTGACGTGGTGCTGAGAATAATGTATATTCTGTGGATTTGGGGTGGAGAATTCTGTAAATGTCTATTAGCTTTGCTTGGTCCAGATCTGAGTTCCAGTCCTGGATATCCTTGTTAATTTTCTGTCTCGTTGATCTTTCTAATATTGACAGTGGAGTGTTAAAGTCTCCCACTATTATTGTGTGGGAGTCTAAGTCTCTTTGTAAGTCATTAAGAACTTGCCTTATGTATCTGGGTGCTCCTGTATTGGGTGCATATATATTTAGGATAGTTAGCTCTTCTTGTTGCATTGATCCTTTTACCATTATGTAATGCCCTTCTTTATCTCTTTTGATCTTTGTTGGTTTAAAGTCTATTTTATCAGAAACTAGGATTGCAACTTCTGCTTTTTTTGCTCTCCATTTGCTTGGTAAATCTTCCTCCATCCCTTTATTTTGAGCCTTTGTGTATCCTGGCATGTGAGACGGGTTTCCTGGATACAGCACACCGATGGATTTGGCTTTTTATCCAATTTGCCAGTCTGTGTCTTTTGACTGGAGCATTTAGCCCATTTACATTTAGGGTTAATATTGTTATGTGTGAATTTGATCCTGTCATTTTGATGCTAGCTGGCTGTTTTGCCCATTAGTTGATGCAGTTTCTTCATTGTCTTGATGCTTTTTACCATTTGGTATGTTTTTGGAGTGGCTGGTATTGGTTGTTCCTTTCCATGTTTAGTGCCTCTTTCAGGAGCTCTTGTAAAGCAGGCCTGCTGGTGATGAAATCTCTGAGTAATTGCTTGTTCATAAAGGACTTTATTTCTCCTTTGCTTATGAAGCTTAGTTTGGCTGGATATGAAATTCTGGGTTGAAAGTTCTTTTCTTTAAGGGTGTTGAATATTGGCCCCCCACTCTCTTCTGGCTTGTAGGGTTTCTGCTGAGAGATCCACTGTGAGTCTGATGGGCTTCCCTTTGTGGGTAACCCGACCTTTCTCTCTGGCTGCCCTTAGCATTTTCTCCTTCATTTCAACCCTGGTGAATCTGACAATTATGTGCCTTGGGGTTGCTCTTCTTGAGGAATATCTTTGTGGTGTTCTCTGTATTTCCTGGACTTGAATATTGGCCTACCTTGCTAGGTTGGGGAAGTTTTCCTGGATAATATCCTGAAGACTATTTTCCAGCTTGGATTCATTCTCTCCATCACATTCAGGTACACCTATCAAATGTAGATTAGGTCTTTTCACATAGTCCCATATTTCTTGGAGACTTTGTTCATTTCTTTTTACTCTTTTTTCTCTTATCTTGCCTTCTCGTTTTATTTCATTGAGTTGATCTTTGACCTCTGATATCCTTTCTTCTGCTTGGTCAATTCGGCTGTTGAAACTTGTATATGCTTCGCGAAGTTCTCGTGTTGTGTTTTTCAGCTCCATCAATTCATTTATATTCATCTCTAAGTTGTTTATTCTCGTTAGCATTTCGTCAAACCTTTTTTCAACGTTCTTAGTTTCTTTGCATTGGGTTAGAACATATTCTTTTAGCTCACAGAAGTTTTCTTATTACCCACCTTCTGAAGCCTGTTTCTGTCAATTCATCACACTCATTCTTCATCTAACCTTGTTCTTTTGCTGGTGAAGAGTTGTGATCCCTTGTAGGAGGAGAGGCATTCTGGTTTCGGGTGTTTTCATCCTTTTTGTGCTGGTTTCTTCCCATCTTTGTGGATTTATCCACCTGTCGTCTTTGCAGTTGTTGACTTTCAGATTGGGTCTCTGAATGGACGTCCAGTTTGTTGATGATAAAGTTCGTTCTTTCTGTTTCTAAGTTTTCCTTCTAACATTCAGGCCCCTCTGCTGTAGGACTGCTGAGGTCCACTCCAGGCCCTGCTTGCCTGGGGGATCACCTGCAGAGGCTGCATAACAGTAAGGGTTGCTGCCAGTTTCTTCTTCTGCTATCTTTGTCCCAGAAGGATACCCGCCAGATGTTAGTCTGAGCTCTCCTTTATGAGGTGACTCTTTGGATATACGGGGGTCAGGGAGCTGCTTGAGGAGACAGTCTGTCCTTTATAGGAGCTCAAGTGCTGAGCTGTGAGCTCTGTTGTTCATTCAGAGCTGCTGGGCAGGTTTGTTTAAGTCTGCTGCAGCAGAACTTATAAACCTCTTTTTTTTTCCCAGGTGCTCTGTCCTGGGGAGTTAGGGCTTTATAAGTTTCTGTCATGCTGCTGCCTTTTTTCAGGGCTGCCCTGCCCAGCGAGGAGGCATCCTAGTCACTATCTGCCTGCAGAGGCTTTGCTGAGCTGCTGTGGGCTCCACCCAGCTGCCATGTGAACTTCCCCTGGAGTCTGTTTATAGAGGTATAGTTAGAACTGCCTCGGCAATGGTGGCCCACCTCTGTAATGGTGGACACTCTCTGTAATGGCAGGCTGCCTTGACAATGGCGGGCTGCCTCGAGCAATGGCGAGCTGCCTCAGCAATGGTGGACTACCTCCGTAGTGGTGGAGTGCCTCGGTAATGGGGGGCGCCCCTCCCCCACAGAGTTGGACCGACCCGGGTTCAGCTGTGCTTGCTGTGAAACTCTCAGTCCAGAGCATTTCAGATTGCTGTTTTTTGTGGGGGTGGGACTGGCCAAGCCTGATCACCTGGCTCCCTGCCTCAGACCCCTTTTTTTTTTTTCAGTTGAACATGCGACTCTGTCTCCCAGGTGCCCCAGTCACCAGTTGAAATGGCACCCGGATTTGTGTGATTTCTTGTGCAGAGACCCACTGCACTGGCTGAAACAGTCACACTGGGGGCTCATGGAACTTTTTCACCTGGGAATCTACTGGCCTGCCTCCCCTGTTTCAGTCCCCTTTTTTTCAGTTGAACCGGCAACTGTGTCTCCCAGGCGTTCCAGTTGCCTGTTGAAAGGCACCCCCGATCTGTGTGATTTCCCATGCGGCAACCCACTGCGCCAGCTGAAACAGCTGCGCTGGAGATTCGTGGTGCTTTCATGCCTGGGAATCTCCTGGCCTGGCTCCTTGTTTCAGTCCCCTTTTTATCAGTTGAATGGGTGACTCTGTCTCCCAGGCGCTCCAATCACCAGCTAAAACGGCGCCCGGACACGTGTATTTTGTGTGGGGACCCACTGCGCCGCCCAAAACAGCCACGCGGGCAACCTGTGGGGCTCCTCCGCCCAAGAATCTCCTGGTCTGTGGGCAATAAAAATCTGTCTGGAAATGCAGCGTCCAGTCACCCTCCGTGCTCTCACTGGGAGCTGCAATCCAGAGCTGCTCCTAATCGGCCATCTTGAATCTCCTCTCCTGGCTAATTTTTTATTTTTTAGTAGAGACAGGGTTTTGCCATGTTGGTCAGGCTGGTCTCAAACTCCTGACCTCAAATGATCCACCTACTTCAGCCTCCCAAAGTGCTGGGCTTACAGGCATGATCCACTGTGCCCAGCTTTATTGAATTTTTTTAAACATCAAGGATGAACATTGAATTTTTGGATATGATTGCACTGATTTTTCTCCTTGAGAGACCTGTTACTGTGATCTAAAATATTAATAAATTTTCTTTTTTTTATTTTTCTAATCAGGGTCTTACTGTGTGTCCCCCAGGCTGGACTGCAGTGGTACAATCATCATAGCACATTGTAACCTCGAACTGCTGGGTTTAAGAGGTCCTCCCAAGTAACCAGGACTGCTGGCACACACCACCACATTTGGCAATTTAAAAAAAATTTTTTTAAATTTATTTTACAGACCTTCAAAGCTACAGCAAATCAAATATATATATATATTTAAGAATTTTTGTAGAGTCAGGGTTTCACTACATTGCCCAGGCTGGTCTCGAACTCACGGCCACAAGCGATCCTGCCTCTGCCTCCCAAAGCACTGGCATTACAGGTGTGAGCCACTGTGCCCAGCCTGAATATACTAATATTAAGCCATTTTTGCATTCCTGATACACCTGTTCACACCTTATTATTTTTAAATTATTATTATAGAATATAATAATAGATATAATGATTGAATATTTTATTATTTTATGTTTTGATATACTGTTGAATTCTCTTTGTTGATGTTTTATTTAAGAGTTTTACTTTAACAACCATAGGCAAGATTGGTGTTTAGTAAAATGTTTTTCACAGAGGTCTCTAGAGGAAATGCTTATATTATCTACACACTTTGGGAAATCATTAAACTCTGCAGAAAAATATGGGAAGTGGAATTATATAAACTCAACTTACACATATTGCTGAAATTAGAAAAACAGAGACATTTTCTTCCATTGTTCCAGATAGCATTTAAGCATGATATGGTTTTTGCCAGTATTTAAAGGAGTCCCATTGGAATCAATGGGAGTTTCACATAAAATATAATTAGAGGAAAACAATGTGTACAGAGAATTAGGATCTGAAGAGAACCAGAGTGGAAATGTGGCCTTAAGGAAATTGTTTCATTAGCAGAAAGAAAAAAAAATCTCTCTGTTGAGATGAGGCATCTAAAAGCTAGCTAAGCCTTACCATTTTCTTTTTCTTTCTTTCTTTTTCTTTTTTTTTTTTGAGATGGAATCTTGCTCTGTTTCCCCAGGCTGGAGTGCAGTGGCATGATCTCAGCTCACGGCAACCTCTGCCTCCCGGGTTTAAGCAGTTCTCGTGCCTCAGCCTCCTGAATAACTGAGATTACAGGCAGCCACCACCACACCCAGCTAATTTTTGTATTTTCAGTAGAGACAGGATTTTACCATGTTGGCCAGGCTCGTCTGGAACTCCTGACTACAGATGATCCACCCACCCCGGCCTCTTAAAGTTCTGGGATTATAGGCGTGAGCTGCTGTGCCCAGCCACCTTACCATTTTCAATTAAGGCTTACCCAAGTTTCATTTCTTAGAAGCCTTCATCCTCCTCTTCTTTCTCCTGCTCCTCCTCATCTTTATGTATTAGCAACTACCATGAATTCAGTGCTTGCTCTGTGCCAGAAACCAGGCTAGGTATTTTACAGCATTGTACGATTCAATTCTCAGAACAGCTTTGTAAGACGGGTATTATTATCTCTACTTTACAGATGAGGAGACAGGCTCAGCGAAGCTAAGTAAACAGCCTGAGATCATACAGCTAGTATGTGGCAGATCTGGGATTCAAAGCAGAGTCTTTGATGCCAACGGCCATGTTTTTAAGCTCTATAGTCGCCATATTTGAGAGTGGGTCACATGTCAGGCCCAGAACTAGGAGTTTTCATGACTCATCACGTAACAGAACCAGCACACCCATTCCATTTTATATATGAGCAAACGGAGGCTCAGAGACAGAGGGCAACATCTGCAGTGGTGCAGTTGGTGAGTAGAGGCGTGGAATTCAAGCCCAGGACCACAGAGCTCTAAGCCCACGCACTCTCCGGTTCCTGGCGCCCTCCTCCTCTCCATCTCCTCACACAGGGGCCACATTCTGCAGCCCTGGATGATGCCCACCGTGCAGCCATTTTTTTTCAGTAAAGAGCCCCAAAGGAAAACTAGTTGCTAGCACAGGTGCTGTATGAATCATTTTCTTTTTGGAGATGGAGTCTCACTGCGTCGTCCAGGCTGGAGTGCCATGGGATGATCTCGGCTCACTGCAACCTCCACCTCTTGGATTCAAGCAGTTCTCATGCCTCAGCCTCCTGAGTAGCTAGGATTACAGGTGCATGCCTGGTTAATTTTTGTATTTTTAGTGGAGACAGGGTTTCGCCATGTTGGCCAGGCTGGTCTCAAACTCCTGATTTCAGGTGATCCTCCCTCTTGGCCTCCCAAAGTGCTGGGATTACGGGCATGCGCTCGCTACTGTGCCCAGCCTCATTTTCTTATGTCAAGATGCACAACTCACCTATCACTGCCAAAAGATAAACATTGGGTGGTGGATGGATGGATGGATGGACGGATGGATGGACGGATGGATGGATGGATTAATTAAAATAATCATATTAATCACAGACCAGACTGGGAACAGTGCCCATGGTACAGGAGGACGTAGAAATCATTCAGTCCCACGTCCTGTCTCTGCAGGAGGAAAATCTAAGGCCAAAGGAAGCAGAGAGAGCCTACTCCAGCCCCTAACTCAGGAAGGAGCACTAATGCCACCTCCCAGGTTTTCTAAGCTGGTTCAGGCCCTGTGTGAGAACTTAAATGCATGAGTTCTTGTGCAGAGGACCCAATTTTTTTTTTTTTTTTTTGAGAAGGAGGTTTGCTCTTGTTGCCCAGGCTGGAGTGCAATGGTGCAATCTTGGCTCACTGAAACCTCCACCTCCTGGGCTCAAGTGATTCTCCCACCTCAGCCTCCTGAATAGCTGGGATTACAGGCATGTGCCACCACGCCTGGCTAATTTTTTGTATTTTTAGTAGAGATGGAGTTTCTCTATGTTGGTCAGGCTGGTCTCGAAGTCCTGACCTCAGGTGATCCGCCCACCTCAGCCTCCTAAAGTGCTGGGATTACAGGGGCATGAACCACTGTGCCTGGCCAGAGGACCCAAATTTTTAAAAAAGATATTTGGTGTGAGCTGTGAGCTGTTCAGGAAGGAAGTACCATGAGGGTTTGGGGGCAGGGGCTCCACACCTGCATTTTGTCACTGTTTGGCTGGCTAGTCAGAATGCCATGTATGTACCAACCCTGCAACCTCAGAAAAGTCAGTGGTGAAATACAGCTTGATGGCTCTGATTGAACTGGTTTAATCCACTTATTGGGTATAAGTGTGTGAAAGTCTGAAGGATTTGGTGAGGACACTGAGGTGTCATCTCCTGCAGCCAGCTCTTCTCCCAGCTCCAAGCTGACCCAGACATGAACCAGGCCATACCTGAGACTGGGCAATTTACCAGAGAAAGAGGTTTACTGGACTTACAGTTCCACATGGCTGGGGAGGCCTCACGATCGTGGCGGAAAGTGAAAGGCATGTCTCATATGGCGGCAGACAAGAGAAGAGAGTGGTGCAGGGAAACTTCCCTTTATAAAGCCGTTGGGTCTCGTGAGACTTATTCACTATCACGTGAGCAGCATGAGAAAGACCCGCCCCATGATTCACTTACCTCCCCACCGGGTCCCTCCCACAATACGTGAGAACGATGGGAGCAACAAGATGGGATTTGGTTGGGGGGGGGGGGACACAGAGCCAAACCATATCCCCCCCCTTTTATGTGTCAGATCCCCCCCCCCAGTATGGCTCACGAAAGGCAGGCCTGTAATGGCCTAGAGAAGAAGGAGGTTACTGTGGCTGGGAGAGTGTAAGACGAATCTTCAGACATCCTTGTTCTCAAAATGCCCCAGGCACTTCCCCACCAGAGGACTCCCCCCACACCCCACCAGCTCCTTCCCCTTCCTCCTTGCTGCCCAGCCCTCCCCTTGTCCCCTGCTCCCTCCGTTAGTCCCCTTCCCTGGTGGCCAGCACGCCCCTCCAGAGAAGCTCCACTGTCTATCTGCTTCTCTACCCCAGCACATCCTCCTGTAGCTGGAGAGGCTTCACCATCAAAGCCATCCTTCAAAGCAGATCCCAGACCTAGACAGGTGCTTTAAAAAAAGAGAGAGAGTTTCAGTGACATTGGCAAGGAGAATTTTGTCAAGTGGAGTGGCAGAACCCAGGCAGAAGAGACAAAGGATCTAGGGGTGCAGAAAAGCCCTCCCGGGGCATACACACCTGCATCGGGGTGGGCGGAAAGGCTGGGGGCAACAGATGTGGGGGAGGGGAGGCGGAGGGCCTGTTCATGTGGGTGATGCGTGGCTGATTTTGTAATGAGAGAGACCTGAGCACACAAGTCAAAAGGGGAAAGAGGAAGAGGAGGGATGGGGAGAGGGAAGGCAGGAGGAAGAGGAAGCAAAGCCAGTGCGCACTGAGAGCCTGAGAACATTGTCGCGCCAGGCACTATTGTGAAGACTTAGACCTCTTGACAGCCGCCTGCATGAGACTGATTAATTAATTCAACACGGAATTACTGAGTGCATGCCAGGTGCCAGGCACTCCTCCAGAATCTTCAGATATTACAGTGAACGAGACAGAGAAAACCCTGGAGCTTCTATCTGGGGTGTGGTGAGCAGACAGACGATCCCCGTGCTGGGGGAGGGTACATGCTATGGAAAACTGCGAGATGGGAGGGGGAACGAGACGGGCTGTTTTACACATGGTGGCCAGTGAAGGTGACAACTGAGTCAAACCTGGGGAGGGGGAAGTCCCCTCCTTCCGTGATAACGGGGAAGGGAGTTGGGAAGGGTGGCTGGGAGGTCGGTGAGTTTGCAGCATAAAAATGTGCAGCATGTGATTAGTTTAACCCCCACCTGTTTCCAATCAAATAATGAATATTCATGGAGTGTGTACTATGGAGCCAGGCACCTCGTGGGTGCCAGCCAGGAAGATAGGATGAGTATCTGCCCTGGATGAGTTCCCTGTGGCATGGAAGAGACAGATCTAGAAACAGACTGTGATTATACGAGGTGTTAAGTACGATAAGATGGGGCAGCTGTGAGATGGTAGAGAGGCAGGGATGCCCTCCTGAGGAGCTGGGACAGCTCTGGGGAGAAGGTGACATTGGAACTGGGTCTGAAAGAATGGGTACCAGTTTGCTTGCCAGAAAAAAACAAAAACTTGGCTGGGCGTGGTGACTCATGCCGATAATCCCAGCACTTTGGGAGGCCAAGGTGGGTGGATCACTTGAGGTCAAGATAGTAAAACCCTGTCTCTACTAAAAATACAAAAATTAGCCGAGTGTGGTGGTGGGTGCCTGTAGTCCCAGCTACTCGGGAGGCCGAGGCAAGGGAATCGCTTGAATCAGGGAGGTGGAGGTTGCAGAGAGCCCTGATTGCACCACTGCACTCCAATCTGGGCAACTTAGTAGAGCAAGATTCCATTTCAAACAAAAAACACAACTTACATCTATGAGGTGACTACTACGTGATAGGCAATTTACCTATACAATCTCATTTAATTCTCAGAAAACTCTAGCAAAGGCCGGGGTGGGATGGCTTACACCTATAATACCAGCACTCTGAGAGGCTGACGTGGGTGGGTCATGAGGTCAGGAGTTCCAGAGCAGCCTGGCCAAGATGGTGAAACCCGTCTCAACTAAAAATGCAAATATTAGCTGGGCGCAATAACGGACACCTGTAATCCCAGCTACTCAGGGGGCTGAGGCAGGAGAATCACTTGAACCAGGAGGCGGAGGTTGCAGTGAGCAGAGATCACACCACTATACTCTAGTCTGGGCAACAGAGCAAGACCGCAAGCCAAAAAAAAAAAATGAAAACTCTAGCATGGCAGGTATTATACATATTTTACTGAAATAGCTACTGAGGCTCAGAGAAGGTGAGAGACGCTCAAGGTCACGGAGGTGTTAGAGCTGGGCTTAAAAACATGATTGTTTTTACTCTTAAACTTATGCCAAGACACCACACCACCATAGTAACCTGATGGACCAGCGTTTGCCACACCATGAAGCAGTGCAAAAATCACCTGCTGCGTGGGGCCAGCCGGGAAGTGGTTCTTTTCATACTATGTCATGTGCACGAAGGGGACTGAAGGCAGCGCGTGTGAGTTGTAGTAGAAGTTGTAGATTTTGCAGGAGATGGGTTAAGGTTTTTTCTATCTATTTCAACATGACAAGGCTGTTGCTATTCCGTTATTTCTTTCTTCCTTTCTTGTTTTTTTTTTCTTCAGACGGAGTCTTGCTCTGTCACCCAGGCTGGAGTGCAATGGAACGATCTTGGCTCACTGCAACCTCTGCCTCCTGGGTTCAAGTGATTCTCTTGCCTCAGCCTCCTGAGTAGCTGGGGATTACAGGCATGCTAATTTTTGTATTTGTAGTAGAGACAAGGTTTCGCCATGTTGACCAGGCTGGTCTTGAACTCCTTACCTCAGGTGATCTGCCCACCTCGGCCTCCCAAAGTGCTGGGATTACAGGCGTGAGCCACTGTGTCCGGCCGGCTTCCATGATTTTTAATGAGAAGTCCCTTGTATTTCCTTTGGTGATTGCCTATGGCTGCTTTTAAGATTTTTTTTATTTTTTATTTTTATTTTCACTTTTACTTTTTGAGACAGGGTCTGGGTCTATAGCTCAAGCTGGAACGTAGTTACGCAGTCTCAGCTCACTGCCACCTCTGCTTCCTGGGCTCAAGCCCTCCTCCCATCTCAGCCTCTCGTGTAGCTGGGACCACAGGCACTTGCCACAGTGCTTGGCTGATTTTGTAGAGATGGGATTTCACCATGTTGACAAGGGTAGTCTTCGACTCCTGAGCTCAAGCGATCTGCCCACCTTGGCCTCGAAAAGTGTTAGGATTACCGGCGTAAGCCACCATGTCAAGCCAAGACTTTTTTTAACACGCTGTTTTCAGCAGCTGTGGCAGGCGGCCCCTGAGATGATCCCCCAGTCCCTGGTATTTTCGCCCTTGTGCAGTCTTCTCCCCCTTGAGTGTGGGCTGGACCTACGGATTTGCTTCTAAGGAACAGAAGACAGCAAAAGTGATGGCATGTCACTCCCAGTACTGGGTTACAAGAAGACAGTGGCCTCCATCTCAGGCGCTTTCTCTTGTTGCCCCACCTGCTTGTGCAGAGGAGGTAGGCTGCCTTCTTGTGAGTTACCCTATGTAGGGTTCATGCAGGAAATAACTGATAGAGTTGGAATGTGTGTCCCCACTCAAATTTCATGCTGAAATATAATCCCCAGTGTTGGAGGTGGAGTTCTAGTGGAGGTGTTTGGCTTATGGGAGTAGATTTCTCTTGAATGTTTTAGCACTATCTCCCTGGGTACTGTCCTGTGATAAGGGAGTTCTCATGAAATCTGGTCATTTAAAAGTCAGCAGCGCCTCTCCCCCTCATCCTCCTGCTCCTGCTTTCACACTGTGATGTGCCTGCTCCCCCTTTACCTACTGCCATGATGGGAAGCCACCTGAGATCTCCCCCAAAACAGATGCTGCCATGCTTCCTGGACAGCCTGCAGAGCCAGGAGCCAATGAAACCTCTTCTCTTGGAAGTGACCCAGTCTCAGGTATGTCTTCCTAGCAATGTGAAAATGGGCTAATCCAGCAACAGAGGGAGGCCAGCAGCTGGTGAGAAAATACAGCCTGTGTGCAGCCACACGAGGAAGCATTCCTTGGAGTCCAGACTTCTCATGGGACCACATCCCCAACCCATGCATTGATTGCCACCTTGGGAGAGACCTTAAGCCACAGGCACACAGTTAAGCTTCTGACTCACAGAAACTATTAGATAATAAATGTTAGTTGTTTTAAGCCTTTAGGTGGGGGTGGGGCAGTAAAATATTGCAAGGCTGCTTCATTCATTCATTATCGATAGCTAATGCAATGGTCGATAACTGTGCTTATTGATTAGTTATCGATAATGAATGCAGCAGCCTTGCGAGCTTTGATTGCATTGGCGAACTCACAGCACATCTTAAACTGGGCCCGGAATCTCCTCCAGGTGCCAGAGGCAATCTTTGCTCCCTCGAGGAGAACTGCGTCAAAGGTCTCATGGCAGTGAAGCTTGCTTTGGCATATAAATAGTTCATGATTTTTTTCCTCAAAAGATGTGCTCATGGAAAGTTCTGGGAAGAAGTCTCCCAGCTTCTGGGAGTCAGGCACTTGCCACAGTGCCTGGCTGATTTCTGTACTTTTTGTAGAGATGGGATTTCGCTACGTTGCCACCTCCAACATTGGGGATTATATTTCAATATGACATTTGAGTGGGGACACACATCCAAACTCTTGGTTACTTACTGCATGAACCCTACGTAGGGTAACTCACAAGAAGGAGTGGGTCACTCATTCTAGTGACTAGTCCTTCACAGTATCGAACTAGGTCAGGAGTTTCCACCAACAGGATTGGTCCAACTCTTTGGATCAATAAACCCTGATTTGTTTTTCCAGAGAATGAAAGCTCTGTTTACATCACAAGGGCTATGGTAGAAAAGAAGAATTTGACTTATTTTCGGAGGTCCCAAGAGATGACAAAATTTCAGTTTCAGCTGGGCATGGTAGGTCACACGTGTATTCCCAACACTTTGGGAGGCTGAGGCAGGAGGATTGCTTGACTCAGGAGTTTGAGACCAGCCTGGGCAACATGGCAAGACTCCATCTCTACAAAAAATAAAAATAAAAAGTTAGCCAGGCTTGGTGGCATCCGCCTGTAGTCCCAGCTACTCAGGATGCTAAAGTAGAAATATCACTTGAGCCTGGGAGATCAAGGCCGCAGCGAGCCGTATTCACTCATCCTGAGTGACAGCGTGAGGCCTTGTCTCAAAAAATAAATAAATAAAATAAATAAATAAATAAATAAAAGCAAACGTCAGTTTCATAAGGGGGAAAAGCTTCCTGCTAATCGGAGCTGTGGTAGTGTGCCTGGACGGGTTCACTGGGTAGGTAGCTTCTTGCTAGCAGACAGAGGCACAGCCTGGATGTCTCCGCAGGAATGCTGTGAGAGGTTCTAAGTACATGTTCAAGAATCAGGCTGAGTTTATTGATTTACTAATTCAGCAAATATTAATTCTACATGCTTCAGTTACAGAATCCTGTAGGTAAGTGTAGAATTGATGACCAGAGGCTTAGATGAAAAGGGATTTGTTTTTTCTACCTAACTGAGAATTCGGGGGTAGGTGATTGCTGGTGGTGTTACACTGGGTCAACAGTGCAAGGTTCAGAATCTCTCTGATTCCTTTGCCTGTAGTGCCTGAGATGGCCGAACAATGGCCACGATAGCCACAGATGTCACACCCGTGTTCGTGATCACAAACCTGCTGCTGAGAAAAAGACAGCATCCGCTGTGTCTTTTCCTTTTCCAAGAGAGCGAAAACTTCCCTTGACATCAGGGGCGTGCTGGCATTTTGGGGGAGAAGGGGAAGAGGGAAGGTCCCGATTTTTAACCATCGCCAATTTCTGTGTAAATTCTCCCACTATGTCTGATTTCAAGCTACCACCATGACATTGCTGACTATGGAGCTGGGAAGAGAAGTCAGCGGCACACAATGATTTAGGATTTCCACCTCCCAACGTGTTCCATGCAAATCTTTAAGAACATGGGTAAGAGTGAAATAATCAGGACATAATGCATTTTGATGATTTTTTATCTTTGTTTTATATAGTTACATATAATTATATAAAATTAGTGCATATAATTATAATATATAAATATACAATTATAATACAGAAATGTATTATATATTTATATAATACATCTATAATCTATATATTTATATACAAATATATAATACATTAATTATATATTTATTTATATAAAAACACATACTATATTAATTATATATTTATTAATATATAAAATATGCTTCTTTCTTTCTGAGACAGGGCCTCACTCTGTCACCCAGGCTGGCGTGCAGTGGCACTATCATAGCTCATTGCAGCCTTGAACAGATGGGCTCGAGTGATCCTCTCACCTCAGCCCCGAGTGACTAGGACTGCAGACGCACACCACCACGCCTAGCTAATTTTAAAATTTTTTGTAAAAAATTTTAGAAACATTTTAGAAAAAGCAAGAAACAGGGTCTTGCTTTTCATTCAAGACCTAGGCTGGTCTTGAACTCCCGGGCTCAAGCGATCTTCCTGCCCTTCCTGATCTTCCTGCCTTAGCCTTCCAATGTGTTGGGATCACAGGTGTGAGCCACTACACCTGGTCTACTGCATTTTTTAATTCGTGAGTTTATATAATTTAATATTTTTAAGTACTGAATGTGTTGAACAGCTAACTTGCAGAATTCCCGAACCACGGATGGTCACTCTCACGGTCTGGCTTAAATCGTCCCAGCACACCACAGCTAGAAACCTTTCAGCCAACTTCCACTTATGTCTCCCTGGCGAGGACAAAGTCACTTGGCTACTCCCCACTAAGAGGGATTCTGGAACGGCAAGAAACTATTCTGTTTTCTATAATGGAACTTGACCAGGGAGAAGGCAGCTGGGAGGGCCCGCTGGTTCCTCCAACCGGCAGCGTCCACCATCGACCAGCTGTGCTAGAACTACACGGTGCTGGGCATGTGAAGCACAGTTATGAGCAAGAGTTTCCACTTCTCTTCTCGTGGGGCCGTCACACTAGCGGCAAGAGACAACTTTTTCTTTTTTTTTTTTTTTGAGACGAGTTTTGTTCTTGTCGCCCAGGCTAGAGTGCAATGGTGTGATCTCGGCTCACTGCGACCTCCACCTCCCGGGTTCAAGCGATTCTCCTGCCTCAGCCTCCTGAGTAGCTGGAATTACAGGCATGCGCGGCCACACCCAGCTATTTTTTGTATTTTTAGTAGAGATGGAGTTTCACCATGTTGGCCAGGCTGGTCTCGAACTCCTGACCTCAGGTGATCTGCCCACCTCAGCCTCCCAAAGTGCTGGGATTGCAGGCGCGAGCCGCTGCGCCCAGTCAAGAGGCAGATGGTAAATAAATAAGTATAATTGTGATGAATGCAACAAAGAAGAAAGTGAGTGAAGGGAAGGGAACTAAGTTCTTGTCTTATATTCTAACACTTTCATAGGCAATAACTAAACACTTAGAAGCTTAAGACAACACACACATTTAACCCAATTTTGGCAAGTTAGGAGTTGAGCACATTTTAAGGGTCTCACCCTAAGCAGCTGGGCTGCATCCTCACCTGAGGCTCAACCAGGGAAGAACCCATTTCCAGGTCCATGGAGGTTGCTGGCAGAATTCATTTCCTTGGACCCGCTTGGCAAGGGCCCAGCTTTTTGCTTCCTTGCCTACAGGACCCCTCCGAAGGTGTCTCTCTCCCCGCAGAGTTTGCAGGTGGAACCCCTCTCTTTCATCTGCGAAGGTGATGCGCCCTTGAAAGTGACATCCCATTGCTTTTGCCAGGCTCTATGGGTTAGAAACCAGTCAGCAGTTCTGCTTGTACCCAAGGTCAGGAAGATTATGCTAGGGCAGAGGTCATCGGTCACGGGGTGTGGGGTGGGGTCAGCCCCTTTAGGGTGTGGCTGCCACCACTAAACTTGTCAAGACTTTAAGGGTTGGTAGGAGCTGGCCAGGTACAGGGCCGAGGGTGTGTCAGGCAGGGGTGAGGGCGTGGAGGGGGGATGCAGAGGCCTGCACCCCCGGAATGACTGTCCTTTCCCTCCGTGAAGTTTTGTTCTCCTGATCCCTGAGTACATCGCAGAACACAGTGGGGTCCTAGCTGGGGAGAGGTAGGGAAGCAGCTGATGTTGATGGGGACCTTGTTAGGGAAATCAGATCAGAGGCCAGGCTTTCAGTGGTGGGTGTGAGTGTGCGTGTGAGTGTGCAGGTGTGTGTGGGAAGGGAGAAGGGGATGGGGTCTGCCCCAGCCACCATCAACATCTTCCCTGTGCTTCCACAATCCCAGCAGCATTCCTGAGTGAGTGCCTTCAGGGGGCAGGTCCTGTTGTGCACACAGAAGTCAATCAGAGTGGGACACTGCCTTAACTTAGAGAGGTCACACTTCATTTATTTATTTTATTTTTAAATTTGAGACAGAGTCTCTCTGTTGCCCAGGCTAAAGTGCAGTGGCGTGACCCAGGCTCACTGCAACCTCTGCCTCCCAGGTTCAAGTAATTCTCTTGCATCAGCTGGGATTACAGGCTCAGGCCACCATGCCTGGCTAATTGTTGTATTTTAGTTTCACCATACTGGTCAGGCTCGTCTCAGACTCCTGGCCTTGAGCGATCTGCCCGCTTCAGCCTCCCAAAGTCTGGGATTACAGCATGAGCCACCGTCCGGGCAAAAGGTCACACTTCATGGGCAGGGGATCACACTTCATGCTGAGTGGGAGGCAGCCACGCGGACAGCACCCCAGCTGGCGCTGGGAGTGAGGGGTGCGGGAAGAAGGACTGCAGGAGGATTTGAGATTTTCACCTGAGCAGCTGGGTGAATGGAGGGGCTGTTTACTAAGAATTGCAAGAATGTGGATGAGCAGGGTGGGGCGCTGATAAATCGCTCTGTTTTGACTCGCAGAAAATTTGAGATTCCTCCTGGTGTCCAGCTGGGGTTTTGGGAGAGGTCAGGGCTGGGCATCTGACCTGGATGGACATCTCTGGCAGGCAGCAGAGCATGTGGATGGTTTGTGAAGCCCAGAAGGGCATGAGATTTCCTGTGCCCACTGCAAATGGAAGGGCATTTGGCCTGAGCCAAGACATGCACGGGTTGGGGGGGAGAAGGGGGTGGGTCCCTGAGATCCACAGAGGAGCAGCTATGGAGGGAGAGAGAACCGAGTATGTGGGGTCACATGATGCAGGAAGCTCAAATAAGATGAGGAAAGAGGTTTTAAAGACGATCAGGGCTCGGGACAGTGGTTCCTGCCTGTAATCCCAGCACTTTGGGAGGCTGAGGTAAGAGGATAGCTTGAGGCCAGGAGTTTGAGACCAGCCTAGGCAACATAGGGAGACGCCATCTCTATCAATAAATGAATGCCGTTGGTACTTGGCATTTCAGGTGGGGAACAGCAAACACACAAAGCTCTGAGGCAGGAAAGGGAAGTGATTAGCCCTGGCTCCTGCTGCCTTTATTAGGCGTTATAGAGACACACAGACATCTCAGGTCCTCCTTGGCTGAGCTCCTTCAGGGAGGGCCCCAGTTTGGTTCTACTTCACTCCTTTTTTTTTGGAGACAGAGTCTCACTCTGTCACCCAGGCTGGAGTGCATGCAGCGGCATGATCTAGGCTCACTGCAATCTCCGCCTCCCGGGTTCCAGCGATTCTCCTGCCTCAGCCTCCCGAGTAGCGAGTAGCCGGGACTACAGGCACACACCACCACGCTCGGCTAAGGTTTTGTATTTTTAGTAGAGACGGGGTTTCACCACCTTGTCTAGGCTGGTCTCGAACTCCTGACCTCAAGTGATCCACCTGCCTTCGCCTCCGAAAGTGCTGGATTTGCAAGCGTGAGCCACCACTCCCGGCCCTACTTCACTCCTAACGCTTCCAAATGTTTGCGGAATGACTAAAAGATGAACAGTGGATGGGTCTACGCGACTTCGGGCGGCAGGCAATCCTGTTCCTTGGGCCTCAGTTTCCCTTTCTGTAAAGCAAGCCTGTCTCTTGCTCTCTGCCCTAAAAGCCTGAGCTCTGGGCTTGAGATGAGAGCGTCCTGCTGAGCCGACACCCAGTGGACGATGAGCTGGGCCTTCTAGGAGGCGAGGATCTGGCCAGCTCATGGGTCCCGCCCTCCCGCGGGACCCCGCAAGCCCAGCCTCAGCGCCGCCCCGCCCAGCCTTCCTTTGTTTTCCCCAGGCCCCGCCCTCTCCGGGCAGCTCGCTCCCTATTGGCTGGGGGGGCGGGCCCTGGGCTCCCGGCTCCGCTGGGGGCGGGGCGGCAGACAGCGGGAGGGGCCGTGTGCGCCTGCGCGGTGTCCGTACCGGCCGCAACCTCGCGCCGGCAGCAGCTCCGCGAGCCGAGCCCGAGCCCGAGCGAGGGACACGGGCTGAGGCTGAAGCTGCGGCCCCGCCCCGGGGCTCCATTGTTGAGGCGGCCGCGGCTCTGTCGGCTGCTCCGCCGCGCTCCATTCGGCCCAGGCTCCGCAGGGAGGAGCGAGCGCTGCGAGGCGGCGGCCTGAGGTGAGACGGCGCAGCGGGCGGCGGGGTCTCCGGACCGGGCGGGGGTCTCTGTCCCGGGCGTGGCTCCGAGCGGGGCTCCACGGGGTCCGAGTCGGGGTCCGGGGTCCGTGCGCCTTGGCTTTGTCTCGGCCTCGGGTGGCACCGGGGGCTCCGCGCCTGCTGCGACGCCGCGTGGGCCCGCGCGGGGGTCCCGTCACCTCGCGGGTGGGGGGCCGTCCCCCCTGCTCCCCGGCTCCCCGCGACTGCCGCGGAGGGGACTGCATGGACCCGGCGCGCGCTCCTGCCCGGTCCCCCGCGGGGTAGCTGGTCCCCGTGTGCCGCAGAGGGGACCCTGCGAGGAACCCACTCGTGGGGCGGGGTCCGGGTCACCGCGAGTGGGAGGCTCCGCCGGCCTCCCCGCCCTCCCCCCACGGCGTGGCTGCTTCGCCCGAGTCACTGAGGGGACTGCGCGGACCCTCGGAGGGGGGGGTCGGTGACTCTGGGGGGGAGCTCTTTCCCGGCCCCGCACGACGGCTTCCTGAGTGTTTTGTCCCCCTATGGGGACGCTGCGTGGACCCGCGCGCGTTGGTCCCGGCCGCCCTGCGAGTGGAGATCGCGCCGCCCCGTGGCTCGTTCTGGGGCGACCCCGCCTGGGGCGCGCGTGTGCTGGGGGTCCGTGCGTGGGGGGCGCCGTTGGTGGGGGCGTACTGCCCCCACTCCGTGATTTATCCTCTCACTTGCCCGGCGGGTGGAAGCGGGGGCGCGGGCCCGGGGCTGTCACTCAGTGGCCTCACCGCCCTCTGCCCTGGCCGGCGGGTCCCGGGGGGGGGCGCCGGGCTGTCACCGCGCGTCCCACCGCCGCGCTTCCTGCTCTGGCCCGGGGCTGGGCTGTGATTGGAGGGAGCAGGGCCCTTCTGCCCGGCGTTTCTTGATTTCTTCCGTTAGGAATGGGAAGAAAAAAAAAAAAGAAAATCTGGAAAGCCAGATTGAACTTTGTAGCTGGAGAAACTCTCCCAAGAATTTGGCGGGCTGGAAAATGGGTTTGAAGCAGGAGCATCCACACCCACGGAATGAGGCCAAGGCAGTTACAGTTAGAGGTCAGATTTATGAGGGGGAGAGCTAGGGTGAGGTCCGTGGGTGGGGAGACTCCGATCTCAGCTTGATGGGAAGACCTGATGCTGCCCCTCAGACGCTGTGTTTCTCAGCCGCCAAACAAGAGGAATCGCTCATTAGTGTATGCTCTGATCAAACTTTTGAAAAACCTGTTATGTCCCAGGAAGGAAAATCGAACTGGACAGTTTCCCCCCTCCTTTAAGTGTGTTAAAGGTCCCAGAGACAAACAGCAGAAGGCTCAGGGAGCACGAATACCCAACCTGAAGTTCTCTCTCGAACAAGAGATGGTGTGTGAGGAACAGGCAGATGAGACAAAGCTGAGCTCATCACCAGCTGCGGCTTCTAGCCCTCTAGCTGTCAAGCAAGCCCTTCATCATTTGCCTTCTCTGCCCTTCCCTGTCCCAGAGCCCCACTCTACCCCGCCTCTCCAGTCGTCAGCTCCTGCCGCTCCATTGCTATGGTCTCTGTTAGGTGGCCACCTTCTCTCTGAAGCTTTGCTTGTTCTCCTAAAGTCCTGTTCTTGAAGAGCTTATCGTCTGCCAGGGCAGATGGGGTTAGGGTAGTGTATGGTTAACTGTAGCACAGCTTGAAAAATGCTCTGATAGGTGTGAGCAGGCACCGTCTTCATGCGGGCAAATGAGAGGTCCTTTTTCAATACCATGAATCCAAGTATTCATGCTATTTTAAATCTGCAATTCTCTGACTCTCCAGAGGGTTTTTAGATTAATTTTTTTTTTGATTACTTCTAGCGTTTGTTGCATAGTGCAGAGTATTGATTAAAACTTAAGGGGGTCTGCTGGGCGCGGTGGCTCACGACTGTAATCCCAGCACTTTGGGAGGTCGAGGTGGGCGGATCACTTGAGGTCAGGAGTTCGAGACCAGCCTGGCCAACATGGTGAAACCCCATCTCTACTAAAAATGCAAAAATTAGCCGGGCGTGGTGGCACGTGCCTGTAATCCTAGCTACTCAGGAGGCTTAGGCACGAGAATCACTTGAACCTGGGGAGGCGGAGGTTGCATTGAGTGGAGATGGCGCCACTGCACTCCAGCTGGGTGATAGGAGGAGATTTTGTCTCAAAAAAAAAAAAAAAAAAAAAAGTGCTGTGTCTGCGTCTGGCTCTGGAATTTTCCCGGAAGGCCACCTCTTCTGGGCTTCAGTTTTCTCACCTTTGAGGACCTTAAACTACATAATTTCTGAGAGTGTTCTCTGCCCTATACCTTTAATTCTTTCAAGCAAATATAGCAGAGAAAAATTCTCTTAACGGCAATAGTATAAATAATGGAGACCTTTGAAAGTGTGGATTCTAAAGTGGAAGTTCCTTTTCTTCTTCCCCTTTTTTCCTTTTAAACAAGTTTGGTTACATGAGTATATACTTTATCTCAGAGTTAAGCAACTTTTTGGTAATCTCCTGCATGTTCTTCAGAATTGTGTTTTCTGTGCAGCATTTTCCTTATATCCAATTGGTTTGTTTTTTTCTCATTAATGGAGTTGTTGAGCGGAGATCTTTTTTTCAGGAGCATTTTGTTGATCTTTTAAGTGTCATGTGAAGTATGTTCCAATCTCTTTAACATTTTATTTTGGAAAGTAAAATGGAAGTAAATGGAATTTTGAGAGTGCCTTGAGTAGATGTACTTGGCTTTGTGTAATAGTTTGAAGCGTAGTTTAAAATCACTACTTGTGGTCGGGCGTGGTGGCTTACGCCTGTAATCCTAGCACTTTGGGAGGCCGAGGCAGGCAGATCACGAGGTCCAGGAGATCGAGACCCTCCTGTCTAACATGGTGAAAGCCCATCTCTATTAAAAATACTAAAGATTAGCTGGGCATGGTTGCATGTGCCTGTAGTCCCCGCTACTCGGGAGGCTGAGGCAGGAGAATTGCTTGAACCCGGGAGGCGGAGGTTACAGTGAGCGGAGATCATGCCACTGCACTCTAGCCTGGGCAACAGAGAGACTCCCTCTCAAAAAAAAAAAAAAAAAATTACCACTTGTAAAAATTGCATCACATGTTGAATGACCTATAAAGGAGCTCCAATTCTAAGGAGTGTGGTAACTAATTCTTTAAAATAGCAAGACCGGGTGCTGTGGCTTATACCTGTAATGCCAGCACTTTGAGAGGCTGAGGTGGGAGGATCACTTGAGCCCAGGAGTTAGAGGCTACAGTGAGCTATGATCATGCCACTGCACTCCAGCTTGGGTGATGGAGTGAGCCCCTTTCTGTAAAACATAAAAAGGTAAATAAATATTCTAAAAATAAAATATTAAGCCCCTTTCCAGTTGATCCATTTGGTAAGGTGGGAATTCGATGTGCTTGAGTTTCTTGAAGCCACGTTTCTCTGTAGAAAGGAGACAATTTTCTCTGCTATTCCTAGTTATTTGGATGATTATAGGATTGAAAATAGCCATTTGGTCCAGTCGTGAGCTACTCGAATTACAATTTTTGCTTAACTCAGTAGGATTTTGCCTTTATTTTGATTTGTATTCTTGTCTTAATTTAGGAAAAGTTCTTTGTTATATGCTCCATATAACATATAAACATTTGTAAAGTACTTTGTTCTTTTAGGGAATCTGATTTTAGGAGAGGGCTTCAGAACTCGACCAGATTTTCTTTATGGTTTTCTAGATTCTATTAATGTTTTAATAAAACTTAACTAGTGACTGCTGCTTGGAGAAGACAGAGGATATATTTTGAACTCTGCATTTCAGAGTTGGCTTCCCTAGCCCTGGCCCGGGGGTCCCAAACAGAGAGCTAATTCACTCTTTCACTGAAGTACACCCCTTACTTTGATGTCACTGGTGTGCTGTCCTAGAGTTTTGCTGTGGCTGTTTGGAGTGTTCTAGGTAAAAACTGACCATACTTCTCTTTTGTTAGATTATGAGTCTGTAAACCATCTTGTTGCTTTTAGTGTTATTTGCCTGGAACTGGAAGGTCGGAGATAAAGTTTTCTTAGATTAGAAGTCGAAGTCTTTGGTATCTGCCCTCCCCCTGTTTCCCATGTCACCTGCTGGTTTTTTTTTTTTTTTTCATTTTACTGTTTTTATTGGATAGGTGTCTATTATTGCAGGCTACCTCAGTACATTTTTGGATACTGACAAGATATAAGTATGAATATCATGTAAAAAATAACTTACTCTAGTTCTTTTGAGCAGAGGACTTGACTTCGATATGTGGCCCTGTTAAGGCTTTTGTTAAGTCCAAGTACTTTTCTGAACTTAGTTTCTTTACCTGTAAAATGGAGTTAGTTGTTAGTGATACCTGTTCTGCCTACTTCAGGAGATTGTTTTGAGAATCAAATGAAATCATGAATGTAACGGAATTTTGTAAATTTTAAATAAAATATTGTATTGCCAAAGATTTAAAAAACCGCCTCCTTAAGAATTGAATGAGTCTGGATTCTCCTTCGAAGTCCCAAATGTTTAATGTAGAGAAGTCTTAATGTGTGTGCTGGGCAGCTTCATTAGGGTTGTCTTCTTTCTTTAATTGACCACTACTGTTTTATATTTAGCATTGGGGAACATCAGATTTGTGTTTCAGTGATCATTGGCATTTTACACAGTTATTGAATGTACGTGATTCAGTCTTTAACAATCTCTTCAATATTTACATTCCCATGTAAAAAGTGAAGTAATGAGGTGTTATTTCCCATGTAAATAACATTCCCATGCTTTAATGAAGCATCATTTCTTGACATTTCAGTTTCTAAGTGCCCTGTGTTGAGGTTGGGAAAGCTGAAGGGCCTCAGAGGTCACGGTCAGCAAAGCCTCATCTTTGACATTTGAAAGCCAGCAGCAGGCATCACAGTGAACCCCACTCCAGCACCAGGAGCTTCCTCTGCACCTGCCTCCCCCTCCAGCCACCTCAGAGGCTGTGTATGTGCTGTCAGGGGCCGGGTGTCCTCCCTCTCCTCCACCTTTTCTTTCTCTTCGCCAGCTTCTACTGCATGCCTCTGATGTGCCAGACAGTGTCAGTGGGAGTACAAAGGCTAATAAACCTGGCCCTGGTCCTCAAAGAATTTATGTTTCACGTGCAGATACTAAGTTATACTGTCATGTATAGTGTTGACACACAGCGATATGGATTTTCTGTGAAGTGCAGAAGCACCATTCTAGAAGCAGAGCGGCAGAGGTGGGACTCGTGACTTGCACCTGGAGAGCTGGAGTTCTTGGTCTAGTGGGAGAAAGTGACCTGGACATCATTTCAGTGCAGTGGAGTGAGGGCTGGGAAGGGTACCCTGGGGACTTCTGGGGCTGGGTTGGTCTGGTGTTTAGTCTCCTGCGTGGTACCTAGAGTTTATCAGTAAGACGAGCATTGGTAGGTTTCTAAGTTAAAGGAAAGGCGATCATTTACCTGAGACCTAAAATTTGTAGGTGTTCTGGGCAATTTATAATCCACCAAATCTGCTTTGTCAGAACAAGTCTATCATCTGTTGTTTTGGATGGAATGTGGCCAGCCCTGCCTTTGGATGTAAGGAAATCAGGAAACACTTGTCAGGTGTCAACACCGTGCCAGACACTCTGTTAGGGGTTTCCACGTAAATCACTGTATTCATTTCTAGTGCTGCTTTAACACATTTCCACAAATTTAGTGGCTTAAAATAATCCAAATGTGTCATCTCACAGTTCTGTGGGGTAGACGTCTGGCGTGGGTGTCACTAGGCAAAAATCACCATGTGGGCTGGGCTGCATTCTTCGCTGGAGAACTGTTTCCTAGTGCTTTTGGCGAAATCTAGTTCCTTGTGGTTGCAGGACTGAGGAGCCTGTTCCCTTGCCGGCTGTCAGGTGGGGGCTGCCTCTGTTCCTGGGCCTCTCTGTGGTCCTTGCGTGTGGTCCCATCAGCCCAGGACTAGCTTGGGCTCTCCCTTTTCTCCTGTGCGCAGTTCTCTTCTTCCACTCAGAGTAAGGTCTGTGCTCTTAAAGCCTCCTGGTATTAGATTGGAGCCCCCTGGATAACCCAGGATGCTATTCCTAAGGCCTGTGGCAAAGCCCCTTTGCCATGCCATGTGATACAGTCACAGGTTTCAGGGGTTAGAATCTCCTCCCACAGTTACCGATCCACGTACTATGGCAGCCTGGGAGGTGGTTTTTATTGCCTCTGGTTAACAGATACCACATTTTTTTTGCAAATTGACAGGAACATGGAGGTCTCTCTCTTTTTTTTTTTTTTTTTTTTTTTTGAGACGGAGTCTTGCTCTGTTGCCCAGGCTGGAGTGCAATGGCACCATCTCAGCTCACCACAACCTCCACCTCCTGGGTTCAAGCGATTCTCCTGCCTCAGCCTCAGCTGGAATTACAGGTGCACGCCACCATGCACAGCTGATTTTTGTATTTTTAGTAGAGATGGAGTTTCACTGTGTTGGCCAGGCTGGTCTTGAACTCCTGACCTTGTGATCTGCCCACCTCAGCTTCCCAAAGTGTTGGGATTACAGGCATGAGCCACCACGCCTGGCCATGAAGATACCTCTTAAATGAAAAAACCGTTCCTCTGACTTGATGTGAGGCTGTTGGTGAGGTTTATAGCAGTGGAGACAGGTCCGTCAGAAACGGAGCTAAACTTTGTGTTTTGTAGTATTTAGATGGCCTGCTTTGATTACATAAGTTTTGCTAAGAAGTCATTAGAGTAATTCCTCTACTGGAAGAAACACCCATATTGGGAATTTGGGACCTTGCCTTTTCAAGTTCTACACAAAGGACTCTTCATGGGTTGAAAAGTACATGATTCCATGTCCATTTCTAGAATGGAAACAGCTGAATCAACCCAACAGTGATTCACATTCCTGAGTTTTAGAGATTCCTGTTATTTCGAGGCTGAAGCAAAAAGCCCAATACACAGTGTTTGTACCTTCATTAATAGGAATTAGGTGCATCCCGTGGTCAAGAAAACAACTGCTGGCAGTCACCAAGTAGTTTACAACCAAGGAGGGCCTCATTTTAGCATGTGGGTTTGATTTTTTTTTATGAATTTTTTTCTTGTGCAATAAATGACAAACTCTGTCTTGAAATACATTTCCTTTAAGAAACCAGAGTCTGCAATCTTAAGGTTTTTAACCTAGCTTTCAGAAATTTATGAACTCCCCAAAATCCTGTGCAGAAATTTTGTGTATGTATGCATTCATGTGTGTTTATGGGGAGATGATTTATAGCTCTCCATACATTTTCAGAGTGGTTGGATTCCAAAAAGTTTTAGAACACACCTCTTGGGCCTGGTGTGGTGGCTCATACGTGCAGTCGCAGCACTTAGGGAGTCTGAAGCAGGAGGATCCACTGAGGTTGGGGGTTCAAGACCAGCTTGGGCAACAGAGCGAGACCGCCACCTCTACCAAAACAAAAACAAAGGCTGCTGGGCGTGCTGGTGCAGGCCTGCGGGTCTAGCTGCTTTGGAAGTTGACCACCTAATCCCAAGAATTTGAGGCTGCAGTGAGCTAGAATTGCGACACTGCACTGCAGCCTGGGCAACAGAGTAAGACCCTCTCTCTTTAAAAAAAAAAAAGAACACACCACTTCATATGATATTCTTGTTCGTCAACTATCAGATTTTGTTTAAAATAAAGACTTCTTTTTAGTGAGGTTGTACAGGCACACAGTTCTAAGAGTCAGAAATTAGTAAGGCTTAGAACAAAAGCCAGCAATCCCCTCCCTTCCCCTTCTCCACCCTCATTCCAGCTTCTTGCAGGTTACTGCTTTAATGTTTTAGTCCTTTCTTCTAGATCGTTTGTATGAGAGACGGAGATGTCCTACTGTGGAAAACAACGATTCAGATCACTTACCCTACCCCCCTCCTCCTTTTGCCCACGTTTTTCTCCCCCATCCTCTCAGTATAATTATTGTTATAGTGAGGCCAGGCTCGGTAGCTCCACAACTAATCCCAGAATTTTGGGAGGCAAGGCAGGCAGATCACTTGAGGCCAGGGTTGGAGGCCAGCCTAGCCAACACAGTGAAACCCCGTCTCTACTAAAAAATACAAAAATTAGGCGGTTTTAGGGTCACACACCTGTAGTCCCAGCTACTCATGAGGGTGAGGCACAAGAATTGCTTGAACCTGCGAGGTGCACGTTGCAGTGAGCTGAGATTGCACCACTGCACTCCAGCCTGTGAGACAGAGGTAGACTCTGTCTCAAAAAAAAAAGAGTGTGATAGTGTGACACATAGTACAATAGTGTGTATCTTTAGTGTTCATCCTGGGTTTGGCCCAGAGCTCCTAAAACCCTTGTCATTTCCTGAATGATAGGGACATCATTGAGTCGAATATTTGGTCTTAGGTTTCAGTTCCTGACACAAGAGCTTCTAAGACTCTTGAAATCTCTGGAGTGATAGGAGTATCTTTTGTATGATAACGAGATGACAGGTGGCTTCAGGCCCCTAGACAGGTTCAGGATTAGGGCTGGTTGTCAGAAAGACAGAGGCATGATTAAAGAGTTGGACACATCAGCCCCACCCCTACTTCCTCTGGGGAGAGGAGACGGGGTGGAGATTGAGCTAGCTACCAGCGGCCAATGATTTAATCAGTCGTCTATGTTATGAAAACTCCATAAAACCCTCTGAATATTGGGTTTGGAGAGCTTCTGAATTGGTGAACTCATTCGGTGCTGGGGAGGTGGTACTCCCAGGAAGGGTGTGGGAGCCCTGAGCTCCCTGCCCCATGATGCGCCCTGTGTGTCTCTTGCATTTGGCTGTTCCTGTGTTCTGTTCTTTATAATAAACCAGTAAGAGTTAGTGCCATGCACTTTGGTTCTGTCACCTCTCTTAATTTTCTAGCAACACTGTGTGGCAGATAATGTCCTCATTTTACTGGTGACAAAATGAGATTGACGCATTGAGTAACTTGCTCAAGGTCACATAATAAGTGGAATTCAAGCTCTGACTCCGAACCAAGCCTATGCTTTAACCAGCATGCTTCCTACATGGCCTCTTTATTTGTTATGCTTTTTGGTGTGTCTGGGTCCCGACACCAAGCTGACCGTTGTGCCCAAGAGCTATTATAACGGAGCTTTTGGCGGCCCTGCTGAGAACAGAGCCAGCACCTCCGGATTGGCAGGGCAGGGGCGGTTCCTGCTGTGAGCTGCAGGCCGCTCCCTGTAGGCCTTGGTTGATCTTCCTCAGCCACTCCCTCCCTAGTTCAGTAGTTCCCGAGTGCCGCCTCTGTGTGGAGGAGAAGGCAGCGTTCCAGCCCAGGTGGGGCTTGCAGGTACACACAGGCAGACGCAGCTGTGCGTTGAGCTGACTGTAGGCTGGGACAGTGTGGCTCCAGAGGTGCAGAGAGAATGTTCTGGGACTGCACAGGGAGCATGTGCTTCTGAAAGGGAGGAAGGGGGCAGGCACCACAGAGGAGGCGTGTTTGAGTTGGACTGTGGGGGAGGAGTTGGATTTCCACATTGGAACTGAACAGCTGAGGCCTTCTCAGCAGCTGGAGACTACAACCATCCAGCTCAAATGCTCAGCTTTTCCTGAATTCTCTTTGTGTTTTAGTGCAGTGCAGTAAGTTTTCAACAGAGAAAAAGCAGCCACCCCCATGTCATTAATGTTCTGCAAATCCTGTGTGTAGTTTCTGATGCGTAGCAGATGGCGGCAGCCTGGGCCATAAGAGAAGAGCCTGTGTGTCCACCTGTTTGGACATCGGTCAGGTGTGGCACAGGGCGGTGATCACTGCCTGCTCCTGAGAAACTCAGTTGCACTTTTATGTGGAGAGGACAAAGAAAGCTGTCGTACAGGGTTCGGGAGACACCTCGCCTGCAAAGCGAGGCACAAAACAGTCTGTGCCCTGCATGGGAAACCTAGCAGAACTGTGTGCTGAGTCCCACCCCTGCCTCCTCTCCTGAGAGCGAACTGTCCTTTCTGCCATGGGGGAAGGCATTTCTGAAGCCTCTGCGAAGGGAGGGATCTGTTACTTGCCCATTGAGCCTTAGGGGCAGCACCATATGCTGTGGCTGAAACACAGGCCTTGGCCAGACCTGGCAGGGCATGCTGGCTCTGCCGCTGATTGTGAACTACCAAATCTTGGAGAAGTCATTTTATCTCTACGCCTCTCATGTAAGATGGGGACCACTGTGGCCCTTGCAGGAGGGCAGACAGGTGGAACGAGTATGAAGAGCTTTGTATGTGTGCGGCATGCAGTGAATGAAATGGCACTGATTGGCATTATTGATAGTAATGGGTTTCATTCAGGAATAAAACTGGTAAAGTAGGCTGGGCACGGTGGCTCATGCCTGTAATCCCAGCATTTTGGGAGGCTGAGGCAGGAAGATCACAAGGTCAGGAGTTCGAGACTAGCCTGGCCAATATGGTGAAATCCCCATCTCTACTAAAAATACAGAAATTAGCCAGGCGTGGTGGTGTGCACCTGTAGTCCCAGCTACTCAGGAGGCTGAGGCAGAAGAATCGCTTGAACCCGGGAGGCGGAGGCTGCAGTGAGCCGAGATCGCGCCACTGTACTCCAGCCTGGTGACAGAGCGAGACTACCTCCCAAAAAACAAAACCAAACCAAAAAACTGGTAAAGTATTTTACCCAGCCTGGGTACATTTGGTAGAGCTGAATGAAAGAGCTTAGAAAAAGATAACTTGAGAAACAGCCCAGCAGAGGAATCACGCAGGACTGGCTGAAGGAGTGAAATGTGGACAATTGACAGGCCTGCTGTGTCCCAGGCACAGTGATCTAGTGTGTAAAGAGGGGTACAGCTGGCTGAGGAATTCTGATCATGACCGTCAGGAAAGGACTGGGGGTGTCTGCATTGGTTTGTGTTTTATAGGCCATACAAAATGACAGAGCATTTAGACAGGAGGCAGACTTTTCATCTCCCTAACTTTACTTTCACAGAACAATTCCATCATGATTTGAAGATTTTTGAGTCAAAACTACATTGTTCTGCTATGTGTTTTGGGGCAAATTTATACATATACATTAGCTTACATATTTCAGATGATACGAGAATACATGTGTATGGTAAAAAGCTGAAATTTGCATTCCCCCTTCTCTAGAAGTAATCATTGTGAAGACTTAAGTCTGCATTCCAGCCATTTTGTATATTATAAATACAGTGTGAATGCAGGAGTATATATACACATATATATTACATAAATAAATTGTTAGAGATGGAATATTGCTTTGTTGCCCACGCTGGTCTCAAACTCCTGGGCTCAAGTGATCCTCCCACCTCAGCCCCCCCGGGTTTTGGGATTACAGGCGTGAGCCACCACGCCTGGCCTGTGTGAGCGTATTTACTAATCGCTGACAGTTACGCTTTGTTCAGTACATCCTCCATGTGCCAGGCATTGTTCTAATGCCTTATATGTGCAAATATACTTAATTTTTAGAGCAGCTCTACTATTGTGACCCTTTTTCAGTGAGGAAACTGAACCACAGATAGGCTGGGGACCTTGTCCAGCATCACACAGCTAGTGCTGTTGGAATTGAGGTCTGAACCCACAGCTGGCTTCGGAGCTCTTAGCTGTTACGCAGATGGCACACCCAAACCTTAGGGCTGCCTCCCAAGCCTCGCCTCCAATACCCGTTCACCTGAGCTCTGCTGAAGCCGTGTATGTGAGGTTTCTTTCCTCTTTAAGAACACAGGTCTTGGAATTGTCCCAAACCCTGGTAGGACCTCTTGAGGACCAAAAACAGGGATTCTTCAAGCCTGCCCCAAGGCCTGATCTTGATTTAGCTACTTGAAAGGTTGACGTAGAAGAGAGTAATTTTGCGAGAACAAAAGGCCATGATGGCTGGGCTGACTCATCCCAGGGAAGAGACCCTCCAGCAGCTGTAGGACTTTGGCCACTTGGTGAAAAAGGAGGAAGGAAGAGCTTTCCCCATGGCGGTGACCTGGACTGCAGAAACTCAGTCCCAGTCCGTCTTCGTCCTGGAGCCTGGCCACCCCGTTTGCTTCCCTTCTTCTTGGGTAGAGGGCGTGGGGAGCTTTCTACCCTGGAGGCTGACCAGTGTAGCTTCTCACCAGGGCAGGCACTTGTCCATCTGTGGGAATACAAACAGCGTTCTCATAACCAGCCCAAATACTCCTGAACCGCTTTTTGTAGGGTGGCGTGGGGCAGAAGTTCATTTTCACTCCTAGGTACCTTTTCCACTTTTACTGCTGATAACTGGGTAACAGATTAAAGTTCGATTTTTGATTCTGAAGAGGGCTTAAGACAGTGAGATATTAGGGCACATCTAAGTCTGCTAAAATAGAACCATGGGGTAGTATAGGAAAATCTCCTCTTAATTATGGATCATGTACTTTATATGGGCCCCCTAGCATGGGCCCTGGTCCGATGGGATTAGTACCCTTAGAAGAAGAGAAATCAGAGAGCCCCCACTGCCCCGGTGTGAAGAAACAGCAAGAAAGGTGGCTGTCTGCAAGCCAGGACGAGGCCCTTTCCTGGAACTGAGTTGGCCGACACCTTGATCTTTGACTTCCAGCTTCCAGAACTGTGAGAAATAAATGAATGTTTGTGAGCATGAGAAGTCATGTGCACCTAAGTCGAAAAATCAAAACATACCTTGTATTTGGGTGACCCCTGTAAGTCTGGATACCACTATACCTTGTGTGAACACAGAATGTAGGATCAACAGGCTTTTTCTGAGACATCTTGCGCTTCTCCCTCCGGGTAAAGTGGGGCAGCAGTAGGAACTCAGAGCTGTTGGGCCTCTATTATTCGTCAGCATTTTACATGTGGTGTTCCATTTAATGAAATCTTGGAGGTAAAAGTATTACCGATGAAGATAGAGGCTTAGAGAAGTTAAGAAAATTGTTCAAGGTCTCATAATTTCTTAAGTGGAAAGGTGAAATACTCGATGAATCCAGAAGTTGGACTTCAAGGCCCTTGATCTTCCCTTAACATGTGGTTCCTTTCCTGGTTGCTGGGGGAGTGACTGAAGAACTCAAGGAGGCCGCGTTTTGTGGAAAGAGGGCCTGAAGGGTGTGATGGTCTCTCCAGGCTTGGAATCTGCCACGCTAGGCTTCTGAATGGTATAGACTGGCCAGATAGAAGCCCCTCATTTAAGACTTATTATTTGGGCGATGTAAAGGAAGACCCCCCCCCCATATAAGAACAGTCAGAGGCGACTTTCTCAGAGCTGCTGTGGCAAGGGAGTTGGCTCCGTCACTTGCTCGTGGCAGAGACTCATGTGCAAGTGAGTGGCAGATGAGGAGCGGGGAAGCTTCAGGATGAGGCTGTTATGGGGGCTGGAAGTGGCTCTGCAGAAGCGGGGTGTCTTATGTGATTGGTTAGGGGTGTATTTGGCTCTCTCTGTATGATCCTAACTGGGAAATGGGGGCAGAAATTGGTGTGGCTGTTTGTTTTGAGTCAAGTCCTGGCCACCTGGAACAGAGTTGTTACTTAGCTTCATGGGTTGTGGAGAGAGCAGTCTGCCTTCCTGTCTGATGTACTAGTCTGGCTGACTTCCTGGCTGTTTATTGTAGATAGGGGTTGGTCTCCTCGGCAGGCAGCCGCAGGGTGTGGTCTGAGCCTTGTCTTATTACATCGTCTGTCTGTATATTCAGTCTCTCATTTTTCTCCTCAGTAAAAATATCAAATGACAAATTGGATATGTTGGGAATTTTTTAGATGTATGTGTCCCCTGGAAGAAGTTTTCACGTTGACATTTAATCAGAATGAATATGAATAATTGAGCCATTGTCTTGAAAACTGAAAACAGGACACCTTCAACAGTACTACCTAGGTGCCATTACCTCTCTGCCCATTGCTAGGGAATCTGTTTTAATCCACGGCCGGCTCGTCGTCCGCCAGTTCGTGGTTGATCCAGTTCTCTCTGCATCTTGTCTTCCGTGCATTTCATTGTGTGTTAGTGTTAGCTCTTCCACCTCATCAGTGTAGTTTATTTGTGTAACCTTTGCTGGTATGGAGTTATTTGTGGAATCTGTGAACTGGAAGGGACTTGAGAGATCTGCTAGGTCAGCTCAGTGATTTTAGAGAGAAACTGAAATACAGGGGAAATGGTCCAAGTTTTTGGTGGCAAAACCAGGAATAGACAGCAGTGCTCCTTCTGCCACAATGTGATTGAAGGAAAGCTAAATGTGGGCCTAAAATACAGTGTGACTGACTTTCATTTATCTCTCACAGAAATTTTAAATTGACCTTAATGTGTTAGCAGAAATATAAAAAGCACTGACTGGTTTACATATAAGGTAACCTTTTCTCCTACTCATTTGGTTGTTTTTTTCAACATGATTGAGAAGACGTTGTTATAAACTGAATGTTTATGTCTCCCCCAGATTCTTCTCCTGGAGCCCTAACCCCCAGTGTCATGGTATTGGGGATGGGACCTTTGGGAGTTGATTAGGGTTAGATGAGGTCATGAGCGTGGGCCGTGGTCTGATGGGGTTAGTGCCCTTAGAAGAAGAGAAGCCAGAGAGCCCCCACTGCCCTGGTGTGAGGAAACAACAAGAAAGGAGGCTGTCTGTAAGCCAGGACGAGGCCCTTTCCTGGAACTGAGTTGGCCGACACCTTGATCTTGGACTTCCAGCCTCCAGAACTGTGAGAAATAAACTAATGTTTAAAACACACAGCCTGTGGTATTTTGTATGGTATTTGCCTATGGTATTATGGCCATCTGAGCTGACTGATACAGGGATGGTTCCAGAATATTGTAGTCTGTATTTAAGCTGGTGATTCCAGGAAAGTACATGTGGTAGTACATTCCTTTATATAAAGAGAGCACTGTGAACCCAGGGCCTTTGTTCATGTCTTAGTTGAGTGTTGTCTTCTTATAATAGCTTCTTAATTTTTCTTTTCCCTCTCTGATTTACCTTATATATCTGGATTAAATTATATATGGTATGATTTTATGCTTTTTTTTTTTTTTTTTTTGAGACAGGGTTTCATCATATTGGTCAGGCTGGTCTCGAACTCCTGACCTCAGGGGATCCACCCGCCTTGGCCTCTCAAAGTGCTGGGATTACAGGCGTGAGCTACCATACCTGGCCGATTTTATGCTTTAAGCATTTTATGTCTATACAAACCTCTTAGTGATTTTATTTTATTTTATTGACATGCTCTCTTGCTCTGTTGCTCAGGCTGGAATGCAGCGGTGCGATCACAACTCACAACCTTAAATTCCTGGGCTCAAGTGATCCTCCTCCCTCAGCCTCCTGAGTAGCTGGGATTACTGGTGTGCCACCATGCCCAGCTAATTTTTAAATTTTTTGTAGGGACAGGGTCTTGCTGTATTGTCCAGGGTGGTCTCAAACTCCTGGCCTCAAATGATCCTATTGCCTCAGCCCCCCAAAGCACTTGCATTGCAGGCATGAGCTGCCGCACCCTGCCCAGTGATTTTTTGTTGTTAAGATCAAGGACAGATTCCCTGGCTTGGCATTCAAGGCTCATGATCTGTGTGTAGAATGCAAGTTTGGATTTCAGTTTTTCTATTACTGTCAGCAACCTTGCACTCCAGCTTGTTGCCTAAGCCCTTTTCTGAAGCCCAGTCTGAGAGCTGCACTTAGAATTGATACCTTCTCATCTCTTCATCTTCTTCACATATGTTCTGATCTCCCTCTGCGACGTCATCTCCACACTTCTGCCTCTTGTAAATCTTCTCATCCTTCAGGACTTGAAATACTTCCTTTTCATGATCCCTGCTCTGACATCCAAGCTAGAATGAATCTTCCTTCCATTGAACTCTGATAGTACTTAATGTTTCTTGTCCTTCAATTTCACAGCAGTCCTGTGTGTTAGGTATTATTATTCCCCCAGTTTTTCATAGTTACATTGAAAATATTTACTGTAGTCTTACATTTTGGATATGTAATATGAGCGATGGAGTAGCATTCAGAAGGCCCTAGAGAGTGAAAAGGAAGTCCAACTCGAGTCACTGCCCTGGAACCACGGTTACCAGTTTTTTTTTTTTTAAATTCCTTCCAGGGATAGTCTGTCTATATATGTCTTCTTTTTAAAAACACAGATGTTGGCATAAGATAAACACTGTTCTCCAGCAGTTCCCCATTAGTAAGTATTTAGGTCGTTCCCAACCTTTTGGAATAATCATTGCTGAGTTGTAAATAATTCTTGCATATTTGCATGAATATGTTCATAGGATGCATTGCTAGATGTGGAATTGCGGGATCCAAGGTTCTGCGCATGTTACATTTTGATAGGGAATTCTGGATTCCCTTCCATTAGGATGACACCATTTTACTACCTCACTGTCAGCGTATAAGGGCGCCTGTTTCTGTTTCCTTGCCAACTGTTGTTCTCAGAGGTTTTGTTTGTCAATCTTATAGATAGGTTAAAAAAAGCTTTGCTTTCATTTTACAGGGTAGGAAACTGAAGCTGAGAGAAATTACATAGGTGATCTGCCTGGTCTCATAGGATGTGTGCTTCACTCTGGACCTGAATTTAGTCTTTTAATTTCTTTCTTTCTTTTTTTTTTTTTTTTTTTTCTGATACGGAGTCTTGCTCTATTGCCAGGCTGGAGCGGAGTAGCGCAGTCTCGGCTCACTGCAACCTCCGCCTCCCGGGTTCAAGTGATCCTCCGCCTTAGCCTCCCAAGTGGCTGGGACCACAGGTGTGAGCCACCACCCCTGGCTACTTTTTGTATTTTTAGTAGAGATGGGGTTTCACCATGTTGGCCAGGATGGTCTCGATCTCTTGACCTCGTGATCCGCCTGCCTTGGCCTCCCAAAGTGTTGGGATTACAGGCATGAGCCGCCTGGCCTAGTCTTTTAATTTCAAAATGCATTTTCTTTGGAGGCAAAGTGGCATGCATGCATAAATAAATAATTAAATGTGTTTGTGTGTATATATTCATAGATAGGTATACCTACAAAAGTATATACGTAGTGTTTATATATATATAGCTTTTGACAAGTTAATACTGTAATTATGTACTATTTAGTCCCTCTCCTAGACTATAGACCTTTCCTGAAGAAGATATTTTTCATATTTAGAGAATGTTTTTTCTTGAGTCTAGGACAGACCTGTAAACACAGTGTAGATTATGAAACAGTATACATTTCTGTTTTTAATCTCAAACATATTTAAATTGTCTTTTGACTTTTCAAACCTTTTGAAATAGAGATTTATTCTAAGGGAGAAGTCCAGGCTATTTGTCTTTTAGGGATTGCAGTTTCTTTGATAAGAGAAAGATAGGTAACGTTGTTAGTAACCCTTTGATCTTGTGATAGTCTTTTGTGTTTAGTTAATTATATTTTCCATATGACTTTGAAGATTGTGTAGTTTAGCACCAGAGGAAGGTGACCCCAGATATGGACCTTTGCATGACAACTTATAAATTTCATCCAAAAGTTTACATGTAATAATTTGGATATTCTTAAACTTTCCAAATAGAGTATATGGGTTGAATCATACAATTCATATATTAATTCTATGTGTGCATATAAATATATTTATGATCTAGGAATTAACACCATTCAATTCAAAATAGCCAAATTCAAATACTGTTGGTGGGAATGTGGAAGACTGTGTGGCGATTCCTTGAAGACCTAGAACCAGAAATACCATTTGATCCAGCAGTCCCATTACTGGGTATATACCCAAAGGAATATAAGTCATTATGTTACAAGGATACATGCATGTATATGTTCACTGCAGAATCATTCACAATAGCAAAGACAGGGAATGAACTCAAATGCCCATCTGTGATAGACTGGATAAAGAAAACGTGGTACATATATACCATGGAATACTATATAGTCAGAAAAATGAACAAGATCACGTTCCCGCAGGGACGTGGGCGGAGCTGGGAGCCATTATCCTCAGCAAACTAAGGCAGAAACAGAAACCAAACACCACATGTTCTTATAAGTGGGAGCTGAATAATGAGAACACATGGACACAGGGGAGGGGAGCAGCACACACTGGGGCCTGCTGGGGGTGGGGTGAGGGGAGGGAGAGCATTAGGAAAAACAGCTAATGCATGCTGGGCTCCATAGCTAGGCAGTGGGTTGATAGGTGCAGCAGACCACCAAGGCACACGTCCTATGCAACAAACCTGCACACGTACCCCAGAACTTAAAGTTAAAAATGTAAAAAAAGGATAAAAAACCCACAGGGTTCACTCAATGATATGAAACAAAATACGAGAACTCTTTTGCACATGGCCTGTTTATAGTTCTTGGGGCTGGATATTTGTATGTTCTGATAAGAACTCAGTCACCTCAGAAATGTAATTTTTGACGTCTAAACGTTTGTTTGGGACCTGTTTAATGAAAACGTAGGTTCCATTCAGTGATATAAAACAGCACATCACACACACACACACACACACACACACACACGCGCCACCTTGTTCGAAAAACATGAAAATTTTACATTTATACCTAAAGTGTTCGCACGCTGACTGAAAGCTCTGTGTTGTGATGATGTGTGCTGCGACGATTGTGGCCCTGTTTTGAATTTGCTGGCCAGGCTTCGGCTTTCCAGTCAGGTCTTGTTTGTTTTGTGGATGTTATTGCCGCAGTTGGGCCGTGGTAATCTGTGTGGATTCCCTCCTCCACTCAACCAGATTCCCTTTCTGGTGGCCGGGCTGGATGTCTCACCCGCAGCCCTGTTTCCCTAGTGATCTGGGCTCCTCTTCTCCAGGATTGCATATTTTACAGCAAGCAAAATATTTTCACAACGTTTCTAGGGGGCCGTGCACTAGCTCCTTTCTGGGCATCAGGAGACCTGGCTTTGTTCTGGTTCACGCAACAGCTGGTGAGTTCCCAAAGACAAGTCCCATCTTTCCCCTGGTCCTTCGCTTTATAAGTAGAATGACAGTCAGATTGGGGAATCACTGGCCCATCTCTATGGTTTGCTGAGTGTTGCGGGGATGATGGCAAAGTGTCAGGGTGCATTTTCCACGAGGGAATTGTAGTCCAGTCAAAGATGCAGGAGGAAGGCTGACAGCACCTGGCAGGTACACATAACCAGGGGAGTTTGGAAGGGTGGTTGCAAGCTCCTTGGTGTGATTGATGTGATCACAGTAAAAATTTATCTCTAAGTCCTGGGCTAATGGACCAAGAGAAGAGAGAGAGGGCTGGTGTTGAGCTGGAGAGAGAGAGGGCTGGTGTTGACTTGGAGAGAGAGGGCTGGTGTTGACTTGGAGAGAGAGAGGGCTGGTGTTGAGTTGGAGAGAGAGAGGGCTGGTGTTGAGTTGGAGAGAGAGAGGGCTGGTGTTGACTTGGAGAGAGAGAGAGGGCTGGTGTTGAGTTGGAGAGAGAGAGGGCTGGTGTTGAGTTGGAGAGAGAGAGGGCTGGTGTTGAGTTGGAGAGAGAGAGGGCTGGTGTTGACTTGGAGAGAGAGAGGGCTGGTGTTGACTTGGAGAGAGAGGGCTGGTGTTGAGCTGGAGAGAGAGAGGGCTGGTGTTGAGCTGGAGAGAGAGAGGGCTGGTGTTGAGTTGGAGAGAGACAGGGCTGGTGTTGAGTTGGAGAGAGAGAGGGCTGGTGTTGACTTGGAAGAGAGAGGGCTGGTGTTGACTTGGAGAGAGAGAGGCTGGTGTTGAGCTGGAGAGAGACAGGGCTGGTGTTGAGCTGGAGAGAGAGAGGGCAGGTGTTGAGCTGGAGAGAGACAGGGCTGGTTTTGAGTTGCTGCGAGAGGTGCTGTGGGTCGTGTGCATGCTGAACCTGGCCTCTACTCTGAGGCTCATTCCATTGTACCTTCTGTTTACCTTCTTCACGCACCTGCTGTTTCTCCAGAAAAATTGTAATAAATTCCTTTCAAAAACATTACAAAAGCAATAGATGCTCATTGAAAATAGTTCAAATGATATGGAAGACAGAAAGAAAGTGTTTTTTCTTCTATTTGCATGAATGTGTCTTTGGGGTAGTCACTATTAACACTGGGTATATTTGCACATACAAATATATATGTATACTTTTTTTTTTTTTTAAACAAAATAGTACCTGATGAGCATTGAGTCCCCCTGCTCCCACTCAGCAGTCTCTATGGGCATCCTTTCATGATGATACAATGAGATCTGATCGACTCCTTTTGTTCACTAGAGTGCTAAAGTTAATTCTCTTTCAATAGGCATTTAACATGTGCTAGGGCCTGTGCACCAGGCAGGCTGCAGGAAGTGGGTCTTAAGACTTTTTACAGCAATGCTATGGGTGAACACAGTAATTGTTAACGTTTTGCAAATGATAGAATTGCAGTAGAGAAAAGCCAAGCTGCTTGCTCAAACTCATGGCATGATTCCCGAGAGAGAGAAGACTTTTAAAACAATTCTTGTTATAGTCAAGTGATTTACGATCGTTTCAAGAAGTGGTGCATTCAGTGAGTACATGGAGTGTCCAGTGCTGTCCGGGAGCTGTTCATGAAGATGCACTGGGTTAGAGGTAAAGGGAGCAGTCCACGCCCCTAGTGTAAGAAGGGAGGTCCTGGGGAGAGGGGCCACGGAGAGGAAGTCTCTACACAAACCTCGTGACATCCATTTCTGCTGAGTCTGGTCCGAGGTCTGCTTCTTGACATGTACACTTTTCAGAGATATTTAGTTTTGATTTTGATCATGGCTCACTTGAGCAACCGTGGTTTCAAACTGCCTGGAGGTGTGGTGTGGAAGGCCAGTGCTATGCCCACCCTCCCCACTCCTGCAGGAGGGGAGTCATCCTGGGACTGGAGGGCTTCGCCTGTAACCAGATCTCATAGTAAGTGGATGTGATGCTGGTTTCGCTAGGTCAGGAAATTTCCCATTTGGAAGGAAAATTTATACCTGTTTTTGGGTTTTGCTGAGGAGCCACAGGGTTTAGAGCAGGGGCTGGAAGTTGGTTGGTTGAGACACATATGAGTGCAATCAAACAGCTTCCATGAAACACAGAAATAAAGACGGTGTTCCAGAGAGGTCCCTGGCTTTGGGATATAAATATTTCTGTAAAATGGCATTGGATGTCTGCTGTATTTTTTTCTCTGCTATTTTGGCAAGTTTTATTTGGGTATGTGTCTCCTGTACAGAAGGCATGACATCAGTTTTTGCCACCAAGTATTTATAGCAGTTGGTACCTCCTATGTGGGTCACTTTTGTGCCATGGTTCCTTTGGGGAAATTGTCTGTGGGTCACCTACCCAAAGCACTTTGCCCATTTCAAGGTGCTACTAGTTTCTGAACACCTGCGGCAATGCCTTCCAGGTGGATGAAGCCAGCCGAGGGAGGGACTCTAGCAGGTAGGGACTGGTGATTGCCCAGGTGAGGGGCCTGGGGATGGGCCCTGGACTGGAAATTAGGACCGCTGCTTTTCCTTCCCTTCTTCTCCCTCTTATTTTCCCACCACTCCCACTTTTTAAAAATTTCTTATTAAAAATTAAGCAATTATTTTAGTTTCCTTTATTTGCTGTCCCTTGCTAATTGTATGTAGAGTGAGCCTAGGAAAGTGAACAAACAAGTTGTACTTAGCTTCAAATGATCACACCAGCTACTCTCTATGGAGGGGCCTGCCATGAGGCCACACTGTGAAGCGGCTTTGCGGAGGTTCTCCTCAGTCCCCAGCGTTAAACAGCAGAGGCAGGTGGTACTTCTCCCCGGCTGATGCTGAGGAAGTTTAGCTTAGTGTTTAAGGGACCTTCCCAAAGTCACATAGGAAGTAGCAGAATAGAAGCAAACACAGATTGTCTCTGAATCAGGCAGGTTGTCTGATTCCAAATGGGCTCTTAACTTTTGGAGGCCAAAAAGCTGAACAGACGCAGATAATTCTTTTTCCTTGTTTGTTTTTTTTCTTGAGATAGGGTTTTGCTCTGTTGCCTAGGCGGGTCTAGGCTCGAGCAGTCCTCCTGCCTTAGCCTTCCGAGTAGCTGGGCTTACAGGTTTGTGTTGCCATGCCCAGCTGAACAGGCATTTCTCGAAAGAAGACATACGGCCAGGCCTGGTGGCTCGTGCCTGTAATCCCAGCACTTTGGGAGGCCGAGGTGGGCAGATCACCTGAGATCAGGAGTTCAAGACCAGCCTGACCAACGTGGTGAAACCCCATCTCTACTAAAAACATAAAATTAGCATGGCGTGGTGGTACATGCCTGTAATCCCAGCTACTTGGGAGGCTGAGACAAGGAGAATTGCTTGAATCCAGGAGGCAGAGGTTGCAGTGAGCCGAGATTGTGTCACTGCACTCCAGCCTGGGCAACAAGAGCGAAACTTTGTCTCAAAAAAAAAAAAAAAAAAAAAAAGGACTTACAAATGGCCAAAAAAATAAAAATATATGAAAAAAATGTTCAGTATCACTAATCGTCAGAGAAATGCAAATCAAAAGCACCTTGAGGTGTTATCTCACCGGTTAGGATGGGTATTATCAAAAACAAGTAACAAGTGCCAGTGAGGATCCGGAGAAAGGGAGCTCTTACACATCGCGAGGGAGAATGTAAGCGAGTGCAGCTGGCTGGTGTGGGGCGCATGCTGTCATCCCAGCGCTTTGGGAGGCCCAGGCAAGGCAGATCATCTGAGGTCAGGCGTTCAAGACCAGCCCGGCCAACACAGTGAAACCCCGTCTTTACTAAAAGTACAAAAATTAGCCAGACGTGGTGGCTCACACCTGTAATCCCAGCACTTTGGGAGACTGAGGGTGGTAGATAAGTTGAGGTCAGGAGTTCATGACCAGCCTGGTAAAACCCCATCTCTATTAAAAAATACAAAAATTTGGGCTGGGTGCAGTGGCTCATGCCTGTTGTCCCAGCACTTTGGGAGGCCCAGGCAGGCGGATCACGAGGTCCAGAGATTGAGACTATCCTGGCTAACACGCTGAAACCCCATCTCTACTGAAAATACAAAAAATTAGCTGGGCGTGGTGGCAAGTGCTTGTAGTCCCAGCTACTCGGGAGGCTGAGGCAGGAGAATTGCTTGAACCCGGGAGGTGGAGGTTGCCGTGAGCAGAGATCGCGACACTGCACTCCAGCCTGGGCGACAGAGGGAGACTCCGTCTCAAAAAAAAAAAATTTTTTTGCCAGGTGTGGTGGCAGGTGCCTGTAATCCCAGCTACTCGGAAGGCCCAGGCATGAGAATCACTGGAAGATGGGAAGTGGAGGCTGCAGTGAGTAAGCCAAGATTGTGCCACTGCACTCCAGCCTGGCAACAGTGTGACTCTGTCTCAAAAAAAAAAAAAAAAAAAAAAGGAAAAGAGTAAGAGTAAGCTAGTGCCGTCACTATGGAAGACAGTGTGGAGGTCCCTCAGAAAACCACGAATAAAACTGTGTGATCCAGCAGTCCCACTACTGTGCACATACCTAAAGAAAAGGAAATGAGTGTCGGAGGGGTATCTGCACCTCTGTTTCCTGCAGCACTGCTCACCATAAACAAGTTTTGGAATCAGCCTCGGTGTCCCACAGCAGATGAATGGAGAGAGAAAATGTGGTCTGTATACACACTGGAGTACTATTCAGCCACAACAAAGAATGAAGGCCTGTCATTCTTGGCAATGTGATGGAACTGAAGGCCATTACCTAAAATAAGCCAGGGACAGAAAGTTAAACACCACAAACCAAAAAAAATGGGTCTCATAGAAGTTAAAAGTAGAACAGAGGATACTAGAGGGTGAGAAGGGTAGAGGGAGGAGGAGGGTAGGGAGAAATTTGTTAAAGGATGTAAAATTATAGCTAGATAGGAATAAGTTCTAGTGCTCGCTAACACAGTGAGGTTGACTGTAGTTAACAAGAATATATAGTTTCAGGCTGGGCATGCGTGACTCATGCCTGTAATTTCAGCACTTTGGGAGGCCAAGGTGGGTGGATCACCTGAGGTCAGGAGTTGAGACCAGCCTGGCTAACATGGCGAAACCCCGTCTCTACTAAAAATACAAAAATTAGCAGGGCATGGTGACTTGTGCCTGTAATCCAGCTAGCAGGGAGGCTGAGGCAGGAGAATCGCTTGAATCTGGGAAGCAGAAGTTGCAGTGAGCTGAGATCGCACCGTCGCACTCCAGCCTGGGTGATAGAGCGAGCGAGATTTTGTCTCAAAAAAAGGGAAGAATATATAGTTACAGATAACTGGAGGAAGGGTATTGAATGCAACTAACACACAAAAACATGATAAATGTTTGAGATAGTGGCTATGTTAATTACTCTGATTTGATTGCATACATTACATGTATTATAACATCACTATATGTTCCCCATACATATGTACAATATGCAATTATGTGTCAATTGAAAAAGAAAAAGCTGAACTTAGATAGGAATGGCTATGAAGTAGCTAGCTTTTTCATATCTTTGATATAGACCTCAGGCATTTAGTTTAACTCAACTACACTTGCCTTCAGGAATGTGTAGTATTGGGATTTAAAGCTTGCATTTTATAATATAGAGAAGTAAAACTTTAGGCTTACTTTAGATACAGTTACAGGGGTTTGCAATGATGACTTTTTTTTTAAACATAATAAATGTGAAATATACCGAAATAGGCATACATGCTCATTGTTCTTACGCATTTTCAGTTGTTGTCCAGGCATTGTGTTGCTTGTGTAAATAGTATGTGGTATCTTAGGTAGGAATCAGAATTTTAAGGTAAGAATACTTAGAGCTATGTATTTTTCAAACTTTCAAACTGGACATTTTACATGTCCATTATATAATTGTAGTTCAAGTTTCACAAAGACAATACCTGTCCTTAATATGGGTGACACTCTAGCATTTTTTTTTTTTTTTTTTTGGAGACAGGGTCTCACTCTGTCACCCAGGCTGGACTGGAGTGTAGTGGTGCGATCATGGCTCACTGCAGCCTCAACCTCATAGGCTCAAGAGATCCTCCCACCTCAGCCTCCTGAGTAGCTGGGACCACAGGTGTGCAACACCACGCCCAGCTAATTTTTAAATTTTTTTGCAGAGACAGGGTCTCCCTATGTTGCTCAGGTTGCTCTGGAATTCCTGGGTTCAAGTGATTCTCCTGCTTCATTCTCCCAAAGTGCTGTGATTACAGGCATGCACCAGTAACGCCTGGCCCCAAATAAGTAGGATGATGACTTGAGCCTAGGCATTCCAGACCAGCCTGGGTAACATGGCACAAGATCCTGTCTCTACAGAAACTAAAAAAATCAACTTGGCATGGTGGTACCTGCCTGTGGTCCCAGCTATTCTGGGAGGCTGAAGCGGGAGGATAACTGGAGCCCAACAGTCGAGGCTGCAGTGAGCTGTGATCTTGTGATTGCATTCCAGCCTGGGTGACAGAGGGAGACCTTGTCTCTTAAAAAAAAAATGCTGGCCACACCTGACTATTCATAGACAAAAAACTGATCTCTGATCCAAATCTCATCCCTCATTCAAAAATTAACTCAAAATGGATCATGGACTAAAATGTAAAATGCAAAATAAAGATGAAAAGAGGAGCTGTAGACTGGGAGAAACTATTTGCAAACCGCATGTCTGATAAAAGACTCATATCTGCCGGGCGCAGTGGCTCACGCCTGTAATCCCAGCACTTTGGGAGGCCGAAGCGGGCGGATCATGAAGTCAAGAGATCGAGACCATCCTGGCCAACATGATGAAACCCCGTCTCTACTAAGAAATACAAAAATTAGCCAGGCGTGGTGGCATGCGCCTGTGGTCCCAGCTACTCGGAGGCTGAGGCGGAAGAATCTCTTGAACCCAGGAGGCGGAGTTTGCAGTGAGCCAAGATTGCGCCACTGCACTCCAGCCTGGCGACAGAGCAAGACTCCGTCTCAAAAAAAAAAAAAAACAAAGACTCATATCTATAATATATAAAGAACTATCAAAATTCTCTGGTAAAACCAAACCATCTACTTTGAAAACTAGTAAAAGACACGAAGAGACATTTCAGATGACATAAAAGCACATGGAAAGGTGTTCAACATCATTAGCCATTAGAAAAATGCACACTCAAGCCACCTCACCATACATCTACCAGAACGGCTAAAATAAAAAGTAGTGACAAAACCAAATGCTAGGGAGGATGCAGGGAAACTGGACCCTCACACTTGGCTGGTGGGAATGGAAGATGGTGCGGCCGTTCTGGAAAACAGTTTGACAGTTTCTTAAAAAACAAAATGCGCAACTGCCATAGGACGCAGCATTCACATTCATGGGCAGTTATCCCAGAGAAATGAAGACTTACATTCACACCAAAGCCTGTATGTCTCTGTTCATAGCGGCATGACTTATAAAGGCCAGAAACTGGAAACAACCCGGACGCCACTGAGCAGGTGAATGGTTCAACGTGTGGTGCACCCAGGCCCCGGATGCCACTCTGCAATAGTTAATGACACCCTTGTTTATCAGTCTTTCAAACTAGCAACCACCGTCATGCTTAATCCCCGTCTTTCCATCCTGCATCTGAGTGGACTTCATTTTGCATTGTTTTCAAATGCACCTTCCCTCTGTCCTCGCTGGTTGCGCCTCATGTGCATTTGAACTGTTGTAAGAACCACCTCATTGTTTCTCTGCCTCCGAGAATCCTTCCTGCACTTCATTCCAATCTTTCCAAAACACGAACAAACTAACTTAAAAGAAATAGCCCAGGTAGCCTTCCCACTAAGTGTAAGCTTTCTGTTAGAAGTTTCACTCCTTGTCAGTAGGGTACTCCAGGATTCTAGAGAGACGGATTTGCTGTCTGCATTTTAAGATGAGGCAGAAATCCCTGGCGGGCCTGTGTGGAGTAGTGGCATAAGTACTGCTTCTAGAATCAGAGGTCTTCATGTCCTGGTTCTCATACTAGCTGGAAGTCCTTGGGAAAGTTTCGGTTTCATAAACTCAGAAACTCCATTTCTTACAACGTGGAGATGAGGAAGCATACTCAGCGGATCACACAGGCTGGGAGGAGCGGATGGGGCATGGTAAAAATGCCATGCAATCCATAAAGCATGACATATGCATGAGAAGTGGAGCTGTGTGAATAGCAGTTCTGGAATAATTGCATGAAAACAGTAAAAAGCACATTCGTAGTTCTGCCCAGTGACAACACTGGGCGCCTGTGTTGTACATGCCTGCGACATGGGCGAGGCCCGTGTCAGTACAGCTCACAGTTTGGTTTCCATGCAGTTAGAAAGGCCCGACAGGACCCTTCCCCCTCCAGCTGTAGGAAGGAGGCGGCTGTGTCCTGCCTATATTTGGTGGGATTGTCTCTGGCTCCTTAGGGACAGGAATGCAGGGAGTAGGGGAAGAAAGCCGTCCTCACTGCTCGCTAGGCAGCCTCCCTTAGGGAGGGGGGGTGGCGGGGTGATTTCGTGGTAACTTGCCAAGTCTTTCTTAACCCATCTGCTCACAGAAATGACCAGCATGACAAGTAAAAGATCTGTTAGAGACAGATGGGCCGTGCTAGTCCAGTGCGTTTATGGTTTTTGTGGCTTCAGAGCTGCCAGGACTTGATCACTTTCTGGGGAATGCTGGGTCAGCCAAGGGACTGAACAAAGTGAGAGGAAGAACATGCACTCCTTGGTGCTGTGGTCTGGGAGTGATTACCGAGGAGGGCGGCATGGAGGGCCCAGCCGTGGGGTCCCCCTCAAGCACGCCCTCACCACAGCGGGACTACATGTCTCAACCTCCCCAGGTCTCCCTGATTCTCGTCTATCACATACTCACCTCCAGCAGAGATTCTATGATGATGAGATGAGGGAGCATCACAGCACGCGTGGCCACTTAGTAGGCCTGTGGTGAGTGGACGCTGGATCAGGCGGAACAGGAGACCGGGCGCCGCGTGTGGATGCACTCACATGCTCGTGGCGCGGGTGAACGGAGAGGGGCACGCTCTGTGTGTCTCCTTTTGGTTTGTTCCCTCCGCTGTTGTGAGCAGAATTTGTTTATTCTGTTGCCCCAGTCGATTTGGCAGGCTGATGACTCAATTTTCTGCATTCACTTTTGATTTCTTAAGAATGGGAAAAGGAATACTTCAGTTACTTTTCTGGTTGATGGTACAAATTCCTTGATATCACCTTAATATATTATTATTATTATTATTTTGGATTCTGGAGCTTGCCTAACATCTGTGTTTTTATGCCTCACCCTCTCGGGTAACTGTTGGCCACACCAAGACCAGAGAGAAGTGACGGGGCCGGTTGGTAGCAGGGTAGCACTGGAATTCCACAGTCTTCTGACTCCCAGCAGGCTCTGTTTTCTGTATGGCACTGCTCTTCCCCTGTTTCTCTACCCCCGTTAGGACAGTGGATGTGAAATGTAGCTGGGTGCTTTTGGGGGTGTACTAGGAGTGTGGCAGATGCCTCAGACTGGCATTTTCCTCTGATTCTCAATTCTCATGGCTCAGAGTTAGTCCCTAGGCTACTGACCGGGAAGATACAGGAAGTTGTTTTGTATGGCAACCTATACCAGAGTATTTTTTTCGCCCCAGCAACTTATTTGGTTTGGACTAGAATAAATCTCTGATATTGGTTTCTTTGCCCTAAAAGCAGAGGGAACTCTCAACTCTTTTTAGGGAGTGGAGCCTGACTTGTCTTACTCAGCTTGATTGGTCGTGCTTAGACTCTCAATGGGTGTGTGATGAACTGAGCTGACGCGTGAGAGCGTCCTGGACAGTGGTTTGCAACCCTAGCTGCATCTGCAGGGCTGTGAAAAAAGCATGCATGCTTACTCCAGACCAGCTGAAACAGAATCTGCAGGAATGCAGCTGGGCCAGCGGTGGCTCTGTTGAAACCCCCCGGATGGTTCTGACGTACAGTGAAGGCTGAGACCTACTGTCCACGGTGAACCGGAGTCCTGGGTCACAGACAGGCCTTACGGTTTCACCAGCTTCCAATGGCGCTTGTGCTTTGGAACCGGGAAAAACATACGCAAACAAACGTGGAGATTGCCTAAGTGCCACACCCTGTACTACCTGCCGTGAAGTGTATTGACCAGTTAGTCACTTATTCTGATCTCTACCCATTCCACCTTTGTTTTCTTCATGGAATAATCATTTGACAATTGGTGATGCAGAACCAGTTAGTCTAGTTTGACTGGCAGGAAATGATTTTGGGTATGAAGTCCTCTTTTGGCATTTATTGAACTCTAGTTCATACCACCGCTGTGCTGGACAGCTTATGAATAGTGCTTCTTTAAGCAAGAGCGATGGAGTCAGGCTGCCTAGGTTTTGCTAACTAGCTGTGTAATTTTGGGCAAGTTTTTAAGCTTATATATACCTGATTTTCATCTAGGAAATGGGATGACAAGGGGTCACTGTCATCTCCAGGATTGTGCAAATGTGTGTGTAAAGTGCTTAGCTTAGCACCTAGCACATAGTAACTGCTCAGTAATGATTCACATCATCATCATCATCATCATATTTAAATGTAAATATTAAGAGCTAATAAATTTGTAAAAGGTAGTGTATCTTTACTCCTTGAACCAAGGACAACTTTAGTTTTAAGTGGTTGGGTTAATTTACCACTTAAATATTGGCCTCTTGAATACCTTCAATTTCACTTGACTGTAGCCAAATTTGGGATTTTACTGGACCATTGCCTCTAGAGGTTGGAGCTTGGTTTGTTCGTTTGGTTTCATTCCCTGCACTAAGCATGTGGCTGTGCGCACCTTTATGGTGACTCCCGGTACTGGAATCAAAGCTTCATTAGTGTCCTTGGAGGAGATGATCTTCTGCTATACGAAGCACTCAGACTGTGTGAACTATGTACCATCCAGACAAGACCAGGTGCTTCCCATGGCAGCCTGGCCTTTTCTAGCCCTCTTATCAGTCTGTTCTGTTCCTTCGATTCCTCTTTATACTATAACTTCCTTTTGAACAAGGAGTGTTGTTTTGTCACTGCTGGGTCCCCAGCAATGAGTAATGCCTAGCACATATTAGGTGCCTACTAAATATTAATAGATGGTAATCTGGCAGAACACAAGATAAATCCACAAGTCGAGAGTTAAGCTGTGTGGTATGAAAGCGGCATTGGCAAGCTGATTAAATCAATGTTGTTCATACAAGTTTAAAATGTCTTAGGAACTGACTTAGTTCAGTAATCATTAACTGAGTGTCTTCTAGGCTAGACATTGGGGACAGACAGACGAGCACCAGTGGCCGCTTGGAATATGGCGAGTGCTAAGATAAAGGGGCAGCCTGTGTGCACTTGGAGCACAGAGCAGGACTGCTGTTCTGGGAACATGGGCTCCACGTGAAAAACACAATTTAAATTACCTTTTTTTGTTTTGTTTTGTTTTGTTTTTTGAGACAGAGTCTCACCCTGTTGCCCAGGCTGGAGTGCAGTGGTGTTGATCTCGGCTCACTGCAGTCTCCTCCCGCCGGGTTTAAGCGATTCTCGTGCCTCAGCCTCCCAAATAGCTGGGATTACAGGTGTTCGTCATCGCACCTGGCTAATTTTTGCAGTTTTAGTAGAGACGGGGTTTCACCATGTTGGCTGGGCTGGTCTTGAACTCCTGACATCAGATGATCCTCCTGCCTCGGCCTTCCAAAGTGCTGGTATTACAGGTATGAGCCACCCCGCCTGGCCTAATTACTCTTTCTGTATTCATGCTTTTTATTTCTGTGGGTAGCACTGAACTTAAAATGGATGCTAAGTAAACTCTTGAATGGCTTTACTGTGGATTGAATGACTTTGCTTGGGCCTTATTTTTCTTTCCTTCATTAGAGAAAAAAAAAAATGTGGGTTGAATATCCCTTATGCAAACTGTTTGGAACCAGAAGTATCCAGATTTTGTCATGTTTTTGGATTTTGGAGTATTTGTATTATACTTACTGGTTGAACATTCTGAATTCAAAAATTCAAAATCTGAACTGTTCCAGTGAACATGTCATTGAGCATCATGTCGGCACTCAAAAAGTTGTAGCTGGATTTTTGGATTAGGGGAGACATCCTGTATGGGTGCTGGACTGCAGGCGTGAGCCCCTGAGCCTGGCCTTGAATGCTCTGTCACCTATGCTGTGGGAATCTACAAAAGCCAGCTTTTGAGTCTAGTGCCTCTTCATTGTTTAGCTGCGCTGGGAGTTTGGAGGGCTTCGAGCCCATCTGAAAAAGTAGTATTTTATGTCAGTTGCTGTCTTGGAGAACTTCACTCCACTGCGCCGGAGTGATACCGTCAGAGTTCATGAGCTGTTCAAGGCTCTCGAAGCCTAGATACTCGGGTTGCCTGAATACATCGGCTGGACTCACTGTTTCTCTCGGGAGTAGGGGGCGAAAAATGCTGTTGTCTTAACTCTGCTGTTAATTTTACAATGCTGCTATTAATGGTAAGAATGATTTCATATGTTTCTCTTTTGTTTCGTAATTCACAGAGAATTTTAAAATCCATGATCTGATTTTATTCCCTCAGCAGTTCTGTGAAGAAGCAGGGCAATTTTCCTATCTTCTGGTTTTCCCATGATTCTCTTGTGGCTCACAGAAGCTAAGGGCCTTCCCCGAGGTCATAGGGTGGATGAGCTGCAGAGCTGGGAGTAGACGGTCAGGCGTCTGGTGACCCTGTTTCCTCCTCGGTATCTCGCTGTTGTGGCGCTCTGCTCAGGTAACTGTGCGTGCCTGCATGCTGGGTTTGGTCCTTTGTAGATCCGTACCCCATTTGGGGAGGAGTCCTTGGGAGGTTTCCATTCATTTTGGAGCACTTAGATATCTTGTCCTCTCTCCCCTCCTCCCAGATACATGGGCATTTCTGCAGGCCCTCAGGCTGGCCCTTGTGCGTGGGGGTGTCCCCTGCTCCACACTGTGTGTGTGCCCCACTTCTGAAGGTGCTCTTCCCTGCATGGAGCCCCCTCGTGCTGCCCCCCACACTGCAGGCTGGACTGTTCATGCTCTGTAAATGTTCCTGACTCAGCATCATTGTTCCAGAAATGGGACAGGGTATGGAAGCCAAGTTCTTTTGTGTGTGAAGGTTGTGATTGTATCATCTTCCCTTCCCTGTGTGTGCTCCCTGAGGAGTGTGTTGCCATGCCGCGGTCATCTGTGTTCCCTAGGGTGCCTCTCTTGGAGGCCCAGCTGTAGCAGACCTGCAGGGATGCTCAGGGCCTAAATGAGAAGAAGGCCAATAGAAGCATTAAATCCAGAAAATGACATGTGAGGGAAAGGAATTTTTATTTAAGGCATTTGCAAAAGAAATCTTTTTAGAAGAGTTGACCTGTTTCTCAACTGGAGTTGAATTTCAGCTCAGAAAAGCAGCTGTGTGCCCAGAGGGCTTTGGGATTTCAGTTTGTGACAGATGAATTTAATTTGTTGTTGTATGAATGTATTATTCTTTTGTGGTTTTATTAGACCTTTCTCCCAAATGGAATAGATTTTTCTATAAAAGTCACACTTCCTTTTTGAGAAGCATAACACTAATTTTTTGGGATGGTCTCCCCAAAAGATTACCTGCCAGGAACCAAACACGCTGCCTCGGACTCACGGTCCCTGGTTTCTGCCTGTGCAGCTGCCGGGGGAGAGAGGCATGCTCGAGCTGCAAACAAGACGCATGGCTGCATCTTGCTGTTTCTTCCCTGCTGTTTCGTCTCTAGCTGGCATGCTGTCCACCTCCAGGAGCTTTGCTGGTGTAGACACATCACGGCGTGGAGGAGGGTTATGGTGTTACAGCAGCCAGGAGACTCGCTGCAGCTCTGTTCTCTCCCTGCTCACTGCTCTGACTTTGGATAAGTCACATTTGTAGGGCTGTGGACAGTGGCTTACACCTGTAATCACAGCATTTTGGGAGGCCGAGGTGGGAGGATTGCTTGAGCCCAGGAGTTTGGGACCAGTCTGGGCAACATGGCGAAACCCCACCCCTACAAAAAATAAAAATTAAAAAATTAGCCAGGTGTGGTGACTCATGCCTGTAATCCCAGCTACTCGAGAGGCTGAGGTGGGAGAATCACTTGAGCCCAGGAAGTTGAGGCTACAGTAAACCATAATCGTGCCCCTGCACTCCAGCCTAGACAGAGCAAGACCCTGTCTCAAAAAACAAAAACAAACAAACAAACAAAAAAGCCATTTGTAATAGTGGCAATTGTTAACTTTTGAAAGTTTGGAGAAAAGATACTAAGTAACCTGTGACCATGGACGACGACTTTAACCTTTCTGTGCCTGTTTCCTCATCTATGCAAAATGAGATAATTTGGTACTGATCTTACAGGATTTCAATGAGAATTGAGTGAGATAAAACTCAGAGCCTAGCACCTCGTGCATGCATACTAAATATTATTTCAACATTGTAGAGGAAAAAGAACGTGAATGGGTCATTATGGCTAAACATAGTATAACTCTCACTGGAGTTACTTACAGCATTGGAAGGAGCTTGAATTCCATGTAGATAGTGTGATGGAGAAAGTATTTTGGGCATTGGCAGTATTTATCCAAAGAACAAAGGATGCATCTGTCCTGTGTGGAGAGCCGTTTCCTCTTGTTTCTTAAATGTTATAGGAAGAGCAGTCGGCCCTGTGCACTCTGTCAGACAGCTTCAATCTCCCTGTATCGATTTGGCCAATTGTCATTTGCTGTCATCATGGTGGCAGCAGCAGTTGAAGGGACAGCTTGTCTTGATTTGCATTTTTGGGTGTTTGTACTATTTATAGACAATTAAGAAAAGACGTGGAAGCCTGTTTATGGCAAGCTGGGAAATTCAGCAAAACATGGCAAAAATCTGTTAGCACGGTTTGCACGTGTGCGGGCACAGAGCATCCAAATAAACACACACATTTTCCTGTATTTTAAAAACTCTCTGGAAAAAAGACAGGAACCCATGGCCCAGAAGGCTTATAGAGCTTCTTCCTTGAAGTACGTGAGTATGGCTGTCAGACGTGAAACCTGAAGCCGGCTTACAACATCGCCGTCGCTGTCATGCTCCCCACTTGTTGTGTTCCATTTGTGAGGAACAAGGACGCGGGAAGGAAAGAATCAACTTACAAAGGCTTTTGTTACAATTAATCCTTCATATTCTTTCTTTTGGTGTCTTATTTTCTATTTTCATTTTATTTGTATTTATTTATTAATTTTTTGAGACAGTGTCTTGCTTTGTCGCCCAGGCTTGAGTGCAGTGGCACTATCTCGGCTTACTCCAACCTCCACCTCCCAGGTTCAAGTGATTCTCGTGTTTGAGCTTCCTGAGTAGCTGGGATTACAGGCACACACGACCACGCCTGGCTCATTTTTGTATTTTTAGTAGAGCCAGGGTTTCGCCGTGTTGGTCAGGCTGATGGTGAACTCCCGAACTCAGGTGATCCGCCAGCCTCAGTCTCCGTAAGTGCTGGGACTGCAGGTGAGCGCCACCGTGGCCGGCCGCTGTTTACGTCTGTAGTCTACCATCACCCCGGTGCAGGCGGTAGGGATGGTCTTCTTTTCTGTTTCCTGGTGCATTTTTCTCTATAGTACTGCTAACTCTCTAACACAGTTTTTGGTTGTCTGTCTCTACCTACACAAATACATGTTCCCTGTTATATCACCAGTGCCTGGCACCTAGTTAGTAAGTATTTGTTGAATGAATGCATGGGCTGAAAGAACCTTACTCTTCTTCTGTCACTTCATGAAAAATGCTTTTGAAAATGCTGTGAATGTGCGTTCAAAATAGGAATAGGGATTGTAAGCGGGAGAAGTTACACAGGTCGCTGTGGGACAGCCCGTCATCCTCAGACACTTGCCTGGAAGGAGGTGTTGTACTTGAGTAGAAATGATACAAGACAACTTCTTCAGGAAATCAGCCAAGTATCACAGCTTTTCACATAGGTGTGTGATGTCTGTGTATGTGTGTATTTAGATCCCTTGTACAGATAGGAAAGTAAAGGCTGGGGCTCAGGAGCGCTCCAGGCCACTGAGGTGGAGTCCCTGTCTGCCCTTCCCAGGGCCCAGTAACTTCTCACTGCGCTCCCGACTTTACTGCTAAAGCCGTCTTCCCTGACTCTGAATGTGCAACCACGAGGGAGAAAATGGACGCCAGGGTCACAGTTTGTGGAGAAAAAGTCCAGCCACTGAAAATAATGTTCACAAGGCTTGTACCTAGGAAAAGTGTCCATTTCTAGAATGTCTTTAAATTTACCTGTTTCTTACACATTTTATAAACAAGACAATAGAAGGAGATTTGGGAACAGCAACTTTAGAACAAGGGGAAAAAAATCAAACCTAGAGCATTACAATTTCTGTTTTATTTTCCGTCTAGGGCTGAGGCACTTCAGCTTCCTATCTAAGGGACACTCAAATCTAATTAGAAGCCATTGTGGGGCTGCTAATTATCCATAATTTTAGGAAGACAGATGCAGCACCAACTCTGTTCTCTAATAGCGGGCTTATGAATTTTAAATTTGCATGGCAGGAGAAGCAGATGGCGAGGTGGGATAAGAGTTCAGATGCTTGGTCATTGATAGCTTTTTACTTCCACCTATCACATGGGGATTTGGGACCCGGGAAGCCCGCTGAGAACTGATTACTCTCTGTCCCCTAACCAGCTGGGTTCCTTTCATCCTGGGCTCAGAAAGATTGCTCCTATTGCCGTCAAATCATGGCAGGTTATTTGCTTCACCCGCAGTTAGAAAGCAGCGCTATCAAAAAGTTGTCTTCTCTATTGTATTTCAACACAGGGTTTAAAAAAAATTATATAAGCAAAGGAAGCATTTCTTTAATGGTAGTTGTGTGTATTGTTGATGTGAATGAGGGGTGCATTCCAGTGTAAAATCCCTGGGACTATATACGAAGATGTGAACCTTAGAACAGAAGTTGGTTTTCAGATGGTAAGGTAGACATGATGCTAAGCACCAAAGATGTTTATTGAAGCAATTTTATATCAATACATAGAAAACCAGCGAAATAACTTGGAGGAGTGTTCTCGTGCCCAGTTCAGCCCCCTGCCCACATCTTCATAAAATCTGAGTGTGCGTGCAGGGAGGTGCATTCCTTTCCGTTCTCTTCACAGCTCCTTCCCTGGCAGTGCACCTGCCCTCTTCCCTACCTTTTCCTACCTTTTCCCTCCTGTACGGTTCTCTCACAGAGCGAATGACCCCCGCCCCAGCTTCTCTGCAGCTGCCTCAGACTGTGGCGACTGGAGAGGTGCTGTGGCAGGGCCTGCTGTCCCCACGGAGACTGGTCTTGCTTGCTGCTGCAGCCTGGGGATCATTTAGCACCAAAAGTATGTAATTCTGCAAAATTGGAGCCAACGTGCTGGCGATGGAGGCATCTTGATCACGGTGCTCTGTGTATTTTAATCCTGGCTGGAAAGTATGGAAAAGTATGTGATCCCTGTGATTTGGTGTCAGAAGGACGTCGTGAACTCGATGTGGAATGAGGATGTTAAGGTGCAGCAGGCACCCCTGGCTTTATTAAATGAGAGTTCCCCGTCTCCCTGCGAGGCACGCACAGGCATCTGGCCACATCTCATGTGTCGTGCTTATTTAGAGCATGCCTTGTGGTCTTGTTTAAAGTTGCATGACTATCTTCTTCTTCATATAGTAGGCCCCAAACTGCATTCAACACAGAAATGAACTCTTGCTATTATACACAGAAAATACTTTCATATATCAAGCGGGAGAGCAGTCCTAAAATCGGGGCCAGAATCTCAGAATGAAGGCATTGGAAAGCCACAGATGACCTAGTTCAAAGCTGTTTTTGGATGAACATAGAAACAGGACCAGAGAAGTGAATTTGCCTAAGGCTCTGACAGTGTTTCATTGTGGCATTTGAACCTAGCAGTTTCTTGACCTATTTCTTTAAATTATTAGTCATGCCTCCTCTGATCCTGAATAAATTTATTCCTCATTCATTCTTTTGTTTCAGTGAATTATCGCAGTGCTACCATGTAACAGTATTTGAGTCAAAATGTGACAGTGTTTATCCATTTCCAGGGTTTTTAGTTGTGTAGTTTTTAAAAGTTGTGCTTGTAGTGTCTTGTCGGTTGCAAAGTATTCTTTCAGAAGACAATTGTATGGTGTATTTACAGTTACTGTTAGAGGTAGTTTGGTTAGAAACTACTTAGAGTCGCTAGCGTGGGCCTGGGGGACAGTGACAGCTGCCTGCTTCATGGGCAGAGATGAAGTCACTGCTTCCTGGGACGCGCCATCCTCCTGACCACACTCTCCAGCCAATTTCGTTTGTGTTGGTTTCCTCACATCTGCACATTTCTGGCTTCATTTGAGTCTCATTTATTTGAACATACAACTTCAGGCTGTGGGAAAGAATGGCCATTTTAGCACAGAGACGCACACAAAGGAACAATTGGCAAAATTTGAGCAAAGACGTTCTTAGGGGGCGTCATTTCTTGTATTCTGTAACAGGCAGCCTGGGAAGCGTTCTGGACGTGCAGCCTGCTCCGTCAGTTCTTCCCTGTGGGAGCGCAGATTTTGGAGGTTCTAGTGATAACCGTTACCATTGAGAATGGCATTTTTGCAGGCTCTAGTAAGTCAGGATTTATTCAGCGTTAATTTGGTAAAGACAACTGCATTTCTAGCCAAATCTATGTTAGATGTTCTCCTGGCAGAGTTGCTGGGGGTATTTGCTGTGGCTTAGTCTTAGGGAAGCATATGCGTTTGCATACTGTTGAAGCTGTGAATAACCCAAACACCTGAGTACTTTTGCTGTATGGAGTGTTAGTCACTGATATATTCTCAACCAGACCCGGTGGCTTCCTGATCCCTTCTTCTTCCTCTTCTTTTTTAACAGCACAACCCCCTCAGATGGCCATTGTGAATCTTTGGTGTTTTCATTTGGTTGAAGTTTATTTGCCGTCTCCGGTTCAAACATATTTGAAGCCTGCTGATGCTTCCCTTTGTTATTCTTTTGCTGTCTAACCTCCGCTTCTGTAGGGTTCAAGACTGTCGGAGCTGGGAGCCGCCTTCACGGTTCCCAGCGTTTTCAGAACGTCCCGCATCTAGCCCTGGGGATGGAAAAGATGTGAGGAGAGGTGGAGGCTTATTAGGTTTACATGCCATTAATAATGAATGATGAGGGTTTCTTTTGTATAAGGGGAGCTTCTCATAATATGCTTTAGTAGGGAGAAGAAGTTCTGAGGCCTGCCTTCCTCGGGGGAAAGCAAATTTGTGATGCTGCCTTTGCTTTCAACAAAAATATAATTTGCATGCCAGTGCCTGTTGTATTATTGAGCGTCGGCTGACAAAGGGTTCTTAATCTCATCATTCACTCAGCCACTGCTTCTTGAATGGCGTACGTGTGCTAGTTGTGGTAGGAACTCGTTAGGCCCTAGGACTAACCCTTAAGAAACAGGGTCCCGAGGGAAGCAAATGCATATAACTATAAAAGTCTGTGAGGATGTCAGTGGGGGTGCCTATAGGTGCCAAACTTAGTTCATTCATTGCCCTGTCTAGGAGGTCACGTGTCTTAGCAGCATGTTCCGTACCAGCGCATCCCTCTATCAAAACACTCATCCTGTTATTCGAAATTCTCTGCTGTGGGGTATGTATTACACACACACACCACACACACACACACACACACACACACACACCTACCTGCTACTGCTACTGCTGCCAAACACAGACAGGCAAAACTAGGCAAGGGTTCTTTTAGTGTTCATGAAAAAATAGATGTGCTTAGTTGAGAGTGTTCTTACGTTGCCAGGGGAAAGACGGCATGGGTTCACAAAGGGAGATAGTGTTTTTTTTTTCTTTTTCTTTGTTTAACTCTTGAATTTGAAATAATCCAGACTTAGGAAAAGTTGCAAAAATAGTACAAAGAATTCCTGTCTCCCCTTCCCTTAGATTCCCCAAACATTGAACCCCATTTGCACTTTTGCTTTCTCTGTGGGCATAAATTTTTTTCTGAATTTTTTTTTTTAGTTTTCAGAATAAACAGTGAAGTTTCTCTTTGGTCATCTAGAATTACATCTCATCAAAATATGTTCCTATAATCTGCAACGAATACAAATAGAATCAGTTGACTTTTGTCAGTGAGAACTCCTTCAAATCAAATGTAAATGGCCAGGGTGGGTGGCTTATGCCTGTAATCCCAGCACTTCGGGAGGTCAAGGCGGGCAGATCACGAGGTCAAGAGACCATCCTGGCCAACATGGTGAGACCCTATCTCTACTAAAAATAAAAAATTAACTGGGCATGGTGGTGCGCACCTGTAATCCCAGCTACTCCAGAGGCTGAGGCAGGAGAATGGCTTGAACCTGGGAGGCAGAGGTTGCAGTGAGCCAGGATGGTGCCATTGCATTCCAGCCTGGGCGACAGAGCAAGACTCTGTCTCAAAAAAAAAAAAAAAAAAAAAAAGTAAATGTTTGAGAGTGGAAGGTAGAACGCAGGGTAGGGTGAAAGGTAGGAGGAGAGAGGTGGGTTGGGAGGCTTTTTTTTCTTCTGAGACGAAGTTTTGCTCTTGTCACCCAGGCTGGAGTGCAATGGCACAATCTTGGCTCACTGCAAGCTCTGCCTCCTGGGTTCAAGCGATTCTCCTGCTTCAGCCTCCTGAATAGCTGGGGTTACAGGTGCCCACCACCATGTTTGGCTCATATTTTGTGTTTTTAGTAGAGGGGTTTCATCATGTTGGCAGGGTCTTGAACTCCTGACCTCTGGTGATCCACCTGCCTTGACCTACCAAAGTGTTGGGATTACAGGTGTGAGCCTACCGTGCCCGGCCAGTTGGGAGGCTTTTCCAAGAGCACTGTGATGAGGGCTGGGCCTGGTTGGAAATGATGAGGAAGGTGAGGAGTGGTCAGGTCCGGCACGTATTTTGAAAGGAGAGTTTAAAATGGTTTGGATGACAGGAAGAGAAAAAAAAGTTTTAAGGATGACGTCAAGGATTTTGGCCTGAGTAACCAGAAGACTAGAGATGCTGTTACTGGGGTGGGAAGACTGTGGGAGGAGTGGCTTATAGCAAGGGGAATCCGAAGTTCATTTTGGGCATGCTAAATTTGAGGGCCAAAAAGAGACGTTGAGAAGTGAGGGCCAGGTGCGGTGGATCGTGCCTGTAATTCCAGCACTTTGGGTGGCTGAGGCGGGCAGAAGTTCGAGACCAGCCTGGCCAACGTGGTGAAACCCCGTCTCTACTAAAAACACAAAAATTAGTTGGTCCCAGCTACTCTGAAGCGGAGGCAGGAGAATTGCTCGAACCTGGGAGGCTCAGGTGCAGTGAGCCAAGATCACGCCACTGCACTCCAGCAGGGGCAACAAAGCCAGACTGTCTCAAAACAACAGCAGCAACAACAACAACAACAGACAAAGCAGAAAGCAAGAGACTCCGAAGAAGATGAGCAGTTCCCAACATGGGAGCGGCCGGCGCTGTGATCCAGGAGAACAAACATCCCGAGTGCGCGCGGGGCTAGCAAGAGGCGGTAGCTGTAGCGTGTGTTCATCTCCACTTACATGGATCCGAGCCTACAGTTCTTATATATTTTCCTACCGTTCGTTAGTAAATAGCAGATCCTCAGTTTGCATAACTGAATTTGCTCTGATGTCCTGTCTTTCAAAATTCATCATCATCAGCTTCCTTGGAGGTGTGTTTTCATTACTGTTCATCACCTCTGTGACCCTCTATAAGATGAGATTGAGCTCAGCCTCCTCACCGGAGGCAGTTGGAAATAGTTTGGAGTTGTGGGTAGAGGGCCAGACTGAAGATAAAACATCATGGGATTGGAGGAAGTCACTGTGGGAGTGGATAGAATTAGGAGAGGAAAGGAGTCTGTAGACCAAACTCCTTCAGAGGTTGGGGAGAGGAGGGGAGCCAGCGGAGACCAGCTGGGTAGGTGGCAAAACCAAAGGAACTGTTTCCAGAAGGATGGGCCTTAGATACACCGTGATACGGCCCTTAGATACGGCCTTAGATTGCTGCCGGATGGTTGGGGGCTGGGGCAGGGAATAAGGACTGAGCCTTGGGTCTGGGGGAAGTGAGGACCGAGCCTTGATAGCTGGACTTGGCAACAGGGATGTCAGTAAGTGACTCAGAGTGGGCAGAAGGTGGGAGGAGGGAAGCCGAGAGTGATGCAGACCCTCGTTGGAGGGGTTTGCTTTATTTCAGAAGGTTCATCCTGATGATGTTCAGTATAATTCAGTTTATCTTGTAACTTCTAAGTCCTCTTTCAGGGGAGCAGATTAACATTCCTTAGCTGGAAAACCAAAGGTGTATGTAAAAACCCTCCTTTAATGGTAGGTTACACCCGAGTTTTAGGCATTACAAAGAAAATGTTCTCCATAGAAATGGGTCCCTTTGGATTTGTTCTATAAAAAATTCTTTCTGGAGAACGCACATGTTCATGGAGAAGTGGTAAAGTGAGAATATACTCTTTTTGCTTTTTTGAAGCAAAGATCATTGAGCTGATAATTCCTAAAGTTGCTGGTATTTTCGGGGCAGCTGTTTACTGAGAAGGCCTCGGTCTGTCATACGTTAGGTTCGTGTCCTTGAGTCCTGAGAGTTAGTTTTCTCACCTGTAAAATGATCGTATCTACTCTGGAGACATTATTATTTACAAGAATTCGAGTGACTCGTTTGGAAAGTTTACTGGCATTCCATGAAGCATGTAAGGGAGACTAGATTCAGTTTCTTTGGGGTCGGGAATAGCTCCAGTTTCTGAGCACTTACTATGTGTTACGCTAGGGAGTAGGCAAAGTTACAGGTGATCTCTAGTTAATCCTCATAATCACTCTTTAAGGTGGACATTATCCTTTAAAAGCTTTTTTTTCCAGATAATAATTATATCGATAATGACTGTAGTAGTCAAATTTATTGGTGGCTTCTTACGAGCTAAGGACTGTGCTAAATTCTTCACATAATGACATTCAAAAACATTACCGACAAGCCTCCGATCATCCTCATTTTTAGAGAGAGGTAAGGTAGTACAACACTGTCGTCAAGGCCGTGCCTGGCAAGCGGTGGAGCAGAGTTCCTGCCCCAACCCTTCACCAGTGTAGTCTGTGTTCATTCACTGTGTCCAGACAGTGCTATATCACATCCTCGTGGAGTCTGGATCTCATCCATTCTCCATGGCAGCCCCAGCCCTGCGAAGCCGGAGTGTGAGCCCAACCATGCTGTTTAATTTGCTTCCATTAGCACACTGACATATGTTACCCGGAGCCTGGTGCCACCCGCCCCTCCGCCTGTACCCACATGCACAGTGGTGGAGCCATCTGCCCAGGAGCCAGGGGCAGAGAGACAGCTGGCCTTTCAGCCTCCCCCTCCCTGGAGATCAGCCCACGGCCCTCCCTTCCCCCTCGTGGTTGGAGCTTCAATCCTAGGCCTCCTGTTAGGAGCCCTCAAGGCTTTTCTTCTTTGGCAGCAGAGCCCAGAGGCCTTTTCTGAGATGATGGCAGCCGGATAACTCAGGAGCCTCACTTCAGGCCTCTTCATTGGCAGGCCGTATGATGAGAGGGGCCAGTGAAGAGAAGGGTGGCGAAGCAGGTGTGTAGAAGGAACGGGGCAGAGTTGTATCGGTTGCTGGGTCAGACGCAGATGGAACAGGCCCCCTTGGTCTCCCTGCAGCGCAGAGTCTGCATTCTGAAAGGAGCGTGGTCAAGACTTAACAAAGCGAGCTGGCCTCTCATGGCTAACAGAGTCCCTGGGGTTCAGCCGTCACCCGGCTTGCCTTGACATGTACGTCTCTTCTGCCTCAGAATTTATGCTCCCCGTGTTAAATGCTGCTTCTGTGTTAGCATTGTATTTTCTGTCTTCAGGCTTTCCTTTTTGGGGTTTTGTCCCTAAAGACCCAGAAAGAGGTAAGCAAGCTTTTCTCTAACGGAGCAGAGAGTACGTATTATAGGCTTTGGGCTTTGTTGCGACACTCATCCCAGCTGCTGGAGTGTGAACACAGCCATAGGTGATACATAAATGAATGACGTGGCTGTATCCCAATAAAACATTATTGACAGAAATAGGCTTTGGGCCAGATTTGGGCTGCCCAGATCTCCCCTGCCATGGATGGTTGAGGATATGGGTGAACCTGTGCAGATTGAACCCTCAGTGTTCCCAAGTCATTTTAGGTCTTGTTGAACCTGACAGAGTGAATGTCAGTCAGATGCCAAGCGCAGCATTTGGGGCGTTGTTCTTCTTGTGCTGACTCCCTTCTTGAGGGCTTTGCTGGTGATTTCAGCAGCCTCTGTTGAAGGCCCCTGGTGCCCGCTGAGGCCGTGGGTGGGAAGCGGGGGGAGGCAGCAGCATTCGTGTTATTTCCTTAAGGAGCATTATTGCTGGTCCCTTCTGCACTGGAAATACCCTGCCCTTGGTGTACCAAAGTCTGTGGCTTAGGGCCTGGGCCACGGCCGGAGGTGTTCACATCACCTGGGAGCGTGTTGGAATGCAGATGATCAGGCCGTCCCCAGATCGAGTGAGTCAGAATCTGCCTTTAACAAGACCCCTGGTGGCGAGATGTGTCCCCAGGAAAGGTTGAGAGGCATGAGTTTAGGCTGTTCCAAACTGGAGGACAGAAAGTATTATTTAAAAATCCTGGAATCTTTAGCTTTTTTACATTAAAAGTGTGATGTAACTTCAGAGTGTGAAGGCAGTTTTATGTCTTTTTAGACATCTTACAAGAGTCATGATTCAACAGTATTTTCCTGATGGAAAGGGGATGTCACTAGTCACTGATTTGGAATAGTATAAAGAGCCGTGGGTTGCTTAGAAGAGGCCAGGTGAAACGGGGTGGTTTCTGCCACCCTTGGCAGTGGGGCTGGGACAATCCCTTGCTCTCTTTGTGTCTTCGTTTTCTCATAGGTAATATAAGATATCCTGAGAGATAAGAGTTAAAGTTCTTATGGCTGAAATGCTCCAGTTTCTCTCTTTCAGGTCATGTGCTTTGATGTTCATCTGTCTTTTTACCTGCCCCCTGCCATTTCAAGGAGGATATTTTCATCCTCCTTTTTTCTGTAGGATCCCCCATCCCGCTGCCCTCTACCCCCATTTGACTCATGGGCTACAGTTTCATCTCAGCTGGCTGGGTCAGAGCATAGTCTCAAATGCATTCTGGAATGGTGTGGGCTGTTACTGATGATGGGGGTTCCGTGGGAAAGGCTGAGTCTTGGGGGTTCGAGTTCGCAGCACCCTGGAAGCTGCTGTCTCCACTGTACCCAGCAGATCTCGTGTTATAGTTCCGATGCCTTAATCAAGGTCGGCTTTTTATTTAAATAAAATCATGGCTGAGAGAGGCATATAATCGAGTTGAAGTGTGAAAAGATGGAGGTGAATGTTGAGTGTCTGTTCTCTCAGTTGCTGGACACGTGGCATTTCACCGCTGGCAGCATGCACATGGGATGATTCCCACTTCCCCTTTTCTCCGGCTGCCCCTCCGCCAGTGTCTCCTTGGGGAATGCAGAGGTCTGTGAACTGCCCTCTCAGTCTGGAACCTCCCACTGCTCCTCTGCAGAGCCTGCTGTCCCTGTGATCAGGAGCCCATCTGTCACTCTGGACATCTGCAGAGCCTTAGGTGTTCTGAGGGGCAGCTGGCAGCTGGCTGGATCATCTTCGTTCCATGTGGAGAGGCCTGTGTAGTTCTTAAGTGATGCCTCTCCACTTAGAGATGGTTCCGGAGCCTCTTTTGTCCCCTGCATCTTAAATTTGCCCATCCCTGCAGTGATTTAGGAGAAATTTGCTTATGACTTTCCTAGCCTGTGGTCCCTTCACCTCTTTACACTTCATTTACTTCACCCGTAAAGTGAGTGAAAAGTCTGCTTTTTTTTTTTTTTGAGTTGGAGTTTTGTTCTTGCTACCCAGGCTGGAATGCAGTGACATGGTCTTGGCTTACTACAACCTCCGCCTCCTGGGTTCAAGCAATTCTCCTGCCTCAGCCTCCCAAGTAGCTGGGATTACAGGTGCCTACCACTGTGCCCAGCTAATTTTTTGTATTTTTAGTAGAGACGGGGTTTCATCATGTTGGCTAGGTTGGTCTCGAATTCCTGACCTCAGCTGATCCTCCTGCCTTGGCCTCCCAAAGTGCTGGGATTACAGGCGTGAGCCACAGTGCCTGGTCTTTTTATTTTATTTTTTTAAATGAGACCATGTTGATAAGTTCAGCCTTCCTTTTCTTTCCCCTTTGTTTTTATTCCTTTCCTTTGATAGAAGAAAGACTCATTCATGAATATCAAAATGTAACACAGCTTTATGGTAATGAAGGGAACACAATTTATTAGAGCCTGTGATTAGGAATCCTGTTGTCTTCCTTATGAAAAACAGAATTAGCTCTTAATATGTTCAGCTAGTCTGATACTGTTGTTACCTAACTTTAATGCTGTTGTGTAGCAAAATCTCTTAAAATTCTGTTTACCTAGATCTAGTATTATCAGTTAAAATATATAGTGTTTCCTGTTGAATTTTACTTGACCTTGACCAGTTAGGGTTTCCCTCTGATTCTTGGTTTTCTACCTCTGATGTGCTTCTTCAGCCCACAGAATCCCAGTCCGTAAAGACAGAGGACATGCCCCCACCCCGAATTCACTCACAGCCTCTGCTGTCAGTCCTCCCCTCGGGACACAGACCCGGGCAACCACTCATCTGCTTCCTGGCCCTGCAGATTCCTTTGCCGGTTCTAGAATTTCATGGAAACGGAGTCACACTTTTGGCTTTGTGTTAGCTTCTTTTGCATGGCTTTTGTTGTTTTTTGGTAGTTTATTTTGATTGCTGAAAAATATTCCATAGTGTGAACATATCACGATCTGTTTATCCATGTGCTTTCTAATGGCCACTTACACTATGCCCAGTCTTGGGCTATTAGGAAGAAAGCTGCCATTGTTTTTGTGTGGACACATGCAGTGATGTCTCTTAGGTAAATAGCCAGGAGTGGCATTACTGGATCCCATGGTAAGTGTACATTTAGCTTTATAAAAAACTGCCAAACCGTGTCCTCCCACCAGGAAAGCGGGAGGATTCTAGTTGCTCTCCAGTTTTGCCAAGCGTTGATATGATGCGTCACTTAAATTTTAATCATTCTGTTGGGTGTATCAGGGCGTCTCACTGTTATTTTAATTTGCATGAGCCTGATGACTCATGACATTAGCGTATTTTATGTGCCCATTGGCCATTCTTTCTGTTTTGTGTGAAATGTCTGTAACTACTTTACTCATTTTTTATTAGGTTATTTGTCTTCATATTTTTGGTATTCAGTGTACCGTTACAAGCGCTATGTCATGAATATGTATTGAAGATATTTTCTTCTGATTTTCTTAAAGATTTCTTTTAAAAAGTTTAATTTGTTAATTTCATTCTTATAGATTAGTACTTCTGCTGTCCTAAGAAATCTTTGCTACCTCCGGAGTCATAAATTTTTTGCCTGTGTTTTCACTGAGATGTCTTACAGTTTTATCTTTTATGTTTAGGTCCGATCTATTTAAGGTAATTCCTGTATTTGGTATGACATAAGGGGTAGAGTTTAGTTTTTTTCATACTGACATCAGTACCATTTGTTCCAAGGACTGTTTTTTGTTTTCCCCCCCATTGCATTATCTTGGTATCTTTGTCAAAAGTCAGTTGACTATTTATGTGTGGGTGAATTTCTGGACTTTCTTCAGTTTCACCAGTCTATCCTAATACTCATACCACACTGTATCGATTATTGTAGCTTTATTGTAAGCCTTGAAGCTAGGTAATAGAAGTCTTCCAACATTGTTCTTTTTTTCTACAAATCATTTGGAAATTTTGTATTCTAGTTCTTTGTTGTTTTCATTTTCATATATTTTAGAATTGGCCTTTTTTTAAAACAAAAATTGCTTCTGGGATCTTGATTAAGATTGTGTTGCATCTATAGATGGATTTGGGGGAGAATTATTATTTTAGCAGTAAGGATTCTTCCAAATACAGTATCTCTCTTTTTATTTATGGTCCTCCCACCAGACACAGACTGGTGTTTTTCTAACAACATCTCATAGTTGTCAGTTTGTAGATTTTTTTACACACTTTGTTAAATTTATCCTAATATATTTCACATATTTTAATACTATTAGAAGTGGTACTAGGTTGTTTTTTTCCTTTTCTTTCATTTTTTCAATTGTTCTTTTTTTTAAAAAATACTTCATTGAAGTAAATTTATGTACGATATACTTCACATATTTAAAGAATACAGTTTGATGAGTTTTAACTGTAAAGTGAGATAAAGAATATGAAAAACTTTAGTTTTTTTACAGATGCCTTTTATTAGATTTATTAGAAGACATTCTCCTGTATTCCTCATTTTCATGTCTGTTAATATGGTGAATTATATGTAACGATTTTCCAGTGTTAAACCAACCTTGAATTCCAAGGGTAAACTCCATTTGGTCTTAATGTGTTATCCTTTTTGGATATTGTTTAATTTAATTTGCTAAAAATTTTGTTAATGGCCTGGTGCAGTGGCTCAGTTCTGTAATCTCAGCACTTTGGGAGACTGAAGCGGGCAGATCACCTGAGGTCAGGGGTTTGAGAACAGCCTGGCCAACATGGCGAAACCCCATCTCTACTAAAAAAATACAAATATTAGATGGGTTTGGTGGCACGTGCCTGTAATCCCAGCTACTTGGCAGGCTAAGTCTGGAGAACTGCTTGAACCCAGCAGGTGGAGGTAACAGTGAGCTGAGATCATGCCACTACACTCCAGCCTGGGTGACAGAATGAGACTCCATCTCAAAAAAAAAAAAAAATTTCTGTTAATGATTTTTCTGTCTGTGTTCATGAGGTGTGTTGGTCTGTTTTGGTTCCTTGTAATGTGTTTTTTTCTGAGTTATTTCCTGGCCCTTCTCTTCTACAAGAGTTTGTAGAAAATCGGTATTGTTTCTCCTGAAATGTTTGATAGAATTCATTAGTGAAGCTGTCTGGGCCTGCAGTTTTCTTTACTCTAGAGCTATTCAGATAGTCTGTTTCTTCTTTTCTGTCTCCGAAAGTCTGCATCTTGTAAGGAACTTGGCCATTTCATCTATGTTGTTGAATTTGTGGGCATGAAGCTGTTCATAATATTTCCTTATGGTCATAGTAATGTCTGCTGCCTGGGTACCCATGTCCCCTCTCTCCTTACTGATCCTCATGAGAGGAGGAGTTCAGGGTTTATTGGTGAGTAGCCTCCTAGCCATACATTCAGAGCAGGCGGAAACGTATTTATAACAGAAGGAGTTAAGAGAGTCACTGGGGAAGGAACAGCAGTTAAGAGACCTTGTGATTTGGTGCATTTAGGTGAATCATAATGTCAGTCCTTTCGGTATATTAAATAACTTGTTTTTCTAAAATGTCACAATTTCATTTTTGAAAATCCAAGTGTTTGTATCAAAACAAAGTGTTCCTGAAATTAGTAATTGTTCTTTATGGGGCTGGGCGTGGTGGCTCATGCTTTAATCCCAGCACTTTGGGAGGCCGAGGTGGGCAGATCACTTAAGGCCAGGAGTTAGAGACCAGCCTGGCCAACATGGTGAAACCCTGTCGCTACCAAAAATAAAAAACCTAGCTGGGCATGGTGGCGCACGCCTGTAGTCCTAGCTGCTCGGGAGGCTGAGGCAGGAGTATCTCTTGAACCTGTGAGACAGAGGTTACAGTGAGCCGAGATTGTGCCACTGCACTCCAGCCTAGGCGACGGAGCAAGTCTCTTATCTCAAAAAAAAAGCTGTTTTTAATGAAATAAAAACAAATAGCATGGCAATTAAAAAAAAACAATAGCATAATAGTACTGAACCAGAAGAAAGACAAAATCCTCCTTTGTGTCTAAGGAAATACTGAAACCGTGTGTTGCCCAGTAAGAGTATATGCATACGTGAATATTCTGAGTAAGTTTGCAGTGCTGGCAGCACTGATCCTTAAAATCGTAATATAAAAATGATTTAAAGCCTCATAAATGCTCATTGCAAATGGTTACATCATTACCCTATTTTTGATTCAGTTGGTTTTACTTTTGAGTAGTTTTTAACGTTACATTGGTGGCTTTTTTCCAACTTTGATTTCTTTTAGCTTAATTGATTTGTAAGAGTAAAAAATAGGAGATTTTGAAAATTTGAGATAAAATTGTTGGCTAGATGCATTTTCCTGTAGCACCCGTCATCATTTCTGCCTGTTTTTATTCATTTGCTTACTATTTGTCTCTCACTTGGGCTCACGTTTGCTTTGCTTATCATTGGATGCCCCACACTTAGAAACCCAAATTTTTGTGCAGTGACTTCATTGTTCTTGTTTTTAGTGAATGTTCAAAATATCTGACAATAAATAGAAGTGTACGTTTGCATTTCCTCTTTCCATTCTCCTGTTACTATCATTCTTTGCCTTCTCTTGGCTGGCGTGCGCCTTCCTGCTCCAGTCTCTCACTCCACCAGTTCATCTTTAATGCTGCCTCTGGAAAGATCTTTTCAAAAGTGGAGATCCATCGATGCCGCTTTTTCTGGAAAGCTTTTGTGATTCTTCCTTTCCTAGAATAAGGGTTCTGTGAGTCCAGGTATGTGTCTGCTGTTCCTGGTTGTGAGCCCTTGGATGTCAGGGATAGCATCTCACTTGTCTGTAGATTCTGAGTTTAATGTTGTGAACATAAGTGTTTAATAACTTGTTACTGAACTGAATTGACCTTCTGTAAATGGAGTGGAAACACTGTGCTTTCGATACCATATTTAAAGCTTTTGTTAGCAACCAGCTTGGATTATGTTGGTAAACTGCTCCCAGCCTCGGTATCAGGAGGTCTGGCCTCTGTAACTCATTTTCAGCTTCTGTGTATGATGATGATGAGCAAGAGCCATACCCAGATCTAGGTCCTGTTTTTTGCTTTCTGTTGAACAATAGAAGGATATTTTCCGTCATGTTTTGTCTTGTCCAACCATGAATGAATCTGACTTTTAAGGGTCATGCTAATTTCCTGAAGGAATGTGTTCTGTGGAGATTACACCAGCTCTTTTGAAGACTCCTTGCTAGCTCCTTATAATTCAGAAAGGAACATTCTTAGGACGCAGAATATACACACACGCACACATATCCCTTTTATAATCACAGACTTTCCTTTGGGATATTGATAATTTTTTTGTTGTTGTTGTTGAGATGGAGTTTCACTCTTGTTGCCCAGGCTGGAGTACAGTAGCACGATCTAGGCTCACCACAGCCTCTGTCTCCCGGGTTCAAGCGATTCTCCTGCCTCAGCCCCCCGAGTAGCTGGGATTACAGGCGTGCGCCCCCATGCCCTGCTAAGTTTTGTATTTTAGTAGAGACAGGGTTTTACCATGTTGGTCAGGCTGGTCTCGCACTCCCTACCTCAGGTGATCCACCTGCCTCGGCCTCTCAAAATGCTGAGATTACAGTCATGAACCATTGTGCCCAGCTGATAAATCTTTTAAAGATCCAACTGTCAGTCAGTGCTGAAACTGCACAGTGATTGTCATAGGTTCTATTCAGACACTGGAGAGTTATAAATAGACTTTATTTGCTTTCCCTTTTTAGATGCAAATTAAACTAATGTTAATTGAGTGCCCCCAAAGTCAGAGGTTTTCATTGACAGCAGTCCTTGGATCTCCACTGCAGTGCTGGTCGGCACATAACTGTTATTATCCCCACATTATACACGAAGGAACTGGGAATCAAAGAAGTTTAATGACTTATATTCAGAGTCATCCAGTTGTTCAAATAACGGTCATCAAAAAGAATTTCAGATGCAGTCCAGCCGAGGGAAGCTTTCCAAACAGACAGTGCCTCAGGGCTGCTTTTCCTGAGATTTCTTAGATCCACCTTTAAGCAGCCCTTTTAGATGATCTGCGGAGGCCAGTGGAAATAATTGGAAGAGTCTGCATGGAGAGTCTGAATTGTAACCCTATAAGGGAAACTATGCAAGGGCCTTGCTCGAGCACAGCGCCTTTGCTTCAGTGCACACGAGTTCCGATTCCCTCAGGAACACTGAGTATTCCCACACAGAGAGGGCCCTGCGCAGGTGGTGATCAACCTGCTCGAGAAAAGGAGCTTGTGAGAATTAGTCTTTGCCACTTTTTTCTATGTTGTAGGACTATCACAAAAGACACAGTTACTAATTACGAGAGGACAATCCATGGCGTCTTTCTCTGCCATTTTCTCTTGAAAGCAGATCTCAGGAATGTTGTCTATTCTGGAACTCTGGAAACATAAAAATGAATTAATTCACCAAACACACACTGATTGTCGTGTTCTTGTTTCCTCATCAGGCGTCGTGCTCGACCATCCAGGCAGAGAGAGAAGTCACACAGTGGTCCCTGCCTTCAGACTGTCTACTGGCTAGTGGAGGAGATAGACACATGAGCCCGTTACCACAGCGTAGTGGGAGAATGCGGTGATGGTAGGCCTGGCGTGAAGGTGACGACACAGTTGGGTCTTGAGCAGCACCGCAGTGAGAGACAGCCAGGTGAAAGAGGGGGTGGTAGTGACGTTTGTGAGGGACAAGGCAGGGACACACAGGGTTAAGCATACCGGGCAGAGAGCTGCGGCTGGTGCAGAGGCCTGAGGCAGAAGCAGGCATGATATTTGTGGGAAACTGAAGGGCTGAGAAGAGCTGAAGTGTGAAACGTAAGCAGAGTGGAAAGCGACAACTAGAAAATAAGCAGAGTCTAGGTTAGTTTCGATTTTGATACAGAATCCGGAGAAGTCACTGAAAAGAATATAAGGGACCAGGGTGATTTTTCTGAAAAGCAGGTTGGTTATGGTTTGGGACCTGTTTCTTAGTCGGAGCCTTAAACCTAGCACAGCAGTCCTCAGTAAGAGCGGTGAGATGGGTTTCTGTGAAACAGTTCTCCAGTGTCCTTCCTTTGTTGAAGAAAGGTCTAACCGTTGTCCCTGCCTCTCCTCTGGAGACAGTCAGCATGAAGCACAGATGTGTGGCGGGCTGTGAAGTTGAGGGAATGCACCGTGTGATGAGTTCCGTGCGAGGCAGGGTGGGGATAGGAGTCCGTCATCCATGTTGGTTATTCTCCAGGAGCTCATCCTTATGTAGGCACAGTGATCCATCTTTTCTTTTACATCTGATTTTGAGTAAGCATTAGAAGATTTTTTTACACATCCAGGTTATGAAGGGATTCATCTGTTTCTTCCAGGACTTGAGTTGTTTCATTTTTTGTATTTGGATTCTCAAATATCTTTAGAATTTTTCTGGTGTATGTAAGGTAAGTCTTGAGTTTCATCTTTTCTTTTCCCAAATAGCAGTTGTCCCAACTCCAGTTACCAAGATGATCATTTTTCCTATATTTCTGTATGTATTTGGGTCTATTACTGGACTTTTTACTCTGCTCTGTTGATCTGACTGGGAATTTAAATATGTTAGTATCAAATCGTTTGAATGATGAGCCTTTATATTATTTTTAAATAGTTGGCAGGGCTGGCTCTTCCCTCTTCATTGTTCTTAGATATTGTTGCATTCTTATTTTTCCATATGAAATTTAGAATCAATTTGTTTAGTTAGTTCCAGAAACAAAACAAAATTTGTTGATATATGTGTTAGGCCAATCTTGCATTGCTATAAAGAAATACCTGAGCTTGGGTAATTTCTAAAGAAAAGAGGTTTAATTGGCTCATAGTTCTGCAGGCTGTACAAGTAGGGCGCCGACATTTCCTCAGCTTTTGGGAAGGCCTCAGGAAGCTTCCAATCGTGATGGAAGGTGAAGGGGGAGCAGGCGTCTCACATGGCAGAGCAGAAGCAAGAGAGGGAGTGGGGGAGGTGCCCCACACTTGAACAACCAGGTCCCCTGAGTGGAACTCACTCACTATTGCGAGGAGAGCAGCAAGCCATGAGGGATCCGCCTCCCACCAGGCCCCACCCCCAACACTGGGGATTACATCTCAACATGAGATTTGGAGGGGAACATCCAAACTATTTCAATATATTTATTGCTATTGCCTTAAATATATTTGTTAACTTGGGGAGAATTGACATCTTTGGTGTTAAGTTGTCCTATCCAAAGGCACGGGAACATCTTTCCATTTGTTCAAGTTTACTTCTTCATCTTTCAGTCAAGTTTAAGTTTTCCTTATGTAAGTTTTGCACATTTCTTGCTAAATTATTTAAAGTAGTTTACTTTCTTACTGTTTTATAAATGGGTGCTGGTCTTCCATTTTATCTTCTGGCTATTTATTGTTTGATATAAAATAAGCATGGGGAAACCTATGGTATTCATATCTCCTGCTTTACCAGGTTACTTTCACATCAACTGCAAGTAGAAATAATTTTTTTTTTTTTTTGAGACGGAGTCTTGCTCTGTTGCCAGGCTGGAGTGCGGTGGTACGATCTCGGCTCACTGTAACCTCAGTCTCCTTGGACTCAGGTGATCCTCTCACCTCAGCCTCCTAAGTAGCTGAGGCCACCGGTGCATGCCATCACATCTGGCTAATTTTTTGTAGACACGGGGTTTCACCATGTTGTCCAGGCTGCTCTCAAAGCAATCTGCCCACATCGGCCTTCCAGAGTGCTGGGATTACAGGTGTGAGTCACTGCACCTGGCGTATTAGTAGATTTTCTAATGTTGAATCACCTTTGCATTTCTAGAATGAATCTTATTTGGTAATGGTGTGGAATTAAGTGTTGGCTTCTGTTTGCTAATATTTTATTTAGGATTTTTGCGCTGATGTAAGTAAAATTGGTCTTTGGTTTTCTTTTTTGTGCTATCTCTATTAGGTTTAGACATCATGTTTATACTTGCTGCAAAAAAAAGAAAGAATTTGGTTATTTTCTTTTCTATCCCTTTTTTTTTTTGACATGGAATCTAGCTCTCTTGCCAGGCTGGAGTGCAGTGGAGCGATCTCGGCTCACTGCAACCTCCGCCTCCCGGGTTCAAGCAATTCTCCTGCCTCAGCCTCCCAAATAGCTGGGACTACAGGTGCTCACTATCACACCCAGCTAATTTTTGCATTTTTAGTAGAGATGGGGTTTCACCATCTTGACCAGGCTGGTGTCGATCTCTTGACCTCATGATCCACCCGACTCAGCCTCCCAAAGTGCTGGGATTACAGGTGTGAGCCACCGCGCCCGGCCCAAATTTGGTTATTTTCTATGTATTTTATCCTCTGGAACAATTTATGTAGTAGTCTTGGTGTTTAAGATTTGGTAGAATTCTCCTGTAAAACTACCTGCCTCTGGTGTTTTTTTGTCTTTCTGTGAGGGCAATTGTGGTAAATTATTTTCTCTTATGAAATTACCTATTTAACCTAGTTTCAAGTGTATCTGCCTAGAGTTGCACAGAATAGTCTTTCATGACTTTTCTTGTGGGGGGGTGTGGTACTTACTTTAGGACTTCATAGTTTTGGAGGACAGGAGGTATGTGGGTCGTGTTCATTTACTGCATTCATGGATCCTGTATCTCAACAAGATGAACATGTGCCAGTAATGACGGTCATAGTTACCACTGATGAAGTGCTTGGCTGTGTGTGCGTGCTAGCTCATTTCATCCTTGTTATGATACTGAGGTATATAATAGCCATCTCGCTTTAAGGATGAGATAATTTGGGCGGTTACTGACCCAAAGTGACACAACTAGGAAGAATCAACTGGGATGTGGATCCAGGTTTATGTGGTGACAGAGTCCAGGTTTCTTTCTCTTTTTCTTTTTTTTTTTTTGAGAAGGAGTCTCACCCTTTTGCCTAGGCTGAAGTGCGGTGGCACAATCTTGGCTCACTGCAACTTCCGCCTCCTGGGTTCAAGTGATTCTTCTGCCGTGGCCTCCTGAGTAGCTGGGACTGTAGGTATGCGCCACCATGCCTGGCTAATTTTTGTATTTTTAGTAGAGATGGGGTTTCCCCATGTTGGCCAGGCTGGTCTCAAACTCCTGACCTCAGGTGATCCGCCCACCTCGGCCTCCCAAAGTGTGGGATTACAGGTGGAGTCACTGTGCCCTGCCCAGAGTCTGTTTCTAAGGAGCAGTAGAGGATGAGGGCCAAATGAGTGGCATTGGCAGGGACAGAATGATCAGGGACAGCTTCACCAAGAGGTGGGATGTGAGCTGTGCTCATTGGCATTGGCAGAATTCAGAGAGGTGGGGAGAGGTCAGGGAGGAGATGCCGTGTGGGGGTGCCTGGCAGGAGAGGTAGCCTTGGCTCAGGTGGAGGGCGCTATCAGAGGGCCACCCCATGAGGGCCAGCAGGTTGGAGTGCTGGGGGATGAGTGGTGTAGACTAGTTGGGGGAGGGAGGACGTACAGAGGGCACGGGAGAATTAGGGAGATGCAGATACTGTTCCCACCCCCCCAGTTTAGACTAGATAATGGGGAGTTGCCTAGGTCTAGGTCCTAGGAGCTTCTGCACTGGGTTAGAAATTTGAAGGGAAGAACCATACGGGAAGGATCGCAGATAAAAAATATAAAGGAAATAAAAAGGCCACCAGCAACTGTCTTGGTTGTAGCAAGGCACTTGAGTATAATTCCAAATGCAAATAGGGATTTTGCACATCAGTGAAGGGAGAAGCCTGTGGGGAATATGGATGTGGCAGCGTTTGTGGCGTCTGTCCCCCATGGCAACTTTCCCTGTGTTTCTGAGATGCCGCAGGTGACGGGTGGTTAATAGTGTTTTCTCAGAGCCAGTCACAGGAGACATTCCTTTCCTTAGTTTTCTAGGAGAGCCGAGACAGAGAGGGGCTTAGGCCTTGCAGGCCCTGTGTGAGGAAGACAGTTCCGTGCGCAGCATGGAACTCTGACCTGCGGTTTGGTCACCCTGTTCCTGGCTCTCACCCCCTTTACCAAATGCTTTGTGACTTCAGGCTGCTTTTCTTCTCTGGGCCTCAGTCACTACACTTGTGAAATAAAGGCCTTTGGCCTCCAGGGTCCTCCTAGTTTTCAAATCCATGACTGAGTCATGAAGGTAAATAAAGAAAATTCCTTTAAAGTCATTTTGGTTCCCACAAACCATAAGCCGCTTCTTTCTTTTGTTGAAATAAATGAACTCACTGCCCAGTCTGAGCCAGAGAGTTGCTGTGAGTAGTGAAGGGATTGGTTACACAGGAGTGCGTTTGCTTTGTGGAATTCTTTGTCTCCTGGGATGTCTCGTTCTTCTTCTTTTCCTTGCTTATTTAGGACTATGGGATACACTACTCACGTGAGACAAAGCAGAAAGGCTGGGTGTGGGGCGCACGCCTGGAATCCCAGCACTTTTGGAGGCCGGGGCGGGCAGATCAGTTTAGTCCAGGAGTTCAATATCAGTCTGGCAAATAGCGAGACCCTGTCTCTATCAAAAATTTAAAAAATTAGTCGGGCGTGGTGGTGCGTGCCTGCAGTCCCAGCTACTTGGGAGGCTGAGCTGTGATGTGTGATTGCGCCATTGCACTGTAGCCTGGGCAACATAGAGAGACCCTGTCTCACAAACGAACAACAGCAACAGAAAAGGGAGAGAGGATTAATTAGTCCGAAGAAGGCTTTGCTAGGAAGAAGGGAGTAAATGCATAAAATATATCCAGAGATGCCCCCAGGTCATTTTCCAGTTGCTTTGGGAATGCTAAATTCTGTGGTCAGATCTTTTGTTTGGTGTGGTGTGGGTGTTTGGAGAAAATTTTTTTTCTGGAATTCAATGATTGATTCCTGTGTCCATGATGCCAGTCCGTTCAGTGACCTCACCGTTCTGTCCAGAACAGGATAGCAGGTGTCAGGGCTGGGGTGTTGAATAGAGGAGGTGGTTCAGGTGTGGATATGGCCCTTCTTAGCTATCTGCCTTGGCTTCATTTTATTTCTAAAGCCTGTAATATTTCAACGATGATAAGATTGCAAGGCTCAGATGAGAGAAAATGCGTACGTTATTGTGGATATTGGAATGTAACTGGTTGTTGTCCTGTGTGCAGAACGCTCTGGCCGCTCTTTTGGGCTGTGCAGAAGGGAGAAGTGAGCAGGCCGCGCGGAAGGGAGAGGTGAGCGGGCTGTGCCCTTGGTTCAGTCTTTGCAGTTCTCTGAGCCTCAGTTTTTCCTCACTAAATTGAGGAAGTTGGGTGAACTATCTACAGCTGTTCTTCCAATTCACAGATTTCATTTTTTAATGTAAGAAACTATTAGTAAAATAATCATGTCGAACACAATTTGAGTAATGACCTTGAGGGAAATAATTGTGTAGATGGCCCGTCCTGTGTTGTGGGAGACAGGTTATTTGAATGTAACCTATGAGGGATGTAACCTAAGAGACATTAGGAGCTTCTTCCACTGGGAGCAAAATTTAGAGAGTTGGTGGTATGCTATAAAAAGTAGTGACAGCTTGTTCTGATGTCTATTCTGGCTCTTATTTTGAACTGTGTGACCTTAGGCAAAAATGTAACCTTTCTTAGTACCAATTTCTCCACTTGTAAAGTGGTGAAAACAGTGCCTGTCTTAAAAGGTTATTATGAAGATGAGTCACGATGTCTACAAAGCACTTAGCGTATTGCCCGGTACATGGTCAGTACTCAGTGGTAGCCAGACTTTTCCATTAAACATCACTGAGCAGCTCCAGAGGCCACAGTCCTTTACAGGGGAAATAGGAGAGTCTCTATTGTAAAGGGAGATTTGGCTGGAGGTACTGGAGGAAGACAAGGGCACATGTTGTTCTTGAACTGGGAGAAGCAGCTCCTCCTCCTGATAGAAGGATAGAGCCTGTGTCGGACAGTGGAAAGGGTGGTTGCTGAAGATAAGTCTGGGGTAGCTTAAGGGAAAGGCCACCGCGGAAACCTGATCCCAGTGCCTGGACTCCTGGATCTCCCGGAGAGCACAGTGGATAAGAAACAGCAGCGGCCCTGGAGGCGGAGAGGAGATGTGGGTGTGTCACACCTGCCGCACGTCCGCAGGCTGGAGTGGTACGACGCCACTTCCTGCTCAGGCACACATAGTTCACCAGACCTTCATTCATAGGAAAATCTCCAGAGTGTGTGCGGGTTATTACCCTTAGATCTTAAGGGGAAAGACATGTTTATATTAAAAGTTTAAAATGGAGAATTGGTTGGAAGAACTTCTTTCCTTCTTGCTTTGGCGCTGGAGTGAGCTTTTGGTACAGCATGCCCACCAGCCACGTGTGTTTTGTGCTCCCTGCTTCCGTGTGTGTGATCTGGGCCCGGGTTTATGTTGAACAGAGTCAGGCGCCGGAGCGAATACGGAGATGCACCAGGAGCCGCACGTGCGTCCTGGGAACTGGTGAGGTGGGGAGCCGGGCAGCTCAGCAAAGCATTGTGCTGCTCTGGGAGGCTTCTCTGCAGTCTGTGTTGACAGTTCTTGTTCATTTTCCTGATTTTTTCTAGGACTAAATTAATTTTCCTTGGTCACACTATTGCTCCTTTTGAATACAAAATGGGCATAACAGCTCACCAGACTAGGGTTATCTCTGAAAACAGTCTGTATTATTATCTTTATTAGAATTATTATTATAGAATTATTATGAAATGGTCAAAGCTGGGCTTTTGGAGTTCAGATTCTTACTGTGTTTTTATGTTCTAGCTATATGACTGTGAGCAAATTGTCACCTGGGGAGGCTTGGTGACCCTAGGCAGCCTTCTGTGTCTGTTTTCTAACTTGCAAAATGGGGATAATAACAGTCCCTGCCTCCTAGCAATGTCGTGAAGAGCACGTGGGTTCATATGTGTAGTGGGCTTAGAGCAGTGCCTGGCATTTGTAATTGCTGTGTGAGGATTCGCTTAAAGAAAAGCAAGCAAACTAAAAGCCGACACTGGAGTTCTGATTCTCTGCTGTACATGGGGCGCAGCGCATCTTCTCTGCATTCTTCTAAAAATCAAATGAAATATCACATGTAGAGGCCCAGCACAGTGCCTTTCACAGGCTCGGTTGTCAGAAGGTGGTAATCCTCTTCCTCTAGAAGTCATTCATTCCATAACATTTGCATGCATTCTGTGCAAACTGTACTGCTGCCTGCTGTCAGGTATTTGGAGATAAACACAGGGTGAAACCTGCCTTTAAGCAGTTGACTAGCTACCTTGAGGGAAAAAATCCCCCACAAAAACCAAATAAACCTTAAGATCACTAAATAATCCAGTAATCAGTACAGCTGCTAAACCAGGAGTGGATTTTGGTAATTAGGGAAGACTTCAGTGAGGAGGAGCCGACTGGGGTGTTTGATTCAAGAGGGCCGGAAGAAAGCGGAGATGAGTATTAAGCGTTTGGAAAGACTGTCAAGGAGAAAACATGGTTAATTCAGTCTGTGAAGGTCCGCAAAACGAGAGACTTTCCAACAATTGCAGCTCTCTGCTATGGGAGTGTGCTTTCTGAGGCGCTAAGAGAGCTGTGTTTTGAGAATCCTTTGGCTACAGTTTCAGGTGAACAGAAAACCACACAGATTAGCTTAGCAACAACATAATGAAATGAAAATTTATTAGAAGGATACAAATATTTCGTGGCATTCAAGTGCAGCCGAATTCCCCGAGCAGCTAACAGTAGGCCGGGAAAGCCTCAGGAGCGTGGCTGGCGTCCGGGAGACACTTCCTCTCGTGGGGCTGCCCGCCTGAGTGTGCTGCCTTATGAGGGTGCCACCTCTGTTCTTCCTCCGGGCTGGCTTCTGTCCTTGCACCCCTGTGCTGGCACTTGTGCTGGCTGCTGCATTTCCGTATTTTCAGTTCGAGAGACCATCCCAACGGAATCATATTTCTTAGTCTTCAGGTGAAGGATAGAGGAATGAAGACCTGATTGACCCGCTTGGGATAGGGTGGTTCAGTGAACCATAACCTAGCAGCGGGAGGTGGCGTGCAGGGCCTTGCAGTAGAGCAGTGGCTGCTGAAAGTCACCCTTGTGGTTGAGGCTGCTGTTCTCACAGGGGAGAATGGACAGGTACCTTGGCTATGGCCACGACAAACTCCCAGGCTTTGGAGGGTTTTGCCCAGAGGCCTCCTGCTCGCACTATAAAGGGAGCTCAGGTTTTAGGTGACGAGTTAGGATAGATGCATCCTTAGGTCATCTTCAGAGATTTTGATGCTGTTAAGTGGAACCCAGGTGAAATCTCATTCCTTTTGAACTTAAATATGAATAGCTGGCCAAGCGCGGTGGGTCGCATCTGTAATCCCAGCACTTTGGGAGGCTGAGGTGGGTGGATCATGAGGTCAGGAGATTGAGACCATCCTGGCCAACAGAGTGAAACCCTGTCTCTACTAAAAATACAAAAATTAGCTGGGCACGGTGATGCACACCCGTATTCCCAGCTACCTGGGAGGCTGAGGCAGGAGAATCCCTTGAACCCGGGAGGCAGAGGTTGCAGTGAGCCGAGATCATGTCACTGCACTGCAGCCTGGTAACAGTGAGACTCTGCATCAAAAAAAAGAGAGAAGTGCATAGCATACATTTTACCTTTTTAACCCTTTTTGAGTATAAAATTTAGTGTCATTAGGTATATTCACTATCCATTTCCAGGACATTTTCATCATCCCAAACTGTTAACTCTGAACCCCATTAAATAATAACCCTACATTCTCCCCCCCCCCACTAGCCCTGGTAACACTGTTGTACTTTCTGTCTCTAAGAGTTTGACTGCTCTAAGTACTTTGTATAAGTAGACTCATGTGTTTTCCCCTTTTTGTCTGTTTTAACATCATGTTTTCAGGGTTTGTCCATGTTGTAGCGTGTAACTGAATTTTAATCCTTTTTATGGATGAATCATACTTCACTGTATGTGTATACCACATTTCATTTTATCTATTCGTCATTCATTTTCTACCTTTTGACTATTTTGAATAATGCTACCAGCCCCCGCTCCCCCTTTTTTTTTCAGAATCAGGGTCTCACTCTGTCACCCAGGCTGGAGTGCAGTGACTCAATCATGGCTCACTGCAGCCCCGAACTCCTGGGCTCCAGTGATCCGCCCGCCTCAGCCTCCCACACTGCTGGGATTACAGGCGTGAGCCAACTTGCCTGGTCCATTTTTAAAGTATAGATGAGATTGCTTAGAATCAAGAAATTGCTTGGTTAATAAAAAAGACCTTAATGAAAGGTGACTTAATCCAGTTTCTTCATTTCATAGAAGGGAAAACTGCCCAACTGGGAAGAGTAAACCGCGGGTGCCACATCCACCTGCTTTAAGCTCTTTTACCATTTCTCTGCCCCCTTGCCTAAAATTATGAGAGCTTTGGCGGTTATACACGGCAGCCTTGGTACAAGTCTTTAATCCTGAAGGATGTTGTAGGCTTATAGAACAGGAGATTTGGATTGTGGGAAACAGACCAGTGGCTCTCGGACGTTTTTGCTTGGGTTTTTTGTATGACTCATTTTCATCATGCTTTTGTCAGTTGAGATGCATGACCTGCATGACTGATAACAGATAAGTGATGAATAAATGAATGACGAACTTAAAGTAATTGCCGACAGCAGCAGACCTCCCACTTTTCGGTCTCAAAATATATTTTGAAGACCTTAAAGAGCTTTAATTATGATTATGTCTGTAGGTACTTACATATTAGAATTAAAACTGGCAGATCTTAAGATAGTCATTAAAATATCCGTAAACCCATTATGTTCACATACGTAACATATGTTTATGAAAAGTAACTGCATTTAGGAAAATATGATACTTAGAAGAGTAGCATTGTTTTAGATTTTCGCAGGTATCTTTGGTATCTGGCTTAGAAGATAGCTGATTGTCGTGTTTACCTCTTACTCAGACTGTGTGAGATGTTATGGCGGAGGTCCGTGGAGGAGATCTGGCCTCCCACAGATGCAGTTGGCAAGCTTTTCAGATGCAGATATTCTTCTTGATGCTACACCAAAACCCGACAAGTGGTAGTTTCCTGATGGTTGGTTGGTTGTGATGTGGCATCTGAGGCTGCGCCGTCCTCTGTGACGTTAGAATATTTTAGTTTATTTTCAACTTTAGGTGGATCTTTTTTACCCATATATGACTTCATAGCATCATGGTGCACTGAGTTGTGCAGATCTTGCAAATAGATGTCGACATATGACATTGTGCAATGTAAGTCACACAGATCACATTCGTTAGTGTCACTGCTGATCTCATTAGAAAAGCCTCAACTATTAGAAGGCAGAAAGCCCTTATGGGGTGGATACAAAGTTTCAAAAATCTTCTTTTCACTTGGAATCTCCACTTTTATCCCTGGCCACAAATACTGTCAGCTGTTGACCTTGAAATGATGAGCCCATGTGCTCATTCTTGAGAGCATGTCTGCCAAGCACTCAGGTCCCAGTCATTGCAGTTTGCCTGTCATTCACTGTCTCAAGTAAAGATAGTGCTGTGTGCAGCACGTGGCTTTGGGGGGCGTGCAACTCGGACACTCACAGGAGTGATTCTTCTCTAGACGGCCGTCACACTTTGTGTGCAGGAGGCTTCCGTGTGCTTCCCGTGCCATTCAATGCGATGTTAAAAAGATGTATCTTCAAAGACTGACATTTCATAAAAGCCATGAGTTTTTATTGCTTCATCAAAGACACTCCTAAGTGAAGGTGGCTTTTTTTTTTTTTGAGAGGGAGTCTCACTCTGTCTCCCAGGCTGGAGTGCAATGGCACAATCTTGGCTCACTGCAACCTTCACCTCCCGGGTTCATGTGATTCTCGTGCCTCAGTTGCCTGAGTAGCTGGGATTACAGGGATGCGCTAACATGCCTGGCTAATTTTTGTATTTTTAGTGGAGATGGCCATGTTGGCCAGGCTGGTTTCGAACTCCCGACCTCAGGTGATCTGCCCGCCTCAGTCTCCCAAAGTGCTGAGATTATAGGCATGAGCCACCGTGACCAACCCAAGTAACTTTTTTTTTTTTTTAACTGTGAGTATGTGGTGAAGGATATCATGACCACTGGGATAGTCTGGTGTCACTGCCTTGATTCATGCTAAGATGCTAGCAGTTTTACCCTTGCAGTTCCACCATTGATGCAGAAGAAGGTGAATAATATTCTTAGCATTATGAAAATAGTTAGAGTCTCAGGCCTTGCGGGCTCCCTGAAGGAGGAGTTCACATCCCCAGAGGCTAACATCATCATTTACAAATTGCTGACATAAGCCAGCATTCCAGTCTTGTGGATATCAGAGGAAAAGTCTGCCATCATCCTAGAAGGAAAAGACATGGTGAGAAGTCAGCACCTGAACTTTGATTTACACTGTCCTTAGCATCTGGGATCCTTTGTGCTAACTGCATAAACATGCTCACTGTTGTCCTGGGGTGGAGCCAACTTTACAAAGGCAGAGGGCTGGGTGTTGAGTTTCTGAAACCATGCCCTAGTGGTTATTAGAAAACTCTTTGGCATTTTAAACTCCCATCTCCTTCTTGACACTGAAATTTAATATTATGGAATTGACACCAAATGATGATGTCAGGCTTTTGGGTTGGGACACCATCTGCTGGCAGCCTGGCTTTGGAGCTTCTCCCAGTTAAATTTTACTGCCTCAAAGCAGAAGCGAAGGAGTAGTGCATTTGTTAAGGAGAAGATGCGTGAATCTTCTAGTGGACCTGCTTTCAGCAAACTTGTTTTTCAGGTCAGAATACTATATTTAGTGTTTAAGCTAAACATGAAATGCTTCGAGTAAGACTCAGCATTCATATTTTGACATTTGCAGATCACTGGGCCTGATAGTACCCTTCCTCTGTTTTGTTGTCAGCAATGGAAGAGTTAATAGTTGAACTTCGTCTCTTTCTTGAACTCCTGGACCATGAATATCTAACCTCAACTGTCCGGGAGAAAAAGGCAGTGATAACCAACATTCTGCTGAGGATACAGTCATCCAAAGGTGAGTCTCTTTCTGATGCCTGCTTTTTCTTCTTACAGTGTCTTGGCTTCTAAATGGTCTTTAATTTTACCATCTTTCTAAAATATATTTATTTGTTCTTTAACTTACAAACTTATGTGTTCATCAGGGTTTCATTGAGGGTTTATACTTGTGCCAAGTTCTGTGTGGCCTGCAGGTATAGAAAGATAAAGCTTTGAAGGAGCTCATGGAATCGTGTGTTGGGAGTCCCCAAGGCAACCCCCACGTTTGGCAATCACCTGAAGGACTGCGGGACTCGCCATCAGGTTGTTCTTCCTCATGTGCAGGACGCCCTGCAGCCGTAGTGAGGGTACACAGCCCGACTGGCAGATGGGAAGGGAAAAGACGCAGGCGGAGCATGGAGGAAGCCGTGCGCCAGCTTCTGTCTCTCCCATAAGGGTCACACAGAGCACACTCTTTCCTTAGCAATAAAAACGCAGCCAGCTCTGTGCGACATTTCTATTCAGGCTCACCGGAGACTCAGTGCCCAAGGTTTTTACTTAGGTCTGTTCCTGTAGGCACCCTCTGCCTGGCACATACCACGAAAGGCAGGTTTTCAGCACAAACCATGTTTACACAAACAGTACAGGCACAGTGAACCAACCTTGTCCATTAGGGAATGGTGGGAACACTTCTGAAATCCAGGTTCCCAGAGGCCAGCCAGGGGCCAGCCTTGAAAGCAGGCCCCTCTTGAGAGTAGCCTTGGGCCCGTTATGTTAACTCTTTCCTGCACAGTGAGTAAGACAAAAAAAGCAAGAACTCTGATGCTGTGGAGAGTATCAGAGCCTATGAGAGCACCTAGAAGAGAGTCCACACCAGTTGAGTGAGAGACCAGGGTGCTGGAGGCCCAAGGGGCGATTCCTGGAGGACGTGATGTGAGAATCTTGAGGACTCTGTAGAGGTAGCTGGATGAGAGAGAGGGACTTTTCTTTTAAACATCTTTTTTGAGATACGATTCACAGGTCATAATCTTCACCATTTAAAGTGTACAATTCATTTATACTTTGACATGCATTCTTTTAGTATATGAAGCCATGTATGACATGATTAGATTTGCATTCTAGAAAGCTCACCTGGTCAGTCTGGAAGACGAGACTGAAGGGCTTGGTAGCAGTTTGAACATGGGTGGCTTGGGAAAACCTGGGTGAGTGATGGGGCCTGTCACTTAGATAAGAAAGCAGGATGGGGACCCTATTTTGGGGCAGTATGAAACAATAACTTCTTTGTTTTGAGACAGGGTCTCACTGTGTCGCACAGGCTGGAGTGCAGTGATGTGATCACTGCTCACTGCAGCATTGACCTCGCAGGCTCAGGTGATCCTCCCACCTCAGCCTCCCTAGTAGCTGTGACTATATATGTGCACACCACAACACTCAGCTAGGTTTTTATATTTTTGTAGAGACAGGGTTTTGCCATGTTGTCCAAGCTGATCTGAAACTCCTGGGCTCAAGCAGTCTGCCTGCCTCGGCCTCCAGAAGGCATGAGCCACTGTGCCTGGCCTGAAACGTTCACTTTTGAAATAATTTTGTTACTTTCTCAAACTCTTTCATCTGTCAGCCTTTGCCTCTGGTCACAATCCAGACTCCTTTGGTCATTCTGCAAGGCCTTTTATCATATATGGTGATGGGTATGAACTCCAACCTTAAACTGCCTTTTTATTCTGGCCCTGCCTGTTACCAAATGTGTGACCTTGCATGGGTTACTTACTCTTTTTTTTTTTTTTTTTTTTTTTGAGATGGAGTCTCACTCTGTCACCAGGCTGGAGTGCAATGGCATGATCTCAGCTCACTATAACCTCCGCCTCCTGGGTTCAAGTGACTCTCCTGCCTCAGCCTCCTGAGTAGCTGGGGCTACAGGCGTGTCCTATCATACCCAGCTAATTTCTTATTTTTAGTAGATATGGGGTTTCACCATGTTGGCCAGGCTGGTCTCGAACTCCTGACCTCAGGTGATCTGCCCACCTTGGCATCCCGAAGTGCTGGGATTACAGGCGTGAGCCACTACGCCCAGCCTACTTACTCTTTTTTATACTTCAGCTTCCTCTTTGTATAAAAAGGGCTAATGGTAGTATTGACCTCACGGGATGTTGTGAGGATTGAATGAGATGGTATAAAATATTTCAAAACAGTGCCTGAGGCACGATAAACATGTCAGCTATTGATGACTGTTTGCTTTCCCCTGGTTTCCTGCCCCTCTCTTCCTCGCTCAGTGAGCTCCAGCACTGGTGTCTCCATGCCTCCTACTGGATGTATCTCCTGACATTTTTCAATTCATGAATTCTTTCTTCCGCTCTTTAATTTAAACCTATCTATTGATTTGTGTGTGTGTGTGTGTGTGTGTGTGTGTGTGTGTGTGTGTGTGATTTATCCTTCTTTTTGTGCTTTTTGTGTTTGTTTGTAGTTCTCGGTCAAAGTTCTTGTCTCTATTGCAGCTCCTGTAGGTCGGCAGTGGGTCTTTTCATGTTTCAGTTCCTGGCCTCTAGCATCGTACTGGACCCATTATAGGTGATCATTCTTGTATTTTTACAGGCCTTATCAAGTGAGTGTTTGGCATGTAAATAGCACTGCGCCCACGTTAAAACCTGTTTCTTCGTCTTTGCTGCCTGCACTGCTGTAGTGTTCATCCCCTTTCTAGTTCGTCGTATGTGTATTTGTCTTTTCAACTTGAATATGTATATGTCTTGATTATGTATTTGTCTTGTCAACACACCCGAGAGGTGTGAGCTTATATCAGTCGTGTCATCCATAAAGTATGTCTATTATAGTATCTGACTTTAAGAAGATGCTTACTAAAAGTTTATTGATTCCCAGGAAGGTGTCTATGCTGTTACTACATGGATAAGTCCTGCCCCTGAGTAGAAGTTGAGGGGGAGCAGCTTCCCCTAGAGATGCAGCATGGCGCTGAGGACCAGCTCTGGGGCCAGCGCCGTCATTTCTAGCTCTTGGTGCTTCGATTCATTTCTTAGCCTGCCTTTCTTCCCACCTCCCCTCCCCTCCCCTCCCCCTCCCTCCCCTCCCTCTCTCTCTCTCTCTCTCTTTTTTCTCTCTCTCTCTTTCTTTCTCTCTCTCTCTTTCTTTCTCTTTCTTTCTTTCTCTCTCTCTCTTTCTTTCGTCTTTCTTTTTCTTTCTTTTCTTCTTTCTTTCTCTCTTATCATCTCTCCCTCCCTACCTCCCTTCCTCCCTTCCTCCCTCTTTCCCCTCCCTCCCTTCCTCTCTCCCTCCTCTCTTCTCCTTCCCTCTCCTCTCTTTCTCTTCCCCTCTCCTCTCTTTCTCCTTCCCTCTCCTCTCTTTCTCCTGCCCTCCCCTCTCCTCTTTTATTTAAGCTGTTGGTTTCACCTATAAAATGGAAAAGAATAAGAATAATACCGAACCCTGCAGGACTGTTGTAAAGGATTAGAGAAAATAAATATTTGCAAAGTGTTCAACACAGGGTTCAGGAACTGATAGCTGCTAGTGATACCACTCTTATTTCCATCCCCCCTCATCCAGTTCTGTGATTCTGGTTAATTCTTATAGGTTTTGACGTGAAGGACCATGCTCAGAAGCAGGAGACTGCCAACAGCCTGCCAGCCCCTCCTCAGATGCCCCTGCCGGAGATCCCTCAGCCCTGGCTGGTGAGTTAAGATCCCAGTTGCAGCAGTCACTGATGGAGGCCTGGGGGGGGACTTATGGGCTCCAGAGGCCTGTGATGGAAGCCCAGTGTGGAAGAACGGAGCTCTTATTTCGCTTGAGGCACTCCTTTGAGTATATTTCTAGGGCTGAGAAGCTGTTAGTGACAGCTGGTTGGTAGACTCTTAAGTGTAGACTTCCCTTGGGAAGCTGGCATTTCTTTGCAGACAACAGGAGCTACAAGTCTGTAGACATCTTTTCTTCCGTCAGATTAAGAAAAACAAAATTTAGGGGATTTAACAGATAAAAGTGTCTGTAGACCTTGCGGACTTGACCCTCTTCTGAGTTAATTCTGAAGTTGAATACCTTATTCTGAAACTTTAATAGTCATTGTTAGACTTCATCTGGGGTTAACTAGAAGTCAGCTATCCATTTTTTTTTCCAAGAGAGAAAAATATGTACATATTTCAGGAATGTGTACTTTAGTTTTATGCATTCAAATTCAAAATTTGTTTTTTTAAAAAAGATCTGGCGAGGCTCACATATGCAACTTTTTATGTACCATTCAGCTTTTTCTATATTTTCTTGTTTTCTAACTTGTTTACTCAGGGAATTCAGAGTGTCATTCAAAGTTAGGGCAAAATCAGTAGCAATTCTCTATGTTTGCTTTCAGTATGATTCATCTGATGATCTCTCTGCCAGGATAGGAACTGTGGGCAGGCAGGGCTGCTTCTGATTCACCCCCGCTCTGCCCGGGCCTGGTACAGTGCTCAAGAGTCTTGGACTGCAGTGGGCACAGAGGGAAACAAGCACTTACCGGGTTCCTGCCACACACCACCAGAAATCATAACTCACTGACTCCCACAGCTCGGCCTCAAAGAGCCCCTGACACTCTTCTTATCTGGAGAGGCGTGTGTGCACCCATTTTTCCGCAAAGAAAGCTGAGACTCAGTGAAGGTGTGTGGTTCGTTCAACATCATATAGTAAGTAGAGAGGGCAGAGATTGCAACATTTATTTCAAATTTATGCTTTTCTCAACAATACTAGTTCAGAGGTGTGGCAGCAAATCAGACGCAAGTGTGCCTCAGATCCAGGGAGAGGCTGCAGGCTGCAGGGCAGTCCAGGAGCGAGGCCGCCTGCTTCCTGCCCCGGTGCTGCCCCAGACTCCTCGTACGATTTGGGGGAGATTAATGTAACCTCTGTGCCTCAGGATTATCCAGGAGATGGAAAGAGTGAATATATCTCAAGTGCTTCGGATATATTTAAGTCCTGTGTTCTAATCACTCCTCAGAGGAGCACTTCTCAAACTTTAACCTTCAGCTAACCCCCTGGGCATCTTAGTATGCAGGTTCTGGTTCACAAGGTGTGGATGAGGCCATTGATGCTGCCCTTCTCCCCCCACCTCCCCACTCTTCCCTTCCCTTCTTTCCTTCCCACCTTCCCTTCCCTTCCTCCCCCTCCCACCCTTCCTTCCCTCCCTCTCCTCCCTCCCTCCCTTCCTCCCTCCCTCCCTCCATCCATCCCCTCCCCTCCCCCTCCTTCCCTTCCTTCCTCCCTCCCCTCCCTCTTCTCCCTCTCTCTGTCCCTCCCCTCCCCTCCCCTTCCTCTTTCCTCTTCCCTCTTCCTTCTGCTTTCTTCTTCTTTCCTCTTTCCTCTTCTTCCCTCTTCCCTCTTCCCTCTTTCCTTTCTCTTTTCTTGACAGGGTCTTGCTCTGTCACCCAGGCTGGAGTGCAGTGGCTCATTCATAGCTTACTGCAGCCTCAACATCTTGGACTCAAGCAGTCCTTTCTCCTCAGCCTCCCAAGTAGCTGGGATTGCAGGTGTGACCCACCCCGCCTGGCCTCATTTGCTGTTTTTAGATATAATGTGATATTAAAGTCCAGAAGTATATAATTGTTCATTTAAAAGATGAAGAGCTAGATGGGAAATCAGTAGTTCCTCCATTTTCTGGCTTCATCTTGTGGTTTATTTTCATTTTTCTTAGTAAGGTTGTCTGGAATCTTTGGCTTTCCTGTGATGGGTCTTATGTTTCATCTTCACATTCCATATCGGGAAAGCTGTTCTGAGATTGAGGGGGAACTGAGAACAATTAGAAGCAGCTGAGGTGGGACATGGTGGCTGCCTGTCATCCCAGCCCTTTGAGAGGCCGAGGCTGGTGGATCACCTGAGCTCAGGAGTTCAAGACTAGCCTGGGCAACATAGCAAAACCACGTCTCTACAAGAAATACAAAAATTAGCTGGTTATGGTGGTGTGCAGCTGTAGTACCAGCTACTCAGGAGGCTGAGGTGGGAGGATCACTTGATCCCGGGAGGTGGAGGTTGCCATAAGCGAAGATTGCACCACTGCACTCTAGCCTGGGTGAAAGGGCGAAACTCTGTTTCAAAAAACTAAAAACCGGCTGGGCATGGTGGCTCATACTTGTAATCCCAGCACTTTGGGAGGCCAAGGCGGGTGGATCACTTCAGTCAGGGCTTCAAGACCAGCCTGGCCAACATGGTGAAACCCTATGTCTACTAAAACTACAAAATTAGCTGGGCGTGGTGTTGGGCACTTGTAATCCCAGCTACTCAGGAGGCTGAAGCAGGAGAATTGCTTGAACTCAGGAAGCAGAGGTTGCAGTGAGCCGAGATCAAACCATTGCACTCCAGCCTGAGCCACAGAGTAAGACTCCATCTCAAAAAAACCTCAAACTAAAACAAAAGTAGCAGCTGGAAGAGTAGCAGTGGTCCTATGACAGTCATGGACTCTTCTCTAGTGCTGCTGAAGTGCCCTCCCACCTGCTCTGGACCAAACTGTATGTCCCTGACGTGCCAACTGGGTGGAGTGGAGGGATGCCAGTTTCAGATGAAGAGTTCTCCTGACTGGTCGACGTTTTGTACCATTTTCAACCATCGAATGATCAGTCCATCCCTGTGTTGTCCTCAGATGTAGTTTATTACTGATGCGTCGATTCATCCTCTTTCTCCCTCTCTCGTCTCTCTCCTCGTCTCTTGCTCTCCCCCTGGCCTATGCTCTGCTCCTGCCTGTGGTAGCAAAATGACAAGTTAGGCTGGGTTACGGTACATAAGAGGCTCTTCTACTGGTATAGTCAGAACTGGCCAGTCAAAAATGCTGGGTAAAGTGAGAGAATTTTAAAAATGTACACATTAACGTGTGCTTTAAATACACTAAGTTGACATGAACGATTTAAGTGTTGGAGTTACAGGTGTGAGCTGCCATACCTAAATGAATACTTTTTGAGTAACAGTTTGCCAGCGGGTGATTTCTTCCTCCAGGTGCTTAGTGCATGAGTAGCAAGGTGATTTTTCCTGGACATCTAAGCCATGCTTACTTCCTAGAAAACCACTGTGTTTTGGTGTAGGCCAAGGGCCACGTGCTTTGGTGTCTTGCTACTTACAGGCTTTGGCTCCTCTTCTCCGTGTAATCTCTACGTATGTTATACTGTTAGTCATTTCCAGCTTTTGTAACAATCTGAGCTTAGAAACTCTAGAATTTTATGCATGTTGCCCTGTGTTTTTTTTTAATAGTTGATGTGCCCACATCTAATTGAATAGCCTTTTTATGGTTTTTGTTTGTTAAGAGGCAGGGTGTCACTTTGTCGCCCAGGCTGAAGTGCAGTGGCGCAGTCATAGCTCACTGCAACCTCGAATTCCTGTGCTCAAGCAATCCTCCCGCCTAGGCCTCCCAAAGTGCTGGAATTACAGGCATGAGCCACGGCGCCCTGCCCAGTTTGTTTTGACTGAACCTTTCTAAAGCATCTCAGAGAATCAACAGCTCGCCTTTTGCACTCATTTTTTTCATTGGTTTCTTATGTAATGATCAAATTCAAGTAAATAATTATAGTAATAAGAATTTAAAGAACATAGCTGACTCTTGGTAAATACATAACAACAGGTGGGGACGGTTTTTGTAGACACCCCAGAGAGGAGCCTGCAGCCCTGAATGTTTAGCATCTTAGGGATATCAGGGTATTTTACAGAGAGAATAGAGCAGCTGTCAACCCAGTGAGTCAGGCAGGTGGAGCTTGGTTAAGATAACTCGACTGTAGTTTTCTGATAGTTTTTTAGTGAATTTGGGATTCAGCAAGTCAGCTAGTCACTAAGAACATTAAGTTTGCCTTTACTGAATTGACTTTTGGCCGGTTGGTCGTTTTGCTATTGGTGAATTGATTCAAGAGAATTTGCTTATAATGGGGTCAAGATGGAACGAGTAGGCAGCTGTGCCAGGCAGAGGGTGTGCTGTAAATTAAAGCACAAGCCAGAGAAACAGCCAGTTATACTAGGAGCATTGCAGGTAGCTCTGCCTTGCTGGATAATGGGATTTGGGCAGGAAATCCACGGATGAGGCCAGAATTCTCTGCAGGGGCTGAATTACAAAGGACCTGTGTGTGGTGATGAGAAGTTAGGAATTTTATGAAAGCAGCAATAAGCCATTGAAGGACTGTTAGTGTACGATTTACTTCAGCTAGGTTCTGGTTCTCATGCAGAGAACCACAGATGCACGATTTTTACCTCTTTTGTGGCATGAGTTGAATATTGCCTTTTGTCATAGTGTTCTGTATTATAAACTCTTTAACAAATAGGTTATCTTTTACCTTTTATCCTTTTTAGTGTGTAATAGTGCTTCATACCTTTATTCAATGGTTAATAAAGCCTGAGGTGCCCTGTGTGACTTAGTGCTTCCTTCCACCTCGCTAATGTGTCCTCGGGAGTGCTCGCGAGAGGTCAGATGTGTGTGTAGTGTGGAAAGCTAGAACTTCAGAACCCTGGAAGTCACAAGTGTGGGCTGTAGCATGTTTTAGACTCTTATTGTGTCTCCCTGGCTTTCCAAGGGGAGACCTGGATAGGCTAAAATAGGCATCTGTTCAAAAAACGGTTTGTAGGAGAGCTGTGCTGTGCTTTTGTCTTTTTTTTTTTTTTTTGGAGACAAGTCTTGCTCTGTTGCCCAGGCTGGAGTGCAGTGGCACGATCTGGGCTCATTGCAACTTCCGCCTCCCTAGTTCATGTGATTCTCCCACCTCAGCCTCCTAATTAGCTGGGATTGCAGGCACACACCACCATGCCCGGCTAATTTTTTTGTATTTTTAGTAGAGACGGGGTTTTCATCATGTTGTCCAGGCTGGTTTCAAACTCCTGGGCTTGGGTAGTCCATACGCCTTGGCCTCCCAAAGTGTTAGGATTATAGGCGTGAGCCGCTGTGCCTGGCCTGTGCTTTTCAAAATATTCTTGTTTTGTTTCAAGGGAGAGCTGTGCAACTATCAGACTGATTGAGTTTCGTTTGCAGCAAGTGCTAAAAGAGCCTTTGAAAAGGTGAGCCCAGGTAGGTCCTGGGAAATAGATCCCATCTGTGCTGACGCTGGCTGCTGCGACCCCCTGCCCAGCTCGCTGCAGCCAGCTCGCTGAAGGGGTCTCACTGTATGAGTGTCGTTTGCATGGCCTCCCCCACCCTTCTTCAGCGTCGCATTGCGTCTGAACTAGGGATATCTCACATCTTCATGGCTCAGGAGAAGAAGAGCAAGATAGGCTCCTTTTGGGGCTATCCTGCAATACATACAATTCTAAATCAAGGCATTTGCTTGACATATTTTCATTTGACAAGCAGCCTGAGCTTACATCGTGTTTCAAGGGGAAGCAGGGAGCAATTCATTGGTACTTTAGGGCCAAAGCTTATGTAAATTTGATGCCTTTTTATGCCAGCAGATACAGAGAAGTTTCCTTTTATTGTGCTAAAATACCTATAACATAAAATTTACCATTTTAGGCCAGGTGCGGTGGCTCATGCCTGTAATCCCAGCACTGTGGGAGGCTGAGGCAGGCAGATCACCTACGGTCAGGAGTTCGAGTCTAGCCTGACCAACTTGGCGAAACCTTGTCTCTACTAAAAATACAAAATTAGGTGGGTGTGGTGGTGCTTGCCTGTAATTCCAGCTACCAGGGAGGCTGAGGCAGGAGAATTGCTTAAACTGGGGTGGCGGAGTTTGTGGTGAGCCAAGATTGTGCCATTGCACTCCAGCCTGGACAACAAGAGTGAAACTCCATCTCAAAAAAAAAAAAAATTAGCATTTTAATCATTTTAAGTGTATAGTTCAATACACTTAAAATAACTGCAGTATCATGAAGTACATTCATAGTATTTTGGTGCCGTCAACACCATCCATCTCCCTATTTTTCCCAAGTAGAAACTCTGTCCCCTTAAACACTGACTTCCCATTCTCCCCACCCCCCCTGCCTCCTGCCCCTGGCATCCACCGTTCTGCTTTCTGTTTCTAGGACAGTGAAGTTTTTTGTTTGTTTGTTTTTTTGAGGGTCTCATTCTGTTGCTCAGGCCAGAGTTCAGTGGCATGATCACAGCTCACTGCAGCCTTGACCTCCCAGGCTCAAGTGATCCTCCTACCTCAGCCTCCCAAGTAGCTGGGACTACAGATGTGCACCACCACACCCGGCTAATTTTTGTATTTTTTGTGGAGACGGGGTTGTGCCATGTTTCCCAGGCTAGTCTTGAACTCCTGGGCTTAAGTGATTCTCTCCTTGCCCTCCTGAGTAGTGGGGACTACAGGTGTGGGCCCCACGCCTGGCCTGCAGCAGTGAAGTTTTGATACCAGACGTCTCCCTCTTCTCATTGTTTGCGTTTCATCCTTTCTCAGGTCCTCACAGCAACCTCATTATCTCTGTTTGACAGATGACACTGCAAGGCTCTTTGAGAGTATGTGACAAAATTGGCTCTTTTACCAGTTGCAGAATTGGGGCTAAAGCCCACGATTTAAAACAAGAAAAGCATTCATTGTCCCGTGGCGTCAGATGTGACCCTTTGGTGGATGTGAGCCGTCTTGTTTGCCTTTTTCACCCGTCTTTCAGGAATCTCAGAGTTCTGGCTCATGTCTAATCCCAGTGGCATCTTTGTTTTCAGTTCACTTTATGGCTGGATTCCACTCTGTCCTGTTTACGCCCCTGGTGGGCCGCCTTGCCTTCCATCTGGGTGCCTGCCTGCTGGTGGAAAAGGGAGGGGAGATGACATGGCCCCACAGGGCTTTCATTCTTTGTCGTGCATAAGTAAAAGGAGAGAAACTTGAGGAAAATATGTGCGACAATCTTCCCAGTGTTTACTGAAGCCCGTGTGGAATGCAGACTTCACAGTGATCACAATGGAATGGGGTGTAATTTGGATAAAGACCTTCATTTTGCCGAGAAGACTATGAACTCAGAATTCTTAGTGTTAGGATTGAAACCATTTTTGCAGCTGAAACTATAACATTTTATCACCCACTGCAGATGACTGATCCAATCCTCAGTCTCCCTCAGCGGCTTGGGTTCCTTCCTGCAGATGAGCAGCAGCACAGGAAGTTTAGATCACGGCATGGATGCCACAGGGTGCTGCTAAAACACTCACATCAGCTAGAAAAGGGTTTGCCAATATGCATGGAATTGGAGCTTGAGCCCTGATTTTCTATTTCAGATTATATATTTTTTGGCTGTTACTCTTAACAGATTTTAATCACTTTTACCAGAAAAACAGAATCTAGAGGTGTCCTTGTATATATAAAATTAAAGTCAGAAAGGGATTCCACATCCTAGGTGTATATCAGATCTTGTCATTGATTGGTGTTTCTCGTGGAAAGCACTAAGCAACAGGTCGGGGTAGGGGTAGGGAAGGCAGTGGGGAGCAGCAGACAGAGGGTGAAGTGCCCCTCATGAGGTGAGCGGAAGGTGGGAAGGTGCTGCGTCTATGTTGGGCGCAGGGAGGGGAGTCTTTCTAAGAAATGGCGCCTCTGCTTGTGCTGTGTGATCTGGCAGCCGAAGGTTTGGCCCCGTGCAGTCTTGGTTGGTCGGTTTGTTGGTTTCTTCCTTACATCTTGTCTGCTCAGCCCCTGTGGGGTAGGTGCTGAGGCTGCAGAAGCGACGGATGCCACACTGCTGTGCCACAGCTTCCAGGTCAGCAGGCCGTGCCCACTCTGGCTGACTTCTGTGGATCAGCATGTCTAGCCCCAGGCAGGGTCTTTAATCTCTTGAGTCTCGGTTTCCTCATCTGTGAAATCATAATTGAGATGCTGACATCTGAGTGTTGTTTTCTGAACGAGAGAAGCTATGTATCAAGCATCCCAGGACAGTGGCTGACACATTGTAGGCAAACGGTCAGTACAGGTTGGGCATCCTGCATCTGGCAATCCAGAATGCCCACTAAGCATGTCCTTTGAGCATCATGTCAGCGCTGAAAAAGTTTTGGATTTTGGAGGATTCTGGATTTTGGATTTTGGGATTTGGGATGCTCAAGCAGTAAGTATGTAATGCAGATATCCCCAAATCCAGAACAAAACAAAACAAAAATGAAAATCTGAAACATTTCTGGTCCCAAGCATTTTGGAGAAGAGACCCCCGACCTATAGTAATTACGGTAATAATTGTCACTGTATTTGTGCCGTATCATTTTACAGACATATTTATCGATTGATTCGAGACAGCATCTCTCTCTGTCACCCAGGCTGGAGTGCAGTGGCACGATCATGGCTCACTGCAGCCTCGGCCTCCCAGGCTCGAGCAATCCTCCCACCTCAGCCTCCCTAGTAGCTGGGACTGTAGGTGTGCACCATCATGCCTGGCTAATTTTTGTATTTTTTTGTTGTGGAGATGGGATTTTGCCATGTTGCCCAGGCTGGTCTTGAGCTCTAGCTTCAAGCAGTCCTCCCACTATGGCTGTTATTATTATTATTGGAAAGAGAATTCTCTGTGAATTCTCTTTTTGTTTAAAGAACTGGCTTTTCATTAAAGCAGCAATGACAGGTACCAATGGGCTTTCCTTTCCAAAAGATGGGAATTAAAATTATGGCCAGTACCGTAGGCCTGCAGGTGTAGGTTAGATGGCTGTGCTGTTGTGTAAGTACTGATTTTCTCTAATGCAAGATGGAGACCTTACGGGAGAAATTTACAATACCCGAAGGTAGGTAAGATTTTTAAATTAAAAGGTTCAGGAGCTTTTACTTAAGTATTAATTTGAGGGAGAAATATCTTAGTGAATTTGAGAGTTCCCTAGTCACTGGCACAGTGCAGGTTCTTTCTTATTTCTAGGGCACAGCAGGGGTGAAGATAGGTTGTTCTCTGAGGAGGGTAGTTTCTCATATTTCTTTTTAAGTGTCTAAAGATGCCATGGTGGTTAGACTTTGAACCCTTGTTTTCCTTTTTCCATTTTTTTCTTTTTTTTTCTCCCCGAGATGGAATCTTGCTCTGTGCTCCGGCTGGAGTGCAGCGGCACGACCTCGGCTCACTGCAACCTCCGCCTTCTGGGTACAAGCAATTCTCCTGGCTCATCCTCCCGAGTAGCTGAGATTACAGGCGCCCACCACCACGCTCGGCTAATTTTTGTATTCTTAGTAGAGATGGGGCTTCATTAAGTTGGCCAGGCTGGTCTCCAGCTCTTGACTTCATGATCTGCCCAGCTCAGCCTCCCAAAGTGCTGGGATTACAGGCGGGAGCCACTGCACCCAGCCCAACGACCCTTGTTTTCTTAGCTTGTGCTTTGTGAGTGGCAGCCCAGGAAACAGTGGGGGACAGATGTAGGACGTGTTAGGGGTGTGTGCATGGATGGGGTCTCTCCTGATAGTGAGGGAGAGTTGACTGATTCCATGGTGGTGTGTGGTGCCGCCGTTGAGTGGCACATGTGAAGGACTTGCTGTGCTCAGAGATTCGCACGTCCTTTATCCTTTGGGAGGACACAGGGTCGGCTCTCAGTGGAATTTTGGAAGAGGTGAAGTTGGCTTTGTTGTCTGTGGACCTGAAACTTTCTAAGAATGCTGGAATTGGACTCTCAGAGCTGGGGTGGGCACTGGAAGTTGTCATGACGTGATGCCCTTGTTTTAGGTGAGGGAATGGGGACATGGAGTGTTGACAAGGTTGCAGAAGTGCAGGAACAAGCCGGCCCTGGATGTGACGCGGCTGTGCGCCTGAGTCTTCATCCCTTCACCAGACTCTATTTCCTGCCTGGCCTCTGCTTTCCCGTGACCCCTGTTGGAATGGAAGCCTGCCCCCTGTTGTATACCTTTGAAAATTCCATGAATTGTGCTTTCAGTGAATTCTTCTCTGTTGGAAAGGATTGGAAAGGCTTGCTCCTCTGAAAAGAGTGGTAGTAAGTGACAGTTTGCTGATCTTTTTGGCTCTTCTCCCGTTTGACTTTAACAAGCCGGAAGTGTCTGAAACCCTGTGGCTGATTTCAAGGATAAGTGGTATTTGAGGGTGGAGTGGTTCTCTAGCAGTATTATTTTCTGAGGAGTATTATTTCAAAATGAAAATAGTTTTATTTTTTAAAATGAGATACTATGCAGAAAATTGAAGCATTCCAGATTGAATATAAAAGAGGCAACCACTATTAACACTTTTGGTGAATGACCTTCTGCCTTTGTGTATATGTAAGCATAAACACACACGTCATGTAAAGGGATCATAGTACACCTGTGTTCTTTCCTTCAGCAGTGTCTTGTAGAGGTGTCTAAAGTAAATGCCTATACACATGGACTGGCCTTTTAAATGTCTGTCTGTGGATGCAGCAATATATCTGAGCGGTCTTCTCTTCAACATGTAGATTGTTTTTAGATTTTACTAAACAAACTTTTATTGAACATCCTTATATATATATATATATATTATTTTTTCATGTGACCGATTGACCTTTTTGGTATATATTTTTAGAAGTGGAATTATTGGGTCCAAGGGGCATACTCGGCATACTCAAAAGGTTATGCCAAGTACATGACCACCAATAATAGGGTTTGAAAGTGTCTGCTCAGAACCCCATCAATGCACAGAGTAAGTTCCTTGCGGCACTCAGGAAGGGAGTCTGACCTGTACTATTTCACAGACATTTGTTTGATTCAGTTATTTGTCATGCTTTTCCAGGACATCAATAATTGGATTGTTTGACCATGCTAAAAGGAAGTTGGAACACCCTGTGTTTCATGAATAAAAGATGCTCAGTTTTATTCAGATCAAGCAGCTCTTTTCCAAAAGCAACCAGCCGAGACTTTAACTGGGATGTGGCCTCCTGTACAGACCTCGCCTGGTGCTGGGCACCACGTGTCAGGTTCTGTTGGAAGAGCTGCCTCTGTATGGAGATATGAAGGACCTGGAGATGGTCCAGCGTTACACCACAGAATGGTGACAGTGTGGGAAGCCAGCCTTCCAATAGGAGTGCAAAGGAGTTGGAGTTATTTAGCCTGGGGAACAAGGACTGGGGGCGGGAGGGAGGGCAACTCTCTGGAAGTCTGTGAAGGAATATTGTGCAGATGGTCTGGAGCGAGAGGAAGGTACGGGTTGAATCTGCAGTGGGGGGATTAGTCATTCACAAAGGACTTCTTGACTTCAGAGATGAGTTACATAGAAAGTGATGGAGTCACACTTTCTGGAGAGTTTACATTAGGAAAAACACAGCCCCATAATTTCAATAGAACATTGTTCTACTTGGAACTGTAACTGAGGAGATTTCAATTTGGAGACTCTGCTTTCTTCCATTCCTGGTGACATACCTCGTCCCAGTTTGTTTACAGAATCTAGGTAGTGGGAAATTGCTGCATGCTATTCATAAGAAAAAGGGGAGAGAGAATATGCATATTGAAAAGGTCTTTAACAGACAGACCTGGTGTTCGAAAACTCCAGCTGGCAGTTACTAGTGTCTGATTTTGAGCAGGTTTAGATTCCGAACCTCAGTTTCTGCATCTGTAAAATATAAGGTAGTAGATCATGTGCCCTAAAGGATTCCTGCGTGGATTGATTGACATTCCTATAGCCAGTGCAGAAGTGCCTAGCACAGTGCTGGCCAGATAGCAGACACTGGGCGAATGCTGGCTTTCCTGCCATTCACTGTCCCTGTTGGCAGAAGGACCAGTGAGAGACACACCAGCAAGTCCTGTAGATGGTCGTAGGAGGGAGAGGCTGGGGTGGATTAGAGCTATCAGGAACATTTAAGAAAGAGGGGGACTTCACCGGAGTCCTGAAGGCCAGGTAGGACGTAGGTTGTCCCAAGGTGTGGAGTGAGCCCCCAGCTCTTCCATATTCTAAGGCTGTGGCTTCACAACCAGAGTGCATCAGTCTCTGAGTTTGTTAAAAAACTGTGACGTGACTGGTTTTAATAAGGAATGGATTCCATCTCTGGAGAGTAATTTCTAGTTTGTTTAGAGAGTGGCTCCCAGGTGACTGACTTTTTTAAAGCTTTCCTAGCACACAACAGGGATATGGCGAGAATGTGGGCAAACCTCACTCATGCACTCAGCCAGTGTGGCTCCCCAGCTCACTCTGTGGTAGGTGCTGGGTGCGCCTGAGCGTCTGTGTCCCCGGAGCCCACCGCCTGTGGCAGGGCCTTGGCATCTCATCAGTGTCTGAGACCAGCGAAGGCTGGTGCGTGTGGAGTGTGTGAGGAAAACGGGGCGTGCAGACGCTGTCTCAGACCCCGGGGCAGGGTCTGAGCAGGCTCAGTCCTACGTAGGGGAAGGGGAGCTCCGTGTTGCGGATGCCGCAGTGAGACTGCCGCACGCACGCTGGACCTGGAGATTCGGTGTGGACGGGACGGCATGCGGCCGGGCTGGGCCGTGGATGTGCGCAGGAAAGTGGGAGAGACGCATCAGGACTGGCCTCCCAAGCCTCTTCGTAGGATGAGGTTCTCTTTTACCGAAGACTTTACAAAGGAAAGAGGAAAAGACTGGCCACGTCTGCTAATTGGAAATACAGAATTTCCTTCTAATGGTCATGCTAATGTCTGTGTTGCTTTTCCTTTCTTCCCAGCCTCCTGACAGTGGGCCTCCACCATTGCCAACGTCCTCCCTCCCAGAAGGTTATTACGAGGAAGCCGTGCCCCTGAGCCCCGGAAAAGCTCCGGAATACATCACATCCAGTGAGTGGCCAGCCCTGCGCAGCCGTGCTGCCTTCGTGAGCTGCGGCACTGGTGCAGAGCCTGTCCCCTTTCTGGGCGGGAAGGAGAACAGGGCAATAAACACATGGGCCAAGTTATTTTTGAACCCAAAGAGATTGTCAGTAGAGGAAAGGTTTTGAGAAGGACACTGAGTGCCTCACACACAAGCCTCTATTTATTCCAACTGCTGTCTTCCTCGTGACTCAAAGGCAGTGAAAGCTTTCTGCTATGGCGACAGGTATCAGCAATGCGGAAGAGAAATGGCTCTCTGTGGTATGTTTTTTGGGACGTGCTGCAGCCCCTGCTTCCTTAGGCCTTGATGCTCCTGGGCTGCGCCCATCCTGCCACGATGAGAGCAGTTCCCAGCAGCCTGCCTGTGGGGCTGCAAACAACTGGGTACAACACGAATACGCATCCGGGTCATAGACGTCTGGCTTTTTCTTTTCTTGGGGTACGGGTTCTGTTGACAACTTTCGCCTTAGCCCTAGTTCTCCTGGCCCCGGTTAGTTGCCTGTTGGTGGCGCTCAGAGCTACCCGTTCGTTAGTACCCAGCTTCAAGTTCGGATAAAGCGTGACATGCCGGTGTTGAATCTCCGGAATTTGTTTTTATTTAATTGTTGCTGTATGTCTCCTTTCAGTATCTGTCTGGCAGGGAGCTACCATCTCATATCAACGTTGAATAGTTAAATATATGTCAACTCCCAGAATTCAGTTTGCTTTTTAAAAATGAAAGATAGCTGGGTGGCAAGTGACGAAGTGCTTGCTGGTTGTACTCAGGAGGCTTCCACTGTGTTGATACTCTGGGCGTGGTCTTCGGCCTCGTCTGTGTCCTTAGGGAGTCGCTGTCCTTTTCCCCAGAGTTGTCTGACTGTTCCCTGCCACATGGACACTTTGCACTTTGGATCTTTGTCTCCTTGGCAGTCTGTGGACACAGCTGTTGCACCAAAGCAGGCTCTGTCCTGATGACCGGAAGGAGGTTGTAACAGGAGATTCCCCGTTGGCATGCTTCTCTGAGTGTGGGGAAGGGTTGCGGAGAAGCCAGGCCAGCTGGACTGCGCGCCCCTGAGGGCGCGGGCTGCTCTCACTCAATCGTCTGTCTCCGCAGCCTCTGGAGCAGTCCGGGCACAGGCTGGGCCGAGTGTCAGTAAATAGTTGTTGTGTGCTGGATAAGAAAAGGTATAGTCCTCACAAGGTGGTTATGGAGTTTTAGGTTTTGAGAATAATTTATCAACTATTTAAGAAGATAGTAGATTAATTAGAGAACAAATTAAATGTCTTGCTGTAACTCAGAACTTCATTGTTTCCTTTCCTTGTAGTGGCAGTGAGTAAAGACAAGTATGTTTTCTTGTTAGGTTATTTTCTAGCATTTGGGACGTTTGTCTCTGGCCTTCCCCCCCTGCAGTGTACTTTCAAGGCTGGAAACAGTGACTGATTTTGCAGGCTGTTGGTAATTTTCATTCAGAGCAGCTGCACGTAGCTGGCGGCTCACGGCCTCGTCAGTGGGGCTGCTCCTCAGCCGCTGAGTCCAGAAGAAAATGTGAGCGAGGAACGGACGCCTGGGGAATGAGGAGACGACAGCGATGGCGCACAGCGGCTTCTCCAGTCACGTCTGCTGTGGGACTCTCAGTTGACGGCCCCAGGACACAGCCGCCCCTCCCTTGAAGAACAACAGCCGTGGGTTGACTGGTCAGCTCAGTTCAGAATCATGTCGCCCTCAGTTAGATACGAACTTTGAGATGGTTTTGTTGAACCTGTGTGGGTTATGGTCTCATCAGAGAAGCCAAGCCATTTCGAATGTCATGGATTGAAGAGTTTATTGAAGGAATGAGAGCGTGTGCAGTTGTGAGAACTTCTTCCCCTGGAAGAAGCCTGTGGAAGGCAGTTTCTGCTGTGTCTGGTCGGGCTGGATGAGGAATGGGGAAGAGGAGGGACAGACAGAGTGGAGCCTGCATCTCTCCTAATGGCACGGGTGACCAGCAGCAGCCCATGCCAGCCACAGCAGTCCCTGTCCCGCACCGACCTGCAGAGTCCGGGCCGCTTCTCCCCTCTGCCTTCCACATCACTCCCGATTTCTCTCGTGGCCACCCTAGCCCAGAATCATCTAGGAAAGGGGAGTTTGGGAAGTGTGGTTCGAGCCTTGCTAGGCGGTTACAGTAGAAAAGCACCACAGTTCCTCTTTGGTCAGCTTGGCACCCATGCATACCTCTTTTAGCCACGCTGAGTTTCCTAGTAGAGACGAGCAGCGCAGGCTTGAGCCTGAGGTGATTCCACCATTGCCCGGGGGACGGGGAAACTCCCCAGCTCCCCGCAGAGGAGACAGAGCCCCTTTGTCCAGCATTCGGGTGACATCCATTCTCTTCTAGAGCCCGTAACCTAAATTCCAAGACATTAACAGAAGATTGACTCCTGTTAGCACTTCTTATGTGAGTTGGTAGGGGCCTGGGAGATGGGGAAGAAGAATTAGTTTCTATGTACACAGTTACATTCTTATCAAAACAAGGAAGGAAAGCCTGTAACAGGTTGTCTCCACACCTGGTCGGTGCTCATGGCTAGAACTGATCATTTCCTTCTGCTGCTCCTTTCCTATTCCCACTGCCCTCATCAAACCCCTTGGTGGGTCATGGTTTTTTCTTGGTGGGTGATCTGATTTCCTTTCCTGAAAGGCCTGGGCCTTCAGTAGCACTTCTGTATTGGATGGTCATGACTTCATTACGTTTCGTCAGAGGCTGTGAGGACACAGAGGGGCCCTTGGTGGGGTCTCCCAGTGCCGCTGCACATCCTTCCTTACTTCCACTGTGGGGTAACAGCTTCCTCACGGTTGGGGTCCGTCACCTCAGCCACTGCAGGAGCTGCTTCTTTGCCTGTTACTGACATGAAGAGCCTGGTGTGGCCAGGTGGCAGTTCCTGCTTCCAGTTTAATGAAACCATTGCCATATCTTGGCCTTAGACCAGTGCAGTCCAGCATTTTAGGGAAGGAAAGGAAACATGTTAGTGGGTCACTGGCGGTAATAGTGAGAGGAGACTCCTCTCGTTTCACCCCTTAATCCTTGGGCTGTGAATCTGGGCTGTGGGAGAAACAGCACCACAAGTCAGAAGGTATACTGCCAGAAGATATTCTGAAGTCTGTTGCCCCCAAGCCCACAAGATGTCACCAGTTGGCTGGCACTATAACTGAATATTCAGAACAAATTATTTTGACCTATTGGGTAAGTGACATCAGGTTACTGGGGACTATGGCAAGATGAGTGAATTTCCTGAGCTCAGACCCGTTGTCTTGTACTTCACTGGCCGTAGAGTGCATTCCCTGGTCAGAAGCAATGCTGTGGGGGTCCCATGATGCAGAGCAGGACATTGATTCTCTAAGGCCCTGTGGACCCGGAAGGCAAGTTTATTTTAGTGATCTCTTCGTGATGGAAGTGGACCAGTGATAACAACCTGCCATTAGGTGCCAGCTGATATCCCAGGGATGGTGTCCAGGCGTGGGGGTGGGACGGGGAGGTTGATGTTGGCCTCTGCTGTTTGCAGGTAGGGTACTCGGAAGTACCCGGAGGTGGATGAATTTCCATAAGTGAAGTCCGTGTTTGCTGAATTCCATGCATAACCTCCATGCCTGCCACCAGGTCCACATGTGCATGAGCCCATTTGGACAGGAAGTCTGGGGATGAGGCTGACTGGTGGAGATACAGTGAGTCCTGGTGTTTACTCGAGTGTCAGGATCCTCTCTTCTCTGAGGTCTGTTTACATCATGTACCCATTTGTGAAGGTCTATTGACAGCATCTTCTGCAGACCAGTTGTTTGTTATCTGTTTTTTTTTTTTTTTTTTGAGACGAAGTCTTACTCCGTTGCCCAGGCTGGAGTGCAGTGGTACGATCTCAGCTCACTGCAACCTCTGCCTCCCAGGTTCAAGCAGTTCTCTGCCTCAGCCTCCCAATTAGCTAGGATTACAGGCATGGGCCACCACACCTGGCTAATTTTTGTTTTTTTAGTAGAGACGAGGTTCCACCATCTTGGCCAGGCTGGTCTTGAACTCCTGACCTGCCTCAGCCCCCCAAAGTGCTGGGATTACAGGTGTGCGACCCCACTCCCACTACATTACCTGTTTATTAATCATGTTCCTCTTCAGTGTTGACCATCCAACCAAACCATCCGGGAGTGATCATGAATCGTAATTGAGGGAGGAGGGAGGTGCACGGGAGGAACGCTGCTTGCTCGCTCCCGCCTTCTGGAGTGGGTGGAGCCTGCAGCGGTCCGGGGGAGCTGAGCCCATGGCTGCCCCGTACCAGCAGGGTGAGCAGCGTGCTGGAGCTTCAGCAGGGCCTGGCTCCCTATGCTGGCCTCAGAGATGGGCCTGCTGTTTCCTTCTCTCCTTCCACATCCCTCACAGCTTCTCTTGTGGCCAACCCTACTCCAGACCATCCGGAGCAATGGAAGGGGCATTCCAGTTTAGCTGCGTTGACACAGCATAAACTCACTGCACTGCTCATTGGGTGTTTTGATTTCAGACTTAGATTTCAGTTTTATTTTCAGCCTTCTGATTTCTCTGTTTTGTCCTCTTACCCTCTCCCTCCTTCCGGGGGACTGATTGAAATGCCCTTTCTGATTCCATGGGGTGTGGTATGTGTGGGTGAAATACATCATGTGATGCAGCTGGTGTTTGGAGATGATCCCTCACTTCCTCAGGCCCCGATGTTGGATGGTCATGTGCACAGCATGTTACACCTGTTCTGGGGTTTCAGGTTTACAAGGAGCTATCTTTGTCCCTCATTTATCCTCACAGTAACTCTGAGAGACAAGATTCTCTTAAAGACACTGAGTCTCAAATAAGTTAAATGACTTGCTGTATTCCTCCAGAGTGAGATCTAGGATTTTAGATTGACCATTTTGAAACTAAGTCAGATCTCTTCTCTATTCACAACCTTCTGGTGACCTCCAGTCCCACACAGAGTTAAAGCCAAAGTTCTTCTGAAGCCTTCTCTCCTCATCCCTTTACCAACCACCTGTTCCTCCCCCTCCTCACTGCCCCCACCCCCAGCCCCTTTTACACGATCACAACAGCAGGAAAGAGTGGAAAATCTGTAATACAGAACGATAGTAATTGTGCAAAACTTTGTGACCCTTAAATAGCTCCTGTATTTTGATCCTATAAAAGTCTCAAGTAGAAAATGATATGGCCAAAGTGAGGGTGTGAGATGGAGAACCTTTCTCTCCACTCTAAATGCCTCGCCTTCACAGGGTTGTGTGGGGCAGCTGGAAGGATAGCGGGGGAAAGCGCTTTGTCAGTCTGAGAGCGCTAGACACAGCTGCAAAGCACGGTCATCATTCTTATGAAACAACATGGAAACCTGAAGGAGCAGCTCCAGAAAGCAGCCGTCCTTCATCATTACGCTCTGTGGACATGTCCTCACCCGCCGATAGCCCGTCTGGCCTCTCTTTCCCCCTCACCCGAGTGTGAGACCAAAGAGGACCAAGGATTTTGTCTGTTTTGCATCCCCAGGTAATATGTGCTCGGTAAACACTTACTGAATAAATGAAGGGCTGTGCTTTTCCCTCCTTTCCTTTGTTCTGTTGATTTTCTTTACTAAGTTTCAACTCGAGTTTTTTTTTTTGTGAAACGTCTAATACTGTGCTTGCTCAGCCTTGTGTTTAGAACTCGACCCCCAAGAGGAAGGAGGGCCACAGCCCCTGCCCTAGAGGAGCCGTGTTTTCTGCCAGCCTCTCACACTTCCTTCCCTCTGAAAAGTGAGGTGAGACACCAAGAGTCAGGCCGATGAGTCTCTGCTTCTGGCCTCAGCACAGCCAGTGCATTGAAACAAAAGGCCGGGTCTGCATGGCCCTCCACTCCCCTTGAGGACACTTGCTCATCACTTAACCTTTGTCTGTGGTTCGTGTGCCTTTTAAAGATAAATGCTTGCGTAATTTGGGTGGAGGAAAGCATGGCCCCTTGGAAAGTCGCAACGCCCTAACCACCTTCTCAGGGCACCATTCCTGGCTCTTTGATGTGCCTGACGTGCAGTGCATGTGGTATTGCCATTGCTTTTATGCAGTTTTTTCTGGAATGAACATTTTTATAGTTAAAATAATAGTTTATTGGAGTGTTCTTTAATTTCATCAGAACTACGCTATGACAGTAATTCCTGCCCATGAAGCTAGTTTCTGGTGAAGAAGAGTGTGGTGGTTAATCTGAGATGTGAATTTGACTACAGGAGGAGTGCCTAGGGAAGTGGTGAAGCATTATTTTTGAGTGTATCTGTGAGGTGTCTCTAGAGGACACTGGCATGTGGGTCTGAGTAGCCCCCACAGGGAAGACCCACCCTCAGTGTGGGCAAGCACAGAGAGAACAGACAGTGGCCCAGGGAGAACAGAAACAGAGGCAGGGCAGTTTGGCCTCTCTTTTCCTTGAACTAGGAGACATCTTTCTCCCTCGGATGTCAGAACTTCAGGCATTCTGGCCTCGGGACCCCAGGACTGAGACCAGCACTGCTGCCCTCCCACACTCCCCACCTCCTGGACTCTCCGGCCTTCATCTCGGACTGAGATTTTCACCATCTGCTTCCCTGGTGCTGAGGCTTTTGGACTTGGACTGAGCCATGCTTCGACTGTCCCAGGGTCTCCAGCTTGTAGACGGCTTGTGGGACTTCTGAGTCTCCATAATTCGTGAGCCATTCCCCCTAATTAATCACCCACCTACCTACCTTCCTCCTTCCTTCCTTCCTTCCTTCCTTCCTTCCACCCATCTACCTGTCCATCATTCCATTCATCCATGTATCCATCCATCTGTCTGTCCATCCATCCGTCTATCCATCTGTCTATCTAATCTGGCAGGCTCCTATGGCTTCTGTCTCTCTCAAGAGTTCTGACAAAGAGCATTTCCTAATCAACAATGTCCTTTCAACAGAGTACACACAGTTCTGTTGTTAGCTCTTTGTTCTGCTGCCTCACTCTACATAAGGTGTAGACATGTGAATGGGATGGGCCTGTGTCTAATCAGTGCCTTCTCTGAGTACCCCTGAGTTAAAACCTTCCTGCTTATCTCTCTGTGCCTGTACCACTTAGTACAAGACTAGAAGGCAATCAGGAATTCTTTTCCCTGCTGCCCATTTCTGAGTCTTTCATAATTTTTCACAAAGTGTTCATTACCTCTTTTTTTTTTTTTGAGACAGTCTCACTTTGTCACCAGGCACCAGGCTGGAGTGCAGTGGCACGATGTTGGCTGTCTGCAACCTCCACCTTCCGGGTTCAAGCAATTCTCCTGCCTTAGCCTCCCGAGTAGCTGGGACTACAGGCATGCGCCACCACGCCCAGCTAATTTTGTATTTTTTAGTAGAGATGGGGTTTCACCATGTTGGCCAGGATGGTCTCGATCTCTTGACCTTGTGATCCTCCTGCCTCGGCCTCCCAAAGTGCTGGGATTACAGGCGTGAGCCACCGCGCCTGGCCTCATTACCAGTCCCCCAGATGGTGAACTTCTCAAAGTCCTAGATCATGGCTCTAGCTGGTGGAGCCACCAAACGAGATCCTGAATGAGTGAGAGTCTCTTCTCTTGATTGGGTCATTGCTAAGCATACTTTCTGGAGAGTTCATTTTCCTTTAGGCTCAGTGTTCATTATGCATTAGAGTTCATTATCCATTATCCTTCTGGCTGTTTCTTGTTTGCTACTAAGTTGGCTGGTTTTTCTAAAAATGGGTCTGTCGTTCTACTCTCGGAGAAGAAGGCAAGACAGTGAACTGGATGATCTTTTTCATAGTTGTAGAGCTCAACTCGTCCCCTGGGATACAAAGGCTACCAGAATAGTGTACTTGTTCCATTTAAAACCCGAAGACCTGGGTTCACGTTTCAGTCCTGTCATTCACCAAGCCTGTGCTCCTAGATGAATCTCGCAGTCTTCGAGCCTTGTTCTTCCTTTTCTCTGAATAAGACTAATGTCTTCTGTGCCCCATCTGCAGGTGGCTGGGAGGGCCAGTGAGATGGTGGATGTGAGAAACCTTTATAAATTTGGAGCAGGCCTGGCCTTTTGTGGCTTTATCCTAGCATCTGCTATGTAAATATAGATAATTTTTAAAAAGTGGCTGGCATAGAGTAGAGCTCACAACATATTTGTTGAATGAGTGAAATGAAAGGTAGTTTTCCCATTTATAGTGAATTTTCTCATTGTCTTTTCTTCATTTGTTCATTATTTACTGAACTTGACGTTCCAGCAGGTGGGCTGAGCCCTGAGGGCTGTGTGGTCCTCCACGCCGCTGTGAGAATCATCTTTCTGAAGTAAAGCTAGGATTCTGTCCATGGCCCTCCAGAGCCCCTCCGTTTACACTGGATCATAGTACAGTACGCGATCTGTGGTCTGGCCTCTGCGCATCTTCTCATTTCATGTTCCATCATTTCCTTCCACATACCCTTGTTCTAGCCATGCTCAACGTTTTAAAAACCCTCTTGTTGTAAAATATATTTACCAGAAAGCGCATAAAATACGAGTATATGCTCAATGATTTATCATAAAGAAACCATCTGTGTAACCACCATGCAGGTCAAGGGTAGAACACTGTCAGCACCGGAGGCGCCTGCCCCTTCCTAGCACAGCCAAGGGTCACCACGGACTCGGCCTTCATGGACCCGCTCACGTCCTGTCCGGAAGTGGAAAGGGCCCGCCGTGCCTCGGCAGCAGCTGGTGCTTGTCAGCGCTCCCCCTCATCGTGGTTCTCCTTCTCAGACTTCTTCCTTTGGTTGGCAACAGCTCGTCCCAAGGCCTGGCTCTGAAGTGACGTCTTCTCTGCCATCGTCCCCGTGCCCCTGCGTGTGCTGCCCCCCGTGCCCGGCTCCATGCCACCTTGCATTCTGCCCTGGATTGTAAAGCTCTCCCCCCCATCCCTGTGCCATCCAGCAGAGCTTCAGTAGCAGGGGAGTGTTTCCCCCGGGGCCCCCCAGCATCCTGTCCACCGAGCCACTTGAAATGTGGGGACTTGAATGAACAGTGAAATTGAAGTAGCCACCTGTGGCTGCCTTGTGAAGCAGGGGGTGCTGGGTGGGTGTAGATGTTGATGGATGTGGTGGGTGTTGGAGCCGGATGTGGAGCCAGTGAGAACAACCTGCCTGTGGGGTGGAAGGGTGGTGTGAAGCAGCATGGGAGAGAATCTGATTAGAGACCTGTGACCCAGACTTGGGGTTCTGTTCACCCCCCAACCTGTGAGTCAGCCCCTCGTCGCATCTCTCGTGGTCTCTGAGCTCCTCCTGTCTCTTCCGTTGTCTCTACCCCCAGCCCATTCCTAATGTGGTTGCCAAAGTCACCTCTTCAGTCCCCTTAGCTTTTGCTTAAAATCCTTCCTGGACTGAGCATTAAAAAAAAAAAAAAAAAAAGACAGGGTCTCGTTCTGTTGCCCAAGCTAGAGTGCAGTGGCAGGATCACAGCTCACTGCAGCCTTGGACTTCTGGGCTCAAGTGATCCTCTTGCCTCAGCCTCTCGAGTAGCTGGGACCACAGGCATGACCTACAATGCCCGGCTAGTTTTTTACTTTTTATAGAGATGGGGTCCTGCTTTATTGCCCAGGCTTGGTTTGAACTCCTGGGCTCAAGCAATCTGCCTGCCTTGGCCTCCCAAAGTGCTGGGATTACAGGTGTGAGCCTGTTACCTGGCCTCCTGGGCTTCTTTTCATTATTGAAAATTCAACTTAAACTTTAAATCTTTCTGTTCCTCCCTCTTAGTATTGAATCTTTGCAAGGAAATTATAAAACAAACATGATTACTGAGTACAAGTTAAACTCTAGTTTCCAGCGAGTGAAAATGTGGGTTCTCTTCTGTGTAGACTCTGCCATTTCTGGCACTTCTGCTAAATTGCACAGCCAACCCGCATGGGCCATTGTTCTCCTTATCTCTCATTTACTTATCATTTAGGTGTTCATCCCTTAAGTATGTTTTGAGATGATTCTGGGGGCTGAGGGGGAATTCAAAGAATCAGACCCTGTGTCAGGGAGCTTATCATCCGGCACAGCTGAAAGTGATGAGAGGAATGGCGGTCGCTGGTATTTAGGAAGCACTTTTACTATGCTGTTCGCCCTTCCAAGGGCTTTGCCAGTATAATTTAAATACATTGAACAACTCTTCCTTCTACAATGATTTGGGTACTTGCCCTGTGCCAGGTACTTTGTTAGCTGCTGGGGAGATCACCTCCAACAAGATGGGCTCCTTTTCTTCAGGGGGCTGACAGCCTGCAGTGGGGGCCAGCATTGAGGCACACTGTGATTCATTTTGTGTTGGGGTGTGTGGAGACTCAGAGGAAGGGCATTTGACCCAGTGTGTTAGTCTGCTCTGGCTGCAGTGACAAATGCCATGGAGTGGCGGGCTTCCACAGGAGAAGTCTTCAGTCCTAGAGTCCAGGTTAGACTGCCAGCATGGTTGGGTTCTGGTGAGGCCTTTCCCAGCTTGTAGATGGCTAGGTACTCACTGTGTCCTCACGTGGTATGAGCAGAGCTAGTGCTCTCTCTCTGTCTCTCTCCTGCGCGCTCTCTCTCCTTATAAGACCACCAGACCTATGGAAGTAGGACCCCATCCTTAGGACCTCATTTAACTTTAGTAACCTCCTAAAAGCTCCATCGCTATATACAGTCATATTGAGGTTAGAGCTTTAACACTTGAATTTCCGGGGACACAGTTCAGTCCATAGCAGCCAACTTTGGTGATTCAGGAAGTGTTTGCTGGAGGAGGTATCAGGAAGTTAACCCCCAAAAGATGAGAGTGTTTACCAGGCAAAGGCAGGAGGGTGAGTGGATGGACAGGAAGCTTGCTAGAGGGCGTGGCACGTGCAGAGACCTAAGGTGAACAAGAGGTGGTGTGTTTGGGAAACTGTAAGTCACAGCAGTGTACATGCCAGTGTGTCACAGAGTGAGGCGGGCACCGTTACAAGGACGGGTGTACATTTCTGTGAAAGTTCCAGGGATGCCCCAGAAGGGAAAGGTGGCCGTTGGTGGCATCTTGAGTGTCAGAAATGTTGTGCGTGTGGGGGATGCCAGCAGGGAGAAGCAGATTGCAGCCTCGGGGGACTTCAACATGAAGGTGTGGATGCGGGAGGGCGGGGGAGGGGACTTCATCATGAGGGTGTGGATGCGGGAGGGTGGGGGGACTCGACATGAAGGTGTGGTTGCGGGAGGGCGGGGAGGGGACTTCATCATGAGGGTGTGGATGTGGGAGAGGCGGGGAGGGGACTTCATCATGAGAGTGTGGCTGTGGGAGGGTGGGGGGGGGACTTCGATATGAAGGTGTGGATGCGGGAGGGCGGGGGACCTCTATGGGCAAGAGTTCCGTGGAGAACTGCAGAATGACGATAGCGCTCGGCCAGCAAGAATGTGGTAGGGAGTCAGTGTCAAGTCAGTGTCAGGTCAGTGTGGGGTCCGGTCCATATGGAACAGTCTAGAAACAGTTTTCTTAAACACAGAATTTGTAGGCACTTCAACTTTTCATTGAGTTTCTACTGCCCAGGTCTTAGCATTGTGTGTGTGTGTGTGTGTGTGTGTGTGTGTGTGTGTGTGTGTGTGTGTGTGTGTGTGTGTGGTGTTTCTCCTTAAGGAGCAAAAGTTCTTTCTCATTCAATTACTTGGTGATTAAAAATAGAACGATGTGCTCTTGAGCCCATGGGTAAACTTCAAGGTAAAGACGTCGTTTTGCCAGTGTGTGTCCATTTTTTACAGATTATGACTCGGATGCGATGAGCAGCTCTTATGAATCGTATGATGAGGAGGAGGAGGATGGGAAGGGGAAGAAAACCCGGCACCAGTGGCCTTCTGAGGAGGCCTCCATGGACCTGGTCAAGGATGCCAAAATCTGCGCCTTCCTGCTGCGGAAGAAGCGCTTCGGCCAGTGGAGCAAGCTGCTTTGCGTCATCAAAGACACCAAGCTGCTGGTGAGACATTTGGAATCGCTTGCGTTTTTATAAGGTTGCTGTCATTTTGTGGGCACTCAAAAGCCATGGAGTTTATACCCAGTCACCATTAACATCAGCTGTGCAGGAAGGGCAGCGCTCAGACCTCAGCGGGGGTGCCCTGAGCTTGCCGCAGTCCCACGTTGGGGTCCCCCACACGCCATCAGGGAGCACTCACCCATGTTGTGTCTTCAAGGCTGCTGGTTTCCCAGCTCCAAAACAGCCAGTGGACAAAATCATCCCCATTCCCAGGCAGTGCCTGTGGTTTACATCTGAGAAAATGCACAAGAGTTTAACTTGCCAGAAGTTGCAAGATGGATTTCTCATTTGTAGTGAGTCAGTGGATTCCTCAAAGCCAGGTCATAGAAGTGGGACAGGGAGCAGCCAGGAAAGGAAATTCTTTTGGAAAGCTTGGGGCCAATTCTTTATTATTTTTTTTAAATCTGAGAGGCAGAACAGGAAGACAAGTAAGGAACAGAGAAGCAGGGAAGGGGGAGAACATGGACCTTGCTGTGAGGTTATTCCAGTGGAGGCCCCAGGGGGAGGCTACAGCCCTGAAGGACGGTGTGGCATCCCCCTCCCCCTCCCCTCTTCCTCCCTCCCTCCCTTTCCCACTCCCTCCCTCCTTCCCTCCCTCCCTCCCTCCCTCCCTCCTCCCTTCCTCCCTCCCTCCTTCCCTCCCTCCCTCTCCACCTTCCTTCTTTTTCGTCCTTCCTTGTTTTAGAAACCGTGGTTGGTTGTTGGAATTAGGAACTGTAAGAGTATGTTTTTGCCTTTTCTTCCTTCAGATTAACCTTGGGGTAAACATTGCTCAAAATTAGATCACTAAAACAGAAAACAAGAATTTATTTTCTGTAGAGCACTCTAGTGGAGCGAATTATCCTATATATTTTTTTTCTGTAAACGCAGGTTTCATCTTTGAATTGTGGGAAACTTTTTTTTTAAACTAGATTCTTAGAATATTATATATTTTTTAATGCTTTTGTTCTGTTTTTTAAAGCACAGTACATATTTTTTCCACAAGTGTGGCCTGAATTTCTCCCAGATTTAGCATGTGCCAAAAATGATGCCATGGGGAATATTAAAAAATGAAAAAAGAAGATGAATGTGGTCCTTATTCACAGCCTCATATAATGGCTACAAGATGTGGATATATTATATAAATGTTTCAAAAATACACAATCAACTTTCATTTAAAAGAGAAGCTTCCAAATCCAGTGGGGGAAGCTTGGTGTTGTGTGTAGGGATGAGCCGTTGCAGGTTCTGAGTCCCGGCCCCTCTGCCCTGCCCTTCTTTCCCTCACCCCCTGGACTTCTTTCCGCCTCCCCTGCTTTTCTCCCATCTGGGCTCCTACCAGCTTTCCCCCTTCAAAACCAGAATGATAATGCCTACTATTTGGAGTAGTTGTGAATATTTAAAAAGAAATTGTGAAAAACCAGGTGAAAGCACTGTCTTTGGTCAAATGCAGAATCAGAGTTATTTTTATTATGAAGCTTCTTTCTTTTCAAAAATGACCTATGATCCAGGGCTCAGGTGATTCCCATTGGCATAAAAAATAATGAGCAGTGATGAAAGCAAATGCTTTCCAAGTTTAAACAGCACAGAAAAGAAAAAGCCATGTTCTTCGCCTAAATGTTCCCCACTCTGTCTTCCCACAGGTTACCGCCATTAACAGCTCTTTTTGTATCTCCTTCTGGAACTTGTTCCTTCTGTGCCCAGGTAGCTCTGGGGCGGATACTGTGATGTTCTCAGATTCCCGCATCAGTCCTCAGGGTCGCATGTCCTTGGCAGGGCTGCTGAGCCCACCTCGGGGTGTCTGCATTGAAAAGGAGCCTAGAGCCCAAGGCTGAGCTCCCTCCCCAGGGTCTGCATTCAATGTGTGTGGGGCAGGTACAGACCTAGACTCACTGGGCAGCATCAACGGGGCCTTCCAGCCCCAGAGCTCTCATGGTGGTATCCCTGATGCCACTCAGACTGGGCTTCTTTGCCCGCCCTGCTCCTCCCTCTCCTAGTGTCGTCTTCAGGATGGACGCCGTTCATAAACCTCCTGCTTGCTGCTGTCTGCTTCAAAGGCAGCTTCCCGGGAAATCCAGCCTGCTAGGACTGCCAGGTGGCAGCCTGTCCTAGTGCTGATAGCGTCTGTCTTGTGAGGCATTTAACTTAAGGAGGAATGTGTTATAAAGTTCCCTTTCTGAAATGATAAGTGTTTGAGATGGTGGGGATGCTAATTACCCTGATCTGATCACTATACATTTTATGTATCAAAATATCACTCTGTACCCCATAAATATGTGCAGTTACTATATGCCGATTAAAAAAGTTTACACGGTTTAGTCAAAAATAAAATTCTCTTTCTGATTCCTTCCATTGTACAATTAGTTGCCTTTTTATACTTACTCAAAATGCAAAAAATCTGAAATGGTAAACATTCATAAAAATCTGAGGTTAGTTGAGGTATTTTTTTCTCAAAAGAAAAGAGGGAAAAAAAAAAAGATCTCCTTTTAAGATCAGTTGGATTTTTAAAAAGGAGGGGATATATTTCTTATCTGTATACTTCAAAGTCCTGGATTTAGAACAGCAAAACAGAAAGACCGGGCACAGTAGCTCAGCCTGTAATCCCAGCACTTTGAGAGGCCAGCGTGAGTGGATCATGAGGTCAGGAGTTTGAGACCAGTCTGGCCAAGATGGTTAAACACTGTCTCTACTAAAAATACAAAAATTAGCGGGGCATGGTGGCTCCTGCCTGTAGTCCCAGCTACTTAGGAGACTGAGGCAGAGAATCGGTTGAACCTGGGAGGCGGAGGTTGCAGTGAGCTGAGATCGCGCCACTGCACTGCAGTCTGGGCAACAGAGCAAGACTCCATCTGAAAACAAAAAAAAAAAAACAGGAAAGGACTCTAGAAATCACTTTTGAAAATAGCTATTCCTTCCTTCCTTCCTTCATCAGTGAATGTTTAGAGTCAAGATGCAGGCTCTGGACATGCACAGTTGGGGCTGGAGTCCGGGTCTGCCACTTTTCAGGTTACCTGACTTCAGGCACGTCCCTTAACCAGCTGCACCTCGGTTTCATAATTTGCAGCATGAGCAACCGTGCTGATGGAGGTGCTTGAAATGCCTCATGTGATGTGGACACTCAGCACTTCGTAGCAGATGTTATTGTTGCTAATAACTTAATTCAATAAAATAATAACAATAACTGCAAAGCACATTTTGCAAATGAGGAAACAGACTCAGGAAATTTAAGAAACTCCTTAGGATGCTGATAAATTAGTCGCAGATCTAGGACCCAGATCTGCCCTCTTGGACTGTTAGGAGGTATACTTTGGCCCCAAGTAATACAGGTAAACAAATGGGCAGGGGAAGCTTTGGGCAAGGACTTGATTCTTAGTTTTACAGATAAAGATTACGCAAGAACCTATTTAAGTTAAGTCTCAGTTCTTACCTTAGCAATCAAAATCTTTATTTTTTTTTTTTTTTTTTTAAATAGAGATGGGGTTTCACCATGTTGACCAGGCTGGTCTCCAACTCCTGACCTCAGGTGATCCTCCCGGCTCAGCCTCCCACAGTGCCGGGATTATAGGCATGAGCCACCTCACCTGGCCGCCAGTCAAAATCTTTAGAATGGATATCAGTTGTGCAGATGGAGCAACTTGAGTTTTGGATTCTCTAGTCACCTGGGAAGCAGACCTTTGCGGACATTTTTTCTACATTATGGATTGATATTATCATCCTCTTACTAAAATAATTTATGTCTTTCAGAAAGAGAAGATGAGATAGGCAGCTACCAAGCAATATAGGTTATTAAATAAAGTATCCAGATTATTATATTGTCCCTCTCATGAGGGCTGTGGAGGTGCAACAAATCTAATAGTATATTTTATATATTATTCACATAAATATAAATGCATTTTATATATACATTTAAATAAACATTTATGTTAAATGTATGTGTATGTGTTTTGTTTGTTTGAGACAGAGTCTTTCTCTGTCACCCAGGCTGGAGTGCAGTAGTGTGCTCACTGTAACCTTGAATTCTGGGCTCAGGTGATTCTCCTGCATCAGCCTCCCAAGTAGCTGGCACTACAGGTGGGGTGCCACCATGTCCAGCTAGTTTTTTATTTTTTGTAGAGACAGAGTCTTGCTAGGTTGTGCAGGCTGATCTTGAACTCCTAGCCTCAAGCAACCCTCCTGCTTAAGCCTCCCAAAGTGTTAGGCTTGCAGGTATGAGCCACCCCACTTGGCTTATTATTTATTTATTTTTTGTTTTTGAGACAAAGTGTTACTCTGTTACCCAGGCTGGAGTGCAGTGGTACAGTCATGGCTCACTGCAGCCTCAGGTTCCCAGGCTCAAGAGATCCTCCTGCCTCAGCCTCCCAAGCAGCTGGGACTACAGGACGCGCCACTATGCCTGGCTAATTTTTTGTTTTTGGTAGAGATGGGATTTATCTATGTTGCCCAGGCTGGTCTCGAACTCCTAGGCTCAAGTGATTCACCTGCCTAGGCCTCCCAAAGTGTTGGGATTACAGGCGTGAGTCATCGTGCCTGGCTTATATTTTTATATATGTAAATACATTAATGTATTTGAATGAAGACGCTTCACTGGAATATAAACTGTATCAGAGTACGGACTTTCTGTGTTTGTCAAATCCTGTGATCGATGCTCAGTAAGCTTTTGCTGAGTCAGTGAATGGGTGTACTTTTTCACACTTGGAGGCCAGGTGTCAGTGTGAAGAGCACTGTGTGTGTATGAACTGTTCATCGGCAGGTGCAGACCTTCAGATGCCTTGCCCGCACTCACGTTTTCATGGTGCTAGACCTTCCTCAGTGTTTCTGTTTGAACTCTCTTCTAATATCAATTGATTTATTGTGTTGAATGCAGTGCTATAAAAGTTCCAAGGACCAGCAGCCTCAGATGGAACTGCCTCTCCAAGGCTGTAACATTACCTACATCCCGAAAGACAGCAAAAAGAAGAAACACGAGCTGAAGATTACTCAGCAGGGCACGGACCCACTCGTTCTCGCCGTCCAGAGCAAGGAGCAGGCCGAGCAGTGGCTGAAGGTAGATTGTCTGCTATGTTTCACAGCCATTTCAGTTCCACATGCCTTTCTGAGATCCATTTTAATTTTAATTTTGTTCCAGCATAGGTAAGATGGATTAACCCATATAGTTTTGTCTTTAATAGCTGAATATTCTGATGACATGGAGGTTAATCAAAAACCCATGTCATTTTCACTCATCTTTAAAAGGCAGCTTGTGTCTGTAGGCTGCTTCTATGACTTTCGCTTTCATTTTCTACAGTGTCACTTTGTTGTGTCTGCATGTGGATTCTTTGTAAAATTTATTCTGCTTGGGATTTGCTGGGCTACTGAAATGTTGTGGACTGTTATCTTTCTAAGTTCTGGAAAAAATTTTCAGCCATTTTCTTAAAGGACAGCTTTTCCCCATTTCTCCTTCTCTGAGACTACATTTAAATATATGTTAGACTTTCTCACTATATTTTACTTCTATTCTCTTTTTGTATTTACCAATCTTTTTTCTTTGTTTATTCAAACAAGGTTTGCCTCTATTGCCCAGGCTGGAGTGCGGTGGTATGATCTCAGTTCGCAGCAACCTCTGCCTCCCAGGCTCAACCGAGCCTTCCACCTCAGCCTCCCAAGTTAGCTGGGATTACAGGCACATGCCACTATGCCTGGCTAATTTTTGTATCTTTTTTATAGATGGCATTTCACCACGTTGCCTAGGCTGGTCTTGAACTCATGAGCTCAAGTGATCTGCCCACCTTGGCCTCCCAAAGTGCTGGAATTACAAGTGTGAGCCATTATTTCCAGCCCTACCGTTCTTTTTATTTCTTTGGCCTGGTTTATTTTTCTTGTTACTTTCCAGCCATTATTTCTCTTTTTGGCTGCTTCTAATCTGCTATTAAATTTGTTCCTGTTCACTGGGTTTTGGTTATGGTAGTTGTCTTAGCCTACTTGGACTACTCTGATGAAGTATGATAAACTGAGTGACTTATTTACAGCAAATGTGTTTCTCACAGTTCTGGAGGCTGGGAAGTCCAAGATCAAGGCACTGTTCTGTCCAGTGTCTGGCGAGGGCCTGCTTCCTGGTTCACAGATGGCACCTTCCATCTGTGTCCTCACATGGCGAAAGGGACAAGGCAGGCCTCTGGGGCCTCTTTATAAGGGTACCAGCCCCATTCATGGGGGCACCTCCCAAAGGTCCTGCCTCCTAACATCATCATCTTGAGGGGGTAGGATTTCAGGATATGGATTTGGGGGAACGCATTCTATCCATGACAGCAGTTTTCAGTCCTAGAGTTTCTAATCTTTTCCATTTGTGTTTGTTTTAGAGTCCATTTTGCCTTGTATTCTAGAATTTCTAGTTGCTTCTTCTTCAAGCTGGAAATACTACTTTTGCAGTTGTAAATTTCTTTTAGAAACGTCTGCTTGGCTTTTATCGTCATAAATGTCATCAGCATGGTTGTTTTGACAGTAGTTTTTGGTTGAGTTTGAACCTGGTTCTGTTGTCTGTTGTGCTGTTCTTGTTCATGTCATTTTTGTCATCTTTGTGCCAGCTTATTTCAAGTTCACACTGGGCATTACATTTGGGGAAAAATTATTGAAATAATTTTTTATTACGGCTTTATTAAGTATAATTTACATACTGTAAATTCACCTTTGAGCCTGGGAGTTTGAGACCAGCCTGGACAACATGCAGAAACCCTGTCTCTACTAAAAAATACAAAAAATCAGCCAGGCATGGTGGCCATGTGGCTACTCAGGAGACTGAGATGGGAGAATCACCTGAGCCTGGGAGGTGGAGGCTGCAGTGAGCTGTGACTGTGCCACTATACTCCAGCCTGGCTGATAGGAGTGAGACCCTGTCTCAAAGACAAAGAGCGCTATACCCATTAGCAGACACTGCCCATTTGTCACCACCCTGTCCATCTTAGGCAGCTGCTCATCTGCTTTCTGTCTCTGTAGAGTTGCCTGTTGTCAGCATTTCACAGAAGTGGGCTCTTATAGTACATGGCCTTTCATGGCTGGCTTCTTTCACTTTGTGTCCTGTTTTCAGGGTCTGTCCATATTGGAGTAGATTTCAGTTCTTCCTTGCTTTTATTGCTTCTTGGGTCATATGCAAGAAATGATGACTTAATCCAGGGTCCTGAAGGTTTACACCTGTATTTTATTCTGAGACGTTGAGTGTTAGCTCTTAAATTTAGATATTTGATCCACTTTAATTTTTGGCATACAGTGTGAGGTAGGGATCCAACTTCATTCATTCTTTTTCACGTGGGTCCTCAGTTGTTCCTATGGAAACAACTTGATTCCTAGAACTATGCTTTCTACTACCAAGGAGCATTTCCCCTTGCCTCTCCCACATGCCTGGGGGTGTTAGCGCTCCAAAATCCATTTATTCTAAATTCAGAGTTTGAGATTCTCAGAGCAACCTAGGTAACTTTTAAGTCAGCCCACAGTCCATTCAAGGGCAGGTTTATATTTCTTTTATTTCACTCTTAACTCCCAGTTACATTCTGTTGGGATCCCCATCCTGCTTGTGAGTATTTTGCCAGGTACCCCGTCCTTGGCCTGCCCTGTACTGCAGCTTGGATCTCTCTTCCCACTGAGCCATTGGAGGTTCCACCTTGCTCCTCGGCTACCCCCTTGGGTGGCAAGGCAGTCCCAGTCACCAGGCTTCCCTTCTGAATTTCCATCGTCTTCTGGATTTTGGCCCAGGAATTGCTCACTATCATAGTAACTACTTCATGCTTTTGGCAAGATGCTTCCTGTATTCTATCTTGCTTTTTTTTAAAAGAAGTTTTTATTTCCATAGGTTATTGGGGAACAGGTGGTGTTTGGTTACATGAGGAAGTTATTTAGTGATTTGTGAGATTCTGGTGCATCCATCACTCGAGCGGTATACACTGCACACCCGCTTCCCACCCTTTCCCCTGAGTCCCCAGAGTCCACTATGTCATTCTTATGCCCTTGCATCCTCATAGCTTAGCTCCCGCTTATGAGTGAGAACATACGATGTTTGGTTTTCCATTCTTGCATTACTTCACTTAGAATAATAGTCTCCAATCCCATCCAGGTCGCTGCGAATGCCATTAATGTATTTCTTTTTATGGCTGAGTAGTATTCTATTGTGTGTGTGTGTATATATACACATATCTATGTCACAGTTTCTTTATCTGCTCTTTGATTGATGGGCATTTGGGTTGGTTCCACATTTTTGCAATTGTGAATTGTGCGGCTATAACCGTGTGTGCAAATATGTTTTTTGTATAACGCCTTCTTTTCCTCTGGGTAGATACCCAGTTGTGGGATTGCTGGATCAAATGGTAGATCTACTTTTAGTTCTTTAAGAAATCGCCAGGCTGGGCATGGTGGCTCACGTCTGTAATCCCAGCACTTTGGGAGCCCAAGGTGGGCAGATCACAAGGTCAGGCGATCGAAACCATCCTGGCTAACATGGTGAAACCCCGTCTCTACCAGAAATATAAAAAATTAGCTAGGCATGGTGGCACATGCCTGAAGTCCCAGCTACTTGGGAGGCTGAGGCAGGAAAATTGCTTGAACCCGGGAGACGGAGGTTGCAGTTGACTGAGATCGCGCCACTGCACTCCAGCCTGGGCAACAGAGCAAGACTTCATCTGAAAAAAAAAACAAAAAAAGAAATCTCCACACTGTTTTCCATGGTGCTTGTACTAGTTTACATTCCCACCAGCAGTGTAGAAGTGTTCCCTGTTCACTGCATCCACACCAACATCTATATTTGTTGATTATGGTCATTCTTGCAGGAATAAGGTGGTATCCAAATGTGGTTTTAATTTGCTTTCCCTGGTCATTAATGATGTTGAGCATTTTTTCATGTTTGTTGACCGTTTGTATAACTTCTTTTGAGAATTGTTTATTCATGTCCTCAGCTCACTTTTGATGAGATTGTTTGGTTTCTTCTTGCTAATTTGTTTGAGTTTGTTGTAGATTCTGGATATTAGTCCTTTGTCAGATGTATAGATTGTGAAGATTTTCTCTCACTCTGTGGGTTGTCTGTTTACTCTGCTGACTGGTCCTTTGCTGTGCAAAAGCTCTTTAATTAAGTCCCAGCTATTTATCTTTGTTTTTATTGCGTTTGCTTTTGAGTTCTTAGTCATGAAATCCTTGCCTAAGCCAATGTCTAGAAGGGTTTTTCTGATGTTATCTTCTAGAATTTTTATAGTTTCGAGTTTTAGGTTTAAGTCCTTAATCCATCTTAGTTGATTTTTGTGCAAGGATAAAGATGAGGGTCCAGTTTCATTCTCCTACATGAGGCTCGCCAGTTATCCCGGCACCATGTGTTGAATAGGGTGTCCTTTCCCCATTTTATGTTTTTGTTGAAGGTCAACAAAGCAAACAAAACATAAAGTGGGGAAGTTGTGTAAGTATGTGGGTTTATTTCTGGGTTCTCTATTCTGTTCCTTTGGCCTACGTGCCTATTTTTATACCAGTACCATGCTCTTTGGGTGACTATGGCCTTATAGACTTGTTTGAAATCAGGTAATGTGATGCCTTCTTTTGTTCTTTTTGCTTGGTCTTGCTGTGGGTATGTGGGCTCTTTTTTGGTTCCATATGAATTTTAGGACTCTTTTTTCTAGTTCTGTGTGAAGAATGATGTTTATCTTGCTTTTCTCATTGTCTTCATCAGGAAGATTGGCCCAAACCAGCTAGTCCATCATTGCCAGCAAGTTCCTGTTGTAAGAAAAGGGCTCAGGAGTGGGGTGGGGAAACCTGACCAAACACTTCATAGCGGCGGGCCTTAAACCACACAGGTCTCCATCAAACCTTGAGTCTCGTTTGCTGTCATCCGCAGGGAAGATGTGGTTCAGACCCCACGCCCAGAGCAGTAGCTCCCCGCCGCTGTCTGCAGCCGCTCAGGACACACAGATGCTCTCTTTTTCATTTTGCTGGCAGTGGCTCTGGCTCTTCCCACATCTGTATCATATGGGATATTGAGAGCCTTCTTCCTCTCTGGATGATCCTTCTGGAAGACCTGTGATCAGGAGTTTCTACTGTTAAGTTTACTTAGCCTTCCCAGCATGGAACTTTAGTGTTATTCATCAGCCACCACCGTTACCAATTTCACTAAAGCCCTTTGCACTCACAAGGGACTTTTCTGCCATCATTGTCTCTTAATCCTCAACACAGGCATGTGTAGTTTCATTTGCCAGCTGACAGCCTGTGTCTCAGGTGGGCGAAGTGCTCCCATGATCAATACGTGATCGAGCAGGGAGTCCACATCAGATTTTTCTGGCGTCACATTTCGTTCTCATTGTGTTGGGCCACCTGACTGTTTCCGTTCCCTCTTTTATTCCACATTTCTGTCACCATAGTGCCACCCCTTCTGTAAGGAGGGAATGACAATTACCGAATGAAGTGAAGCTTTCTGTATGATTCTGTTTTCTTCACGCGATCCCATGCTTGTGGTCACCTGTTCCCATTCCTCTGCATTCCCTGCTTAGCTGTTCCTTAGTCTAAAACCAAGAAAGGCCACTCTGACATTTCAGCTTTCTTCTTGTACTCCTCTGTCCTTAGAGTGAGTGAAGTGTTTCCTGCGCCCTGACGAGCAGCTCCCTTCTTGCTGGTGCTGATGTGACATGAAGTCATCTAGAGTGCCACTGGGAGAGGGCGTAGAGCCGACAGATAGACCAGTAAAAACAGAACTTTCTCAAGATGTCAGATGCTGATGTGGTGAAGTCATCTTGTGCTGCGTTTCACCAGATGGGAGCTACTTACAGATCAGAGGCACTTAGCTAATTATAGAACGATGACTCTATTTATGAACGGAAGTTAATTGCAAGAGTTTTTTTTTTTCGCATTTGCTGATTTTTCTTAAAAGGAAAGTAAATAATACAGGGGGAAGTATCTTTTCTAAAGAGTTTAAATTGTTCAATTACTCTACTTTTCGTGTCTGTGCTGTTACTTCCATTATATATAACAGTACAGGAACCTAAGAAGTCTTGATTAGAAAGGAAATTAGATGACAAAACTAGTTTCAAGCTGTTACAGAATTTTAATTACTTTAGACCAACCAAGACCTGAGATGGCCTAGTGTAGTTTCTTCCAGATACTGTCATTAGATCTACTGCCTTATCAGAAACACTTGGAGATTTACAAAACGTAGATTCCCAGTAATTCAGGTTCATTAGGGACTTAAGAATCTTTTTCCCCTTTTTACTTTGTATCATTTTTATATCCTTTTAAGGTTTAAAATGCTACAGATTGAATTGAAACATGCCTCCCCTATTTAAGTCTCTCTCCCCTTCCCAAAGGCGACTTTTATCTGAATTTGGTCTTTATTATTATCTTGGTATGCTTTTAAAAAAATACTTTCACTTCTGTAATCACAGTGCTTTGGGAGGGCAAGGCGGGAGGATCACTTGAGGTCAGAAGTTCAAGACCAGCCTGGGAAAAGTAGCAAGATGCCATCTCTATAAAACAAAAAATGAGCCGAGCATGGTGTCACAGCCTGTAGTCCCAGCTGCTTGGAAGGCCGAGGCAGGGGGGATCGCTTGAGCCCCAGGAGTTTGAGGTTGCAGTGAGCTATGATTGGGCCACTGCACTCCAGGCTGGGTGACAGAATGAGACCCTGTCTCTAAAGATAAAAAAATAAAGGAACTTTCACTTACATGTATATACACCCATTCATGACGAATGATACTTTATTTACATTTTAGAATTTCTGTGTAAATGGCTTTAAACTCCACATACCCTACAGCTATTTTTTTTTTCACTCAGAATCGTTCTGCTTCTGATGGCCGCTTTGTGTGCTCATGGGCTGTTGCTACTGCAGGCTGAGTTGCTGTGACATCTTCCAACACGTGCCCCACGGCCTCACTTTTTGTGTCTTCTCTAGGATGCACGTATTCCATTGGAATTGCTGTATTTAGTGTGCGCGCACCTTCAGCATCACTAGATTCTGCCAGACTGTCCTCCAAGGTTATTTGTACAACTCTCCTTCTCCCAGCGGTGGAGGAGACTACTATTTTGTATGTATTCTTTTGGAGTCTCCTTGTACACAGGCAAGCAAAGAGCAATGCAGATTTCATCTGCCCCACCCCTCCCACCCCCAGTAGAAAGGGTGCAACAGTTTGGACTTTGTTTTTTTTCCCCTGAACAGAGTATCTTGGAGATTTTTGCAATTTAGGGAATAGAGGCACTTCTTCTTTCTCTGTTACAGGCTGTGACATTTTATTGTATGAATAGACCATACTTCAAAAAGAATAGTCTGTCTCCCGTTTATGGACATTGGGTTGCTTTCAATGTTTTAATATGACAGACAAATCTGTACTAGATAACTGTATGCTTGTATCATCTCACACTTTAGCTAGTCTGTAGGCCGAATTCTCAGAAAGAGTAATCACGTCCACGAAGGTTATAGGCATTTGTATTATAATTTTGATGTATAGCTAAGGCACTCTTCTGGGAGGTTTACCACTTTTCCCTCCCACCAATGATATACCAGAGTGCCTTTTCTTCCTGCAGCCTTGCCAATAGAATGTGTTAGCCGGCTTGTGAGTTTTTGCTAGTCTGATGGGGGAGGATGGTATCTCAGTCTGGTCTACATCTACACTCCTCTGATTATGAATTACATTGAGTATTTTCAATAGGGTTTAAGAGCCTACAGTTGTGTTAACATTTCTGTGAACTGTGTTTATATCCTTTGTTTGTCTGTATTCTCTCTTACACATCTATTTTTGAGGAGTTCCCAGATCACTGAGGCAAAGCCAGGTTTGGTCATCACTACCCTTGCTCAGCCTGCCCATCTCCTCCTAAGAGGAGGCCTCAGGGAGGCAATAGGGTGTCAGAGAAAATAAGTCGTTTCATAGTCAGATGGGCACTTAGGGTAAACGCCATTCCATAGCCACTGTGAGTTACGTTTTACTTCATTTTTATAATTGCTTCTTAAGTTTAATGTACTATAACATAGTCAGGAAAAGGACTTGTGAGCTAGTATTGTGTTGAGAGATAGTGTATTCATCTTCTCATGCTGCTGTGAAGAAATGCCCAAGACCGGGTAATTTATAGAGGAAAGAGGTTTCATTGACTCACAGTTCCACATGGCTGGGGAGGCCTCAGGAAACTTACAATCATGGCAGAAGGGGACGCAAGCATGTCCTTCCTCACATGGCAGCAGGAGAGAAGTGCTGAGCGAAGTGGGAAAAGACCCTTATAAAAATCACTAGATCTCCTGAGAACTCAGTCACTGTCACGAGAACAGCATGAAGGTAACCGCCCCCATGATTCAATTACCTCCCACTGGGTCCCTCCCATGAGACATGGGGATTATGAGAACTACAATTCAAGGTGAGATTTGGGTGGGGACACAGCTAAACCCTATCAGACAGTATAGGTGGAGCACGACACTGGAGTCAGACTCTTGGGACTGTGACCTGAGCCCCTAGCTGTTAAGCACTGTGTTTCTTGGACAAGCTGTGTGACTTCTCAGTGCCTCTGTTTCCTCTGTAAAGGGAGGTATGATGATGGAATCTGCTTTCTAGAGCTATTGTAAGGGTGAGATACTAAGATGCAGAGTGTTGAGAATGGTGGAAAGCAGATCATGAGCATGTATGTAAGTATAAGCTGCTGTTCCTCTGCCGCCACCTCTACGTCTCAGTACGCTCTGCACACGCCTGTGGAAAACAAGCTGGGCAGCTGATGATGGCAGGATGTTTTTAGGGGCAAGAACTGGACTTACATCACCGCTTCCCACACTCCTTTGGCCAAACTGTGGGGGGAGGCTGACAGTAGAATCTTCCCGTGTCCGCTACAAGAAGAAACAACGTGGTGAATAATCTCTCTCCTATTTCAAAATAAACTAAAACACCCTAAGACAACCATGTTAAGCAGCTTATAGGAAAGACGCCTGAAGGAAATCAGGTGGACAATTGAAGACACTGCTTTCCTTTTCTCACCAGAAGTCCTGGTGCTGGTGTTTCCCAAGCTCACGTAGCCAGCCAGCGGGCATGGTGGCGACCCTGTGGGGGTTTCTGGGCATCTTGCGGTGTCAGGCAGCCCTGGGTGAACACAGAGTTCTCAAGGGAGAATCACAATATGTTCACTGTGTGTATTATCCTTGCAGAACCTAACTCCTGTGGACACACACATTTTAAGCCATGTCTTTAGTATTCACCTAGGTGAATTCACCTTCAGGTGCCCCTCATTTTCTCCTTAAGAGTTGGGCGTTCATTCAATTTCATTTCCTTTTACCCCAAAGAAGTTGTTAAAACAAAATTTTAAAAAACCCTTTTTTTATACAGCAGATATTCTGGAAGTCAACTCTTGCAGCCTTGGCTGTCTGGAAGGGTCTTCATTTCTCCCTCTCTCGGATGAGACATCACCCATCCTTTGTGCCCATTGGTCCTCTAGGGTGGCATGTCCTTTCCCTGCCGCTTCCTCTTAAGATTTGTTCTGCACATGTTTTTCAGCAGTGGACAGTGGTGTGTCTTGGTGTGGTGGTGTGGGTTTTTTTCTCGGGGTGGGTTATGCTTCTTTGTTCTGTGGGTTGATGTCTCTCATAAACTTCACTTTGGGAAGCTTTTCTCTTCACATATCTTTTCTGCCTCACTTTTTCTCTCCTCTCGTTTTTTTTTTTGAGTTGGAGTTTCACTCTTGTTGCCCAGGCTGGAGTGCAATGGCACGATCTCAGCTCACTGCAACCTCCACCTCCCGGGTTCAAGCAATTCTCCTGCCTCAGCCTCCCAAGTAGCTGGGCTTATAAGCATGCACCACCACACTTGGCTAATTTTATATTTTTAGTAGAGACGGGGTTTCTCCATGTTGGTCAGGCTGGTCTCAAACTCCTGACCTCAGGTAATCTGCCCGCCTGGGCCTCCCAAAGTGCTGGGATTACAGGTGTGAGCCACCGCGCCCAGCCTCTCCTCTCCTTTTGAAGTTGCATCTGCAGGTGTGTGGACACTCTGTTCTGATTCCCTTCACTCCTTCCATGGTTCAGCTTGGGTGGATACTTCCGTTTACCTGTCCTCGGGCTTATGGGTCGTCTCCTCTACTGTGGGCTCTTCAGTCCACCTGATGAAGTCATCTTTTCTGAGATCCATTTTTCACTTCTAGCATTTGTTTCTTTCTTTTTGAAATAGTTTCCACCTCTGCAGAAATTCCCCATCTCTTTATGTCACCGACCTTTACATTAGCTCTTTCAGCATTTTTATTGTAGTTATTTTAACATCTTTGGTCATTCGAATATCCGGCCACGTCTTGGGCTGCCTCTGTTGAATTTGTCTCAGGAGTTTCCAGGACGTTTCATGCATTTTGAAGAACAGTAGACTGAAGAGAGTCCTGTTTCCCTGGAGAAGGGCATGCCCCTCCTCCTTGCCTTCTTCCCATGGCAGCCTGTATCTGGCTCACCTGCAGGTGGGGAGGGTCTGCCTGGTGTTGCAGCTTCACCTTGGCTCACTCCACTACTGCCTTGCAAACCGTTGACACGTTGGATCAGGAATTTCCTATCGGCATGGCATGGCTTGGGACTCAAGACCCATGGTGAAAATCTGAAGATCTCTTTGTGTGCTACAGACAAGCGCCAGCTTTCTAAACCAGCTTGATTTTGTTTTTGTTTTTGGCCTATGGGCCAGCTTCTTGGCTTGCTGAGGTGGTCTCTTTTCTCTGCAGCCTTGCCTCTGGCTTTTTGTGCCTTGGAAGAAATCCCTCTGTGCTGTGCTCTGTCTCCAGTTGTGGATGTCCTCTATTCTTGGAAGCCTGGGCCTCTTGGAAGCCTTGAGACCCTGGAGAGAGTTGGCAGGTGACTGTGGACTCATTCTGTCACTGGGGCGCCATGAATTGTAAACAGGTATACCAGCCCACATGGTAAGAACTTGGCTGGCTTCTCCCCGTCCCATGTATGGTGGGTTCCCCCTTCACCCACCATTCCGTCAGTGACAAGGGGGCCTGTGGGCCACTTTTTTGCCTACGAAGGACCCTTCACTTTTAGGATTTAGTTCATTTAGGTTTTTTGTGTCTTCATCATCAGAAGGTTCAGAGGTACCAGGACTGTTTAGTGTATCCACTTGTTTTACTTGTCAGGGTGGGAGCGACGGTCTCGCGTGCTCTCCGTCTTCTGACTGGAAGTCACAACGCCCTTTGCCACCTTTCCTTCTTCATGGGACCTGCCAGAAGTTAACAATTTTATTAGTGCTCTCAAAACATTTTTTTTCTGGGGAAATTTTTTTTCCTGTAGCATGATTGATTGTTTTCTACTTTATGAAGTTCTCTTATTTATTATTTCACTTCTCTTTTTTTTTTTTTGGCTAATTTACTGTAATTATCTCAACCTCTTGAAGTGTACACTTAGATAATTGATTTTTTTCAGCCTTTTTTTCCTTATGCATGCATTTAAAGCTGCATGTTTCATTTTAAACAGCTTTAACTGCATCCTCTGTTTTGATACTTTATGCTTTTATTATTCAGTTCAAAATCTTTTCTGATTTCTGTTGTGATTTCTTCTTTGACTAATGGTTTACTTGGGAATGTAGTGCTTACTTTCCAAATATTTGATGATTTAAAAATTGTTTTTAATTTGAAAGAAGTCAGTGTTATCATTATGGCTCTTTATTTCACCTTATAAAGGCTACATCTTTATGACCGAAGTAGATTTTTTAAAAAAGCTGTAGAACTGCAGCCTAGAAGGAAGCACCCGCATTGAGCTGAAAGGCAGTGTGCTAGAGTGATGCACAGAAGGGGCAGAGAGCCCGTGAGCGCAGGGTGAGTTCCCAGAGTACCGTCAACTCGCTGGGCTCTTCTGGGGCAGCAAACCCTTTCCCATTTATCAAGTGGAAATAAGTATCCGAATTATCAAAGAGGTAGAATGAAAGCATGATATAAATGCATTCTTAAAATTATAATAAACGGCTAAAATGTGAATGATACTATTTGTATTATCCCTTAGGATTAACAACTCTCTAACGTGAATTGTTTTATAACACAAATGCCAAGTCTTTTATTAATATAAACTGCTATTATCCCATGTTGTTCAAAACTGATGAACCAGACTTTCAGTGTTTTGAAACACAGCTTTGGAAAAAATCTGTGTAAATTTATATTCATAGATCGCATAGTGGTCACATCAGGGCTTTCAGGGTATCCATCACCCAAATAATGTACACTGTACCCATTAATCCATTTCTCACCATCCTCCGTCCTCCCCTCCCTCAGCCTCCCCCAGTGTCCATGAACCAGATTCTCACCATCCTCCTTCCTGCCCTCCCTCAGCCTCCCCCAGTGTCCATGGACCAGATTCTCACCATCCTCCTTCCTCCCCCTCCCTCAGCCTCCCCAGTGTCCATGAACCAGATTCTCACCATCCTCCTTCCTCCTCTCCCTCAGCCTCCCCCAGTGTCCATGAACCAGATTCTCACCATCCTCCTTCCTGCCCCTCCCTCAGCCTCCCCAGTGTCCATGAACCAGATTCTCACCATCCTCCTTCCTGCCCTCCCTCAGCCTCCCCCAGTGTCCATGAACCAGATTCTCACCATCCTCCTTCCTGCCCTCCCTCAGCCTCCCCAGTGTCCATGAACCAGATTCTCACCATCCTCCTTCCTGCCCTCCCTCAGCCTCCCCCAGTGTCCATGAACCAATCTCACCATCCTCCTTCCTGCCCTCCCTCAGCCTCCCCCAGTGTCCATAACCAGATTCTCACCATCCTCCTTCCTCCCCTCCCTCAGCCTCCCCAGTGTCCATGAACCAGATTCTCACCATCCTCCTTCCTGCCCTCCCCTCAGCCTCCCCAGTGTCCATGAACCAGATTCTCACCATCCTCCTTCCTGCCCCTCCCCTCAGCCTCCCCAGTGTCCATGAACCAGATTCTCACCATCCTCCTTCCTGCCCTCCCTCAGCCTCCCCCAGTGTCCATGAACCAGATTCTCACCATCCTCCTTCCTGCCCTCCCTCAGCCTCCCCAGTGTCCATGAACCAGATTCTCACCATCCTCCTTCCTGCCCTCCCTCAGCCTCCCCAGTGTCCATGAACCAGATTCTCACCATCCTCCTTCCTGCCCTCCCTCAGCCTCCCCAGTGTCCATGAACCAGATTCTCACCATCTTCCTTCCTGCCCTCCCTCAGCCTCCCCAGTGTCCATGAACCAGATTCTCACCATCCTCCTTCCTCCCCCTCCCTCAGCCTCCCCAGTGTCCATGAACCAGATTCTCACCATCCTCCTTCCTGCCCTCCCCTCAGCCTCCCCAGTGTCCATGAACCAGATTCTCACCATCCTCCTTCCTGCCCTCCCTCAGCCTCCCCAGTCTCCGTGAATTAGATTCTCACCATCCTCCTTCCTGCCCTCCCTCAGCCTCCCCCGGTCTGCGCTGGCTGGCATTCCCGCCTCTCCATTCACGTGCACACATTGTTTAGCACCCAAATGAGTGAGAACATGTGAGATTTGACTTTCTGTGAATCATAATTTTAATGTAAACATTAAAAATCGTTAATGAAGTTGCACACGCCCTTTGTAAAGTCTAAAAGAACCATGAGAACGGTGTTTAAGCAGTGCATGACTTTGCACATACTTACGCAAGAATCACTGCCAAATTTGTTTCTCCTCTCCGTCTGCAACTTCCATTACTAGCAGTTCCTGCCAGAATTAACTGACTCTCTCTCTCTGTCCCTCTCTATCGCTCTTTCTCTCTCTGTGTGTGTGTGTGTATGTGTGGGTGTACACAGATGCTGAAAACATGAGCCTTTATGTAGGGGTCAAACAGAAGACAGGAGCCAATATTCCCAGAAACGGAGTGGTCAGATTTCCTTAAAGAATGTGCAGAGATTGTGTTTCTGGAGTTGAGGGCTCAAATTAAAAGCAAACAAAAATGCCACAAAACATACAACAATTTGCTTTTTGGAGGATTCGTGATTCTGAATTTGGATCCAGTTCTCTTAAATACACATTGAACCTCTCATAGCCATGGCTCTTCAAGTAGAATTGTATTAATAGAGACCTCATTTATAGCTGTTCAAAGAATTGGAGTGATCAATGCTTTACTTACTACTTCTGACTTAACTCTGCTGGTGCAAGTTGGCAATCAACAGAGATCCAGAGTAGAAAGACAGTTTCATAAGAATAACCTGATCTCTCCAACTGGTTGAAAAAATTTGTGGAACTAAAGACTTGTTTCTGCTGATGGATGTTTTTAGCAATGCCTTTCTTTGTGCCTTGGACATAGTTACTATCCAGTCTGGGGGAAAGATAGTCCCATGAAGCTCGGATGCCATGAGCAACCCCCTCGCTGGGCCCCAGGTTGATCCTGGGCCTGCTCTGGGAGGCTGAGTGCGATGCTCCCAAGCACTGTTGGAGGTGCTGTTATTTTCCTGGGGCAATGTGAGTTCTAGCTGGGAGAGAAATTAATGATTAGAGAGCACACGTGGCTTGTTTGTCTGTGTTCCCTATTCTCAGCATTCAGATTATATGGTGTACCGGGAAGGGCTTCTTGGAAAGGCGATTACATGAGTTGCTTTGATGCTAGGCAGCCTTGTCTGTCTGCTGGAAAGTAGGACCTGACAGGAAGAGAGGAGGGATGGGGACACTCCAGGGACCAGGCGAGTCTGCCAGGAGCTTAGCCAGGGTGTGTGTGTGTTAGGGTAGGGCTGGTGGGGAAATGTGTATGCACCAGATGGCTTTTATCTACTTGCCTTTAAAAAATACACAACACGACCTTTTCCCCCTTGAGGATTTTAGAAATCAGTGCCAAGGACTGGAGAAGCTTGGTCATCAGGCTCTACTTATTTTAGTGATGGCCTAAGTTTCTTTCCTTCTGTTATTCTCTCTTTCCTTCTTTTTTTTCCTTCATGAAATCTTAATTCCAATTTCTTTCTTCAGTCCCTAATTTTTTTCCCTTTAATCAAACTTTTGGTGGCTGTTTTGAAGTAGGCATTGGGAACACTCCTCCTATGAGCATGAGTGCAGCTTAGTAGGAGACACAGGCCTCTGTGGCCTGCTGTGAAGAGGAGTGCATGGCCGTCTGTGGGCACGTGTGGAGCAGGAGCCCTGCTTCGTGGACCACACAGAAGGGCCAGAGCAGGCTTCCTGAAGACAGGAGACCTCAGCTGAATCTTGAAAGATGAGTTCTATTTAGCTATAAACAAAAAAAAAGCACAGCTCCTCCAGAAGACGCCATTCACACAGCCAGCCCCCTCCACCCCACCCAAGAGGCTGCTGGGAATAATTGGAGTAGCGCTGCCAAAGAAGTTTGTAGAGTCATCCCCCATTGAAAAAAGAGAAAGAAGGCAACCTTTTTTTGAACAAAAACATTTGCCAGAGATCATGGGTTTTGGCAGGTTATGTTTTACAGCGTACAGCCTTTTAGTGTAAAATGAAGAGCATGTCAAGTTCAGGTGCATTTGTGTAATTGAAGCACATTTTCATTTATTTAACACCATTAAATATAATCGTGGGGAAGAGTTCAGGTTTCCGTAATGCCTGGGGAGAAACATGGGCTGGATGCTTCGCATTTGTTTTATCGTTTAGTTTTCACAATGACCCCCCGAGGTGTTATTTTGTACGTATTATTGAGGAAGGAAGGAAGTCTCTGAGAATAAATTGCTCAGCTACACATAAACAGCAAGTGGTCCACCTGGGGTTTAAACCCAGGTGAGTTTGACATAGAAGCTCAGGAGTTTTCCACTATGTGAACACTCCTTCCCCAGGGAAAAGAAAGAGTCTTGTCCGCAAATCAAATACAAATTTGCCTTGTCAATTGGAGACTTAGGGCAGGTGAGGGAGTAAAGACCAGAAAAGCAATTAGCATGAAAGTGAGAGGAACAGGAGAGATCTGACCCACAGATCGCTGCATTGAGGGTCCTGTTTGGTCCTGCCTCCATACCCCGGCATTAACAGAGGAGACGTGACAGCCAGCTCTCCGGGTTTCTTCTTTCATTTTCTTTTTCTCCTTTGTAGTCTCCACTGTGAACACCACTCTGTTGTTTTTTCATAAAACAGCTGAGCAGCAAAATGGCTGGAAACACTGTCCTGGTCTCTTGTCAGGCCTTGGATTGAATCCCAGCACCAGCACAAGCCAAGGAGATTTGGATATGTCTGTGGAGACCCAACTGCAAAGTTATGACACACATAGCTGGGACTTGGCTGTTTCTTTCTTGCCCAGAAGCAGCTTGGGTTTAACTGAAATTGCAGCTTAGTCCCCAAAAGAGTAGAAGACATTTTGAAAGATTTGCCTGCTAACTTTTCAGTTCTAAGAATGTGAGTTTTGCAAGTGCTGGAACCTTGTCTGTCTTATTTTCTGCACCTCCCCCGGGTCCAGAGCCAGGCCTGGATGTTGATGAGCTCAGCAGAGGTTGGAGAAACACCGACTCCATCAGTAGGGGTGGTGACTGCGTGCAGCGATGGCTGAGAAGGCCTCCGTGCACGGCATCCTGACCTGCAGGCTCACCCTCCCTGCATCTGGAAGTCTAGTGCAGAGTCATTTTTGGAGCTCTTACCACAAATCATAAAAATGCTCCCAGTGACGACGGTGTTGCTACCATGGTTTGGACGGACACATGCCACATGCTGGCTTAGACGTCTTCTGTAGCGGGTCTCGCTGTCTCAGTTTAACCGCATTCCTGCAAGACAGGCAATCTTGACACTCACTCCGTCGCCAGGGAAGAGCCTGAAGCTCCGAGAGATTGAGTATCTCTCTCCCCCCTCTCCCCCTCTCCCCCTCCCCTCCCCCCCTCCCCCCTCCCCCCTCCCCCCTCCCCCCCCCCCCCCCCCCCCCCCCCCCCCGTGGAGCTCTCTTCTCCTTCTCCTTGGGGGCTGTGCTCTCCTGGTTTTCTGCCTGCTTTCCCGTTCCTTCTAGGTCAGCATCTTTTAGCAGCCTCCCTCCTTTAACTCCACTAACGCTACGGGCTCCGGGTCCTTCTCCCTGATCTGTGTTCTCTGTCTTGCCGTCTTCCCTGGTAAACTCATCCAGTCCAAGGCGGTGAGAATCATCTTTTTGCCAGCGGCTCCCAGTTTATTTCTAGTTCTGAAGTTTGCTGTTGACTCCAAACTGGGTCCTCTCCACCCAGCCCATTTCCCTGCCCAGTCTTCCTCTGAGTAAATAGCACCACCCAGTTGCTAAGAATCCAGGAATCACCTTGGAGTCAGCTTTTTCCCTCAAGCCCCGTGCGCAATCCAGCAGGGCCTGGCGATTCTCCCTCGGGTACCTCCTGACTCCCTTTCCGTCCTTCCGTGTTCACCAGGATCGCTCCAGCCCATGCTACAGCCATGGCCTCTGACGGGTTTCCCAGTGCTGCTTTGTTGTTGTTGTTCCTGTATAGTTTCTTCCCACAACTAGAGCGCTTTCTGCAGCTTTGTAGCAGTTGTGCGCCGGTTATGCTTCAGGCCCTGTGTTAGGGCGTTTAATCCTTAGAAGGTCGGTACTGTTGCACCTGCGCTGTTCAGATGGGAAAGCCGAAGCGCAGAGCAGTTTGTTGATTTGTCCAAGGTTAAAGCTGCGGTTAAACCCAGGCAGTAGGTCTTGAGTCAGTGCTCTTGAATCTGGTCCCTCATCTCCTTGAAATGCCCCCAGGGCCTGTCTTCTCCTGGGCCTGAAGGCTTCTACCGGCCCCCGCCTCATCTACCATGTCCTCCCCCTCTCCCCCTCCTGCCACTTTGCACTCTGGGTTGTTCTCAGACTCTTCATATCTACCACAGGGATTTTTCCCCCAGCTGTTCCTGCGGTCCAGAGCCCTTCCCCTGCCACTTGTTCACACGACTGGACGCTTTAACGTCAGTGCATAAGGCCCCAGGTCTCTTGATGTAAAGTAGCCCCCCCCACTATCTTTTATTCTTTGAAACACTTACTGTTGTCTCATGTTGCCATCATTCTTTTGGTGACCCTCATTGTTCCTGGCGATATATAAATTCTGTGGAATGAAACTCTATGCCAGCAGGAAGTGTAGATGCATGTTCCACGCCCTGTGTCAGCACCAGTGTTGATAGACATTTGGTGAGTGAATGTGTGGGTGAGTGAACAAACGAGCACCTAGCACCCTGGAACTCAGAGCCGGGTGCTTTTGAGCCTGTGAATTTCCCCTACTATGCCGTGTGCCTCTGTCTGTACAACTCATGGTTCAAGCCTTTAAGTATCTCTGCCTTTGGGCATACTCAGAAGGTGTCTGTCCTTTTTGTAGGTGATCAAAGAAGCCTACAGTGGCTGTAGTGGGCCCGTGGACTCAGAATGTCTTCCTCCACCCAGCTCCCCCGGTGCACAAGGCAGACCTGGAGAAGGTAACGGCGTTGCTCTTGCTGGGGGTGGTCACCTTGCAGTGGATTTAGGTCTCCTTCAAAGTTTGATAACATTCTCTGAGAATTTCAGGCAGGCAGATCATGAGGTTAAGAGATCGAGACCATCCTGGCCAACATGGTGAAACCCTATCTCTACTAAAAATACAAAAAAATTAGTGGGTCGTGGTGGGGTACACCTGTAGTCCCAGCGACTCGGGAGGCTGAGGCAGAAGAATCACTTGAACCCCAGAGGCAGAGGTTGCAGTGAGCCGAGATTGCACCACTGCACTCCGGCCTGGGAGACAGAGCGAGACTGTCTTAAAAAAAAAGAAAAGAAAAGAAAAAATGCAGTCATGCTTCCCATCCTTTTAACTGCCTGCTTTGTGCTAAGCTTGAGGTAGTCATTTTATACACTGTGTAGTTAGTTTTGTTACTTCCAGCTGCAGAGGAAGAATGGATTTAAAGGTATGAGGGCCTTGTTCAAAGTCACATAGCTATTAAATGGCAGAGCCGAAGTCTGAAGGCAAGCCTTATACTTCTGGAATGCAGCAGGCGCTTCATAAATGTACTTTCCCAGAGTTCTCCGCCTCCTTTTCTTTGCACTCTTGTTGCTTGTTGGAAGGCAGAGGAGCATGGCAGTGGACGGGGATGGCCTGTCGTCTGTACACCCCTTCTTGCCAGGAATGTATAGAGCCCATCACTGTTCCGCCACAGGCTCCGCTCTGACTGCACTGTGTTTGTCTAAATATAACCGATGTTGTTTCCTTGGAGACCCCTGGCTTCCTACCATGAAACCTGCTGGCAGCTTGTGTCCCAGGGGCTTTCTGAGCCCTCCCTCTCTAGCCCCCTGCCAGTGAAGAGACAGAGATCCTTTTTTGTCTGTCCTTGTATGAGTCAGGATTCTCCAGAGGAACAGAATTAATGGGAGGTATGTATGTAGAAACAGATTTATTATAAGGCATTGGTTCACATGCTTATGGAGCGTGCAAGTCTGAAATCGACAGTGTGGGCCACAGGGGGAGACCCAGGAGAGCCATTGGTGCAGCTGAAGTCTGCAGAAATTTAAGGAGAATTCACTGGCTCAGAGAGGCCAGTGGTTTTGTTCCATTGAGGGCCTCAACTGATTGGATGAGGCCCACCCACATTACAGAAGGCAAGCTGCTTACTCAGACCTCCCTAATTTAATTGTTAATCTAATCCCCAAGTGCCCCCCATATTGACACATAAAATTAACCATCACAGTCCTCATCCTGATACTGAATGGAACAGGCTGTTTTTCCCCTGACTTTAAAACCAGTATCTGCTCACTTTAGAAATTCAGAAAGCATAGAGAAACATAAATGGGATGAAAAAAGTCACTCATTACTACAACACATAGATGGTGCAGCTCCTCTTAACACTCTTGATATATTAACCCCTTTTTTTCCTGAGTTTATGGGTTTCTTTTATGGTTTGGAGAATCTTAGGCATAAAATTTCTTATACTGCTTTTTTTCACTTAACATTTGTATTACTAGCAAATTTCCAGGTTTTTTTTTTTTTTTTTTTTTTTTTTTTTTTTTTGAGACAGAGTCTCACTCTAGTCACCAGGCGCCAGGCTGGAGTGCAGTGGCGCGACCTTGGCTCACTGCAACCTCCGCCGCCCGGGTTTAAGCATTCTCCTGCCTCAGCCTCCCGAGTAGCTGGGACTACAGGCGCGCGCCACCACGCCCAGCTAATTTTTTTGTATTTTTAGTAGAGACGGGGTTTCACCATGTTGACCAGGACGGTCTCGATCTCTTGACCTTGTGATCCGCCCGCCTCGGCCTCCCAAAGTGCTGGGATTACAGGCGTGAGCCACCGCGCCCGGCCCAGGTTTTTAACAACTCTTAAACCACGCACATTTTTACATTTTCATTAGCTTAGTGTCAAATTTATATGACTCTACTGTCACTTATATAGCTGCCCCCCATTAGCTATTTTGCCCTTTTTTAGGCCATCTAAAATAAAATAGTACTTGACATCTTTTGCATAATTTTTGCTGATTCTCTGCCTATTACTTGAGGATAGATTTCTGGAAGCTGAATTATTAGACCAAAGACCTCTTTTCTTCTTTTAGGATTTTGATTCATGTTGAAAATCAAATTGTTTTCCCAAAAGGTTGGTGCGATTTCATTTCCCATCATAGGGCATCCAAGCTCCTCGTCTACGCACTCACACCAGAATTGGTGATTCCGCCATACTTCTGTTGACTTCTGAGGCAGTACTGTGAGCACGTGACTGGACCTGTTGCCCTGGGTTCCTGGGATGTTCCTGGTGTGAGAGCCAGGGCAGTGCCAATGTCGGTCATTATATCACTGGAACTCAGTTTCCCACTAAGTGGCGCTCATTCTTTCACTGCAGCTCTTATGGGATTGCCTCTCAAATTCCAAGTTGAACATACATGTTCCTTTGTGCCTGGGAACTGCTACATATCTCATCTGTGTCCAGCTGGCCAGTCTCCAAGGCCCTGGGGTGGAAGGCACAGGATCTGAGGACGGTGTTTGGAGGCCACTCCCTCCTCTGTGACCCCACAGGTGCTTGGGTGGCAGTGGAAGGAGTCTAGCTGCAAACACTGGACCTCATTCAGCTGCTAACATGGAACCCTAATTATGCTCATTAAATCCAGAGGTTTGGACTGAGATAGTGACAGTACCCCAGCCCCTCCATAGGTTTTGATAGTAACCTTGCCCCCCACTCTGTGTACATTCTGAGTGTACTTGTTACAAACAAATACTTGACACTCACCCAATTAATTATTGGGGAGTGAGAGGAAGAAATTAAATGGACTATGGAATATTTACTTCTGCAAGGATAGTATGGCTTGGTGAGGGAAATATTTTTTGTAATCATAATATTTTTTCAAAATCATTTACAAGAAGTGATTTGAATGAAATACACATGAGACAATATATATAGGTTAGTATAATTATAGCCTCAGTGAGGTTTTTCTTGTTTTGTTTTGTTTTTCCCCTGTTTTTTTCTTCCTTTGGATGTTTTTAAAGCGGTTGTGGCCACCTGACCAGCCCGTCTTTGTTACAGTTCAGCTCTGACTGCTTCCGGATTGCTGTGAACTTGGCCCATGTTTTCTTCCCACTTTTGAGATAACTTTTGGTTAATCCGTCACACATCACTTGGTCCCAGTGACCCCCTGTAAGAATAACTTCATCCTTTTTATCCTTTCAGAAACTGTCTTCAGAGAGACCCAGCTCAGATGGGGAGGGTGTGGTGGAAAATGGAATTACCACATGTAATGGAAAGGAGCAAGGTGAGTTCTGCCTGTGCCAAAAATACACAAACTTAAAAAAAACAGTTTGCAAAGTCTGGTTGTACGAAAAATGTCCTGGGTGACTGCAATGTGTAGGTTTCGTCGCCATTGCAGATGATACTGATGGGAGTACCCGGAAAACCCGTTAGCGTCAGCCCTGCAGGTCTCCTTTGTCCATCCTGCCAGACCTTGGCCGAGGTTGCTCCGTCTTTTTCTGCCCTGCATGCATTTTGAACTTATGACTCACAACAGGTTATTTCTTCACTCGATCTGTCACGGAGACAAATTCACATTGGTGAGTAGCTGGCATGTAGCTTAGGGACCTGGTGTCCAGTCAAAAGAACTTTGGGTAATGAAGCAAGAAACCCACTTTCTCATCAAGCTCTGTCTTTGCTTAGCTACATGATATTGAGCGAATATTCCCTCTTAATAAGCCTCAGTTTCCCCATCTTTAAAATGAGGAGGCCAGACCTGCAGATTTCTGAGATTCTTAAAAAGATTTTCTGAAAATGTCTTTATTTTGCTTTCATTTAAAAATTGTTTGTTTGTTTGTTTTTTGAGACAGAGTCTCACTCTGTCACCCAGGCTGGAGTGCAGTGGCACGATCTCAGCTTACTGCAACCTCCGCCTCCCGGGTTCAAATGATTCTCCTGTCTCAGCCTCCTGAGTAGCTGGGATTACAGGCATGCACCACCATGCCCAGCTCATTTTTGTATTTTTAGTAGAGATGGGGTTTCGCCATTTTGGCCAGGCTGGTCTCGAACTCCTGACCTCAGGTGATCCACCCGCCTTGGCCTCCCAAAGTGCTGGGATTACAAGCATGAGCCACTGCGCCTGGCCTCATTTAAAAAATTTTTTAAATCATACATAATATAAAAAATACATATTATAAAATTTACCATATTTACCATGTTTCAGTGTACAGCTCAGTGTGTTAAGTACATTTATGTTGTACCATCATCACCACTAGTCTTCAGAACTCTTTTCATTTTGCAAAAGTGAAGCTCTTTTAAACACTGACTCCCCCATTCCCTCCTCCCCCAAGTCCCTGGCACCCCATTCTACTTCCTGTCTCATGAGTCTGACTGCTCCGGGGACCTCATTGAAGTGGAATCCTATAGGCCATGTTCTTCTATAAGTGCTCATTCCACTTAGTTTCATGTGCTCAAGGTTCACCTGTAATGTGGCATGTGTCAGAATTTCTTTGCTTTTCTCAAGGCTGAATAATATTCCATTGTATAGACGGGACTGCGTTTTGTTTGCCCATTTATCCGTTGATGAGCATGTGGGTGGCTTCTGCCTTTTGGTTAGTGTGAATAACGGTGCCCGTGAACATGGGTGTGCAGAGAGTGAAGTCGCCCTTATATTTCGACCCGCTTTATGGAGATAGAAACTCCAGGCAGTGAAATTCACCCTGTTTGACAGTGTTCTGTGGGCTTTGACAGCACTGACAGGCTCGTAACCATCACCGCAATCAAGATACGGAGCGTGGCCCTAACCCCCAGCCCCCCGCTGCGTTCCTGTGCTCTTTCCTATCCCACTGCCTGGGCCTCTACCCCGGGCCTTGGCAGCTGCTGCTCTGTTTCCTGTTCTTTACCAGAATATCGTAACATGGAAGCATCTCGTTTGCAGACCTTCGAGTCTGGCTTCGTGCACTCCGCGTGCTGCGCTGGAGAGCCATCGTGTTTGTGGCTGGTGTCAGCGGTTGGTTCTTTGCTGCCGCTGACGGCATTCCATTGTGTAGATGGACCGCAGTTAGTCCATTCACCGCTTGAAGAACATTTGAGCTGTTCCCACTTCGGGCGATTGTGTAAAAATCTGTTGTGTGCATTCAGACAGATTTGTGCATGGACACGTCTTCATTTCACTTGGGTAAAATAGCTGGGGGTGGGTGGCTTGGTACTGCCTCGGTATTGTCACTTTTGTTTCGCTCTTTCTATTTTAGCCATTTTAACAGGGGTGTAGTGGTATGTGATTGTGTTTTAATTTGCATTTCCCTAATAACTAACACTGTCGAACATTTTTTAAATGTGCTTATGTGCCATCAGTATGACTTCTTTGGTGAAATGTCTCTTCAGCTCTTTTGTTCGTATTTGTATTGGATTATTTGTGCTTACTGAGTTTTGAGAGTTCTTTGTATTTCTGAATGGAAGTCCTTTATCAGATGTGTTTCGTACCTGGATTCTCCCCGTCCGTGGCTGGACTTGTAATTTCCGTAGCAGTGTGTGGATGGAGGTGAAGGGCATGACTTGCGGGTGGGTTGAGAGCGTCTCCCTCTGCAAAGCCAGACGGCTTGTGTGGTCACTGAACCTGTGACCTTGGTGACTCAGCTGAGGAATCTGACCACCTGAGCCCACCTGCCCACTCGTGGGGTGAACCAAGTGTTTCCTGTCTCTGTGATGAGATCACCTTAAGCCAAGTAGCAATCCAGCCCACTAAGAATCTTGGCGCTCAGATAATCTGGACTGTTGTGACATTACAAAGTTCACTCTCAGAGGTCACGATGCCACTTTTTTCATGTGTGGTTTTGAGTCTGTCCCTGTCTGAGTGTAATTTCGGGTCTATCCGTCGGAAGTTATTCAGTGGAAAGTATTATCTGTGTCTTCCACAGGGCACACATGATATGTAATCAAAACCGGGAAAGCTGTCTTTAAGTTTTGCCCTGGAATAAAATAACATACAATCTCAGTGTTCCTACTTAGAAGTCGAGGCTCAGCAGACGCTGGTTTGGTTGGTCCATTTTCTGGTTTGCTGTTTCTTCTCCCAATGCACCTATTAGGTTCTACAAAATAATGTGTGTGTCTGGAGGTCCTTGTAAGCAGAGTATCTATATTTAACATTTTCCTGCTCCCTCCGAGCAAGAACAACCTTGTATACTTTGGAATTAAATGGTGGTGACCTTGGTTTACACATTTCCTTTTTGTCTGGCATGGTGCTCTGCATAGAGTAGACACTCAGTAGTTACTGGAGAAAGTTAAGGTTTAGGTATATTCTAACCTTCTTTCTTAGCTTTTATTCTTGACTCTCACTCTTGACCAGTTTGCAGCTAAGAGATTTCAGTTAAGCTCCTTTTATCCCAGCCATGTTGTAACGCAGACACATTTTTCTGCTGGCTGCATAGAGAAAATCCTGAACTCATACAGGTTTTTCTTAGTGTTAGAATCTCGGCTGAACAAAGAAACAGTCCAGGCTCCATGTGGTCAAAGCCACAGGGAACGACTCTGGAACTCCTATTTCTTCTGTCAAGGTGGAATCCCTCCTGTCTAATAAACCAATGTGGCTGATCCTACTGACCCCGCAGCAGGTGTGAGGAGTTCGGGCTGAGGAGGTCCTGGGACTGTCTGAGTGGGGCTCCTCAGCCCCACTTCACATCTGTAAGAGGCGATCATTTGTGAACGTGCCTGTTGGTAGAAGTCATTGAATAAATAGTCTGATGGTATTAATTCTCATGGCCCCCTCTTCCTCCCAGTAGCGTAAATTTTATAAAGCACCTGAATGCCCATTCCCGTAGGATACTGGGAAACTGTGGGTTTATGATACTCGCAGCTTTAGAGAGTGCCCGCATTAGCCTTGCTCCAGCGGTGTGTGCCAGAGCCTGCCCACCTCACTAGCCAGCATGTGCCTGGACACTCCAGCTTTCTACTCTCTAGCTGCAGAGAATTCAAAGTTGAGTGTTTAGTTTTTCTTCCCCGTTCTGTGATCTGTGCTAATCTCTGCCTTTTGTTTGATACATAGCATCAAGTTGTTCTTGACGGTTTTATCCTCGTGTTCCCATATACTTGGACTTTTTCTTCCAAGGATTACCTTACTTCTGCTTTTGTAAAAAACGACTCAGGGAGTATTCAAGGAATTCCAAGTTTTCATTATAATCTCATTTCTTTGTAGTCAGAGTCTAGCAAGCACTTTGTTGGCCAAATTGGGCTTTCATCTGAAACCCCGACTCGCTGCGGTGGGTGGCATCGTCTGTGGGGGATGCCTCTTGCTCCACCAGCCTTCCTCAGGGTGCCCCGGGCACTCAGGCTGTCCTGGCCAACAGGATCTTCTTCATAAAGCTCGCCGGAATGGGGCTGTGGTGAGACAGCATCCTCCAGGTCTTCAGCAGCAGCTGGGAGGGGCCGTCCACGGTTGCTGTCCCTCTTGGTTTGGTGGAAGTGACACTGAAGTGACACAGCCGTCCCAGCTGTACACCTCTCTGTCTGATGGTAGCTGGGAGGAGATGTGCCCTCAGACTCAGGGATCGAAAGTGAGTCTCGGTGCTTTATTTTAAAAGAGGGTGTGTGTGTGTTGGGAGAGTGGAAAGAGGGGTGGGAGTGGCATTCCTGGGTTCTCTGTTTCTCATATCACATGAGGCCTAAGTCTGATTTGTTTAAAATCACACAAAAATGCTGGGACTATGTTGTAATAGTCAGCTTGGGCTGCCAAACAGAATCCCACAGACTGGGTGGCTGAAACAACACGCATTTAGACGGTCCTGGAGGCTGGAGTCCGAGACCCATGTGCCGCCAGCATTGGTGCTGTGAGGGCTGTCTTCCTCAAAGGCAGCTTCTCCCCACGGCCTTCACCCGACCTTCCTGCTGTGCCTGTGCAGCCTCTTTGTAGAAGGACACTAATGCTACAGGGACCAGGACCTCAGCGGGAGGCTGGACCGTGGGAGGGCAAGGCACGAGGCAGGAGACGCAGGGGTGTGTTCTGCCGCCCTCATGCATTTGGCTGTGGTGGGGGCAGCAGGGTGGAGGTAGAAGGACTACTTCCCCGCCCCCATCGGAGAGAGCCAGAGATGAGAAGGATAAGGGGACTGCATGTGTGAGTGTGTGCCTGTTTAGAGAAAGGGTTTAGGAGTTAGGCCAGGGCATGTCATCCAGTGTCCCTGGCCTCTCTGCCTCTGCAGTTCTTCCGCGTGATATGTGCAGGTGTTCATTTGTTCATGGGGCAGTGGGTGGGAGGGAGTCCTTGACTTTCATCACCTTCTGAAAGGGTCTGTGAGCTCCAAAGGCTTGCAGACAGCAGGTTGAGGGATTCCTGTTGGAGATGAAGGGCAAAGGGTCTGGCCATGACACTGAGGATCTCTCTGTCCCCTCAGCTCCACTGAGCCCCGCAGTGCGGCTATGTCCTAAGCACCTGTGTCCTGAGCGCCTTGCTGGCCTCCCTCAGCTCCGTGAGCCCCGCAGTGCGGCTGTGTCCTAAGCACCTGTGTCCTGAGCGCCTTGCTGGCCTCCCTCAGCTCTGTGAGCCCCGCAGTGCGGCTGTGTCCTGAGTGTCTCACTGGCCTCCCTCAGCTCCAGTGCCAGGCACATAATGGCCCTCGGGAGATGAGATGGGCAGACAGCCCACCTTCTCTGAGGGTTGCTCTCTGGCCCGAAGGGTCTTGTCACTTGGTTCTGGTGCTTTCTCACATGGATGTTCTGATTTCGTGCCTGATCTGTGTCCCTGTAACTCTGTGGGAGGTCACGGACAGAGCCTCCAGGGGTAGAGAGAGATGCCAGTGACAGGATGGGGCAGATACAGAATGCCAGCTGGCAACTGATCCTGGGCCTCCGTGGTGGGAGACAGTGGGGACTCATGAGGACCACCCCATGTTGTCCCTCACTGTCCCATCTGTGTGGAGACTGCTTTTGCAATCGTGCCGCTGTTACTTGCCCTAATGCGGGTCCAGAGTCGCTAGGTCTTTCCATTTTTCAAAGGAAGCCAGGCATCATTTTTATGCATAATGTGTATGAGTTTTATGTATCAACAGTGAACTCCAGTTTAATGCTGTCCTGGCTAAACCGAGCACGAGGGGGCTGGAAGGCAGGCCCCTGGTCCAAGAACTCTGGATAGGGCTGAGTCGTGTGAGTGTCTCACAGATGCACAAGGGACCCCTGAAGAAGACCCAATTCCCCTTCCCTTCCTGGCCTCCCCCTTGCCGACAAGGTCGTAGCTGTACTAGCTGCCTTCTGCTCCTCAGACTCTCTGGGCTGCTTTCAGCCTGACAGCTTTTGTGTTACTGATGTTTTACTTGCCTGGACGCTGCTTCTCCGTGAGAGGTGCATGGCTAGTTATCAATATAAGTCAACCCCTGGACGGGCTTTCTTTGACTGCCCAGCTGCCTCTTCCACACAATCCTATCTTAGATCTCCATGTGGTCCTTGTCACAAGCTTCCTACGAGCAGCCCCTGTGTTCTGCTGGAATTCCAGCATCTAGCCCAATAGCCAGCACCTAGCAAGTGCTGATGAACTAAAAGTCGAGGGAAAGGCTGGGTATGGGGGCTCACACTTGTAATCCCAGCACTTTGGGAGGCCAAGGTGGGTGGATCACTGGAGCCCAGGAGTTTGAGACCAGCCTGGGCAACATGGCGAAACCCCATTTCTACAAAAAGTAAAAACATTAGCCAGGCGTAGTGGCATGCACCTGTGGTCCCAGCTACTCCAGAGGCTGAGGTGGGAGGATCAGTTGTGCCTAGGAGTTCAAGGCCGCAGTGAACTGTGATCACAACACCGCACTCTAGCATGGGAGCCGGAGCGAGACCCTGTCTTTAAAAAAAGAAAAAAAGTGTATAGGGAAAGAAGTGGGTTGTGACTTATGTTTTAGTTTTCAGTTAATATCCACAATTAAAACATGCTTTTTTTTTGCTGCTGTTATTCTTGACAGTGAAGAGGAAGAAAAGTTCCAAATCGGAGGCCAAGGGCACTGTGTCGAAAGTCACGGGGAAAAAGATCACCAAGATCATCAGTCTGGGGAAGAAAAACCGTCCACAGACGAGCAGACCTCCTCTGCTGAGGAAGACGTTCCCACATGCGGTAAGGCTGGCCTGCCCGAGCCGAGCGGTGCGCACCCAAGTGGGTTTCACTTCCTCCTGCGGTGCTGTCTGTACCACGCTCGTCCAAGGCTTGTTAATTCAGGCTGTTTTGCATTGGACTTGGACTCATTCGAATTGGGGAAATGTATAAAATGTTTACATTTTTGCCTCTTACTCATACAAGACTTTGCAGGAGTTTGAGATGATCTCTAAGGTTCTTTTAAGGAAAAAAAAAAAATTCCCTTTGATTCTCTGAAGTTCTCCCAAATCCCTTGGAAGTGTTTTGAAAGGCGAGCATATGCGGGGGCGGTTGGTAAACAAAGGAGTATGGGAAGAACTTCTAGAATTAAGGTCAGGTCTTTCCCTTTGGCACAGTGATAAAACTCAGCTTTCTTATGATGTTACCGTGCTGGTCGCTTTCATGTTGCTGCAAAGGAATGCCTGAGGCTAATTTATAGAGAGGGAGGTTTATTTGGCTCGTGGTTCTGCAGGCTGTGTAAGTGCGGTGCCAGCATCCGCTCAGCTTGTGATGAGGCCTCAGGAAGCTTTTACTCATGGCAGGGACAGAGGGGGAAGCTGGTATGTCACATGGCAGGAGAGAGAGAGGAGCAGGAGAGAGGGGAGCAGGTGCCAGGGTCCTTTAAACCATCAGATCTCACAGGAACTGCTAGTGTGAGAGCTCACTCACTCCTACAGGGAAGGCTGCAAACCATTGCTGAGGGGTCCGCTCCCGCAAGCTCCTCCCACCAGGCCCGCCTCCCACATTGGGGGATCAGATTTCAACATGAGGTTTGGAGGGCAGAAATACCCAAACTAAACCATTTCTATTTCTCAAACCTCAGTTTCAAATCTGGTCTAACACACTATCTCCCTGATCAGTCTTTCATCCGGGAAGTCATCTTGGAGCAGCACCGTTTGGTGACCACAACAGCCCCGGCCTCCCATGGCTTCCAGTCTGGTAACAAAAGATAAGGACAAGACCAGTTATCACTGAAAGATGTTTGTAATAACTGGGTCTAGTTGGCGATAGGAGGGAAAATGAGGCAGTGAGAGGATAATAGGAACCTCAGTGGGCTGGGGGGATCCAGCATTGTGGGGTGGCCTCCATGGAGACATGGGTGAGAGTTCACATCCAGCATGCTCTCTAGGCAGGCAAGTTCAGAAGACCCATGCAGCTCTTCCCAGGAGGGCAACTTGATGAGCTGCCTTTTTGAAACATTGGGAATGTGCTGTAATTTTCCTTGTGCACTGCTGCTGCACACTCAGCTTCACACAGCGTGAACCCCTCATTCCTTCTATTTGATTAGTAATTCTAGTTACCCCCACCCCTTATTGAGCGTCCATTATGTCCAAGGTATTGGGTTTTATTTTGGGATGCAAAAGATCCCTCATTTAGTTCCTGCCCAATAGCGCCTAAATTGGGCTGTATACACCGAGATCAGTTTATTCCACAGATCTCACGTCCCAGCGGTGTGAGCTCATGCCGCAAGGATAATAGAGGATGGGCCAAGGTGGTCAGGAGGAGGACTTGATGGCGGGGCAGATGAGAGGAGCCTGTAGGCGAGAAGCTGTGTGCTGTCTCGAAAGGAAGACGGGCTGAGTCTCAGCTTCTCTGCGGCTTTCACAGTGTGATCTGGGGGGTGGCATCATACCGATTTCTGGTGGACACTGTGAAGTTGGGTGGACAGCAGTGAAGGCCTCATGGTCGAAGGAATCTTAAGAGGGGTCCTGTTGAAACAGCTGCCTGTGGGGCTGACTTAGGAGGGAAGGCCATCACCATAAGGGACCAGTGACTGAGGGGCCTGGTGCACTCCAAGCTCCCTGAACTGAGTCAAATGGCAGTCGAGTCACAGATGCAGGCCAGTTGGTGCTGACGGTTTTCCACTGCCCCATCTTCCCCTCCCTCTACAAGGTGAGAGCTGAAAGGCGGCCACCTTGCTGAAATGCTGTCAGCTGAAGCACAGCTGTAGCACAGAATGGGGGAAAGTGAATCTGATGATGTCCCAGTGCTGGTCCCCCGCTGACCTCTGCCTTTCTTGGAGGGCGTGGTAAGGCGGGACTGTCTCACATCAGCCCTTGAGAGAGAGGGATTAAAAATGGAAGAGGGAATTAGCCAGCAAGAAGGGAACTCCTCTTTTGTTTTTGCTTTTTAAATGCTCTAGGTCAGTGGAGGAAATATAAATTCTTCCTTGAAAAACAATTTAACATTTCTCTGAAAGGCAATTGCGAGACTTTGACCCAAACCCCTCCAAGGGAAAGCACTGAAGCTCAGAGAGGGTGTGTGGCTTGCTCGGAGCCACACAGCGAGCTGAGAGCAGAGAGAGCCTCCAGCCCAACTCTGCTGCTTCCTGTCCCACAGGCCTTCTCCGTGTCCCTTCCCCAAAGAACTGAACACTGCCGTGGCTCCTGCCAAATAGCTGCATGTGTGCTGGTGATGAGACGCTGGGGCAGACCCTCTTCTTGGGCTTTGTTGGAAGCACAGTTGGTCACTCAGGGAGCAGGAGTACTGCATCCACGGCATCTAATTAGACACGTGTGGACTCCTATCAAACTGCTTAGTGGACAACTTTCGCCTCGGTATTAACAGAACATCCTCTGTCTACAGGATTTGAAAGCTGTCACCTAATTCTTTGCAGGGGAATGGGGAAAGGGGAGGAGCTTTTAGAAAAATAAAGGGGCAACAGTGACCATTTTCAGTAATTTTAGTACAGCTGCAAAGTTTCAGGCAGAAAAAAGTCGCTGGACAAAGGCCCGAGAGACTGAGCCTGCCAAGTTGAGTCTCCGCAGCTGCTTCTCTGCTCCAGGGGGGATGAAGGGCTGGGCTGGACTGGCCGGAAGTGCAGTGCTGCTGAGCCCACAGGACAGAGCTCCCAGGAGCCACTGAAAGCAGAGTTCAAATCCCAGCCCCTCCCGCATCGTGCAGCTGCATCAGCCGTGCCCCCTAAATGCAGGACAGAGCTGCTGTGAGGGCCTTGTTTATGGAGGCAGGGGAGGGAAGGCTCTCTGCACGTGCTTTCCGGCTTCGGGAGGGGCGGCGATGACTGCAGCCTGGCTGGCAGGGGTCCGCCTAACCCTGCAACGCCTGTTGAGTGACGCATTGAGCATTGGGCAGGTCAGCCCAGCACACAGCCATGTAGATAATACGATCTGAGACATGCGAAAAGACCCCTCACCAAACAAGTCCCGGAATAACTGTCCCTTTATGAATTAAGCTGCTGTTACCAGGAAATGCATTTCCATCTTCTCTGCTCCCAATCCCTATTTCGCCTGTTTGGGCCTGTGGTGCCTTTTGACTGGCTCACCTCGTTCTGTTTGGCGTCCCTGCCGGGCCACCAGATGGAACTTTTGAAATGTTAGACTAATCGTACCACATTCTGTGTTGACAAAAACCAGAAATGTCTCCTTTGTTGCCCAATTCGGGGCCTCTAAAATCCTGTCCCCAACTCACATTTCTACCTTCTACATGACTGGCTTAAGAACAGGCTCTGATTGGCTCCCTGCCTGTGCCCACAGCAGCGTGCGGAGCTTGGCAGACGACACCAGCTCAGTAAATACTTGCTGAATGCATGCATTCCTTTAAGCAAATCGCTTAACCTCTGGGAACCTCGGGCTCCTCCATCTATGAAATGGGCTCAGTACTTCAGTTCCTTGGTTTTCATAAAAACTGAGGATAAATACATGAAACACTGAGCTTAATGCCTAGCCCCTAATTTATGTTTGGTAAATGGTCACTGTTATTACCCATGTGTTCACCTGACGTGATTTTGTAGCAAATCATCTAAGCGTACCAGACCTATCCAAGACACCATAAATGTAATGTCGGACGAGTAGATCATGAGAAACGGAGAGGCTGAGAGAAAGGAAAGGCCCCAGGGTGCAAGTCGGAGGGCTTCGTGGAGCCTGGGGGAGCCTGAGCTGGCTCTGAAGGACTTACCAGGCATTCCCAGTCCCTTCCAGCTGAAATGTTCTATGACGTTATGAAGTTTTCAATGGCAGGATTTTTAGTAGACATTCAGGAAAGTTATATATGTCTCAGTTGGTGTCATAATCCACCTCCACAAAAGCCCAGATGAAGCCGGGCACAGCAGCATGCACCTGGAATCCCTGCTACTCGGGAGGCCGAGGCGAGAGGATCGCTTGATGCGAGTTCAAGACCAGCCTCAGCAACATAGCAAGGTCCTATCTCACTAAAAGAAATCAGATGATGTCTGATGAAAGGGCAGGAGGGCATTCTTAGTCCAAGAGTCACTGTGACAGGGTGTTGGCGTACCAGCTCCTCTGCCCCCAGCCTCGTAGAGGACACTGCGAAGAGCGGAAAGGAGGCTTTTGGCTTTGGCAGGCCCGTGATGCTGCCAGCGGTCTCCTGACGTGGTTTCTCCGAATGCTGCTTCTTGATGCCCCTCTTGCAGGCCCATTTCCTCTCAGCTGATCGTGAACAAATACTTGCTAAGATAAAACGAACAGTTACATTGGGATAAAATGCCTCTCGAAAGTGTTGAACCTGTTGGCCACATGCAACCAAAGCACAGTAGCCTCTTGGGCAGGCAGGCACTATCATTTCCCTTCCTAAAGAGAATAAATAAATGGAAACTTGGCCACGCTTCTAACGGGCTTTGCCTGCCTGCTCTTCTGCAGCTGCCGGAATTTGAGAGCCACCTGGCACCGAGACCCGCGACACGCCATATCCGGAACAGCTGACCGGGAAGCTTTATATATGTCTCCCCCTCCGCCTGTATTTTTTGCTTATTTGTCTAATCTTCGGCTGTAAAGTTAGTTTTATATTTCTAGTGAAATCTCCTCATGCACTCTTGCCACAGTGTTGCAAGAAACTGCGCTCTTTCTTTAGAATTTGCAGCAGAAATAGCTGAAAACTTTAAACTCCCGAATTTAAAATTCAGTAACACCCTAGCATAATATGATAAGTGGGATTCAAAACTAAAATCAGAGGTATCAGGACCTGCCTTGGTAAGCAGTTTCTTGAGACACCCTGGTGAGCCGGGGACGCTCTCGCCTGCAATGCTTGCTGCCCGTCCTGGCTGCTCTCTGGCCCCACCTGGTGGTGGATGGCTGCTCTCTGGCCCCCCCCCCCCTGGTGGTGGATGGCTGCTCTCTGGCCCCCCCCCCGGTGGTGGATGTTGCTTCAGCAACATAAACGTGTTCCTGGGGATGACTTGGGGTCCGGGGTCAGCATTCTCCCGATTGGGAGAATATTGGGGTGGTGCAGAAGACCCTCTGACTCTAGACTTCTTAGATGAGGTGGTCTGCTATTTCCTGCATGGCCTCTTCATGTTCCCTACCCAGGTAAATGCCCAAAATGCCTCCCTGTTTTGAGAAATGGGGGCGGGAGCTGGATGGGGTAGGGGCAGTTGCTGAACACAGGCAGGTGACTGTGGAACCCCTGCCGATGTGAACAGGTCTGTTAACCCTGGGGGGATTTTTTTGGGGAAAAGGTGTTAAAAATCATGCTCTATATAAAATGTGAATCTGTCCAATATAATCATCCCTTTTGTGGCTGAAATGTCAAGAAATTCCTAGCATCTGGGGGCTTTGGGCCAGATTCTTGTCAGGGAAGAAGACACCATGAGAATCCATGTCCCTCTTCGGGACTGGGTCCTCTGTGGTTGGGAATTCCTGCCCCACGGCACTGTAGGTCTCTGTCATTGGGTCACTGGCGTTTCAAATCTTGGGCTCCGTGAAGGGGTTACTGGGTCCTGACTGCTCCAGAGCACGGGCCGTTTTTTCTTCCCTGTAGCTTACCGCTTCTTTTCAGAAACCCTTTGGCCATGTTAACTTAGGCCCCTTAGTACATGAAGTTATTTGAGAGGGGGCCTTGCCTTCCTTTTCCTTTTAGATACACCATCATGTTTGTCAACTCATGCTCCAGACATACTTAGGATTGATACAGTTGGCCATCGTTGCGTGAAAGAACATCTGAAAATGGAAAAATGGTGGCTTTCAGCGCGAGTGGTTTCTCTAGACGGTATCAGACCCATGGTGAGCACGAGGTTCCCAGGGCTGTTACTGGATGCTCAGATATGATAGCGACTCTCTTTTTAAGTAGAGCTTTCTTTTTTCTTGTTAAGGAATAAATGTATTGGAACCACATCATTTATAAATACCATTTTACAGAACAAAAATGGTGGTGTAGGGCCCCAGCTGCATTCCTGTTAACAGCTCTTTATCTGCCATCTTTAACTCACAACAAGGGTTGAGATCTGGCTTTGCTGTGTGGTCTGGTTTTGGACAAGATACTTCACATTATCTGGGAGGTGACTTCCTCCCCTCAAGAAGTAAAGCCTCTGAGACTCTTTCCAGCTTTGATTCTGGAGCGTCTTCACCCCCCTCCATCCCTCCCAAGTCTCTGAAGTACGAGGAGCTTGGAAGAATGTAGCTCGCTCTTTGAACACAAGAGGGCGGCCATGGCACCGGCCTCGGAGCCTCAGCCCAGCTTCTCCTTTCTCCTTCACTCCTAAGTACAGCAGCCCACACCCGGGATGAAAGTGTGTGCATGTGTGAACTGAAGGGGTAGCTGAGTGACTTAAGCCAGGAATCTTGTATTTCTTTTCTCCCATTATCAATATTTTATATGCTATTTAACTCACTTTCTAAATCTTAAAGGAGGGGGCAGTAATTTACTAACATTATGGTGTGGTTGGAAGGTGCAGCCACCCTGATATCTGTTTTTTCATGTGTTGTCATTTCTAGAAGAATTCATTTTATGTTTGTAACAAGTGAAATTTGTCCATTTCCCATATTTGAGGAGGATTTTATTTTAATGAGAATAATTTTTCCTGTAATTCTACCACTTGTCGATCTGTGGTGTACTGAAGATATTGTGCCATACCAGAGACACAGATCATGAAATGTCATGTGCATTCAGACCTAGGGTCTAGATTTCTCCTGGGCAGCCTCACCAGTCACTTTGCAGTTGCAGGAGCAGAAAGGTGGCAGGTGCATCCTCGGCCTTGGGTGGGAATCTGTACCGGCTGGGCTGCTTCCAGCGCTGGGAGCTTAGGGCCTCCCAGGGCCTCCTATTTCTTAGAAAGTTTTCATTTTTAGATAGTTTTTGTTTCCTCATGTCAAGCCCAAATCTGCCTGCCTATGACTCTTACCCTACTTGTATCATTTGCAGCTCCTCAAAATAAATCCTTTTCCAGTTTGAAGACAGCTGTTGTGCCCCCCTTTCTTCTGGCCATATGAAACCCGATAGCCTGCTAACTTCTCACGTGCTGTAGGTTAATTCCACAGTCCCACATCAACACTAGATGCCTGGTAACTGGTTCTTTGTACATGTGAAATTAGGGGCTTCCAGACATGGTCTGTGTTGTGTGATGAAAGCCCCCAAAACTTGTGATGCTGTAGCCATGGCTCTCCTAGTTTATGTGAATTTGCATTTCAAGCTTGTTCGATCGTGTGGGAGATTGGTTCTATCCACGGTCCCTTCCCTGGGCCTCCTTAGTGCAGCTCTAGGCGGAGGTGGCTGACATGCGGCCTTGTCTCCCTGCAGGCTATCTGAACGTGCTCTCCAACAGCCGCTGGCGGGAGCGCTGGTGCCGAGTGAAAGATAACAAGCTCATTTTCCACAAGGACAGGACCGACTTGAAGACCCACATTGTGTCTATCCCCCTCCGTGGCTGCGAGGTGATCCCAGGTTTGGATTCGAAACATCCTCTGACATTCCGGGCTGCTTCGCAACGGCCAGGAGGTGGCAGTATTGGAGGTAGGGTATTTTCCAGGGGCAGCACTCCACAGAGGGACACACGTGGTGATTTTTCTTTGAAAAGCCGACTGCTGGCCCCTCTATCAGAATTCCTCCCGTCTTGCTGACAGCAGCTGTTTTTGGCCCACCCCCTTTCTCTCATTGCCCAGTCTGTGAGTCTTCGCTGTGTTTCCTGCCTCGGTCTGTCTTTCTGGGAGATGCGATAATGCAGGGAGCCCAGCGCCACTTTCTACCCAGCTGTCCACAACAGATTGGCTTGCCTGCTTGTCTGAGCTCCTCTGTTCGCCTGTCTACATGGAAATTAAATACACAATCCTATAGAGTACATTGCTTTTTTTAAAGTACCTGGAAAACAACTCGTTTTAGAATTTCGAAGAAAACTCTTTCCCCCTGTGAGCTACCTTTGAAATGGTGGTAAATGTTTCCTTTGGAATGTTCTTGACTTCTTTACAGATGGAAGACTTTGTGGGGCCATCTGAATGCCCTATAGACGTGGCCAGTGAGCCACGTGACACACAAACCAAAGAGCACCTTTGGGGTGTGGGAGCCCTGGACCTTCAGCACCTTTGGGGTATAGGAGCCCTGGACTTGGAGCACCTTTGGGGTGTGGGAGCCCTGAACTTTGGGCACCTTTGGGGAGTGGGAGCTCTGGACTTTGGGCACCTTTGGGGTGTGGGAGTCCTGGACTTTGGGCACCTTTGGGGTGTGGGAGCCCTGGACTTTGGAGCACCTTTGGGGTGTGGGAGCCCTGGACTTTGAGCACCTTTGGGGTGTGGGAGCCCTGGACTTGGAGCACCTTTGGGGTGTGGGAGCCCTGGACTTTGGGCACCTTTGGGGTGTGGGAGCCCTGGACTTGGAGCTCCTTTGGGGTGTGGGAGCCCTGGACTTGGAGCATCTTTGGGGAGTGGGAGCCCTGGACTTTGAGCATCTTTGGGGAGTGGGAGCCCTGGACTTGGAGCTCCTTTGGGGAGTGGGAGCCCTGGACTTGGAGCTCCTTTGGGGAGTGGGAGCCCTGGTCTTGAAGCATGTGGTGTTATTTGTTTGGCTGCCTCACTAGAACTTCTTATTCATGAAAGCAGAAAAGACAGTTACAGCTCATAGCTACATACTCAAAACTTTCGTTATTGAAAGTTTTTCATTTTTCATCATAGAAAATGTTTTGTTAATGTTTTCTACCCAGAATTAGACCTTTTTTCCTGTGTCTTTTTTTCCACTTATTTCTGTGTCGATTCCCCACTTAGTGCTATGATGACTAAGATGCAAAGACCCACACACAGATCGATGCAGTCCCGAACGTCAGATGGCAGCGTCCAAGTCAGTGTTCTTATGCTACAGGCTTGATAGAAACGAGTTCATGTGAGATGTGGTGCGTGGGCTGGTGTTGGTGGAAACTCACCCAGCGTGGAGCCTCCTCTAAACACCTCTACAGTGATGCCCATTGGCAGAGGAGAGAGTGCCCGGGGCTGTGACCAATCCATGGCTGCCCAGCCAGGCAACCCGAAGACCTTGAATTTCACTCATAGGAGTTCATTTCAGGGACTGTTTTCATAGAGGCTGCTTTTTTTGGTGGAGATAAAAAGGAGGTTAACAATATCGTTTTCCTCCAGTGCTCAGGAGGTAAGGGACGGTCAGCAGGACGGGTTGCCGGCCCCGTGGCTGGTTTTGCAGCAGTGTGGTCTAACAGAGAGGGCGGGGTTCAGGTGGACTTGGGACAGCTGGGTTCCATTCTTAGCTCTGTGCAGACTCTGATCCCAGCCAAAGCTTTGTGTTCACTCCGAGTTTCTTTACGCACCGTAAAACATGAGCGCTGAGCAAGAGTCAGTTTACTTTGTAAACATTTATGTGGGCTGAAAACTGGAGGGTGGATGCCAGTGGAAAAAAGCTGAAAACTTCAATGAAGAAACTATACTCTTGATGTAACAATGCCAGTCTCCTGTGAGAGCTCTGGCAGCAGCTCTGAGAAGGGCTGTGAGGGAAAGGAGGCACGAATTGGCGCAGGTTAGATTCAGGAATGAAGAGGGAGATGCCGGGCTGAGTGCCCAGACAGAGAAGCTCAGGATGGGGTGGGGTAGGGGGAAGTCGGGAGCTGTCTGGGGGAAGAAGTCCCCTGCCCTGCCATTTCTAGGGACACAGTAGCTGTGTGCCCAAGTCCTTGAGAGAAAGCGGTAGCGTTTCATACCTTCAGAAACGCTTGAGCCACTGAGGAAGGTGCTTATACTTGAGAGAGCTGAAGTGAGTAGACTCAGTTTCCTGAATGACACGCCAGCAAGAATTGGAAGTTTAACCAGTATCACTTCATCTGTGACAACTGTTTTTACAGCTGAAAAGTGATTTCACTTACAAGTGACACAGAAACATCTATAGCCTTACAACATAAGCAAGAAGCCTGTCCTCATCAGCGACGAAACGGCATGAGCCAGCCAATAGACTTGCAATGTATACTTTTTCCAAGGTTGTTTTAACTTTTGTTCTGAGATAATTTCAGAGTGACTGTAAAGTTGCAAGGATAGCACAAAGAATGCCCGCGTGTCCTTCACCCGTGTTCGCCAAAGGCTAACTTGCCCACGTGTGCTGTCTCTCACACGGTCCTGCATGCACTCTCTCTCCCTGCACCCTTTCTCTCTCTGTGTGTCCCCGTCCTGCATGCGCTCGCTCTCCCTGCACCCTTTCTCTCTCTGTGTGTGTCCTGCATGCGCTCCTCTCCCTGCACCCTTTCTCTCTCTGTGTGTGTCCTGCATGCGCTCAGTCTCCCTGCACCCTTTCTCTCTCTGTATGTGTCCTGCATGCGCTCGCTCTCCCTGCACCCTTTCTCTGTGTGTGTGTGTGTAGGAATTTCTTCAGAACCTTTTGCAGCTATGTTGTCCTTTTGTCCCTAAACACTTTGATGTATATTTGCTGAAAACACCTTACCAGCGACACAGTGTAACGATCACAGTCAGGAAACTGACGTGCATACCATTCGCTGGTCTGACTCCTAGATCTTCATCACATTTTCCTGGTTATTTCTGTAATGTGCTTTATGAGCAGAAGGAAATCCCAGACCTTGTGCTGTAGTCCCCTGCCGTGTCTCTTTAGCCTGCTCTGTCTGGCTTGACAGCATTGACGCTTAGGAAGGAGACTGCTCTTCTGTAGAAGGCTCCCAGGTTTGGGCGTGTCTGCTGTTGCCTCTCCTTGGGATCCAGCAGACAATTTTAGCAGGAGCCCATTGGAGGTGGCGGCACGTTTTATGCCGCATTACGTCAGGAGCCCCACAGCATCTGTGTGTCGCACTACTCAGGATGTTAATTGATCCCTTGAGTCAGGTTTCCCCCACTGTAAATTGACTGCATGTTTTTTCTCTCTAATAAGTCTCATGTGGGAAGATGCTTTAAAACTATGTAACTGTCCTATTATTATTCACAATTTCACCCACTAGTTCCAGCATCCATTAATGACTCTTGCCTGAAACAATCATGACAGTTGCTAAATGGTGACTTTCTAATTCCATTGTTCCTTCTACGTTTATTAGCTAGCATCTACTGTGAGACCATTTTCCTTTACTCCCATTAAATTATTCATTTGTTTATGTATGTATGTATATCAGTGGGATTTTGTAGATTATCAGTATTAGTTTTGAGAAAGGTCTCATTCTGTCACCCAGGCTGGAGTGCAGTGGTGCAATCTCGGCTCACTGTAACCTCCACCTCGCAGGTTCAAGTGATTCTCCTGCCTCAGCCTTCTGAGTAGCTGGGATTACAGGTGTGCCACCATAGCTGGCGAATTTTTGTATGTTTTTAGTAGAGACAGGGTTTCACTGTGTTGGCCAGGCTGATCTCAAACTCCTGACTCAAATGATCCGCCTGCCTCAGCTTCCCAAAGGGCTGGGATTACAGGGGGTGAGCCACTGCGCCCCAGTCCATAGATTATTATTTTAATCAGTGATTATATCCTTTATTGTCATGATTGATTTTGGTCAGACTATCACAGATTAGGTCAGCAGGAGGCCCTTGGAGCCAGCTGTTTGTCCTTTGCCATGTCTCTGTAATAAAGAGATTACAGTCCATCATGCTTAGAGCACTTTCATTACCTTACGGCACAAGGAGATGCCCCAGGCTCATCTTGTACTTTTCTTGGCCTCAGACCTGGAGTCAGCTGTTCCTCCAAAGCGTGCTGTTCCTTTTAGTCAAGAATGGCGGAGAATTTAGAAACCAGGATCTGGGTGCTGGAGGCGCTCACTTCTGCTGGCGGGTCATAGCTTCTGGGTCTTTTCAGTAGACAAACGCAGGAAACAGGTGTGTGGGTGTGGATGTGGATATATACGCGCACATTCACGTTTATATGTTACACATATGACGGATACTTGTAAGCGTAGACGTACATGGATACGCATATATATATATATATATATATATGCACCCACACACATCTCCATGTCTGTACCTATCTGTGTATTAAAAGCCTTGAGAACTAATACCTCCAACATCACAGCATTATTTTTTAAAAGCTGATGAGGAAATTTCATAAAATGAACTATGAAGAAAACAATTGGTAAACTGTAATGTAATGTATCAGTTACATCTTAGATATTAATTGTATTAAGGTATTGTTAAGATGCTTTGCTGAAATGGTCATAGTGGCATGGATATAGATTAATCATGAGTACATTCTCAATATAGAGTTTGTTTTAGGGAGGACATAAGACCTGTGAAGAGAACACATTTGTGACATTTTTTTAAAATCCAAGTATTCAAATCATTTTAATTTGGCAAATATTGATTATGTTTTTACTCTCCGTAGGTACTTAATGGAAATTCCTTCCCTTTGTCCTAACGGCCTAATTGTGTACTGGTTAGGAATGATTTGTTATATGGAAAATATCACTAGCCAATTTCTCAACATAAAAAAATAGCTGCATTTTTGTTAACATTCCTTTCTTTAGAGAGGCCTTCATACATGGCATGGAATATTTACAATTACTCATATTTTGATCAGTGTTAAAATTGTCAAGGTTATAATTATAAAACCCAATTTTCTTTAAGCCTTTAAGCTCAACTTAGAGATCTTTATAAGGAATTTTTATAAGCAATACAATGTACTTTTTCTTCACCATTCAGTTAACTCATAAATTCGATAGCTCAATTTCTCCTAAACTTTAACCATTATTTTCATATTTGATTAATCAAACTCTTTAAACATTTGAAATGCCATTAAAAATGTAACCAGTTTTCTAAATCACTTTAAAACAGTGGCTTAAAGCTGGGCATGGTGGCTCATACCTGTAATCCTAGCACTTTGGGAGACTGAAGTAGGAGAATGGCTTGAGCCCAGGAGTTCGAGACCAGCCTGGGCAAGATGTTGAGACCCTGTCTCTACACATCAAAAATAAAAAAAATTAACTGGGCTTGGTGGTGAGCACCTGTAGTCCTAGCTACTTGGGAGGCTGAGGCAGGATTGCTTGAGCCCACGAATTGGAGGCTGCAGTGAGCTCTAATCACACTCCTGCACTCTGGCCTGGGTGACAGAGCGAGACCCTGTCTCAAAAAAAAAAAAAAAAGGATGGCTTAATATTGTAATGAACATAATCCTAAAGATATATTTCAGACTTGCAAATTAAGCAGACCAAATAGGGGAGGTATCACACATCTTGAAAAATGGTGTGCTCAAAGCAGCCCAGTGACTGCAGAGCGTTCTTTACCCTTTGGAAACACAATTGATAGAAAAGGAAATTACTTTTTTGTATCATCTAATCGAGAAACTAAATGACCATGTAGGGGGCTCACCCAGGGCACCTGGTATAAAAAAGTTTGAGACCGGTGGGGGCCTAGAGCTTGGTTGTGCGTTCCAGGTCAGGCAGCAGCAGCTGGGACGGGCCCCTTCTCATGCTCAGGTGGTGTCACCAGAGTCACGAGGCTCTTCAGCAACTTCCTTCAGTGGGGATGTAAATAATCCCAGTAATTTTCCTGTCTTACACCCTAGTGCCCTTCCCCACAATAACGGGAAGGCATTTTAGGACCTCCGAGTTTCATTCACCTTTGGTGTGATTGGGATGCCGCTTCCTAAGCGGAGGCCTGCTGTGAACGTGACATCGATTCCATTGCTCAGTCAATGGCTCCGTCTTCCTTCTTGTTTCTTCTTAGAGACATCATGTTTCATCACCTTTCCTATCATGTGGTCTTTGTTTACATTGATGAAAATGTAAACATCTTTAGTAAATGCCTTTTTTCCACCTCAACAGGCATCGTCTTCTGAGGACATGGGCAGGTGGATTGGCATTTTACTTGCAGAGACGGGGTCACCCACAGACCCGGCAGCTCTGCACTACGACTACATTGACGTGGAAGTGTCTGCAGATGTCATCCAGACAGCCAAACAGACCTTCTGGTAAGACCCACCGCCACGTGAAAATGGCACCGCAGTTCCGTAACAAGCTTCTCCCTAATTGCCTAACTTAGTTTTTGTGTGAGGATATAGTCTCAGAAGAAAAACTAAAGACTTTCCCTTTTGCATTATCTTAATTCAAATTTTACAGAAATGTTTTTGTCGTGTCAACCCACTGGATTTCCCATTCGAGCAACGTGTGACAAACTTGCATAAAGGACTAGATAGCAAATATTTTTGGTTTTGTGGGCCAGACATTTCCTGTTAATGACCACTCAGCTCCCGTTGCAGCCAGACACTGTATATAAACAATGGGTGTGTCTGTGTCCTAATAAAACTTTATTTGCAAAAACAGGCCGTGGCCTGGATTTGGCCAGTGGTTTGCTGACCCCTGTATTAGAGGAACAGTTCTACAAAGCAGAAATGATTCTACATATTGCTGTAGTGAGGACTGAGTTTTCAAAGCTATCAGTCAAGTACTTTGTAAATTTAAATTTTGATTTTTATAAAATGCTGCAATAATGTATAAATGAACTGTGAGCATTTCTTTAACATAATGATGGCAGAGAGATTTGTAGCAGCAGTTCTTGGTATGGTCTACAGACCCCCTGAGGATATTCAAAACCCTTTCTGGCAGTCTACAGGGTTAAATTATTTTCATAGTAATACTAAGACATTGTTTTCCTTTTCCACTGTTTGGATGTTTGCATTAATGATATCTGGCTGGCGCCTTAGCACAGAGTGGCGGTTCACTGTGTTAGTCATCGTTGTCACTGCCACACGCTTGCAACAGTAAAAGAAAATGCTGGTTTCACTTAAGATGTCCTTGAGGAAGCAGTAAAAGTTACGACTTTTTCTGTAAAGGACTGGGTAGTAGATATTTGTGTGAAGTCTCTGCAGTCCGTATGTTTTTCCTATTCTGTGTGGCATGATGGGAGGCCACAGCGAGCATGCTGGAGTGTACCGTGACAGTGGTCCTATTGAGGAACAGCTCTCAGACAAGTGAGTTCCTCATAGAACTGGCTGCATTAATTTTTTTTTATTTTTACTTGAAAAAGCAACTGACAAACTGGTTATTCGCATGTAGGCATTTGCAGATGTTTTCTTGAAAATGAGCTAGCTATACCCATCGTCTCTAGGCAAACACTTGGCAGTGTTTGTTGCTTTTGATACACTGAAGCTTTCCTTAGAAGTTAGAATTCTGGAAAATTTGCATCTGCCATGGTGAGCCTGCCAGCTTCTCAGCACCTGCAGACGCCTGCTGAGATCTGTAGTCATATCAGCGAGCAGTTTTTTTTAATGTATAATGAAGGGTGTCAACATTTGAAAGAGCTGCAGAAGTCATGCTTGGGCAAAGATCTATTCCTAGTGCAAGATAAACTACTGAACTGTAGTGTGGGTTGACTGATGTGATCTCCGACTCCACGTTGCGGTTGGCAGTAAGAAACCGCCACTTGCTGAGTTTTGGTGTAGTACCAAAGAAGTGTATCTCCAACTCTTGGAAAAAGCAGTTAAAATGCGCCCCACTTTTCCAGCTTACATTTGTTTGAGGCTAGATTTTCTTCACATACTTCAACCAAAAGAACATTTTGTGACAGACTGAATTCAAGAAGCAGGTGTGAGAATCCAGCTACCTTTTATTAAGCTGGACATTAACTAGGTTTACAGGCATGTGAACGATGCCACTTTTTTGTTGATTATTGGGGTTTTGTTGTTGTATTTTTGATTAAGGGTCCTGCTCTGTTGCCCAGGCTGGAGTGCAGTGGCACAGTTATGACTCATTGCAGCCTCGACCTCCTGGGCTCAAGGGATCCTCCCATCTCAGCCTCCCAAGCAGCTGGGACTACAGGCATGTGCCACCATGCCTGGCTAATTTTTTTTTTTTTTTTTTTTTCCGTAGAGACAAGGTCTTGTTATGTTGCCCAGGCTGGTTTCAAATTCCTGAGCTCAAGCGATCTTCCCACCTTGGCCTCCCAAAGTGCTAGGATTACAGGCATGACCCATGATGCCACTTTTAAGTGAATAACAATGAATATATTTCTCAGGTTAATTTCAGATACGGCAGGTAGTAGGTGGAGTATCTTGGCTTTGGGTCCTGCTGTGGTATTTACTAATTAGAAAAATTTGGACAAGTCATTGTTTACCTGTTAGCGCCTTCTGGAGAACATAGAGAGGGTGGGTAAGATCATCTCTGAAGCTTCCAGCTCCGGTGTCTTTGACCCTTTGGCTGTGCATCTGTTTCTCTCATCCTTAGAGAGTCTGGACTGGGGTGAGGGAAGTGAATGAAAACAAAGCTGGTCGTGAAGTCCATCATCAGCAAGTGAGGGTAAACATATAGACAGCTGCTGGCGGACCTGCCAGTGCTGAGGTGACGCACCCTTTCGAGTGTGAAGAAGATGGACTGGAATGCCTGGCCGTTGTTCGCCTGTTTAACATGACCACCACCAGCTGGCTTTTCCACACAAGTGGCATTTATGGGGAATTGGAGCAGTCTTCCTTTGTATCTTGAATGGCGAATGGACATTGATTTAATGCTTAGCTCGGACTTTCTGGGCCTAAGAAATAGTTCTCAAAGTGAAGATAACTTGGCCCATTTTAGGACTCAGGCCACATGTTACACCCAGCCAAGGTCAGTAACCTTGACAGGTGGAATTGGTCTTGCACAGATTGTCCATAAAATCCCCAGTAGCACTGGAGGTTTTCTACAGGACAGACTGTTCTCACCACTGTCCTTTTGTGCAGAAATCAGGATAGATGTAGTCTAGTACTTACTGTTCATTTATACTCATTATTGTTTAATTACATGCTTTCTAATCAGCAAAACCTAGGTAAATTATGATGATTCTCCTATTTATTAAGTACCATGCAGTAAATAAAGCACATTTAAAATGTTTTTAAAGAGATATAATATCTGTAAATCTAGTTTTGTAAAATCTGTCCAACCAGACCGACATAAAAGTGGATATGGATATTAATTATGTTTATTGGGAAGATACTAAATTTCCATAAAAACCTATCCTACGTCCACATGTAATTTCAAGTATAATCAGCAAAGTGATAAGCGCATGTCAGAGAAACGCTGAAATAAAATAGTTGCCCTAGAATACAACTTGGCTTGTACTTTATAAATGAGTAGAGTATTAATCTAAACCAAATGTGGCAAGGTCACATTTTTGAGAAAGGAATGTAGATCATAATACTAAAAATATTTATTAAAAATATGCATGTAATGAATTTATGACTGCAGGACTCTTTTCAATCCAGTACCTCATTCAAGTCTTTATAGGAGATGTCAGTTAGCAATAAAGTTTATTTGCAAGTTTTCTAGCCAGACGTTCCTGTAAAACTTAAAAGAGATGAGATGTGACAAGGAAACAGTGTCCAAAATATGGTCGCCTGCCAGTGTGATCAGTATTCCAAGATGAAAGTTTTGGCTTTTATAGAAACTGGCAGCCAGTTAATGAATGTTTTCAAGGTTCTTCGGAGAATCCTCTTTGCATTGTACATGACTAAGGGTGAAACAGCAGTAATATATTTTGAAAAGAGGAAAGTAAAAGATAATCATGGAGAGTGTCTCAGGAAAAGTGGTATGTTTAGGAACTTTAATAATGGTAAACAATTGAGACATATGTTCCTGAAAGCCTATTTTGAAATGAGATACATAGATTACATAATACGAGGAAAATACTCCAAAGTTTCCCGGAAACTCTCTTCTCGTCCCTCTCAGGAGTCCATCAGGAAGCGTTAGTGAGGATGAAGGGCATAGAAAGCAGGGTTGGTGTGGCGAGGGTGGAGAGTGGGTAGATGCACGGATGCGAGGCGGTCCTCTTGGCCACCCTCTCCTCTGAGTCCGGGAGGTTATTCGGAAATAGCTCCCCTTGACTGTCTCCTGGTTTTGGTGTAACAAGTGGCCTGTGGCCTCTTACTTCATTTCCACTTCCACCTTTGGCTACAAATCCTGTTGTGGAAAGACACCAAGTGGAAGACAGAGGCCTCGTGTTTAGTTGTGACCCCACGCCCTGCCCTCTTGAGGGCCAGGCAGAGTTGTCCTCACTGGACCAGGTCCCTCTCTGTAGGGTGAGGGGTGACTAGCTGCTGGCTGAGGCCTCCTCCACGTGGGACATTCTGTGTGCCTGTGACCCCTCATCACTGTGCTCCAGGTCCTGCCAGTGAGCCTGTCAGAGGCATCCTGCAGTGGCTCTTCCCAGCACAGAAGCAGGAGTGGAGCCACCCAGGGCCTCTGTTCTGACCCCACCCTATGTCCCTGCTGCAGCAGGGTGAGTGCAGGCCACATGCTCGAAACCGAAGATGCCGGGGGAAGGAGAAAGACTCAGTATGGCCAGGGCACAGGGGGAGGGGGTGGTCCCTGTGGCCGGGCCCTATTCATCCATCCACTTACTGCCTCTCATTGACAAAAAGCATATATAGCGCTGTTTCCCCAAAAGCCCTCCAGTGGGGCATTTAATTAGAAAAACCTTAAATATGTATTTTTAAAAATGAAAATCTATTACTGCAGAACTCTTAAATGTTCGTTTTGCTGTGCCTTTCCTTCTTATATGTTCTTATTCATGTCTTTTCCTATATATACTTTTATGTATTTTAAGTTACATTCTTATAAGCAAAGGAAAAAGTTTATAAATTACAATTAAAAGTGTGTCCAGGCAGCAAACCGTGCATGGTGTCCCTCCCCAGCAGGGGGGCGCACGTGCGCTCTGTGCGAAGCCTTTTCCGCGGCCCATGCTGCTGAAGTCCAGCCCAGAACCCCAAGCCCGGGTTCTCCCGCTGCTACGCTGCCAGAGGTAGGCCAAAGAGGCAGACTTCACTCCCCTGTGTTTACGCTGTGTTTTCTTAAGCTGGTGATCATAGAAACGCAGCATTCTCTGAAATACCCCCACTAGCAGGCAATGCTGTCAGGGGGGTCTCTTCCCCTGGGTGTTTCCATTGTTAGTCCTGACCCATGGCTTCGGAAGCTGCCGAGCCTCTAGGCACCTGCACCTGCAGACCCCTGCGTGTGCTGGTGTGGTCCCCATGCTTCTGAGGCCGACCCTCCAGTGGGGAGAGCAGGCAGGACACGGATTTGGGGTGGTGGCCCCGGACCCAGAGGGGGAGGGAGGGGTGCTGTGGGGCTGCTGGGGCCGGGTGCCTCCTGTGGGGGGAGCACCCATGCGGAGACCCGGGTACGAAGGGTGTCTGGAGAGGAGTTTGGCAGGCAGAGGGGCTGGGAGAGCTGAGAGAGCCAGTGGAGCCCCATACTACCAAGGAGACTGACCCAGAGCTGGAAGCCACGGTGCAGGGACTGAGCAGTGACCCAGTGCCTGGGAGCCCTGTGGCCCTGGGCAGCACCTTGGACTTCAGAAGCTCCTGAGGGTGTTGAACGGAGGCTGGCGTGGCCGGCCTGCCCTCCTTAAAGGGGAGTGAGCAGTAGTCTCTCACTGCAGGCTCCACAATGTTGGGTCTCTCCTTGGCCACTAATTGGGCAGGTCTTTCCCATACCAAGCAATTCTCTAGGTTTCTGCGGGCATCAGTGGGGTGTCCTAATACATGAACTCAACCCTCAGTGGTTTTCCAGGAGGCAGCATCAGGTCCCCCAGTTAAGGGCCCAGTCCACAGAGCTGACTCCACTTCAGATGCCAGCCCCAGGTCCAGGTTGTCACCCATGCTTCTGACCAACGGGATGTGAGTTGGAGGTTCCCATGACCCTCCCCCACGAGTTCAGTCATTGCTACATGCTCACAGAACTGAGGAAGAGATTGCTTACCGGATTACTAGTGAAAACATACAGCTCAGAAGCAGTGAAGGAAGAGGTGCACCGGGCAAGGCGTATGGAGCGCAGCGCTCCTGTGCACCTCGCTGGGTGCACCACGCTTCTGACACCGCCACACGCTCACAGCTCAGAAGCTCTGGGAACCTTGTCCTTTTGGGTTTTTATGGAAAGTTCAGGCCCTAATCACGGGGTTGGTTTCCCCTGGCAACCAGCCCTCATGGTACTCTCCATGTAGGAAATTCCAAGAGTTTTAGGAGCCCTGACCCAGGAACTTGGGACAAAGACCAAAATATATATTTATCATGCCACGATATCACACCTTCTAAAGGATTTCTCTGGCCACTGTCAGCGGGTCTCAGAAGCTGAGGGAATTTCAGGGAAGAGGTGAAAATGAGTTGTGTTGGGTGGCAGTGGTGCTGAATGAGTACTAAGAACTCCATAAACATTTGTTGAATAATTGTTCTAGAGAGCTTATAGAACAGGGGTCCACAAACTTTTTCCAAAAAAGGCTGAACAGTAACTTTCAGCTTTTTTTTTTTTTTTTTTTTTTGGGAGACGAAGTTTCGCTCTTACTGCCCAGGCTGGAGTGCAATGGCCTGATCTCGGCTCACTGCAACCTCCACCTCCCGGGTTCAAGCAATTCTCCTGCCTCAGCCACCCGAGTAGCTGGGATTATAGGCATGTGCCACCACACCCAGCTGATTTTATATTTTTAGTAGAGACGGGGTTTCTCCATGCTGGTCAGGCTGGTCTTGAACTCCCGACCTCAGGTGATCCGCCCACCTCGGCCTCCCAAAGTGCTGGGATTATAGGCATGGGTCACTGTGCCCTGGCCTAACTTTTAGCTTTGCAGCCCATGTTATCCTCTTAGAAGTAACACACTTGTGAAAGAAGCATGTGTTCCAATAAAACTTTATTACCAACACAGGCTGTGAGAGGAGGTGGCCACTGTGAGAGACGGATGATGACCGAAATGTCTGCTATTTCTGAATGCCTGTTACTTGCAGGCTTTGCCGCATGTACCTAGCGTTGGTGATCGGCGATCTGTGTCGCCATTCGGCAGTGTATTGTGCCCTCCTAATGTCATAGGACAGTCCCTCCAACACATCCTCTCATTTCCGCCGAGGTTCTGTCTAGTATTTCTCCTCTGCCCCTGTGACTGCTGACATAGCGTTGGGCATAGAGTCAGAACTCACTGAAGACCTGACTGATTGGAGTAAAAGGTGGTCAGGTTATGGATTTTAACTCATTTCCTTTCTTTCAGTTTCATGAACAGGCGTGTTCTATCTGCTAACCCATATCTAGGGGGGCACCTCCAACGGCTATGCCCACCCCAGCGGGACGGCTCTTCATTATGACGATGTCCCGTGCATCAACGGCTCGGTGAGTACCCTTTTGCTGGAGTCATGGTTTTGTTGGAAGTGAGGCTGTGAAAATTCTGTGCCTCAGTTCCCCCTGGTTTCAGTTTATGAGGTCGGCTTTTTAATGCTCTGAGGCAAGCAGGAGACTCCATGTCATCTCTCCGCCCCTGGTTTCTGACGTGCTGTTCATCTGAAGCTGCATTTGAACAAGTGGATCGTTTGAGACTAGTAGACAGTTTGTCATTTAACGTCACTGTCATTTTTCTGTTGGTGTTGAGGTAGTGTCCCAATCTGTGGCCCAGGCTGGAGTGCAGTGGTGCAGTCACGACTCACTGTAGCTCAACCTCCCCAGCTCAGTCGATCCTCCCACCTTGGCCTCCCAGGTAGCTGGGAGCATAGGTACATGCCACAACAGCGCACTCATTTGTTTATTTTTAGTAGGGATGGGATCTACCTATATTGGCCAGGCCAGTCTTGAACTCCTGGGCTCAAGTGATTCTCTCACCTCAGACTTTCAATGTGTTAGGATTACCAATGGGAGCCACCGTGCCTGGCCTAATGTCACTCCCATTAATTAAACGTGTCAGCCCACTAAAATACTGACTAAAGGATAGCATGTTAGAGTGACACTTGGATAACTTGTTAAACATAGCACAGTATAAGTTGTCAATGAGTAGTTTTTCCCAATAGGATTAAAATACTGAGAAATCCCCTCAGGAAGGAAATGATGCTGTGGAGGAATGACCACATCCTACGCTCGGCAGCTTCCCTTGGGGTGGATTTGGAGGAGCAGTCTCCTGGCTCCCGGCACAGCGCCATCTGCAGATCCGCAGCTCCGTGCAGTTGGTGTTTAGGCGCGGCTTTCTCTGTCCCGCTGGTCTCCAGGGTCTGTTTGGCCTTCGGAGTTGTAAAGTTTGCTGTCAGTGTGTTGTGTGGTGTGTGTCATCGGCAGGCCTGTCAGCAGGTGCTTGTCTCACGGTGTGGGCACGTAGCTCATCTCACAGCCGTGTACTGAGCATCCTCTCTGGTCCAGGCACGGTGCCCAGCCCTGGGCGTTCAGAGGTGAGGCCTTCACAGTTAGCAGATGGATGAAGGAGGCTTGTGAGAAACCGGTACGCCGTGTATCTCCCAGTACTGGGTGGGCTTGAAATTGGCATCTATGTTAAGATCAGTTTCAAAGGTAGACACAAAGTATATTTATTGTTATTGTTTCCAGCCTTGGAAGGTATTTCAGACTTTTTCTTACTGTTTTGCTTCTCCAATCGTTTCTCCAATATTCTGGTGAATGTCCTCAGTCAGCCCCGGCGTTGTAAATTCCGTAGCTGCCCACAGCAGGAACCAGGAGACAATGGCCTCTTTGAGGGAGGATCGGGGCTGAGGACCCCCAGTGCTCAGAAGCATGAACAGACTGAAGGACAGTTCTGTGGCTGGGATCAGAAGCAGCTGGCCCATTCCTCAAGAGCCATGATGGACGCAGTGTGTCCATGGGCCCAGCCACCTTCCCACTGGTCGCCGCCTCCTGCCCCTCTGTACTTGCCCTGGGGTTCCTGTGGAGGAGGCCGCCCTTCCTGGTTCTAAAGAGGGATCTTCTCATCCCTTGGTCCGCCCCCTTCCCTCCTCGGTCCTCTCTCCCTTGCCTTATTGGCGGGTGTCTCCTAGTGGCCAGGCTCTCTGCCATGAGTTGAAGAATTGGCGAAGCTATTGTCTTTGTCCTGAAAGGGCCTCCGAGTCTCGTGGAGTGAGTGGACCTGGGAGGAAGCAGACATAGGAGCAGGGAGAGCTACCTGAGGGCAGGGCAGGGCAGGGCCCGCGTGTAGGTCCCATGTTAGGACAGGCAGCACAGGGCAAACAGAGCCACTTTCAGATCCCATCCTAGCTGCAAAGTCCATCCAGTAGAGCCCCCAACCTAGGTGGAGAGGTATCAGGTCCCGTCAGTCTCCTCCTTCCCCCTCAGCCAGTCCTCCCTGGAGTGTCTCCGGGTGCCCACAGTCACCATGGCGCTCCACCCCTGCACAGGGGCTTGCGCAGGTTCTTCCCGCTAAGATGGACCCACGGCGGCCTGGGGGAGCAGGCTCTCAGGCGAGTCCCCGCCCTGTCTGCCAGCCCCTGAGCCGTTTTCTAGGGGGGGACCCGCTCTTCTGCCTCCGTTTGTCCTGTGTCACCCCAGTGCCTCTCGACGGCACAGGCTTATCCCTGGGTTTAGACGCCAGTTACCACACTCATCTGCATCCTGAGAACCATCCACTTCTCTTAGCCTGTGTCTAGCCCATCCCACCCAAAGACCCTTTCATACCCCTTTCCTCCAAGGTGTTTCTCCACGTGCACCCCTTACACACGAACCTGTGGCTGAGCCGGATGCCGTTGAGACCCTGTGGAACCACATGTGGGATCACCTGGCCCCACCCAGCCCACTTCATGCAGACTTTGATGACGCCGAACAGGCCACCCCCAGGACTCAGTGTTCTTTAGGTTACGAGCAGCTTAATCTGTAGCAGAAACAAAGGTCTGCCATTCCTTGTTTGTGTGTGTGTATCGCTGCACTGGCAATAGTTGCCTTTGGGACGTAACAAACTGTACATGTGTGTGGCTTCCTTCCGCTGCTCGGCCCCTTCCTGAAACTCTTTTCTGTGTGTTCGGCTCTGTTACCAGCTCATCTCTCTTTGGAGGGCCTCATTTTTAGGTTTTTAAAGTTCATATTTATAGCCGGGTGCGGTGGCTCATGCCTGTGATCCCAGCACTTTGGGAGGCAGAGGTGGGCGGATCACTTGAGGCCAGGAGTTCGAGACCAGCCTGGCCAACATGACAAAACCTCGTCTCTAAAAATATAAGAATTAGCCGGGCTTGGTGGTGGGCATCTGTAATCCTAGATGCTCGGGAGGCTGAGGCAGGAGAATCACTTGAGCCTGGGAGGCGGAGGTGCAGTGAGCTGAGATTGTACCACTGCACTCCAGCCTGGGCAACAGAGCAAGACTCCATCTCAAAAAAAGTTCCTGTTTATGACCTAATGTCTGACACCGTAGCACTGTTTCAGCTTAAGTAATGTTTACTCATTCGCTGTTCCCCGATGCTTAGACTAAGATGAAAGTGTCCACACTCACACTTTAAACTAGAAACTTCTGTGAGGTCTCTGCAGGTGTTTTTCTGCGTCTTCCATATGACTTAATCTTTGGTATTTTAGGAAAATGATAGTCTCGTCTAGACCGTTTTAATAACTCTGGACAAATATACGCTGGGTTGTCATTATGAAACTCTCACATCCGAGTTTATCTGCTGGGACCGTTATTTTTAGATCACAGAAATAGACACATTGAAGTGATTGCGGAGGAACGCAGATGCTCCTACTGTGGAATTTTCAGTCTTTGCTATTTTTATAACAAAAGGTTGTAATTACCGTCTGGCGGGAAGGACTATGCAGGAAGACTATAAAAACAGGGTAAAAGAACATAATAGAGGAATTAATATCGCCTTTCTTGTAATGCCAGGCAATTTATAAAGACCTTTAAAGCTGAAAAGGCCTTGGCCGTGGATATGAGTTTTTGGGTTGAGTTAATACTTTAATGTCCGTGTTCTCAGATTCCTCTGTCCCATGAAGTGGCATGTACCTATTTTAGTCCTTTGTTAGAGATTTTCTGCTAAAAGAACACCATTATGTCAATTAGATCTGGAAGCATTTAATGTTCTGTGAGAATTCGATGTCTCTTTTCCCAGCCTGTTTTGGTTGTAGCACTTTCTTCAGGTGTACAGAGCAGGAGACAGAGGGGCGGGTGTTGACAGATCCCGCAGCTACGTAGGTCACTGACTCCAGCACAGGGACTTGGAGGAGCCCGCAGGTGGTCTGCTGTCCCCAGAAGGAGCCCGAGGCTTAGAGGCAGCCCCATGAGGCCCTTCCCTCCGCTCTGCCACTCACCGGCTCCAGGCTTCCGTTTCTTCCATCTCTGCTTCCATTTTCCCCCTTTTCCCAGATGACTGTGAGACGAAGCCAGCGTCCAGGGCAAGGGCAGTGCTGTGAAAAGCATCGAGTGCTCTGCTTGGACCTCAGTGTCTTCACACACAGCAGAGCACCAGGGCCCTGGGCCCATGCTCCTTTCCGGCCCTCACATTCACATCCTGCCCTAGGGACTTCTCTAAAGAAGGAAATACCGGCATTTCTCCCATGCTATCCCTCCCCAACTCCCCCAAACCTAAAATGCAATAAAAAAAAAAAAAAAAAAAGAAAGAAAAAAGAAATACCGGATAACATTTCCCTTTCTTCTTTGAAAGACAGGACCAGACAAAAACTTCACATTCTTATTCTGGGAATGGTTTAAGGAAAAAAAAAAACTTTCCATAAGGCTTCAGAAGTCAAGTTCTTTTGAGTCAGTCTGCATGCTGGTGTTGGGTGTGTGTACGTGTGGTGTTGCGGGGTGCATGCCTTAGTGACAACAGCTGCCGTCTGTGCAGAAGGGTGTTGGGATGCTGACGCCATGCCAAGTGCTGTGCTGTTAATAAATGACATCTCGCTATGCTGAAAGCTGCTGTTTTCTGTGTCACTAACCACAAAGCTGTGTGTGTTGCAGTGGGAACCGGAAGATGGCTTTCCTGCTTCCTGCAGCAGAGGCTTGGGAGAAGAGGTGCTTTATGATAACGCAGGCCTGTACGATAACTTGCCGTCTCCGAGAATCTTTGCCCGCTACTCTCCTGCTGACAGAAAGGCCTCTAGGCTGTCTGCTGACAAGCTGTCCTCTAACCATTACAAATACCCTGCCTCCGCTCAGTCTCTCACTAATACCTCTTCTGTGGGGAGGGCGTCTCTCGGGCTGAACTCACAGGTACAGCATCTTCTGTAAGATTCTAGAGCCACCTTTAAGTCACAGTGCTCCAGCAGCTTTGCAGCTTGTAGTAAATGGGACTCAGCAAAGGCAAAGCGTCATTTTTTTCCCCCCTCAACTAGAATATAATTTGCAACCTGACTACCAAGGAACTGATGAGATATTTCTGACGAGCTCATGGTTTGTCTAAGCACTGTTTCTTTGCCCACATCTGACTTTCCTTCTGTTCTTGGAAAATTCCCCAGTGAATTTTGTGAATTATGTCAGCTAAAGGCAGAGAATTTGAAAGAAACGAGTAATAAAACTTTCCAGAAGATTCTTGAACTGCAAGGTTCTTTAATATGTTTCCATTACACATAATGAGGAAGGGTTCACCCATGTAGTCATTGCTTTTGATCTTTAAACATGAAATAGGATTATTCAGAGTACGGTAGGGGTTTTCCATGGTAAGTCTAGAAGTATACCCTTAAAAACTAGACGATGATAATGACATTTGATGACCACTGAGCAGTAATAACCTTGATGTTGAATGTGGTCCATTGCACACCCTGTGTTTATGGCAAACAGTAACATTTCAGAGTAATTTTGTGTGGTTAGGCCTTTTTTGTTTTGTTCTGTTTTAAAGAGATGAAGTCTCACTACGTTGCCCAGGCAGGACTTGAATTCCCGGGCTCAAGTGATTCTCCTGCCTTGGCCTCCCAAGTAGCTGGGACAACAGGCACGTGCCACCATGCCCGGTTTATCAGGCATATTTAACCTAAGAATTTGTTATGCTTTGCCTAAAGACTTCAGCCAATATGTAGGAATATGAACATACAGCAAATGGGCATGTTTTAAATATGTGTATTTTTCTCCATTCTTTGGATAATCTTAAGAAAATAATGAACCAGGTAAAATTGCAGAATTCTAGATAGTGGTGACTTACTGGCTCCCTATAGGTCAGCTTCATCAAAAACCAAATGCACAGGTGTGTGTTGGTTTTCAGTTTTGAATGACGGTTGTTCAGATCCTATCCCTGGAGATTCCCATTCAGTGCGTCTGAGGGGCCCAGAGCTAAGTAAAGCTGGGCCCGGGGGCTTGGGAGCCATTGGCCTCAGGGCTTCTTACGAGGACTTACGCCAGAAAGGGGGCAGGCTATGTGCTGTATTTACTAAGTAAATGTGTTTCCGTGTTTCTGCCTGTCTTTTTGTTGGCATTAGAGCTGCCATAGGTAAAAGCCTGCCACACAGCTTTCCATCCTGCACGCTTGCATTGGCCCCACTTCAGTTGGAAATCATTTGACCTATGGTTCCCGTGTGGAGTTTTTGTTAGTTTTGTTCCCTTTTGTTTTGTTTTTGTTGAAGTAGGAAACACGTTTGCAAGTTAAGTTACATGGCCTCTGTGTTTCCTGTCCTCCTTTGGTCATTTTAACGGGAACCTATTGTTTAAGCGCTTCCTGGTCCTGTGCTCCCTCCTGTACTGCGGGTCATCTGATCATTTCAGGAACCCTGCGGGGAGGGGTCACTACCTTTACCTTTTTAAATAATCAAGTGGGGCTCAGAAAAGTTTAAATAAATTGCTTGACAGCTCCTAAATGATGGAGCCAGAATTTGGAGCTAGATGTCTCTGCCTCCCAAAAGTTGAGGCCTGCAACAGAAGGAAACGTAGTATCATGGAAAAAAGCATGGGCGTGGATGCTGGAGTGAGTCTTTGCCTTCACGCTGAAAAATTACACAACTAAGCTGCACGGAAGGTCACGCCAGCAAAATGCAGAACTCACTGGCCTGTGGCAGTCCCCAGAGTAGAGCACTCTCTCACTTTTTCAGAAACCTGTAGTCAGTGCGAGCTCAGTTTCCATGTTATGCTTCCCTTGCCTGTTAGGATGTCACTCGTTGTAAAAGCACTTGGAGCAGCACAGCTCTAACGCAGGGTCCTGCTCCTCTCCTGAGGGCATCCCACTGAAATAAAAGCCATTTAGCCTCAGAAACACAAACTGCTCACCTCAGCCGGCGCCAGCTGGAGTAGTGTTTGTGATTTGCCAGTAGAAAGGCGTCACTTCTTCAGCGTTCCAGCGGAACACATCCTACAGACCCCATTGGCTTTGGCCTCGGCCACACTTCCTAGCCATTCCCCATAATCCCAGCAGCCCAGTGTTTGGAAACCATCTTGGTTTTCTTTCATCTTTATTTTTTTCTCCGTCTATGCTAGTTTCTATAATTCTTAGAATCAGAGACTGAAAGAAATGACTGCAGAAAAAAACCCAAGATTTTTTCGACTGTGTGTTTATTTTTTATGTTCTTATATGTTCATTTCAACAGCTCAAGGGTAAAAAGCCTCCAGTGGCATCTAATGGGGTCACAGGAAAAGGGAAGACTCTGAGCAGTCAGCCAAAAAAAGTGGATCCTGTGGCTGGCGTGAAAAGGACGGCTTCAAGTAAGTATGCCATCGGATGTCTTGCCTTCTGGCTGTAAGTGCACTTGGTACAGCTGGGCCTCTCTGAGCCTGCCCACCAGTAAGTGCCAGCTTGGGGGGGCAGCTGGAGAAGTGGAGCTGTGGGCACCGCCATCCTTCCTCATCGGCTGCGTGGAAGGACAATGGCGATTTTCACCCAGCTTTTCTTCCTGTGCTTGTAAATGGAAGCCCAGAACTGGTTTGCCGCCTGTGGGATTGACTCAGCGTTTTAAAATGGGAGACAGTTGTGAGTGCACGTTGCTTGCAGCTCCGGGTGGCACTGGATGCTGGGTCAGGAGACCTCGGCTCATGTCCCTGATCTGTGGTTGACAAGCCATGCAGACTCTAAACTCAGTCTCTTTATCTGCCAGGCGTAGACAGGTGGCTCCTGTGGTTGGTGCAGTGGAATGACGGAGGTCATACGCGGGCCTCAGCACTAGAGCAGGGCAGTGATTAGTCCGTCGGCGCCTTGTGGTCTACAGCGAGCCATTCTTATCCCATCCGCTTTACTTCCCACAGCCACTCTGTAAGCGGAGGCATTGTCCTCTGCCCCATCATACACATGAGAAAAGAATCACCAAGAGGGTTAGCGGCTACCCCGAGGCTTCACAGCTGGTAAATCACAGAGCCAGAGTGGGTGGCAGGCTTTCACACTCCACATCCAGCCGGAAATAGACTGGGCACAGAAGCTTTAAGACATGAGAGACTCAGCCTGCCTGCACCCAGCACCCTCTCCCCTTCCCTCCAGGGATCCATGGAGGGTGATACTGTCATCTCTGAAGTGTTGTTTGCACTGGTCGTCATTATGTGGGATATCTCATCAGGGAGGCAGCCAGGCAGCACTCTTCACTCCAGGGACTCAAAGACACAGTAAAGTAGTTGCCATCAAGCGTCTTCGGTCCAGCAGACCCACACGTGCAGATGAGCACGTGGAAGGGCCGCCGCATGGGGTTCTGCAGGTCGGGGGCCCCTAGGCCATCTGGGCCTGTCCAGGAAGATTTCCCAGGGGAAGAAGGTGGGAGTTAGATGCAGGCGTTGAGTTTGATGTGGTTACATGCCATTGCCACTTGGGATTTGTATCTGAGCTTTTCAAATCTGGATCAGTGCAACTGGTAGACCAGTCTCTGTGCTAACGCAGATGAGGCTGGCTAGCCCCGTTTGACCTTATCTCTGGCAAATCTTATTTCCCACTTATCGGATGTGTTTACTTTCACCTCTTTCAGTTTTGTTTCCTCGGGGAGGGGTAGTGGGGGAGAGGAGCAGCTCACACCTGGAAAGCTTTGTTAAAGCGGAATCTGAATCCCATGGAGTCTCAGTCGCCATGGCACTTCTCTGTCAGTACCTGTGCTGACTTTATTTCCTAGATGATTTATTCCTTTATTTTATGAGACCTTCTGTAGGGAGTTTTTATTAACTTTGGTGACAAGTAATGGTGACAAAGAGGAAAAATAATGGCATTCTGTGTTTTTGCTGAATCCAGCCAGTTGCATTATAGATTAGATGGGATTTATTACATGGAGACCAAAAGATTGGAAATTTATAGGTTATTGCACTGAGTTCGTTTGGGGAAACAGCTTAGTTTAGAAATAAGTGAGTAGAGTTTGGACTTGGCCTTGTTTGCAAAATATGTTATTACCTTAGCTCCTTTTGTTTCAGATTGTTGAATGGTCAGCCTGCCCTCAGGCTGCAGACCCTTTCGCTGTCATTCTGTGTGTTTCTTTTGGGTAGGGGAAGTTGACAGGGTGATCGCTTTTTATGCCTTCATAAATGCCATATTTCATTGAAATCGTGCTGGCTCACATTGTAAGTATTGGCAAATCCAACATTTAGGACAGGTGCTAGAGATGGCTCCCTGCTGTCCCCGAGTGGACAGGACTCTGGGAATCACTTATCGCTGATACGGTAAGACTTGCCAGTGAATGTCCACTACGTCAGGCATCGTATCATTTTGTTAGATTTTTTTCAGATACATGTTTCTCGTTTAAAACACACATCTCATTTAAAACACGCACATGCGCCACACACACACACATGCACACACACATAGGGTTCCTTCTTGTTTCTGTTTTAGAGAGGGTGAAGCTGAGCTTTTCCAGAGGTTGCTTGCGGAGTCATGTAGCAAGGGAGGGTGGAGTGTGGGTTTATAGCACCTCTCTGAGCCCAGTGTGTTTATTCTTAACCATTATGCCACCCCCTGTGGCTTCTACCTAAAGTGGTTTCTAGCCAAGCTAGATAGTCAGACACGGGGCATATGTAGTCGTGAAGGCCTGGGAGTTGTCATCAGGTGTGAGTGATTGTTAGAAGCTACAGGGAGATCACTGAGGTTCTGACATCGGTGATCCTCCATCCAGGTTTTGTTAGGACCTTCATCTCTTCCACGGATTCTTCCAAAGAGCTGTTGTCCTAACTTTCTGTTATCAAAAGGCCAACACAGGAGGCAGAGAGCGTGGGGGTTAGGTTCTGAAAGCTTTTTCCCTGGTGGTGTGATGTTGCCACGTCTGTAAATGTCCCCTACAGCTAGTTTCCTCTTCATTTATTCATTTTATGAAGGAAGCATTTATGTATTACCCATTTTTGCGTTTGTTCTAAGTGCTTTATAAATATTTAATTCTCATAACTGCCCAGTGAATTACCTGCTCTTACTGTCCCCGTTTCACAGCTGAGAGGAACTGAGGCACAGAGGGGTTCATGCCCTGTTCCAGGTCATGCAGCTACAAGTGCAAGCTGGGACTCCTTCCTAGGCGGTCAGGCTCCGGGTCCCGCTCCCGGTTGCCTCTTCATGGATCTGTTGTTCATTTATTCACTGAACAGACATGTTTTGTATCACACTCCATGCCAGCTGCCGGTCTCAGTGCTGGGGGTGTGGCAGCAATCGAGAGCCAGTCAGATGCCACGGCCGGAAGGAACAGACACTGTGGTGTTGCAGAGGTATTCTGAAGAATGTAGAGAGGGAAGCAAATTCAAGACACGATTTTTGATAGTAACAGACTCCTGTCTTCTCCGATGATAGGGTGTTCGCCCCTCCATGTTGTCCGCGGATTAATTATAAGTCACGTTCCTCAAAGGGAAGTGAGTCAAAGGAATGTCCTAATATTCTGTCTTTGTTTTTAAAAATTTGATACAAAGGCTATTGAAGCATTTGAACTAGCCAACTTTTCTGCTTAGTTCAAACCACCCCTGTCCTTTTCCTTATCGAATTAGCAAAGTAACTGGCTTTGTGTTTGTTGACTGAGTTGGCTGATTAAATAGGCTTTTTGAGTTACCCCATTATCTGCTTGAATAAACCTACTTTTTTTTTTTTTTTTTTGACATGGGGTCTCAGTGTCACCCAGGCTGGAGCACATGGCAGAATCACAGCTCACTGTAGCTTCGAACTCCCAGGCTCAAGTAATTCTCCCACCTCAGCCTCCTGAGTAGTGGAACTACAGGCATGTGCCATCATGCCTGGCTAATTTTTGTATTTTTTTGTAGAGACGGACCTCGCCATGTTTCCCAGGCTAGTAAACCTAATTTCTAATTGCTATTTTTGTTTCTTCTCAAGATGCTGCCCAGTACAAGTACGGCAAGAACCGGGTAGAAGCCGACGCCAGGCGGCTGCAGACCAAAGAAGAGGAGCTGCTGAAGAGGAAGGAAGCCCTGCGGGACAGGCTGGCCCAGCTCCGCAGAGAAGGAGAGACCTCCGTGCCGCCATGGACGCCAGCGCTGGTAGGGAGGGTCTGGGGTCGGGTGACTGCCCCGGGCGCGGGTTCGTGTTAGAGACTGCACGTTTCATTCTGCTCAGGACCTGACCCACATGCCGCTGAGGCAGGGGAGGTGCTGGGGGACCTGCTCCAGCTTCTGGCGCTGACAGCAGAGATTGTCTCCACAGGGCTCGGTAGATTTGGTCACCGTGTAGGAGGGACCCGCTGGATTTCCCCACAGGGGGGTAGCCCACGGGGGTGAGTCATTTTCAGAAGTCCAGGCAAGGCAAGATGGCGCTGCATGGGTAGAAGAAGCCCCTCATTTCTTGGGAAGGGACAGGCAAGAGCAAGACAGCGTCTGTCTTGGAATGCATCGGGGAAGAGGCCCGGCTAGTGGAGTACAGACGCCAGAGAGGGACTGAGGGTAAGGGCGCATGCCCAGGAACCAAGTCTGGAGCCAGAGTGGCATGCCAGGGCCAGGCGTGTGCATTCCTGCTGGCGGGAGCTGGTGCTCAGCTCCTGACCCTGAGGCAGCACGGCTTCCATAGGCATGGCCTCCTTTCCAGCCTGGTGCTCAGACTGCGGAACACTGGCTCCTTAGATTGAGATTGTACTAGCCTGGGCTGGGACGGGGGCTTCAGATGCCGCAGAGGCCTGCGTGGTCCAGAGAGAGGGATGCAGCTTTCCTGTGTCCGGCTATGCGGGAGGAGCTGACACACACCCACCCAGCCAGCAATTAGCAGCTCCAGCCTTTCTGGACTTTGTGCCTCAGTGATCTGATGAGGGGAAATGCTTTTGGAGTTTAGAAGAGGGGAAGGCAGGTGTCAGCAGGACAGGTCAGGCTGACCCTGCAGGAGGAGCCAGGATGTGGCCTGCAGTCTGAGGCTGACCCAGGAGGAGGCTAGGCCAGAGAATGGGGCAGGGCATTGAGTTTAACAAGACAGAAGTAGCATTTCTCCCTTGTGTTCCAAGCTTGCAGGACAGTGAAGATGCAGGAGGGCGGAGGTGCTTTCGGCTTTGAAAAGAGAGCCTCGCCTGCTGGCCAGCACTGGCGCAGGCCCTGGGTACCAGTCCGTTCACTCCTGGGATTGATGTTCTCATCTGTCCAGTGGGTCCATCTTAGGTCACTACAGCAAACCTCAAATAAGTAAAGTGAATATGCCTTAAAGAAGTGTATGCCATGTCCAGTAGAGATGCAAGCTGTGCTGCTGTTCATTGCCACAGGGGCATAAACTGACGGAAGGCTCAGCGGACCATCAGGGAAGGACACTGTTCACACTTCCAGGCAGTGACACCTTCGGGAGTTGTGGAGTTTAGGGTTCACGTTTGAGAATGAGTACACTGGCGTACATTGAGGCCCAGAGCCAGGAGCTGCCGGCCTTGGTGAGAATTAGCATCTCCTGTTTCCTGGGAGGCCAGCTGCTGCAAAGGGTAGTGGTTGGGGGAGGACTCTGGTCCCTTAGGGAACTGCCGAATTTAAGTTTTGCAACGAGGACCTAAATCAGGGGAGCTCAACCTAAGTGTTTTATGGAAGTTCTTTCGGGGACCAGGTGCCTTCTCTTGTTTGGGGAGTCTGTGTCTACCGCGGGAGTAACGGCGTTTCTGGGCATTCCAGGCAGGAAGCCGCAGGCGGTCCTGGAGGAGAAGCTAAAGCAGCTGGAGGAGGAGTGCCGGCAGAAGGAGGGCGGAGCGCGTCAGTCTGGAGCTGGAGCTGACCGAGGTCAAGGAGAGCCTGAAGAAGGCACTGGCGGGCGGGGTCACGCTGGGGCTGGCCATCGAGCCCAAGTCAGGGACATCGAGTCCACAGGTATGTGTCCCGCCAGTTCATCTCTGAGGCTGGCGCGGCCTTGTGTGACCGAGGGCAGGTGCATCCAGAGAGGATGTGGAGGGGCTCTCGGGCGTAGCTTGCTTGTGACCCCTCAGCGTGCCCAGCAGAAGACAGTTCACATGTTAGCATGAGACACTGGGATCAGCCGGGCCCTGTGTTCCTGACATGCGGCTTTCTTGTCTCTCACTGAAGTGTTAAAAGGCGTGGAGACACTGGGTCTGTGTCTTTCCCCTTTGCACAGTCTGTTTAGAACAGATCCAGTCCTCATTTGATGCCAGTTCATTAGGTAGCTAGTGCTTATAAACTGTCTAGCATGTCTGAGAGTTAAGTCAGGGGCTGGGGAAGCTGAAAGGAATGAAGTGGTCTGTGTCCTCTTGGAATCTAGCAGAACAAACGGGGGTCCTCTTTTCCAGCGTGAGTCATCCCGTAAGTGGGATGACTCTTCACTCATTCGGCCGAGATTGCCGAACACTTAGATGTCCTTTCCACTTGGTCATTCTGTTGAGTCTCCTGTCTTGTGAGTTGGATGCGGCACTTCCATTGAGCGAGGGAGGCATTGGGCCTAGGGAAATACACATGCCTGTAGAGCAGACAGAGCAGGCAGCGGCGAGGGACAGCTGGACTTCAGTCCCTGTTCCGGGCCGAAACCCTGCGGGCGGCCCCCACCCACTGCGCCCTGAACACTCCCACTCTAGGTCTTTCTTTCCAGACCCCTCGGTGAAATGCTGAGCCTGGTTGAACCCACCACCGCCCCCTCCACACGAGCCTGGGGCAGGTTTGTGGGGAAGATTTACACATTTCTGTGTTGATGGCAGCCCTGAGTTTCAGTCACCTACTGAACCCTGCCAGGTACCCCCTGCACTGCCTGCTCCTCCTTACTCTCCCCTTCTCCTCCAAGCTCCCCCATCCCCCACCCCAGTTTCCTGTGTCACCCCAGTGATCACCTCCAACTCAGAGGACAACCTCCCTCCCACCTGCAGAGCTGAGGAAGCAGCTGGGTCACTGCTCTATCCCCAGACCACAAACCCAGCCATGCGTGCATGGTTCTTTAAGGTGTTGAAGAGGCCACTGTGTGGACACACAGGCCACGGCTTGAAACCACTTGACTTCTCTAGGCCCCGATTTTTCATCTATAAGATGGAGAAAACACTAGTGCCTGCTCCATAGGACTGTACATGCAGAGGCCCGGGGCACAGCGCCCCACCGAAGCGCCTGTGTTCATTCATTCACGTCTTCCTGAACGCACATGCATTCATTCTCACTCATCCAACAATGGCATGTCTTTATCATTGTATACAATACTGTTACATATTACATAGAATCATAGAGAATTCATTCGATAAGTAAGTATATATTATGTGTAAAATACATTGTATATTTATACGACATGCATGCTATTTCATATGTAAAGGTGTGTATGTATATACACATATGCGTATGCTGTGTTTGTTTCTGAATTCCCGGGCTCAAGCAATCCTCCCATCTCGCCTCCTGCGTTGCTGGGGTTACAGGCTGGGGGGACCATGCCCGGCCCGCATTCTGTGCTTCCTCTGTGTGCTAGAAACTATTCTAAGCCCACAGTTGTGACAAGATAGGTGAGAATCCCCGTTTCGTGGAGCTAATATTCTCATGAGGGAGGCGAACCAATAAAACACATTGATGTCGGATGTGGGCAGGTCTGTGGAGCGCCGCGAAGCAGGCTGGGGAGGAGGGGGTGCAGGTGCAATTCCGATCCAAGGGCTAGGGCATGTCTTGGGTGTCCTCGGCCCTTCATCCAGCATAAGTGGGGACGAGCATGGTGGGGTCAGGTGCAGTGAGAGTGGCAGGGAGGCTGTGGGCAAAGGCTGGCACAGGCTTCATGGAGCCCTGTGCCCTTCCATCTGTGGTGATCTGGACAGGAGTGCACACTGCCCCCACTGCTTCTTGTCCTGCATCCTGTGTGAAGGGTGGGGGCAGGAGTGGTCTGAGGAGCTGTCCCGCCCCTGTCATCTGGTCCTGTTTGAGTGGAGGGGCTGGGCTTCCCGGGCTCTGGTCTGTGCCTTGATCCCACCCTCTCCTGCCTTCCAGACACCTGGGAGATCCTTCTGTATCTTCAGCTTTTCTAAATGCTTTTTCCAAGCATTTAAGGATTCTCTAGTTGGATCTATCTTTAAAAACGAAGCTTGTTCCTGGCCTCCTGCTCCCTCTGGTGACTGTCCCTTTGCCCCGCGTTCTTGCCCTTCCTTCCAAGGTGAACTTGGGAAGCAGTTGTCCATGCTGGCAGTGTCATCTGCCCCCACAATGCCTCCACTTTCTGGGTGTGGCTTTCCATCCTGCCTGCTTTCGTCATGGTGACCCCGGTGTTCCCATCCAGCAGATATGTTAGTCCTCACTCCCCGGTCCCAGTGCCCTCTGCGCAGCTGCCCGCTCGCTTCCTCTGTGGTGGCCCCACATTCTTCCACCCCCCCATTGCTTGAGCTTCCCTCGGGCCCCTTTCCCAGCTCCTGCTGCGCTACCCTCCTTACCTTTCCTTTGACCAAAGTACTCTTTAGGAGCCCAGGCCTGGCTGGCTGCGTCAGCTCTCCCCCCTCCAGTCCACTGTGCTTTGCAACTTCCCTCTCTTTTAAGGGAGGATGTCCTTGGTGCCATCCTCTGTCCCAGCATCTGGGGAAGCACTGTGTACCCCTGCTGCCCAGGCCACATCCTCAGGAGAGTGGCTTGCTGGGTGGACCCCTCTTGAGATGCAGGTCTCCTGCCCCTTTACTCATGGCCTGGCCTGGCCTCTCCCAGACAGAGGTCCTCATCAGCATTCCCTTCTGTTCACTACCACTACGCTGAGCTCCCCTGCCCAGCAGCCAGGGACCACCACAGCATAGGTCAGGTTGGCTTCCTGGGGACCGTGGTCAGTAAAGCCCACAGGGGGAGCCTGAGCTGCCCATTTTCACGGTCATTGAAACACTGTTCTAAAACACCGTTCCGTATACCCTGAGCAATATTTTTATGTAACACATTTTGGCAGGAATCCTAGGAAGCATCTCTTCCTTGGAGACTTCATTTGAGAGAAGGCTCAGCAGACTGCAGCGTTTTTCCCAGAGAGTAGTTTGGGATCCCATATGGAAGAGCCAGCGATGGGGGCCTTGGCGGCTCAGGACACATGTGGTTCTATTTTCAGCCTTCCTGAACACCACCTCCTTTGGCATATGGAAGCTGCCATAAACACTCAGAAAGCCTCCGTGCTCACGGGCGCCTGCGTTTCTCCCGCCAGCCCCGCGCAGTGGGGACCCAGTGCTGCCCCAACCCCAAGTGCGGGTGCTTTGCTGCCTGGGCATCTCTAGGGCACGTGCCCCAGAAAAGCTCTGAAAACCATAAAGCGCTGCACAGAGGGGCTGACGTGAGGCAGCAGCAGCTGATGGAAGAGCCCAGCTTTGAATGCAAAATACTTGGGCACGAATCCCACCCTCACCGCCCCCAGGCACAGCTGGGAGGCAGAGTACCCCCTTGGAGCCTCCACCTGTCCCCCGAAGCCTCCACCCTCCCGGCCGTGAATGTTGGGAGGCGCTCTGGGGGTGAGATACTGATCACCTGGCGGTCCTTGCTGTTGCTGCTGCTGCTGCTATTTTTGCCCACTTCCAAAACTTACTTCTTCCTTGAGATAAATGATTTTCCTACTGGAGAATACTGGTGGCCTAGAAACCACTCCTCACGTGGGTTTTCTCTCTCTGTTAAGTCTCCAGTGTTCAGGCATCGGACTCTGGAAAACTCGCCCATCTCCAGCTGTGACACCAGTGACACTGAGGGCCCCGTGCCAGTGAACAGTGCGGCTGTCCTGAAGAGAGCCAGGCGGCCCCAGGCAGCTCCCCCTGCCGAGGACACGTGCTGCGGAAGGCCAAGGTGAGCCTGGCTTCTGGGGGTGCTGGTCCGGGGGTGTCCGGGTGTCCTGTGCAGGCGATTTAGGCTCGCGGGTGTCTCCAGGTGTGAATGAGGAGCCCATCCATCTTCCTACTCCCTCCGCTTAGCATTCAGCCTTTGGTAGACATCTTGGAATGCGCGCTTCTCCAGTCCTCCCCCCCCCACCCCGCAGACCCTCCTTTAGGAACCGGGTTCTCCAAGGTGAACAGTGACCTGAAGGTGCTGGCCGTTTAGCCTCAGTGCCACCGGTCAGCTCCAGGTTCATCTCCAATGCAGGCGGGCCCTGGGCTTCTCTGGACTCGTTTTCTCATTGGTGGGGTGGAGATTGGACCAGGCAACCTCTGAAGTCCTTTTTGGCCCTTAGATGTGTGATTCTTTAGAAAAACAAGAGGGCCCAGGCATCAGCTTTTCCCCAGCGCCGTCAGAGCATGAATCTGGCCTCGGAGGGCCTCGGAGGAACCTTGGCTCCCGCCTGTGGCAGCTTTCAGACTTGTGGGATTAGCCACTAACAAGTTTTGATGCTAAACTTGAAAACCTCAGAAATTTTAAAACACAATTTCTAGTTGATCAGAGCAAACCGGTCCTGGCTGCAGCAAGGGAAAGTGTTGTGTGTGCGCGCACAGGGTGTGATGGCAGGAGCTGGGAAGACACAGGAGTGGGGTTCCCCCTTCCCCAAGGGGCTGGGATACGGGGGTCCTCCCTGTACTGGCTCCGTGGGTCTCCTCTGATTGCCAGAATTAACTTTTCTTTTTGAGGCAGGGCCTCACTCTGCCCCAGGCTGGTACAGTGGTGCCATCACAGCTCAGCACAACCTTGACTTCCTTGGTTCAGGTGATCCTCCCACCTCAGCTTCCCCAAGTAGCTGGGTGTACACCTTTATGCCCAGCTAATTTTTTGCATTTTCTGTAGAGATGGGGTTTGGCAGTATCGCCCAGGTGAGTACCAAACTCCTGAGCTCAGGCGGTCCTCTCCCCTCCCAAAGTGCTGGGATTAGAGGCACGAGCCACCGTGCCCCAGCCTGGCACCCCTTGCAGGTTTTGGAGCCCATTCCAGGTTGGCTGGGAATAGGCATTTCCTGTGGGACGGGTGAGTGCGAGATGGGAACATGAGCGCCGCCCACCTGCTCTGCTCTTTGGGGGTGCCCACAGGAGGCCCCCTGGGAAACGTGGTTGTCCACACATGCTGCCACATACGTTCAGCAAACAAGCCTAGGAAGCATAGTAACGTTTCTAAGCCCAGGTCACAGTGGTCACAGAGTAAGCGACAGGATGAGGACCTGTAGACACTGCTGAACTCAGAACAGGGCAGGAAATAGAATCTGCAGGTGAAGGTGTCACTAGAGGCAGGGGCATGAAACCCAGAGCAGCCCAGAGCCTGCCCTCAGGGCCCCTCTCAGAGAGCGGAACCACAGTTCCCACGCCTGGAGGTCTCTTGGCACACAGCCTGCCCAGATGCAGGGAAAAGAAACTGGCCTGGAGCTGCGCCTGGAGGGTGGTTGTGAGCCGGGAAGCCCTAGGCATGGGGCTGGAAGCTGGCTCACTTCCCAGCGCCCTCGCTCAGCGCTCCTCACCAAGTGTTGGAAGGTATTTAGAATACCGCAGCTGGGATCACACGTCCCACATCCAGAAATGTCAGACCCCCTGGGCCTCAGACGACGGTGGGAGGCAGTGAGACCAGGTTTATAACACCCAAATGCATTCACGTTCTCAGGGTCTGCAGGCCCCACCACCATCCCCCACTTCCAGCTGGGGTCCCTGCCACTGTTGTCAAAATCCCGGGAAACCCTGCTCAGTCAGGCCCCTTCTTCAGCGAGGCCGTGCACAAGATTCTCAGCTGGAAGGACGAGAGGCTCCTGCTGTTTACTGGACCTGTGAATGCATTTGGGTGACACAAAGTTGGTCTCATCTGCCTCCCACCTTTTTCTGAGGCCCAGAGGGGTCTGACTTTTCTGGATGTGAGACATGCAGTCCCAGCTGCGGTATTCCTGAAATACCTTCCAACTCTTGGTAAGGAGTATTGAGCACGAGAGAGGGCTTCCAGTCCCATGCCCCAGGGCTTCCTGGCTCAGAAGGAAGGGGCTCAGAACCACCCCTTCATCTGGGCAGGCTCTGGGCAGGCCATGTGCCAAGAGACCTCCGGGCGTGGGAACTGTGGTTTCCGCTCTGAGAGGGGCCCAAGGGCAGGCTCTGGGCTGCTCCGGGTTTCATTCCCCTGCCTCTAGTGACACCTTCACCTGAAGATTGTTTTCTGTCCTGCTGAGTTCAGCGGTGTCCACAGGTTCTCAGCCTGTCGCTTATTCTGTGGCCAGTGTAACCCGGGCTTAGAAACGTTCCTATGCTTCCTAGGCTTGTTTGCTGAACATATGCGGCACCGTGTTTAGGTGACATGGGAGTTTTCCTCTCTCAGACGCCCACTGCTTGGTAGTAAACTGGTGATCTGTACAACAGAGGACTGCCCATGAGTGCCAGCCTCGTGACTTTGTCCTCTGGCATCTTCTCTGCTCTCAGCAGCCACATAGCTGTCCAGGGAGGCTGCGGAAGGGGCGGAGAAGGTGTGAGGCGTGCCCCCGCTAGCCATCCTCCCCTTTGCGGAACACGTCTGCCAAGAGCCTGCGAGTGTCTCCAGCATGGTTTTGTTATGGTGCTGGTTTGGTGTTGATTATTTCTGCCAGATTTGCTAATGCTGTGCTTTTGAACTTGCGCTTTGGATTGAGAAAAGGTGAGAAATTGTTCATGGTATGCAGCATGCAGACTCCTCCTGTGTACTTGTGACCCAGTTAATGAGCCCCTGGAAATCCAGTGGGAATCAGACGTCCACCTCCCGGCGCAGGGTCAGCAGGCACAGAGAAGAAAGCCCCTATTTGGCGGCCAGGCTCGTGGTGTGCCGGGTGCTGTGCTCGGGGCTTTCACAGACCCTTTCTCCTTTGATCTTCCCAATCGCGCTTTGAAGTCTTTGGTGGGACTCACATTGTACTAAGGCTCAGAGAGGTGCACGCGACCCCTCCAAGGCCCCACAGTGGCTGAGGCACAGAAAGTCTGGCCCTGGCATCTGTGCCCTCTGCTCTCCTCCTCCCGAGCCACCCATGCCAGGGAACTGAGGGCTTCTGTCCTGCATGATGTCTGCTGCTGCACTGGCCTGGGTCTGCTCTCTCGCCTCCTCGTTCTGGAACTCAATCCCATGGCCAACCCCCATTTCAAATCCACGTAGCTCTAGAGACCATGAGTAGCCCAGGCCTCTGCCTCTGTGCAGCTGCAGTGGGTGCGGAGGACCCAGAGGTGAGTGGCTGGAAAGGAGGCGGTGAGGAGGACTGTGAGGGCACGCGTCAGGTCCGTCTGCTGCTGTGAGGACCCAGAGGTGAGTGGCTGGAAAGGAGGCGGTGAGGAGGACTGTGAGGGCACGCGTCAGGTCCGTCTGCTGCTGTGAGGGCCGAGAGGTGAGTGGCTGGAGAGGAGGACTGAGGGCATGCGTCAGGTCCGTCTGCTGCTGTGGTGCGGCTTGTTGAAAAAGCACAGAAGCTGTACAGAAGATGGCAGCATTGCCTCTGGAGTCAGGGCAGGAAGGGGCACGGGGGTGGGGGAGAGTCACTGAAGCCTGGTCCTCAGGATGCATGAGGTTGGCCAGGTGACACAGGGTGGAGAACGGGCATGGGTGAACCTGCCATGGAAGCCAGAGTGGGCCTGTTGGGAGGCAGCATGGCAGAGTGGAGATGGGAGGCCTCTACTGTGGAACAAGTGGTTTTGGGTCCCAGCATCATCGCTTTGGACCTAAGGCAAGTCACGAAGCCTGTCACCTTATTGATTGATTGATTGAGACAGGGTCTCGTTCTGTTGGCCAGGTTCTAGTGCTGTGGCGACCGTGGCTACTGCAGTCTCGAACTCCTGGGCTCAGGCAGTCCTCTCGCCTCAGCCTCCCGCGTAGCTGGGACTACAGATGTGTGCCACCACGTCCAGCTAATGTTTGTAGTTTTTGTAGAGTTGGGGTCTCACTATGTTGTCCAGGCTGGTCTTGAATTCCTGGTCTCACGCGATCTCCCGCCTCACCTCTGGAAGTGCTGGGGGTCCCCACACCCACCTGTCTCCTCGCTTATGAAGTAGGAGTACTGTCCACCTTGCAGGGCTGTTGGCAGACCAGACATAGCTGTGCCCAGTGCATGGCACATGCCTGCCCAGTGCCCACTGCCTCTGCTCTCACGTTGCTGGTGCTGTGTAGACTGCAGCCATCTGCAGCCAACACTCAGGGCCTGTGGATGGAACCAGTCCAGCTGCTCCACTGACTAGATTTAAGCATCCACATCTTTTTAAAAGAACATTTTTCTGTTGTGGTAAAATACAACATACAATTGACCATTTGAAGCATTTTTGAGTCGGTAGTTTGGTGGCATTAAGCACAGTCCCCTGCTACACGGACATCACCACCGTCCTTCTCCAGAACGTTCTCATCTTCTCAAACTAAAAGCTCTATCTCCATTAAACACTAACTCCCCATCCCCCGCCAGGCACAGGGAAGAAGCCCCTCCGTGGTGGCCAGGCTGGTGGTGTGCCAGGCGCTGTGCTCGGGGCTTTCACAGCCCTTGATTTCCACTATTCTACTTCTTCCTGTCATATTTTTTGAAATAGAGATGAGGTCTTGCTACGTCGCCTAGGCTGGTCTTAAACTCTTGGCCTCAAGCCAGACTCCTGCCTCTGCCTCCCAAAGTGCTGGGATTACAGGCGTGAGCCTTTCTGTCCCTGTTAGTTTGACTTGTCTGGGTCCCTCAAGTACATGAAATCATTACAGGATTTACCTTTGGTCACTGGCTTGTTTTGCTGATCACGTCCTCGGGGTTCATCCAAGTTGCAGCATGTGCCAGAATGGCCTTCCTTTTTAAGGCTGATATGTGGCATTGTCTGTAATCACCATGCTTTATGTATCCATCCGTCGGCAGACTCTGGGTTCCTCTGCCTCCTGGCTGGTGTGAGTCGTGCTGCTGTGAACGCAGTGTGTGGTATCTGCTGGAGACCATGCTCTCCATTCTGATGGGTAAATACATACCTAGCAGTGGAATTGCTGGGTCACTGGTCATTGGCTGTTGAGTTTTCTATAGTACCTGAGCACCCACCTGTTCTCAGTAGAGTGTGAACGGGTGGCGTGGCTTGTCCCAGCCTCATCCTCGTGCCCTGCCGACTTACAAGACCCTCCTTTTCTCTAGGAATGGGAACTGAAGAATGGGACATAGAGGACACCAGGACCGCTCCAGCATCAGAGACTGCACACCCCCTTGCCCGTGTCCTCATCTGTGTGACGGCAGAATCCTGCCCAGAGCAGCCTCCGCTACACGACGCCGGAGACTTCCCGACTGAGCGCCGAGGCCAGCGCCTCTCACCCAGGCCCACCTGTATTCTTTCTACTGTATACTGGCGCCTTTAAAAAGATTTACTTGTAAGATTCTGGTTTCCAACTTTATTCGTTAAAAACAAAAACGAAAGTGATGGAAAGGTGTCTGAAAGCGTGCTGTCAGGCGAAGTGACATCTTTCTAACCAGTTAAGCCATTGCCTTTCCCCGATTCCAGCCCAGCCCCGGACTGAGGGTGGATGGATCCGTCAGCCCCGAATGAAACCTTGGATTTATGCAGAAGAGTTTGGATCCCTGGCTGCTCTGGGCACGAGTGTGGCTGGCACGTGGGCACTCAACTCGCCTTGCAAGCCCACTAGGAGGGCCAGGGGCTTACGCAGCCCTGATGTGGACTTTGGGTGCGGGCGTCCCCTCCCCACGTGCCCGTCCTCCTTGGCATCAGCGGTAAAGGCTTGAGAAATCGCGCTGTGAAACATTTTTTACCTTTTATTATGTTTTTGGACAGATGCTTTTGTCACCAAGACATGAAAAGCTGCCATTCTTCTTAACCGTTTTTTAAGAATGTCTCTTTTTATTGTGTCACACTTAGACATAAGGATTTTTCAGAGGTTTCTTATTTTATTAATGACGTGTGCTGCTTTTGATGGGCAGCACAGGGTTTTAATCCTTCACTAACATGTGCCCTCCGCCCCCTCGGCCTGGCATCCCCGGCCCTTAATCCACGTCGGACCCGCAGGAGCTCCTCACACCAGGAGCCTCTAGGGGCAGGGCTGGCTCCTCGCCGCTGTATGGGACGTTTACTGCCGCGTGGGGCCAGAGCGGTCCTTTGAAAGGGAAGCAAGATCTGGAGTTTGTCACTCATAGAACATCTTAGAGCAAGAGGCAGGAATTCCAGGGCCACCTGCCCCTTCCCCACCCCCCCCCAGCTTGTAAAGTTAAACCCCAAGTGTGTTGGTGGGCCTGGCCATGCACCCTCTCTCCTGAGTGGGGCGGGCACAGGGAGGGCCTCTTCACCAGCCTTCTTGCTTGCCTTATGTGCAATATTTCTCGAAGACGCAGATGCCTAAGGCATAAAAAACCGAGTTGATAGTTGGGGCTGGTTTCTACCCCCTGGGTTTAAAAATCAGATTAACTTCTTAGTGTCCTGGAGACCGCTGTCAGGAATTCTCCATTTCGGGAAGATGCAGTCACTGATGAGGAAATAAGCAGACCCCGAAAGCCTCCGCAGGCAGATTCATGGAGCCCAGTCCCAGCAGCGACCACCCCTTCCCCAGCATAGACTCTAGAGGTGCCACACTTGGTGCAGCCTTCTGTCCACCATCCAGAGTGTCCTCCTTATCACACATAGGAAGAGATGGCAGGAAAACGCAGCCTCCTTGACTTCCCCCAGACACTTTCAGAGCCCATCCTGGCATCAGCCGTGTGGTGCACAGGACTTTACAGTTAGGATTCATGTTTAATGTCGTAGCACTCAAGGCCTGCAAGGGCCACGTTGGATTACTCGAGCGGGAAAGTGGTCTCCCGTGTATAAGAAAGTTTTACAACAAGAATTGGAAGCTGCTTCACTTGAGTCCGCCTGAAACTTAATTGATTGCAAAGTCATCTGCCGGGAGCGTTTGGGGTTCCTGAGCCATTAGCTGGCATTTCCCATCTGACGTGCCTTCCTCCCAGCCTGGTCAGCGGAGGCCCATCACACCAGCATCCGTGATGCCAACTTCGCGCTAGGACATCCAGGCAGGGGGGGCACAGCCGTCACATGCCCCAGGGCCATCCACTGTGCTGACATAGAGGAGCCTTCCCTCTGGTGGTGACTTTCCACCATCGCAGGCAGCTGGGACCGCTTCTGTCACACAAAGAGAATTTTCTGTGAAGGGAAAGAAGCTTGCTCCACCGTAGAGTTTTGCTGTCTTCAAGTCACTTCTCCAGGTTGAGGCCTGGGGGCCGCTCTGATTGGCAGCCTGGCAGCCTGCCTGGTTTGCCGACGAGAACTGTGTGCGGCTTTGGTGGTTAGTGAAAGAAGGGGGAAATGGCCAGCCTGACGTCTCGGTCCTGGCCCAGCACAGGTGGGCAGCAGTGAGCTGGTGGGTGAAGTGTGAGCTGCGCGCCGCATGTCAGACAGGGCTCAGCTGTCACCCACCAGCTTCCTCACCAGGCAAGGGGGCTCTGGGGCCTTAGCAAGTACTTGGCCCAGGGCACAGCCGATTGGTGCCAGACTCCCAGCACGCATATTTGGTTTAAAACCCAGGTTTGTAATTCACTTCCACAGCCATAAGCCTTTTAAAGAGGAGGCAAACTTAAAGAATCCCAGCGTGGTCCACGGAGCCTTTCAAAATGGGTGCTCTGGAAGGGGGGGTCCTGACATTGGAGTCCTTTGAGGCCACATGTTCCCTTGAAATTTTGCATTTGATCAGAAAATTTAATTTAAAGCATTTACTTCAAAATAAGTTATTTATTTGTATATGTTCAATCAATGTAGTTTTTAATTTATATCTGTACATATTAGACACACGAGCCATCTTGCCAGAATTCTGACAGACAGTGATCTCATTTTATTACCCTCCCAAAACATGCCCCAGGAACAAGCCCCCTTGCTGCTGTGCCAGCAGCAAATGTGACTATCAGACTTTGTGACGAAGCCAAGCTGGGGGCAAGAAGCCCGACAGGCAGGCCAGGGTCCCCCGGAGAAGCTGGGTTGTAGGGGGCAGAGGCCTGACAGGCAGGTCAGTGTCCCTGGAGGAGCCAGGCTTTGGGGGCAGAGGCCCGACAGGCAGGCCAGGCTCCCTGGAGAAGCCGGATTTCTTTGCAGTGTCACCATTACTTAGCAGACCGTTGTGTTTGCAGTGGGCTGGCCACCTGTACTAGGGTGCTGACCAGATCGCGAGGAACACAGTGGCCGTGCCATGGGGCTGGCCAGAGGATGGGTCAGGTATGGAGGCCCACCGACCCCTACGGGGCTCAGGGCTCCTTCCATTCTCACCCTGAGCCACAGTGTCACTCTTCAGGGCTCCGCTCCTGCCTGTATTTTGGTAAGGTGTCAACAGCCTTCAGCCTCCATTTGTATATTTTTATAATGTACTTAAATCACCAAATTTTTTCGTAGAAACAACTCTCAGGTTAGATGGCTTGCTTTGGTCCCCCCACGGCTCCCTCTTCCCAGAATCTGGGCGGACCTTGGGCAAGGCGCAACTGTCTGTGGCCGGTAGTTCCCTCCCTCGGCTTCCAGAGGCTGTGGAGGCTGCAGGGTAACCAGCGTGGGTCTGCTGAGTCACCCCAGGCGCCAGACTCGCCCCAGGAGCGAGGGCTGCCATCCACGGGGCCGTTCCTGAGCCCTGCCCTTGGGGCTGGCAGGCGGCCATTTCCCAGCACCGGATCAGTCCCATCTGGCCCCTCCATACCTGTGCCCTGGCATGGCCAGGCCTAACCTTCCCCTTTATCTTACTCGTCCCAGAGTTATTATTGGCCGTTTCTAAATAGACAGAACTACACTAAAAGGTGGAGATTTACTCCTTTTGAAAAGTCTGTTTCAGAAAGTGGGTCCTTGGCTCTGAGGCCACCCCTAGGAGGGAGTTTGAGGTTCATTGTCATCATGGCCACATTTTGGTGCTTGTGTGTGGGATTCAAAGGGCAGCGCTGAAGCCAGGGTGAGGTGCAGGGGTTGTGGGCAAAGCTCCCTTGCTTGTGGCCACACCTTACCTTTCCACAAGAGGCTGCTTACTCACCCACTATTTGGGGGGATGTAAATTTTGCCCACGGATGAACTTTGCCCAGGTGAAGGGCTCTGTTCACGCCCCTAACTCATGTCATTAGACACCTTCCAAGGATGGGCAGCCTGCAGCGGGGCCAGCGACCCCCATCCAGCAAAAAGGCATCTCGGGCAGCAGGGCAGGGCTGACACCTTCAGCTCACAGGCAGCCCCCATGGTCAGGCAGATGGCCATCCTTCAAACAGCCTCTTCTGGGAGCACAGGCCTGGAGGTCTCTTAGTATCCCCTGCAACTTTCCTAAAGGTCATGGCGATATTTAAATGTTAAACTATTGCTTCCTCTTTTCCTAACATAATTTTCAAATGGGAAGAATAATTTCAAGTTCATGACATAGTTGGAAAGAGAGTAATTCATTTTTTCCTGGTTGTTAGTCTCCTTACCCCATGATGGGCTGGATTCACACTGTGAAATAAACTAAAATGAAACTGAAATCTTCCTGCCGTAAACACGTGGCATAGCACTGTGGAAAAAGCAAAGCCACCTCGATTTGTGAGTCCCCAAGCCATAGCAGGGTGGTTCATCGTTTGTGAAGGGAGGGGAGCTGCACCCAGGGAGTGCTGGCTTCAGTTGATCCTCCACCCGGAGTCCATGAATTCCTCCCGGCTCTGGTCTTCTGGAAAATCTCAACTGCACCGTGCACAAGTATTACCGGGTGTTTTTAGTTGTAGCCATGGAAGATATTTTCAAAATGAGATCTTCAGATCGTAATTCTTAGGGAACAAAGGCGTTTTTAATGAGATAATCTTTCTGATTTTCTAACAGGAAAGGACATGTTCACTTTAAATTTTAACATCAACTTTTAAATGATAGCTATTCAGAATTGATTGACCATGGTGATAGGTTGTAAAATGTTTTCATATTAAGAATGTAATTATTTCCTTATTGTATTTTTTAAAAGCTAAAGTCCTATTTAAAATTCTCTTTGAAAGAAACAGGCAAAGAAACAGCAAAGATTTTTTTAAATTAAATATGTTGGTAGTGCCCATTTTAAATGACTGTAAATATGTTTTCACTGTTTCTCAATGTATTTAATTCATAAAGTAAAAATTTTATGAAAAGAAACTTGCAATGAAAAATCCTAGTTTTCAGTCCACGGGCCCCATTTTGTAGTAACTTCACTGAATTTCCTGCTTTCCTCATTGATTTTTCTACTGTTTCACGTGGTGTGACTGAGACTGGCGTCCTTGGCGTGCCTCTTTGCATATGAATAAACTTCTCTCCCTGAGCCGGTGTCTTGACTGCCCTTGGTGTGTGCTGCAGACTGAGAAGTGGCCCGTTTTCCTGAAGTCCTTGATTTCAGGTGGGTGGGGGTCTCCTGCTGACATTCAGCCACCTACGAGGGAGAGAGGGGTCAGGAGTGACATGTGGAGGGAGGAGGTGGGCAGATAAAGGAGCCATGGTTTGTAGTAAAAAGTAGCGTGGAGTCCGCAGACCTGAGCATCCAGTTCAAGAGATGTTTGCGCAGTTGCTCTGAGACCGACTCCGTGCCGGATGTTAGAAATAGAAATGGATCAGCCGGGATTCCTGCCCTCAGGGAGCTTGCTCCAGGCAAGAAGAGACGGAATGAGATCCCTGGACTGTATGATGATTTCTGGAATCACAGAGATGCTAAATTTGAGGCTGCTGGGTAGGGTTTCTGCAGAGGAGTGGGGGTAATTTGAGCTAGGCCGTTGTGTTTAAATAGGAGTTCTGCAAGGAGAGAAGTCATTTTCCAAGCGCCCTTGGCGTGCCCTTCTTTTACGCCGTGAGCAGCGTGTCCTCCCAGACAGCGTGCAAGAAGGCTGAGCGTCCCCCACTCCCCCACTCCACCGTTAATTGTTCCGTGGTGGGCGGTTAGTCTTGCTGGGAGAGTCTGGTTAAAGCTTTTAATAGGCCATTTTTAAAGTAATGCTCCTTGTTGGCGTCTGAACAGAGGTCACGCCCTGGTAGGCTGCCAAATGGAAAGGGCCTCCAATTTCCTTCCAAACTTAGCAAGAGGACGCCAGGACTCCGCTTTGCTTTTAACACCGTGGAGAGCGCTTAGGGATATTCATCATGTGAGTTACAATTTCGGGAACAGGTGACACGAAGCCTGGAGAACATAAATCAGGAGCCCAGCTCCTTAATGGGAAGCAGGGAACATGAGCTGATGTCTGTGATCCAGAAATTTTACAATGGAAATTTCATCTGTTTTTTGAGGCCGTTAAAAGTGGCTTTCCCGTTCATACAAAGGGACCGATTCGAAAGTAGGGCAGGAGACCTAGCAGGATTCATGAAGGGGTCAGGCGTCCACCTCCTGCATGGGGGGCAGGGATGGGGGCTAGTCTCAGACCCTCCCCCTAACGCGGAGGGTCTGGTGCATCTGGACCCCTCCTCAGGGGCGGGGCTTCTCACAGCTGAGCCCCTCCCTCCTTCCTTGGGGCACTCATCACTCCGCCTCGGCAGGCCGCCCGGGAAGTCTTTCCTTCCTGATGCTTTCACACTGGACACCTTGCTGACCACTGGAGGGACGGCCCCTCCCAGCCTGGCCAGTTCCTAGAGGTAGTAACCCATGGCCTCGAGCACAGCTTCTACCCAAACCAGGCCACCTCACTATGGGGGTCTTGGGGCTCTCACACTCTGGGCCTCTATGCTGGCCCCGGCCCTAATCACCCCAGCAGACCACGAGACACAGCCGATGCCGGGGAGCCACCCATGGAAGTGACTGAGGCCACCCAGCCCTAAGCCTGCTTCCCCTGGCCCCAGCTGTTCCTTCCCGCAGAAACCACAGCAAAGGTTCCTGGCTTTGCCTATATTTTCTCCTCGCTCCCTCGACCTCGCAGCTGGCCTGCAGCCCTGTGTGGCCTGGTGTGGCCTAGCGTGGCGTGGCCCATCCTCCTGAGAACCTTAACAAACTAGCTTGTCAGTGACAGAGGGCCTCGCCATACCTGAAGGTTAACTGAATGGATGTTTCCAAACGCCCCGGTCCTATGGAAAGGGATGGACCTGGCCTCGGCCTTTCTTAGGTCTGAATCCTGCCCGCTGTCTCATAGAGCAGGGAATAACCACTTGAAGCCTGTTCTGAGAATTCAGGGAGCTGCATGAAATGCCCAGCATGAGGTTGGCCCCAGACTGGGCCAGGTGGACGTCCCCCCACCTGGGATGCGGCCCAGCTCCTCGGCGCAGTCCCCGAAGCCACTGGGATGACAGCGCTGCCGCCAGCCTCCTGCCGGGCACAGCACTCGGGGCTTTCCTGATCATGCAGGGACCAGGCCAATCCTCTGGTCCATCCCTGCTGCCAGCCTCCTGCCGGGCACAGCGCTCGGGGCCTTCCTGATCATGCAGGGACCAGGCCAACCCTCTGGTCCATCCCTGCTGCCAGCCTCCTCCCGGGGACAGCACTCGGGGCCTTCCTGATCATGCAGGGACCAGGCCAACCCTCTGGTCCAGCCCTGCTGCCAGCCTCCTGCTGGGCACAGCACTCGGGGCCTTCCTGATCATGCAGGGACCAGGCCAACCCTCTGGTCCATCCCTGCTGCCAGCCTCTCCCCGGGGCACAGCACTCGGGGCCTTCCTGATCATGGAGGGACCAGGCCAACCCTCTGGTCCATCCCTGCTGCCAGCCTCCTCCCGGGCACAGCACTCGGGGCCTTCCTGATCATGCAGGGACCAGGCCAACCCTCTGGTCCAGCCCCGCTGCCAGCCTCCTGCCGGGCACAGCACTCGGGGCCTTCCTGATCATGCAGGGACCAGGCCAACCCTCTGGTCCACCCCTGCTGCCAGCCTCCTCCCGGGGCACATCACTCGGGGCCTTCCTGATCATGCAGGGACCAGGCCAACCCTCTGGTCCATCCCTGCTGCCAGCCTCCTGCCGGGCACAGCACTCGGGGCCTTCCTGATCATGCAGGGACCAGGCCAATCCTCTGGTCCAGCCCTGCTGCCAGCCTCCTCCCGGGCACAGCACTCGGGGCCTTCCTGATCATGCAGGGACCAGGCCAACCCTCTGGTCCAGCCCTGCTGCCAGCCTCCTCCCGGGCACAGCACTCGGGGCCTTCCTGATCATGCAGGGACCAGGCCGACCCTCTGGTCCAGCCCTACTGCCAGCCTCCTCCCGGGCACAGCACTCGGGGCCTTCCTGATCATGCAGGGACCAGGCCAACCCTCTGGTCCAGCCCTGCTGCCAGCCTCCTCCCGGGCACAGCACTCGGGGCCTTCCTGATCATGCAGGGACCAGGCCGACCCTCTGGTCCAGCCCTGCTGCCAGCCTCCTCCCGGGCACAGCGCTCGGGGCCTTCCTGATCATGCAGGGACCAGGCCAACCCCTCTGGTCCAGCCCTGCTGCCAGCCTCCTCCCGGGCACAGCGCTCGGGGCCTTCCTGATCATGCAGGGACCAGGCCGACCCTCTGGTCCAGCCCTGCTGCCAGCCTCCTCCCGGGCACAGCGCTCGGGGCCTTCCTGATCATGCAGGGACCAGGCCAACCCCTCTGGTCCATCCCCTGCTGCCAGCCTCCTCCCGGGCACAGCACTCGGGGCCTTCCTGATCATGCAGGGACCAGGCCAACCCTCTGGTCCAGCCCCTGCTGCCAGCCTCCTCCCGGGCACAGCACTCGGGGCCTTCCTGATCATGCAGGGACCAGGCCAACCCTCTGGTCCAGCCCTGCTGCCAGCCTCCTGCCGGGCACAGCACTCGGGGCCTTCCTGATCATGCAGGGACCAGGCCAACCCTCTGGTCCAGCCCCTGCTGCCAGCCTCCTCCCGGGCACAGCACTCGGGGCCTTCCTGATCATGCAGGGACCAGGCCAACCCTCTGGTCCAGCCCTGCTGCCAGCCTCCTGCCGGGCACAGCGCTCGGGGCCTTCCTGATCATGCAGGGACCAGGCCAACCCTCTGGTCCAGCCCCTGCTGCCAGCCTCCTCCCGGGCACAGCACTCGGGGCCTTCCTGATCATGCAGGGACCAGGCCAACCCTCTGGTCCAGCCCTGCTGCCAGCCTCCTCCCGGGCACAGCACTCGGGGCCTTCCTGATCATGCAGGGACCAGGCCAACCCTCTGGTCCAGCCCTGCTGCCAGCCTCCTCCCGGGCACAGCACTCGGGGCCTTCCTGATCATGCAGGGACCAGGCCGACCCTCTGGTCCAGCCCTGCTGCCAGCCTCCTGCCGGGCACAGCGCTCGGGGCCTTCCTCATCATGCAGGGACCAGGCCGACCCTCTGGTCCAGCCCTGCTGCCAGCCTCCTCCCGGGCACAGCACTTGGGGCCTTCCTGATCATGCAGGGACAAGGCCAACCCTCTGGTCCAGCCCTACTGCCAGCCTCCTCCCGGGCACAGCACTCGGGGCCTTCCTGATCATGCAGGGACCAGGCCGACCCTCTGGTCCAGCCCTGCTGCCAGCCTCCTCCCGGGCACAGCACTCGGGGCCTTCCTGATCATGCAGGGACCAGGCCGACCCTCTGGTCCAGCCCTGCTGCCAGCCTCCTCCCGGGCACAGCACTCGGGGCCTTCCTGATCATGCAGGGACCAGGCCGACCCTCTGGTCCAGCCCTGCTGCCAGCCTGCTCCCGGGCACAGCACTTGGGGCCTTCCTGATCATGCAGGGACCAGGCCGACCCTCTGGTCCAGCCCTGCTGCCAGCCTGCTCCCGGGCACAGCACTCGGGGCCTTCCTGATCATGCAGGGACCAGGCCGACCCCTCTGGTCCAGCCCTGCTGCCAGCCTGCTCCCGGGCACAGCACTTGGGGCCTTCCTGATCATGCAGGGACCAGGCCGACCCTCTGGTCCAGCCCTGCTGCCAGCCTGCTCCCGGGCACAGCACTCGGGGCCTTCCTGATCATGCAGGGACCAGGCCGACCCTCTGGTCCAGCCCTGCTGCCAGCCTGCTCCCGGGCACAGCACTCGGGGCCTTCCTGATCATGCAGGGACCAGGCCGACCCTCTGGTCCACCCCTGCTGCCAGCCTGCTCCCCGGGCACAGCACTCGGGGCCTTCCTGATCATGCAGGGACCAGGCCGACCCTCTGGTCCAGCCCTGCTGCCAGCCTGCTCCCGGGCACAGCACTCGGGGCCTTCCTGATCATGCAGGGACCAGGCCGACCCTCTGGTCCAGCCCTGCTGCCAGCCTGCTCCCGGGCACAGCACTCGGGGCCTTCCTGATCATGCAGGGACCAGGCCGACCCTCTGGTCCAGCCCTGCTGCCAGCCTACTCCCGGGCACAGCACTCGGGGCCTTCCTGATCATGCAGGGACCAGGCCGATCCTCTGGTCCAGCCCTGCTGCCAGCCTGCTCCCCCGGGTACAGTACTCGAGGCCTTCCTGATCATGCAGGGACAAAGCCGACACTCTGGTCCAGCCCTGCTACCAGCCTGTTCCCTGGCACAGCACTCGGGGCATTCCCTATGATGCAGGGACCAGACCGACCCTCTGGTCCAACCCTGCTCACAGCCTGCTCCCCGGACACAGCACTCGGGGCCTTCCTGATCATTCAGGGACCAAGCCGACCCCTCTGGTCCAGCCCTGATGCCAGGCTGTTCCCGGGCACAGCAGTCGGGGTCTTCCTGATCATGCAGGGACCAGGCCGACTCCTCTGGTCCAGCCCTGCTGCCAGCCTCCTCCCCAGGAACAGTGCTCGGGGCCTTCCTAATCATGCAGGGACCAGCCCGACCCCTCTGGTAAAACCCTGCTGTCAGCCTGCTCCCGGGCACAGCGCTCAGGGCCTTTCCTGATCATGCAGGGACCAGGCCGACCCTCTGATCCAGCCCTGCTGCCAGCCTGCTCCCAGGCAGAGCGCTCGGGGCCTTCCTGATCATGCAGGGACATGGTCGACCCTCTGGTCCCACCCTGCTGCCAGCCTGCTCCCGGGCACATCACTTGCGGCCTTCCTGATCATGCAGGGACCAGGCCGACCCTCTGGTCCAGCCCTGCTGCCAGCCTGCTCCCGCGCACAGCACTCGGGGCATTCCTGATCATGCAGGGACCAGGTCCAACCCTCTGGTGCAGCCCTGCTGCCAGCCTCCTCCCGGGCACAGCGCTCAGGGCCTTCCTGATGATGCAGGGACCAGGCAAAAACTCTCATCCAGCCCTGCTGCCAGCCTGCTCCCGGGCACAGCACTTGGGGCCTTCCTGATCATGCACGGACCCAGCCACACTCTGGCTCAGCCCTGCTGCCAGCCTGCTCCCCGAGCACAGTGCTCGGGGACTTCCTGATCATGCAGGGACCAGGCAGACCCTGTGGTCCAGCCCCTGCTGCCAGCCTGCTCCCGGGCACAGCACTCGGGGCCTTCCTGATCATGCAGGGACCAGGCCGACCCTCTGATCCAGCCCTGCTGCCAGCCTGCTTCCAAGCACAGCGCTCGGGGCCTTCCTGATCATGCAGGGACCAGGCAGACCCTGTGGTCCAGCCCCTGCTGCCAGCCTGCTCCCGGGCACAGCACTCGGGGTCTTCCTGATCATGCAGGGAGCAGGCCGACACTCTGGTCCACCCCCTGCTGCTAGCCTCCTGCAGGGCACAGCGCTGGGGCCTTCCTGATCATGCAGGGACCAGGCCGACACTCTGGTCCACCCCCTGCTGCCAGCCTGCTCCCAGGCACAGCAGTCGGGGCCTTCCTGATCATGCAGGGACAAGGCCGACACTCTGATTCAGCCCTGCTGCCAGCCTGCTCCCAGGCACAGCACTTGGGGCCTTCCTGATCATGCAGGGACCAAGTCGACCCTCTGGCCCAGCCCTACTGCCAACCTGCTCCCAGGCACAGCACTTGGTGCCTTCCTGATCATGCAGGAAACAAGTAGACCCTGTGATCCAGCCCTGCTGCCAGGCTGATCCCGGGCACAGCGCTCGGGGGATTTCCTGTTCATGAAGGGACCAGGTCGAGCCTCTGGTCCAGCCCTGCCGCCAGACTGCTCCCGGGCACAGCTTTGGGGGCCTTCCCGATCATGCAGGGACCAGGCCGACCCTCTGGTCCAGCCCTGCTGCCAGCCTGCTCCCGGGCACAGCACTCGGGGCCTTCCTGATCATGCAGGGACCAGGTCGACCCTCTGGTGCAGCCCTGCTGCCAGCCTCCTGCCAGGCACACCGCTCGGGGCCTTCCTGATCATGGAAGGAAAAGACCAACCCTCTGGTCCAGCCCTGCTGCCAGCCTACTGCCGGGCACAGCGCTCAGGGCCTTCCTGATGATGCAGGGACCAGGCCAAAACTCTGATCCAGCCCTGCTGCCAGCCTGCTCCTGGGCACAGCACTTGGGGCCTTCCTGATCATGCAGGGACCAGGCCGACCCTCTGGATCCAGCCCTGCTGCCAGCCTGCTCCCCAGGCACAGCTCTCGGGGCCTTCCTGATCATGCAGGGACCAGGCCGACCCTCTGGTCCACCCCTGCTGCCAGCCTGCTCCCAGGCACAGCGCTAGGGGCCTTCCTGATCATGCAGGGACCAGGCCGACCCTCTGGTCCACCCCTGCTGCTAGCCTCCTCCAGGGCACAGCGCTTGGGGCCTTCCTGATCATGCAGGGACCAGGCCGACACTCTGATCCAGCCCTGCTGACAGCCTGCTCCTGGGCACAGCACTCGGGGCCTTCCTGATCATGCAGGGACCAGGCGGACCCTCTCGTCCAGCCCTGCTGCCAGCCTGCTACCTGGCACAGCGCTCAGGGCCTTCCTGATCATGCAGGGACCAGGCCAACCCTCTGATCCAGCCCTGCTGTCAGTCTGCTCCCAGGCAGAGCACTCGGGGACTTCCTGATCATGCAGGGACCAGGCCGATCCTCTGGTCCGGCCCTGCTGCCAGCCTGCTCCCGGGCACATCACTTGCGGCCTTCCTGATCACGCCGGGACCAGGCCGACCCTTGGTCCAGCCCTGCTGCCAGCCTGCTCTCGGGCACAGCAGTCGGGGCCTTCCTTATCATGCAGGGACCAGGCCGAACCTCAGGTCCAGCCCTGCTGCCAGCCTGCTCCCGGGCACAGTGCTCAGGGCCGTACTGATCATGCAGGTACCAGGCCGAACCTCAGGTCCAGTCCTGCTGCCAGCCTGCTCCCCGGGCACAGCGCTCGGGGCCTTCCTGATCATGCAGGGACCAGGCCGACCCTCTGGTCTGGCCCTGCTGCCAGCCTGCTCCTGGGCACAGCGCTCGGGGCCTTCCTGATCATGCAGGGACCAGGCAGACCCTCTGGTCCAGCCCCTGCTGCCAGCCTACTCCCGGGCACAGCACTCGGGGCCTTACTGATCATACAAGGACCAGGCAAACCCCTCTGGTCCAGCCCTGCTGCCAGCCTCCTCCCGGGCCCCAGCGCTCAGGGCCTTCCTGATCATGCAGGGACCAGGCCAAAACTCTGGTCCAGCCCTGCTGCCAGCCTGCTCCCCGGGCACAGCGCTCGGGGCCTTTCCTGATCATGCAGGGACCAGGCCGACACTCTGGTCCACCCCCTGCTGCCAGCCTGCTCCCGGGCACAGCACTCGGGGCCTTCCTGAACATGCAGGGACCAGGTCGACCCTCTGGTCCAGCCCTGCTGCCAGCCTCCTGCCGGGCACAGTGCTCAGGGCCTTCCTGATGATGCAGGGACCAGGCCAAACCTCTGATCCAGCCCTGCTGCCAGCCTGCTCCCCGGGCACAGCACTCGGGGCCTTCCTGATCATGCAGGGACTCAGCCGACCCTCTGGCTCAGCCCTGCTGCCAGCCTGCTCCCGGGCACAGCTCTCGGGGCCTTCCTGATCATGCAGGGACCAGGCCGACCCTCTGATCCAGCCCTGCTGCCAGCCTGCTCCCGGGCACAGCGCTCGGGGCCTTCCTGATCATGCAGGGACCAGGCCGACACTCTGGTCCACCCCTGCTGCCAGCCTGCTCCCAGGCACTGCACTCGGGGCCTTCCTGATCATGCAGGGACCAGGCCGACCCTCTGGCTCAGCCCCTGCTGCCAGCCTGCTCCCGGGCACAGCCTCGGGGACTTCCTGATCATGCAGGGACCAGGCCGACCCTCTGATCCAGCCCCTGCTGCCAGCCTGCTCCCAGGCACAGTGCTCGGGGCCTTCCTGATCATGCAGGGACCAGGCTCGACCCTCTAGTCCAGCCCCTACTGCCAGCCTGCTCCTGGGTACAACACTGGGGGCCTTCCTGATCATGCAGGGACCAGGCCGACCCTCTGGTCCAGCCCTGCTGCGAGCCTGCTCCTGAACACAGAGCTCGTGGCCTTCTTGATCATGCAGGGACCAGGCCGAACCTCTCGTCCAGCCCTGATGCCAGCCTGCTCCCAGGCACAGCAGTTGGTGCCTTCCTATAATGTAGGGACCAGGCCGACCCTCTGGTCCAGCCCTGCTGCCATCCTGCTCCCAAGTACAGCGCTCGGGGGCCTTCCTGATCATGCAGGGACAAGGCCGACCCTCTGGTCTGGCCCCTGCTGCCATCCTGCTCCCGGTCACAGCGCTCGGGGCCTTCCTCATCATGCAGAGGACAAGGCCGACCCTCTGGTCCAGCCCTGCTACTAGCCTCCTGCCAGGCACAGTGATCGGGGCCTTCCTGATCATGCAGGGACAAGGCCAACCCTGTGATCCAGCCCTGCTGCCAGCCTGCTCCCGGACACAGCACTTGGGGCCTTCCTGATCATGCAGGGACCAGGCCGACCCTCTCGTCCAGCCCTACTACCAACATGATCCTGGGTACAGCACTGGGGGGCATTCCTGATCATGCAGGGACTAGGCCAACCACTCTGGTCCAGCCCTGCTGCCAGCCTGCTTCCAAAGCACAGCGCTCGGGGCCTTCCTGATCATGTAGGGACCAGGCAGACCCTGTGGTCCAGCCCCTGCTGCCAGCCTACTCCCGGGCACAGCACCTCGGGGGCCTTACTGATCATGGAAGGACAAGGCCGACCCTCTGGTCCAGCCCCTGCTGCCAGCCTCCTGCCGGGCCCAGCACCGGGGCCTTCCTGATCATGCAGGGACCAGGCCAACCCTCTGGTTCAGCCCCTGCTGTCAGCCTGCTCCCCAGGCACAGCAGCTGGGGCCTTCCTGATCACGCAGGGACCAAGCCGACCCTCTAGGCCAGCCCTGCTGCCAGCCTGCTCCCGGGCACAGCTCTCAGGGCCTTCCTGATCATGCAGGGACCAAGGCCGACCCTCTGGTCCAGCCCCTGCTACCAGCCTGCTCCCGGGCACAGCACTAGGGGCCTTCCTGATCATGCAGGGACCAGACCGACCTTCTGGTCCAACCCTGCTGATAGCCTGCTCCCAGGCACAGCACTCGGGGCCTTTCTGATCATTCAGGGACCAGGCTGACCCTCTGGTCCAGCCCTGCTGCCAGCCTGTTCCCGGGCACAGCACTCGGGGCCTTCCTGATCATGCAGGGACCAGGCCGACCCTCAGGTCCAGCCCCTGCTGCCAGCCTGCTGCCTGGGCACAGCGCCTCAGGGCCTTCCTGATGATGCAGGGACCAGGCCAAAACTCTGATCCAGCCCTGCTGCCAGCCTGCTCCTGGGCACAGCTCTTGGGGCCTTCCTGATCATGGAAGGAAAGGACCACCCTGATCATGCAGGGACCAGCCCGACCCTCTGGTCAAACCCTGCTGTCAGCCTGCTCCCGGGCACAGCGCTCAGGGCCTTTCTGATCATGCAGGGACCAGGCCGACCCTCTGATCCAGCCCTGCTGCCAGCCTGCTCCCAGGCAGAGCCGCTCGGGGCCTTCCTGATCATGCAGGACCAGGCCGACCTTCTGGTCCAGCCCTGCTACTCAGCCTCCTGCCAGGCACAGTAATCGGGGCCTTCCTGATCATGCAGGGACAAGGCCGACCCTGTGATCCAGCCCTGCTGCCAGCCTGCTCCCGGGCACAGCACTTGGGGCCTTCCTGATCATGCAGGGACCAGGCCGACCCTCTGGTCCACCCCTGCTGCCAGCCTACTCCCCGGGCACAGCACTCGGGGCCTTCCTGATCATGGAGGGACCAGGCCGACCCTCTGGTCCCAGCCCTGCTGCCAGCCTGCTCCCGGGTACAGTACTCGGGGCCTTCCTGATCATGCAGGGACAAGGCCGACACTCTGGTCCAGCCCTGCTACCAGCCTGTTCCCTGGCACAGCACTCGGGGCCTTCCCTATGATGCAGGGACCAGACCGACCCTCTGGTCCAACCCTGCTGCACAGCCTGCTCCCGGACACAGCACTCGGGGCCTTCCTGATCATTCAGGGACCAGGCCGACCCTCTGGTCCAGCCCTGATGCCAGGCTGTTCCCGGGCACAGCAGTCGGGGCCTTCCTGATCATGCAGGGACCAGGCCGACTCTCTGGTCCAGCCCTGCTGCCAGCCTCCTCCCCAGGAACAGTGCTCGGGGCCTTCCTGATCATGCAGGGACCAGCCCGACCCTCTGGTCAAACCCTGCTGTCAGCCTGCTCCCCGGGCACAGCGCTCAGGGCCTTCCTGATCATGCAGGGACCAGGCCGACCCTCTGATCTAGCCCTGCTGCCAGCCTGCTCCCAGGCAGAGCGCTCGGGGCCTTCCTGATCATGCAGGGGACATGGTCGACCCTCTGGTCCCACCCTGCTGCCAGCCTGCTCCCCGGGCACATCACTTGCGGGCCTTCCTGATCACGCAGGGACCAGGCCGACCCCTGGTCCAGCCCTGCTGCCAGCCTGCTCCCCGGGCACAGCACTCGGGGCATTCCTGATCATGCAGGGACCAGGCCGACCCTCTGGTGCAGCCCCTGCTGCCAGCCTCCTGCCGGGCACAGCGCTCAGGGCCTTCCTGATGATGCAGGGACCAGGCAAAAACTCTCATCCAGCCCTGCTGCCAGCCTGCTCCCGGGCACAGCACTTGGGGGCCTTCCTGATCATGCACGGACCCAGCCGACACTCTGGCTCAGCCCTGCTGCCAGCCTGCTCCCGAGCACAGTGCTCAGGGACTTCCTAATCATGCAGGGACCAGGCCGACCCTCTGGTCCAGCCCCTGCTGCCAGCCTGCTCCCGGGCACAGCACTTGGGGTCTTCCTGATCATGCAGGGAGCAGGCCGACCCCTCTGATCCAGCCCTGCTGCCAGCCTGCTTCCAAGCACAGCGCTCGGGGCCTTCCTGATCATGCAGGGACCAGGCAGACCCTGTGGTCCAGCCCCTGCTGCCAGCCTGCTCCCCGGGCACAGCACTTGGGGTCTTCCTGATCATGCAGGGACCAGGCCGACCCTCTGGTCCACCCCTGCTGCTAGCCTCCTGCAGGGCACAGCACTCGGGGCCTTCCTGATCATGCAGGGACCAGGCAGACCCTCTGGTCCACCCCTGCTGCCAGCCTGCTCCCCAGGCACAGCAGTCGGGGCCTTCCTGATCATGCAGGGACAAGGCCGACCCTCTGATCCAGCCCTGCTGCCAGCCTGCTCCCAGGCAGAGTGCTCGGGGCCTTCCTGATCATGCAGGGACCAGGTCGACCCTCTGGTCCAGCCCTACTGCCAGCCTGCTCCCGGGCACAGTGCTCGGGGCCTTCCTCATCATGCAGGGACCACCTCCGACACTCTGATCCAGCCCTGCTGCCAGCCTGCTCCTGGGCACAGTGCTCGGGGCCTTCCTGATAATGCAGGGACCAGGCCGAACCTCTGGTCCAGCCCTGCTGCCAGCCTGCTCCCGGCCACAGCGCTCGGGGCCTTCCTGATCATGGAAGGACAAGGCCAACCCTCTGGTCCAGCCCTGCTGCCAGCCTCCTCCCGGGCACAGCGCTCAGGGCCTTCCTGATGATGCAGGGACAAGGCCAAAACTCTGATCCAGCCCTGCTGCCAGCCCGCTCCCGGGCACAGCGCTCGGGGCCTTCCTGATCATGCAGGGACCAGGCCGACCCTCTGGTCCAGCCCCTGCTGCCAGCCTACTCCCCGGGCACAGCACTCGGGGCCTTACTGATCATGGAGGGACCAGGCCAACCCTCTGGTCCAGCCCTGCTGCCAGCCTGCTCCCGGGCACAGCACTAGGGGCCTTCCTGATGATTCAGGGACCAGGCCGACCCTCTAGGCCAGCCCTGCTGCCAGCCTGCTCCCGGGCACAGCTCTCGGGGCCTTCCTGATCATGCAGGGGCAAGGCTGACCCTCTGGTCCAGCCCTGCTACCAGCCTGTTCCCTGGCACAGCACTCGGGGCCTTCCCTGTCATGCACGGACCAGACCAACCCTCTGGTCCAGCCCTGCTACCAGCCTGTTCCCTGGCTCAGCACTCGGGGCCTTCCCTGTCATGCAGGGACCAGACCAACCCTCTGGTCCAGCCCTGCTGCCAGCGTGCTCCCGGGCACTGCACTCGGGGGCCTTCCTGATCATGCAGGGACCAGACCGACCCTCTGGTCCAACCCTGCTGACAGCCTGCTCCCCGGGCACAGCACTCGGGGATCGTTCTTATCATGCAGGGACCAGGCAGACCCTGTGGTCCAGCCCCTGCTGCCAGCCTACTCCCCCGGGCACAGCACTCGGGGCCTTACTGATCATGCAGGGACCAGGCCGACCCTCTGGTCCAGCCCTGCTGCCAGCCTCCTCCCGGGCCCAGCACGTGGGGCCTTCCTGATCATGCAGGGACCCAGGCCGACCCTCTGGTCTCTAGCCCTGCTGTAGCCTGCTCCCCAGGCACAGCAGCTCGGGGCCTTCCTGATCATGCAGGGACCAAGCCGACCCCTCTAGGCCAGCCCTGCTGCCAGCCTGCTCCCCGGGCACAGCGCTCGGGGCCTTCCTGATCATGCAGGGACCAAGGCCGACCCTCTGGTCCAGCCCTGCTACCAGCCTGCTCCCGGGCACAGCACTAGGGGCCTTCCCTGATCATGCAGGGACGAGGCCAACCCCTCTGGTCCAGCCCTGCTGCCAGCCTGCTCCCCCGGGTACAGACCTTCGGGGCCTTCTTGATCTTGCAGGAACCAGGCCGACCCTCTGGTGCAGCCCTGCTGCCAGCCTCCTGCTGGGCACAGTGCTCAGGGCCTTCCTGATGATGCAGGGACCAGGCCGACACTCTGATCCAGCCCTGCTGCCAGCCCGCTGCCGGGCACAGCACTCGGGGCCTTCCTGATCATGCAGGGACACAGCCGACCCTCTGGCCCAGCCCTGCTGCCAGCCTGCTCCCGGGGACAGCTCTCGGGGCCTTCCTGATCATGCAGGGACCAGGCCGACCCTCTGATCCAGCCCTGTTGCCAGCCTGCTCCCTGGCACAGCGCTCGGGGCCTTCCTGATCATGCAGAGACCAGGCCGACCCTCTGGATCCAGCCCCTGCTGCCAGCCTGCTCCCGGGCAGAGCGCTCGGGGCCTTCCTGATCATGCAGGGAGCAGGTCGAGCCCTCTGGTCCAGCCCTACTGCCAGCCTGCTCCCGTGCACAGTGCTCGGGGCCTTCCTCATCATGCAGGGACCAGTCCGACACTCTGATCCAGCCCTGCTGCCAGCCTGCTCCTGGGCACAGTACTCGGGGCCTTCCTGATAATGCAGGGACCAGGCCGAACCTCTGGTCCAGCCCTGCTGCCAGCCTGCTCCCGGCCACAGCGCTCGGGGCCTTCCTGATCATGGAAGGACAAGGCCAACCCTCTGGTCCAGCCCTGCTGCCAGCCTCCTGCCGGGCACAAGCGCTCAGGGCCTTCCTGATGATGCAGGGACAAGGCCAAAACTCTGATCCAGCCCTGCTGCCAGCCCGCTCCCGGGCACAGCACTCGGGGCCTTCCTGATCATGCAGGGACCAGGCCGACCCTCTGGTCCAGCCCTGCTGCCAGCCTGCTCCTGGGCACAGCACTCGGGGCCTTCCTGATCATGCAGGGACCAGGCCGACCCTCTAGGCCAGCCCCTGCTGCCAGCCTGCTCCCCGGGCACAGCACTCGGGGCCTTCCTGATCATGCAGGGACAAGGCCGACCCTCTGGTCCAGCCCTGCTGCCAGCCTGCTCCCTGGCACAGCACTCGGGGCCTTCCCTGATCATGCAGGGACCAGGCCGACCCTCTGGTCCAGCCCTGCTACCAGCCTGCTCCCTGGCACAGCACTCGGGGCCTTCCCTGTCAACCTTCCATGAACCAGGGCCTTCCCCAAAAGGGCCTTCCCTGGACCAACCCTCTGGTCCAGCCCTGCTGCCAGCCTGCTCCCGGGCACAGCACTCGGGGGCCTTCCTGATCATGCAGGGACCAGACCGACCCTCTGGTCCAACCCTGCTGCCAGCCTGCTCCCGGGCACAGCACTCGGGAGCCTTCCTATCATGCAGGGACCAGGCAGACCCTGTGGTCCAGCCCCTGCTGCCAGCCTACTCCCCGGGCACAGCACCCGGGGCCTTACTGATCATGCAAGGACAAGGAAAACCCTCTGGTCCAGCCCTGCTGCCAGCCTCCTCCCGGGCCCAGCGCTCAGGGCCTTCCTGATGATGCAGGGACAAGGCCAAAACTCTGATCCAGCCCTGCTGCCAGCCTGCTCCCGGGCACAGCACTCGGGGCCTTTCTGATCATGCAGGGACCAAGCCGACCCTCTGGTCCAGCCCTGCTGCCAGCCTGCTCCCGGGCACAGCAGCTCGGGGCCTTCCTGATCCTGCAGGGACCAGGCCGACCCTCAGGTCCAGCCCTGCTGCCAGCCTGCTCCCAGGCACAGCACTCGGGGCCTTCCTGATCATGCAGGGACCAGGCCGACCCTCTGGTCCAGCCCTGCTGCCAGCCTGCTCCCGGTAACAGCGCTCGGGGCTTTACTGATCATGCAGGGACCAGGCCGACCCTCTGGTCCAGCCCTGCTGCCAGTCTGCTCCCAGGCACAGCGCTCAGGGGCCTTCCTGATCATGCAGGGACCAGGCCGACCCTCTGGTCCACCCCTACTGCCAGCCTACTCCCGGGCACAGCACTCGGGGCCTTCCTGATCATGGAGGGACCAGGCCGACCCTCTGGTCCAGCCCTGCTGCCAGCCTGCTCCCGGGCACAGCACTTGGGGCCTTCCTGATCATGCAGGGACCAGGCCGACCCTCTGGTCCAGCCCTGCTGCCAGCCTGCTCCCAGGCACAGTACTCGGGGCCTTCCTGATCATGCAGGGACCAGGCCGACCCTCTTGTCAAGCCCTGCTGCCAGCCTGCTCCTGGGCACAGCACTGGGGGGCATTCCTGATCATGCAGGGACCAGGCCGACCCTGTGGTCCAGCCCCTGCTGCCAGCCTACTCCCGGGCACAGCACTCGGGGCCTTCCTGATCATGCAGGGACCAGGCCAACCCTCTGGTCCAGCCCTGCTGCCAGCCTCCTCCCAGGCCCAGCACTTGGGGCCTTCCTGATCATGCAGGGACCAGGCCGACCCTCTGGTCCAGCCCTGCTGCCAGCCTGCTCCCGGGCACAGCACTCGGGGCCTTCCTGATCATACAGGGACCAGGCCGACCCTCTAGGCCAGCCCCTGCTGCCAGCCTGCTCCCCGGGCACAGCTCTTGGGGCCTTTCCTGATCATGCAGGGACCAGGCCGACCCTCTGGTCCAGCCCTGCTACCAGCCTGCTCCCTGGCACAGCACTCGGGGCCTTCCTGATCATGCAGGGACCAGGCCGACCCTCTAATCCAGCCCTGCTGCCAGCCTGCTCCCCAGGCACAGCACTCGGGGCCTTCCTGATCATGCAGGGACCAGGCTGACCCTCTGTTCCAGCCCTGCTGCCAGCCTGCTCCCGGGCACAGCGCTCGGGGCCTTCCTCATCATGCAGGGACCAGACTGACCCTCTGGTCCGGCCCTGCTGCCAGCCTACTCCCCGGGCACAGCACTCGGGGCCTTCCTGATCATGCAGGGACCAGGCCGACCCTCTGGTCCAGCCCTGCTGCCAGCCTGCTCACTGGCACAGTGCTCGGGGCCCTCCTGATCATGCAGGGACCAGGCCGACCCTCTGGTCCAGCCCTGCTACCAGCCTGCTCCCCGGGCACAGCACTCGGGGCCTTCCTGATCATGCAGGGACTAGGCCGACCATCTGGTCCAACCCTGCTGCCAGCCTACTCCCCGGGCACAGCGCTCGGGGCCTTCCTGATCATGCAGGGACCAGGGCGACCCTCTGGTCCAGCCCCTGCTGCCAGCCTACTCCCCGGGCACAGCACTCGGGGCCTTACTGATCATGGAGGAACCAGGCCGACCCTGTGGTCCACCCCCTGCTGCCAGCCTCCTCCCGGGCCCAGCACTGTGGGGCCTTCCTATCATGCAGGGACCAGGCCGACCCTCTGGTCCAGCCCTACTGTCAGCCTGCTCCTGGGCACAGCACTCGGGGCCTTCCTATCATTCAGGGACCAGGCCGACCCTCTGGTCCAGCCCTGCTGCCAGCCTGCTCCCAGGCACAGCACACGGGGCCTTCCTGATCATGCAGGGACCAAGCCGACCCTCTAGCCCAGCCGTGCTGCCAGTTTGCTCCCGGGTACAGCACTCAGGGCCTTCCTGATCATGCAGGGACAAAGCCGACCCTCTGGTCCAGCCCTGCTACCAGCCTGATCCCTGGCACAGCATTCGGGGCCTTCCCTATCATGCAGGGACCAGACCAACCCCCTGGTCCAGCCCTGCTGCCGGCCTGCTCTGCGCACAGCACTCGGGGCCTTCCTGATCATGCAGGGACCAGATCGACCCTCTGGTCCAACCCTGCTGCCAGCCTGCTCCCCGGGCACAGCCCTCGGGGCCTTCCTGATCATTCAGGGACCAAGCCGACCCTCTGGTCCAGCCCTGCTGCCAGCCTGCTCCCCGGGCACAGTACTCGGGGCCTTCCTGATCATGCAGGGACCAGGCCGCCCCTCTGATCCAGCCCTGCTGCCAGCCTGCTCCCAGGCACAGCACTTGGGGCCTTCCTGATCATGCAGGGACCAGGCTCGACCCTCTGGTCCAGCCCTGCTGCCAGCCTGCTCCCAGGCACAGCGCTCGGGGCCTTCCTGATCATGCAGGGACCACGTCGACCCTCTGGTCCAGCCCTGCTGCCAGCCTGCTCCCAGGCACAGTGCTCGGGGCCTTCCTCATCATGCAGGGACCAGGCCAACACTCTGATCCAGCCCTGCTGCCAGCCTGCTCCCGGGCACAGCACTTGGGGCCTTCCTGATCATGCAGGGACCAGGCCGACCCTCTGGTCCACCCCCTACTGCGAGCCTGCTCCCGGGCCCAGCACTCGGGGCCTTCCTGATCATGCAGGGACCAGGCCGACACTCTGATCCAGCCCTACTGCCAGCCTGCTCCCAGGCACAGCACTTGGGGCCTTCCTGATCATGCAGGGACCAGGCCGACCCTCTGGTCCAGCCCTGCTGACAGCCTGCTCCCGGGCACAGCACTCGGGGCCTTTCTGATCATTCAGGGACCAGGCCGACCCCTCTGGTCCACCCCTGCTGCCAGCCTGCTCCCCGGGCACAGCAGCTCGGGGCCTTCCTGATCATGCAGGGACCAGGCCGACCCTCAGGTCCAGCCCTGCTGCCAGCCTGCTCCCAGGCACAGCGCTCGGGGCCTTCCTGATCATGCAGGGACCAGGCCGACCCTCTGGTCCAGCCCTGCTGCCAGCCTGCTCCCGGGCACAGCGCTCGGGGCCTTCCTGATCATGCAGGGACCAGGCCGACCCTCTGGTCCAGCCCTGCTGCCAGCCTGCTCCCGGGCACAGCGCTCTGGGCCTTCCTGATCATGCAGGGACTAGGCCGACCCCTCTGGTCCAGCCCTACTGCCATCCTGCTCCTGGGCACAGCGCTCGGGGCCTTCCTAATCATGCAGGGACCAGGCCGACACTCTGGTCCAGCCCTGCTGCCAGCCTGCTCCCGGGCACAGCACTCGGGGCCTTCCTGATCATGCAGGGACCAGGCCGACCCTCTGGTCCAGCCCTGCTGCCAACCTGCTCCCGGGCACAGCACTCGGGGCCTTCCTGATCATGCAGGGACCAGGCCGACCCTCTGGGCCAGCCCTGCTGCCAGCCTGCTCCCCGGGCACAGCACTCGGGGCCTTCCTGATCATGCAGGGACCAGGCCGACCCTCTGGTCCAGCCCTCTGCCAGCCTCCTCCCGGGCACAGCACTCGGGGCCTTCCTGATCATGCAGGGACCAGGCCGACCCTCTGGTCACAGCCCTACTGCCAGCCTCCTACCGGGGCACAGCGCTCGGGGCAATCCTATCATGCAGGGACCAGGCCGACCCTCTGGTCCAGCCCTGCTGCCAGCCTACTCCCGGTCACAGTCTCGGGGCCTTCCTGATCATGCAGGGACCAGGCCGACCCTCTGGCCCAGCCCTACTTCCAGCCTGCTCCCGGGCACAGCACTCGGGGCCTTCCTGATCATGCAGGGACCAGGCCGACCCTCTGGTCCAGCCCTGCTGCCAGCCTCCTGCCGGGCACAGCACTCGGGGCCTTCCTGATCATGCAGGGACCAGGCCGACCCTCTGGCACAGCCCCTACTGCCAGCCTGCTCCCCGGGCACAGCACTCGGGGCCTTCCTGATCATGCAGGGACCAGGCTGACCCTCTGGTCCAGCCCTGCTGCCAGCCTGCTCCCGGGCACAGCACTCGGGGGCCTTCCCTGATCATGCAGGGACCAGGCCGACCCTCTGGTCCACCCCTTTGCTGCCAGCCTGCTCCCGGGCACAGCACTTCGGGGCCTTCCTGATCATGCAAGGACCACGCCGACACTTTGGTCCAGCCCTGCTGCCAGCCTGCTCCCGGGCACAGCACTCGGGGCCTTCCTGATCATGCAGGGACCAGGCCGACCCTCTGGTCCAGCCCTGCTGCCAGCCTGCTCCCAGGTACAGCACTTGGGGCCGTCCTGATCATGCAGGGACCAGGCCGACCCTCTGGTCCACCCCTGCTGCCAGCCTGCTCCCGGGCACAGCGCTCGGGGCCTTCTTGATCATGCAGGGACCAGGCCGACCCTCTGGTCCAGCCCTGCTGCCAGCCTGCTCCCCGGGCACAGCGCTCGGGGCCTTCCTAATAATGCAGGGACCAGGCCGACACTCTGATCCAGCCCTGCTGCCAGCCTGCTCCCGGGCACAGCACTTGGGGCCTTCCTGATCATGCAGGGACCAGGCCGACCCTCTGGCCCAGCCCTACTGCCAGCCTGCTACCGGGCACAGCACTCGGGGCCTTCCTATCATGCAAGGACCAGGCCAACCCTCTGGTCCAGCCCTGCTGCCAGCCTGCTCCCCGGGCACAGCACTCGGGGCCTTCCTGATCATGCAGGGACCAGGCCGACCCTCTGGTCCAGCCCTGCTGCCAGCCTGCTCCCGGGCACAGCACTCGGGGCCTTCCTGATCATGCAGGGACCAGGTTGACCCTCTGGTCCAGCCCTGCTGCCAGCCTGCTCCCTGGCACAGTACTCGTGGCCTTCCTGATCATGCAGGGACCAGGCTGACACTCTGATCCAGCCCTGCTGCCAGCCTGCTCCCCGGACACAGCGCTCGGGGCCTTCCTGATTATGCAGGGACCACGCCGACCCTCTGGTCCACCTCTGCTGCCAGCCTGCTCCCCGGGCACCACACTCGGGTCCTTCCTGAATATGCAGGGACCAGGCCGACCCTCTGGTCCACCCCTGCTGCCAGCCTGCTCCCCGGGCACCGCGCTCGGGTCCTTCCTGAATATGCAGGGACAAGGCCGACACTCTGATCCAGCCCTGCTGCCAGCCTGCTCCCGGGCACAGCACTTGGGGCCTTCCTGATCATGCAGGGACCAAGTCAACCCCTCTGGCCCAGCCCTACTGCCAGCCTGCTCCCCGGGCACAGCACTCGGGGCCTTCCTGATCATGCAGGAACCAAGCCGACACTCTGATCTAGCCCTGCTGCCAGGCTAATCCCGGGCACAGCTCTGGGGGCCTTCCTGATCATGCAGGGACCAGGCCTACCCTCTGGCACAGCCCTACTGCCAGCCTGCTACCGGGCACAGTGCTCGGGGCCTTATCATGCAAGTACCAGGCCGACCCTCTGGTCCAGCTGTGCTGTCAGCCTGCTCCCCGGGTACAGCACTCGGGGCATTCCTGATCATGCAGGGACCAGGCCGACCCTCCGGTCCAGCCCGTTTGCCAGCCTGCTCCCCGGGCACAGCACTCGGGGCCTTCCTGATCATGGAGGAATCAGGCCGAAGCTCTGGTCCAGCCCTACTGCCAGCCTCCTGCCGGGCACAGTACTTGGGGCCTTCCTGATCATGCAGGGACCAGGCCGACCCTCTGGTCACAGCCCTGCTGCCAGCCTGCTCCCGGGCACAGCACTCGGGGCCTTCCTGATCATGCAGGGACCAGGCCGACCCTCTGGTCCAGCCCTGCTGCCAGCCTGCTCCTGGGCACAGCACTTGGGGCCTTCCTGATCATGCAGGGACCAGGCCGACCCTCTAGTCCAGCCCTGCTGCCAGCCTGCTCCCAGGTACAGCACTCGGGGCCTTCCTGATCATGCAGGGACCAAGCCGACCCTCTAGTCCAGCCCTGCTGCCAGCCTGCTCCCGGGCACAGCACTCGGGGCCTTCCTGATGATGCAGGGACCAGGTCGACCCTCTGGCCCAGCCCTGCTGCCAGCCTGCTCCCGGGTACAGCACTCGGGGCCTTCCTGATCATGCAGGGACTGAGGCCGACCCTCTGGTCCAGCTCTGCTGCCAGCCTGCTCCCTGGCACAGTACTCGGGGGCCTTCCTGATCATGCAAGGACCAGGCCGACCCTCTGGCCCAGCCCTGCTGCCATCCTCCTGCCCTCGGGCCTTCCTATCATGCAAGGACCAGGCCAACCCTCTGGTCCACCCCTGCTGCCAGCTTGCTCCCGGGCACAGCACTTGGGGCCTTCCTGATCATGCAGGGACCAGGCTGACCCTCTGGTCCAGCCCTGCTGCCAGCCTGCTCCCGGGCACAGCACTCGGGGCCTTCCTGATCATGCAGGGACCAGGTCGACCCTCTGGTCCAGCCCTGCTGCCAGCCTGCTCCCGGGCACAGCGCTCGGGGCCTTCCTGATCATGCAGGGACCAGGCTGACCCTCTGGTCCAGCCCTGCTGCCAGCCTGCTCCCGGGTACAGCACTCGGGGCCTTCCTGATCATGCAGGGATCGAGGCCGACCCTCTGGTCCAGGCCTGCTGCCAGCCTGCTCCCCGGGCACAGCGCTCGGGGCCTTTCCTGATCATGCAGGGACCAGGCCGACCCTCTGGTCTAGCCCTGCTGCCAGCCTGCTCCCCGGGCACAGCACTCGGGGCCTTCCTGATCATGCAGGGACCAGGCCGACCCCTCTGGTCCAGCCCTGCTGCCAGCCTGCTCCCCGGGCACAGCACTCGGGGCCTTCCTGATCATGCAGGGACCAGGCCGACCCTCTGGCACAGCCCTGCTGCCAGCCTGCTACTCGGGCACAGCGCTCGGGGCCTTCCTGATCATGCAAGGACCAGGCCGACCCTCTGGTCCACCCTGTGCTGCCAGCCTGCTCCCTGGGTACAGCCCTCGGGGCCTTCCTCATCATGCAGGGACCAGGCCGACCCTCTGGCTCTAGCCCTGCTGCCAGCCTGCTCCCGGGCACAGCACTCGGGGCCTTCCTCATCATGCAGGAACCAGGCCGACCCTCTGGTCCAGCCCCTGCTGCCAGCCTGCTCCCAGGCACAGCGCTCAGGGCCTTCCTGATCATGCAGGGACCAGGCCGACCCCTCTGATCCAGCCCTGCTGCCAGCCTGCTCCCAGGCACAGCACTCGGGGCCTTCCTGATCATGCAGGGACCAGGTCGACCCTCTGGCCCAGCCCTGCTGCCAGCCTGCTCCCGGGCACAGCACTCGGGGCCTTCCTGATCATGCAGGGATCAGGCCGAACTTCTGGTCTAGCCCTGCTGCCAGCCTGCTCCCGGGCACAGCCCTCGGGGCCTTCCTGATCATGCAGGGACCAGGCCGACACTCTGGTCCAGCCCTGCTGCCAGCCTGCTCACGGGCACAGCACTCGGGGCCTTCCTGATCATGCAGGGACCAGGCCGACCCCTCTGGTCCAGCCCTGCTGCCAGCCTGCTCCCTGGCACAGTACTCGTGGCCTTCCTGATCATGCAGGGACCAGGCCGACACTCTGATCCAGCCCTGCTGCCAGCCTGCTCCCGGGCACAGCGCTCGGGGCCTTCCTGATTATGCAGGGACCAGCCGACCCTCTGGTCCAGCTCTGCTGCCAGCCTGCTCCCGGGCACCGCGCTCGGGGCCTTCCTGATTATGCAGGGACCAGGCCGACACTCTGATCCAGCCCTGCTGCCAGCCTGCTCCCGGGCACAGCACTTGGGGCCTTCCTGATCATTCAGGGACCAAGCTGACCTTGTGGCCCTGGCTGGATCCGAAGTCACAGCAGGAAGGCAGCGCACAGCTGACTGCCGTCGAATAGAGAAATGAGGCCCCGAGGAAGTGAGGAAGTGCTCTAAGTGCCTTAGAGCAAGACCAAGTGTGAGCCTGGTTGCCTCTTCCCACTGCCCTCCTCCTTCAAGGGCGGTTTCCCGCAGAACCTACCACCTGCCACAGCTGTGACACACTCAAGTTTGACAGCAAAGAGCAGGCAGAAAGCTTTTGAGCCTGCTGTAAATGCAGCAGAGCCGTGATGCCTTGGCTGCCATGGCCCCTGGGGTCACCAGGCTCCATCCCTCCACACGTTCTCATCTGCCAGTCCCAGAAGCAGAAGCTGGGGGGAGCAGGCACTGCATTTTATGGTTACAGTTTCAGGCCGTGAGATTATTCTGAAAATCACTAAACCAATTTTTCCCAAGCTCCTTCTATCTGTCAGGCCACGTTTGGCCCCAGAGCACAAACATGAATCCCCACCTGCTCTACCCTTACGTTCAGCCAGGCAAGGACAACTTAGAATCAGAGCACACATTTATTCACGCAGCAAACATTTATGGAGCACCTCCTCTGTGCTGAAAACGTTCTAACGTGATCTTCACATATGTAAGACAGCACTCCGGCTGCTTCCCAGAAGAGGTGCAGGCGGCAGGGAAGTCAGCGGGCCCAGGCACCCTCCAGGCAGAGCCCCCACTCTCCCAGCCCTTCCCCCTCTGAGGCCCAGGGTCTGGCTCCGCACTCCTGTCCGGACCTGCAGGGACTCATCCCTTCCCTGGCTTCACTGTGTGGCTCCTCCTGAGCCATGCAGGGACACAGAGCCCATCTGGAACCACGTGCCAATTGCCCCTTCCCCAGGTAGGTGACCGCAGGGGCGCAGCTCCTTCTCCAAGCCCTGAGACTGAGCTGGGAAGCAGCCCTGGGCTGTGCAAGCCTGAGCTTCCATCAGGGCATAGCCCAACAGGAGGGAAGGCATTTGGGAATGGGGGGTGACCGTTGAAGGCAGGAAGCCAAGGCTGTGGGCAGGGGTCAGAGACAGCAGGAGCCAGGGAAGAGGGGGTGAGGCCTGCAGGTCGGCCACAAGCTGGCCTGGGCTGGGAGCTGCTGCAGGGCCAGCGCCGCTGGCTTTGGTGGATTTGCCAGCTCCGGGTGTAACCTCGCAGCAAAGCCCTCTTCCTAGGCGCAACTCCAGAAGTCCAATGAGGCCAGGTTCCGGCCTGTGTCCACCCCACACCTTTCTCTTCCTTGCCCCAAGCTGTGCATCTGTAGGTGCCCTCCGCAGAGCTCAAGAGTCCCCTGGTGGCTGGGCACGGTGGCTCACGCCTATAATTGCAGCACTTTGGGAGGTCTAGGTGGGCGGATCACGAGGTCAGGAGTTCGAGACCAGCCTGGCCAATATGATGAAACCTCATCTCTCTAAAAAATACAAAAATTAACTGGGCGGGGTGGCACATGCTTGTAATCCCAGCTACTCAGGAGGCTGAGGCAAAAAAAAAAAAAAAAAAATCACTGGAATCTGGGAGGTGGAGGTTGCAGTGGGCCAAGATCACGCCGTTGCACTCTAGCCTGGGCGACAGAGCGAGACTCCGTCTCAAAAGAAAAAGAAAAAACAAGAGTCTCCTGGCTCCTCCCCTCACCACTTCCCAACACCATCTACCTGCCCCTCCAGCCCCCACCCTGCTGCCCCTGCTGCCCCTGCTGGCCACCCCCTAGCCAGGCCCTGGGCCCCTGGGAGTCAGCCTTCGATGTCCTCTCCCTCAGCGTGGTCGCCTGAGTCCCACTCAGCCTCCTCCTCCTCATCTCTGGCCTCTGTCCACTCTCCCAGCCCCACCACCATTCCAGATTCAGGCTCCTGGTCCCCCACCCACCTCCCTGCCTCAGTGTCTCCAGGGTGACCTGGCATTGCAGGGAAGCCCTTGGCAGGTTCTAAAACATATCTGACCATGTTCCTGGCGTGCTCCCTATCCCTCAGGATAAGGGCCTCGTCCGCAGCTCGTTCACCAGCCCAGCTTCAATTCTCTGCTTCCATCCCCCACACCTGCCCCCCCTCCTCCTGCCTTATGTCTGTCACCAGATCTAGACACCTTGGGGACTGTTCTGACCCCACCCACCCTGTGCCTCCTGGGTGAGGTGTCTGGGCCTTTACGGTGGGTGGGACTAATTGCCTTAGGAGGACTAGTGCTCCTGGGCCTTTGCCTCCCACCTGTAATGACGTGCCTTGGGGAGGAGCAGACCAGGCTGTCCTCCATGTTAAAGAAACAGTGGAAAGAGTGGCACTTCCTCTCCCCACCCTCCCCCACCTCCTCACCTTCCTCTTGGGCCTGATGGTTTTCCTACCCAGGGCCCTACGCACAGCAGCTCTTCTGTGCTGGCTCAGAGCGCTCCAGGTGCTGCCCGTGAAATGGGGGATAATGCCCCTGGTTGATATTACCCTCGGGGGATGCATTGCTGGTATTCACTGTGTGTCCCCTTCCTTTTCCTTTGACCAAGATTCAGCCAGGACAGCTCTGCTTCCCAGGGGTGCTGCACAGGTGCCTGTCCCGATTCCTCCCTCCTTCCCTGCGCAGGTGCCTGTCCCAATTCCTCCTCCTCCCCTGCACAGGTGCCTGTCCCAATTCCTCTTCCCTCCCCTGCACAGGTGTGTGTCCTGATTCCTCCCTCCCTGCACAGGTGTGTGTCCTGATTCCTCCCTCCCTGCACAGGTGTGTGTCCTGATTCCTCCATCCCTGCTCAGGTACCTGTCCTGAATCCTGTTGTTTTCACACTGTTGATAAAGACATATCCCAGACTGGGAAGAAAATAGAGGTGTAATTGGACTTACAGTTCCGCAGGGCTGGGGAGGCCTCAGAGTCATGGCGGGAGGCAAAAGGCACTTCTTACACGGCAGCAGCAAGAGAAAATGAGGAAGAAGCAAAAGCGGAAGCCCCTGATAAGCCCATCAGATCTCGTGAGACTTATTCACCATCGCGAGAATAACGGGAAAGACCAGCCCCCGTGATTCAATTACCTCCTCCTGGGTCCCTCCCACAATCCATGGGAAATCTGGGAGATATAATTCAAGTTCAGATTTGGGTGGGACACAGTGAAACTGTATCACCTCCCACCCTGCACAGGGGCGTGTTCCGATGCCTCTCTCCCTGCACAGCTCTGCTTCTTTGGCAGTCAATATGCACGGTGCTTTCAGGCCCCATCACTCTGGATGAATCCATCAGGAGAATCCTTCCCTTGCACTCTTCCTATGATATTACCATTGGTTTTAAGCCTGTTTCACATTCCCAGAGACTGGGAGCTCTTTGGGGGCAGTGGCTGGCTGCCTGTTTCTGCATTGCTCCTGTCTAGCACTGGCTTGGACCAGGAGTTTTGCACGAATGCTAATTCAACAGCAGCAGCAGCAGTGGACCCTCTCATGGTGCCCGCTCTGTGCCAGGCTTTGCTCCAGGTGCTTCCCATGAGTCAGCTCACCAGACAAGTGCTCAAGGTCTGTTTTACACTCACCAAGTATCAGGCACCTACTGATCCATGACGTCGCCCACGACACCTGTAAGCCTTTAATCTAGCTGAGATCCTTTCTCTGTGGGTTAATATCTTCTCAGCTTTAAAGACTGTCCCATTTTTTTTGACTAATCATTCATTCACTTATTCATCCAGGAAATATTCATTGAATACCTACCAAGACTGAGGTGCCAGAGACGCCATGGGAAACCGAACAGTCAGCCCTGGCTGACCCGGGTGGCTGGAGAAGGCTGGCTGGTGGTGTAGGTGGACATTAAGCCAGTCACCTTGCTAATAAACACACAATTGTAAGTCACGGAGAGTATATGGAGAAGGACAGGCTTCTGGCTGTGGCCGATTGGAAAATGGAACAGTCCTCCCACGGGCACATGGGGAGGAAACCCTCAGGTGCAGGGAATGGTGTGTCACGTGGGTCTGTTGGACGCATGCTGTAGCCTCATCCTCTCTGTCATCACGCACTTGGAGGGCCCAGAGGACACTCCCTTGGCTGAGGTATTGGGAGATGTTCACTGGTTCAGAGCTCTTTCTTAGAAAGCTCTATGGTGGCTGTGTTTTCAAGTCAGAGCTGAGAACAGGAGCCGTCACCCCTAAACTGGGTTCTTGCATAGAGCTGAGAACAGGAGCCGTCACCCCGAAACTGGGTTCTTGCATAGAGCTGAGAACAGGAGCCGTCACCCCTCAAAATGGGTTCTTGCATAGAGCTGAGAACAGGAGCCGTCACCCCTGAAACTGAGTTCTTGCATCCATGGGGCATAATGTGCTAGCTCTTAACTTCCAGAGACGAGGCGGGCTTGTGTATTGGAGTGAGAGACAAGAGCTTAGCCATGATCATAATGGTTGAACCCACAAAGATGCTCAGTGGTGATGAATGGATCATGGTGTCTCCGGGACTGAGGTCGCCAAACAGGCCACTAAGGTTGTCATTTGATCTGCACAAAGCAAACAGAGACACAAACATGCTCTGTCTGGATCTGGACTAGAGACCCTGCTAGAGTCACTGCAAAACTTAGGGCCCTTATCAATCCATCCCCAGACCTGAGCCAGGTCACAGCCCTGAAGGCCCTTGAATACAGGGGATGTTATAGCCCCTTAGGCACGATCCTGGCATGAATTTATAACAAGGATTGCTTCCTAACCTTCCCCCAAAGACACGTACTGGAGTGATGTGCACGAAGAAAAAATCCCCCACAGTGTGGGGGAATGAATGGACTCTGACCCTGACCTCCGGCAAATGCCTTGGGACCAAGCAGATCAGGTGGCTCAGTAGTCAGCGCAAGGGTCTGTGGTGGTCAGGGTACTGAGGGAGGTTGGCCCCTGTCTGAGTTACAGTGGACCTGGCATGTTATGAAGCACCCTGTGATCACCTCTCCTGCCTGCATGTGTAGGTGGGACACACACACAGCCACAGGCAGAATCCCCCACAGGATCTCCAGACCCAGTGGCTCATGATGGGAGAAAGTGCCAAGTAGAAGGCCCTGCAGAGTCTTCTACCTACTAAAACAGTGAACAGAAGCCATATTGGGTGATCAGGAGAACTGCAGAGATGAGTGCCACGATCCGGGCAAGGCTCGAAGGATGCAGGGTGGTGATACGGTTTGCATCATCTGTGTTTCCACCCAGATCTCATGTTGGGCTGTAATCTCCTGTGTTGGAGGTGGGGCCGGGTGGGAGGTGACAGGATCACTGGGTGCATCCTCGTGATAATGAGTGAGTTCTTGTGAAATCTGGTTGTTTAAAAGTGTGCGGCACCTCCCCCAGCCCCCTCTCTCTTGCTCCCTTTTTCTCTGTGTGATGTGCCTGCTCCCCCATTTAGCTCTGCCATGATTAGAAGCTTCCTGAGGCCTCCCCGGAAGCAGAGGCCACCGTGCTTTCTACACAGCTTGCAGAACCATGAACCCATTAAACCTCTTTCTTAGAAAGTACACAGTCTCAGGTATTTCTTTATAGCAACGTGAGAACGGCCTAATACCGGTGGTGATTCCTATTGCATCTCCATAAACGCTTCTGTTTTCCCAGGGTAAAAGACTGAGCTTGTGAATTTTGGAGGTGCTGATTAAAATGGCAGCTTCCGTTTCAGATGTGGTCAATTTCACCGAAATAAACATAGTTCCCAGTGCCCGGTGTGCAGATGATCTTTAAACACCTCTAAAGATGTTCGGTGGTAATGAAGTATGATTCTCTACCTATTGGTAAAGACACCATAAGGAAGTTGCTTTCACCTGGCAGGAACAGCAGTGCACCTGTATGGCTCTTCCTCACGTCAATGTGAATGCTCCAGCTCTTTCAGTCTCCAGGGATGCTCGTCTCCCTGTTGCACAGAACACGGTGCTGACCCACTGCTTCCATGATATGACATCAGCTGGGCCTGGTGAGGAGAAAAATTGCAGAATCTCTAGAAGCCTTGGTGAGAGACAAATACGCCAAATCCCAAATACTAGGTCAGTCCGCTTTGGTCAGGAATCTGGAAGCTGCTGTGGTTATTCTGACTAGGAAAGACTTAATAAAGGGAATTTAAGGCTTATACAACCATTGCAAGGGCTGGTGAAGTGAAGGGCTGGAGAGCTGCCGTGAAAATCCAGTCCACTCTCGAGGGTGGCTCCCAACAGCTTCACCAGAAGCGGCTGCAAAATCTCAGGCACGTCTTGGAAATTTCCGGGAGCCAGTTCGGTTTGTAACTGCAAAGTAAACGGCTCGAAAGGGCTTTCCTGGGAGCTGCATCGACCCTTGCTCCTGTCCATTTGCCCACCCGTCACTGCCTCTGTGCACAGCGGCCTCTCCTTCCTGTCTGCTGCTGCCATCCACGTCGGCGCCTCTTTATTTGGCTGGTTTTACTTCAGAGACATAGGAGGAAGTTGGTTCCAGGAAACAAAACTCTCAATCTCCTTTGCATTAAGAGATCTTCAGAGGAGATATAAGTAATGCTGAGCTGACAGCAGACACAGCAGCGTGCGCCATGAGAAATAAATACATGCGAAGCAATCCCCGCAGTGATCATTTGGGGATTTCTGGTCAGAAGCCACGTGGAATCAATAGAAGTACCCAGATCTCATCTTACAGTTGTCTCAAAACAAATGCTAACCCTTTCTTTGGTGTTCAGAGCCGTGCACGGGGATTTTTAACTTTTACTCTTTTCATTTCCACATTTACTTAGGCGAACACTATCTGGCAGTGTTGATGCTACTACAATCCTTTCACACCCTCCAAATGCCCCATCACTGAAGTGCTCGCGTTTGAATCACCCCTTGATGGATAAGAGGATATCGCTGAGGGTTTTTCTTTCTTTCTTGACAGGTGCATAAATCATGCATATTTAAATGCATACAAATCCTTCTGTTTCCTTTATAAATGAGTAGCAGACTGACACTGAGCCACAGACTTCCCTCCATATCCCTCTACGGTTGTCTTCCGGCAATCCAGAGATCTGGAGGATCCTCAGCCCTGCCTGCTGCTCCCTTGTAAGAGCATTCTGTTTATTCTGCTTAGAATCCTGTAGCTTTTTAAATCTTTATCTTTCAAATTCTGGAATTTTGATAGGATGGACTTTCGCCTATTACCATGTAAGCCTCTTTGATCTGCAAACAGAAATTTTTCAGCTCAGTTTGTGTTGACTTATTCCCAAGGAATGCCTGGTTTTTACTGCTGAGCTCATTCAGTCTTTACATCTCTTTCACCTTCTCTATTCCTCACTCCTCTGCTCCTCTTAGAGATGTTTCATCGGCCTATTTGGTGGTGACACAGTTTTCCTTATCCTCTGTGCTGGCTTGTTCATGCAGATTTTAATTCTGCTCAAACCTCAGTACGTTCCTTTCTACTCAGCCTGCAGGGTTTTCCTATCTTGTTTCAAAGGGGCATATTTTCTTACATTTTACATCAAGACAAAATGCATATAATTTCCGAAATTCTCTTCAGCTGCCTTTAATAAGCTCTTCTCCACAGGATGCCCTTTCGCCACATCCACGGGGAAGGCTTTCAGCTGCCTTAGGCTGTGGGGGGGTTTCCTGGCCACTCAGTGCTGTGGCTGTTTTTCATTCGAGTTACTCATCCTGGAACGAGGAGTGCTCCCCGTCAGACCAAGTGTTTTCCGGTTCATGCGCCGTGTCCTGTCTCCTGCCGGCTGCATTCTTAGGGCCGATGAAGCCCGTCTTTTCTGCATTCATCTCAAAGGCAGCCTGGTGAGCACAGCCCCTGGGCGAACCCCTGTATCCAGCAGGCCATCGCCGGCGTCTCCCCTCCGGGATTGAGAAGGGGTCGTCCCCGATCCCACGGTCTGATCTAAACCCATACCACCTGAGCGTTCATTTCTGGTGGCATTTCGTAGTTGTTCCAATCCCAAGTGCAGAGCCACATGGTGGCTGTGTGTCTCCGTGGCCTGGCTGTCTCCCTTCCTAGTCTGTGTGGAAGTCTTCCTGCTCCTCAGCTGCCAGGGTGAGACCCTACCTGTGGCTTAGAGGGTTGGGGGAGCACATGATTTTAGAGCAAGACAGTGAGCCACAGGGATCCTTTTTGGGATGGCCACGTGACCTGAGCAGTGTCTCTGGACATTACGAGAGGTGGGTGTTGAGTCTGGAGCTGCTGCAGCCGTTTTGGGACCTGAGGACACCTACCTGCCCTGTAGGCACATGGTGGACTGTGGCTGGGAGAAACAGAGCCACGCTGAAGGCTTTGCATTAACCTCTGTGACCCAAATCTCCAGCTGGGGCTTCACCCTGCTGGCAATTTTATGACCTCCCTTGATCTATCCATTTTCTCACTTTTGCTGATGACAATTTCATTCCTCCCTCCTGCTTCCTCAGCCCCTGCCACCTCACTTTCAGCAACGCTGGTGCGTCTTACTTTCCTGAGAAAACAGAGCCATCTGAAGAGAAGCCGCCCACTCAGAGCTTCCCAGCCCTGTTACGAGGGATGAGGCCTCTGCTTCTGCGTTGACTGGCCCTCTGCTTGGGTGCGGACTCTGCCCTACTCACCCCTCCAGGACCTGCTCTGGGATAGGACTGCCCCCTCCTGTCTCTCCATGTCTGTTGGCTCAGTCCCTTCCATGCACCACCCTCTTCCCAAAACCATCCGCAGTCACACACGGCCAGCTGCTGCCCGATTCTCTGCTCCTGAGTTACGAGAAACTTCTAGGTAGTGTTATCATGCACACTGGCTTTCTTCCTCACCTTCCACGATTCCCTCCATCCTCTCTGAGCCGTCTCTGTCCTCGCACCCCCCAAGGCTTCACCTGGCTGGATCATCCACTCAGCTTCTCTGCAGCCTGTGAGCCCCCCCTCACTCAGCAGTCCGCCTTCACTGCCCCCTGGACACCATGTTCTCCCCCTGGGCGCTCCCTCTGCGGCGTGGCCACTCCTTCTCAGCTCAGACGTCTCCCCACCTAGAGCCACACTTGCACTGCCAATGGCTCCGGAGGCTTCTCCACATAGGTGTCTGACAGGCAGGTGCCCCCATCGTAGTAACTCCAAAGAGAAGTTATAATTACTCACCCAGGCCTGCTCCTTCCCCTGTTCTTGCCCGTGTCAGTTCCCGGGGCCTCTGATCACCTGGTTTCCCAGACCTCGGACCAGGCACTGTCCTCAACTTCCCCTCCTTCAAGCTGCCCATGGGTCCTAACAACTCCATGTCTCCCCTGCTCACCCTGACCACAGCGCTTGCAACACCAGCTCAGACCGGCCTCCTCTCAGTCACCCAGCTTCCTCTCTTGACACCCAAGTGATACTTTACAAAGATTAGTCAGATGCTGCCCCTCTCTTGCTTGACCTTGTCTGTGACGGGCTGCCCACTTTGCCCCCCTCTGTGGGTCCCCCGTCCCCCTTCCTCCGTGGGTCCTCGCCAACCCTCCCGCCGAGACTCCCGTCAAAGCTCCCTGCAGAGGCACAGTGGCCATGGGAGGGCCTGGGTATACTGGTGCTCACTGAGGTCCTGGCTCTTGGTTTCTGTGAGCCCTGCTTCTCTGGACTCACTCTGAGATGGGGATGGAGGCATCTATTCCACGGAGTTGCTACCAGCATGGTGCAGGAGGGGCATGAAACGTGCCCGACGCTGGGCTGGGTGCGCCACAAAGACTAAATGAGGCGGCCAAGAGGACCCGCCATCCCACTGGGCTCGGTGCTCTGCTGGCTGGCACCACCTCTCTATGCCTCTGAAGCCCGAATGCTCTTTGGATGACACACGGAGCTGAACGTGTGGGCCAGTGCAAGCTGCAGCAGACGCGGCTGGCGTTGTCTTCCAGTGCCGAGCCGGGAGGAACCCTAGAACCCTAGGAGTGCAGCAGGCTGTCCGCTGGGCCTGGCGCTGCCTGTGAGTCACAATCGAATCGTAACAATATGCAAATGGCCGTGGTTCTGGGCACACATTATTAAATGCCTGGGCTGGTGCCACTGAGAGGCCTGGAACTGGCAAATCTGAACTCACTCAGCTGCAAAAAGCCCCCCAGGCTGTGCAGGCTGCAGGAGGCGTCCCGGTGGATTGACTGGCTCATGCCAGGCCTGGCAGAGGCTGGCACAGCTGTGAAGTGCCAGTGCCACCGAGCCCCGTTGGGAACGGCAGCGCTTGCCAATCATTCCAGCAGCCCCAGGCTCATGCCACGTTTTCCTGCCTAAGGAATCTGGGTGTGGCTGGGACAGGTGGAGAAGTCAGAGACTCCCCCGCCCCACGTGTGCAGAAGTGGCGGGAGAGTGGCTGTGTCTCTCGGCTTTTGTTGGAACTGAGCTTGGACTGGCGTGGGTTTCCATCTGGCTGCTCCTGCTGAGGGGGTCTGTGCGGCCCATGTGCAGACACTGGTTCCTCCCCCAGTGCCACCCAGCCCCACTAAAAGAGGACTTGTCAGTGCCCCCCCCGCCTGGGACCCCAGAGCTCACCTGTAGCTGAGCAAGCTGGGTTATCACGCAGTGCAGCGAGGGGAACTTGGGCTTCTCAGAGTGGTTAGAAGGGCCTGATCGTCAGGTGTGGGCAGTGGGAGGTGACTGGGCGGAGGACTCAAGGAAGCCGGGCTGGGCTCTGGATTGGGGGCCGTGAGGAGGCGAGGTCATGCTAGGATCAGGTGTCTCAATCAATCTTCTCTAGAGGAAAGGGTGCCTCAGGGGAGGCAGGAGCCAGTGACAGAGCGGCCGTCACCCATCTCAGCCAGGGAGAGGTGTCTACACGTTTCTGGGGGTTGGACAATGCTCCTGTGTGGCCTGATTGCACAGGGGTCTCACTTTTGTCTTGACTCGTGGCCTTGCCTTGTGTTGGTGCTCAGTGACATTGTGTGTCTTGGACGGGGGAGAGTCCCAGGCACCACGGGGAGTGCCAGTGGCTCCGGATGCCCAGGGCTACTTCCTCTGGGCCACCAATCCTGACTTTGCACAAATCCCCATGGAAACGGGTGCCGGTCCTGACAGCAGCCCTGGAAGCAGTGTCCCCCACAGCACCTTCTGGGGGCACATCCCTGCGTGCTGGGGCTGGGACCACTGGGGCGTCCTCTGGAGGGGTCCCGAGTGCCACAGAAAGGGGCCTCTGGGGCCACGTGACTGAGAAATGAGGTGGCTGCCCTTCTCTGGCCCTGCTGGGCACACAGAATGCCCCTTTCCCAGAGAGCCCGCTCCTTGGCCCTGGCACGAGGCCCTCAGCCACCTCGCCTTTGGGACCATGATCCTAGGGGCCTATGTGTGTGCCTGCGTGCATTCAGGGAAACAAGGAAAGTATCTTCGCAATAAGGCAAACGCTGATCAAATTCATTTAATCTTTGTTAAAAGCATCACAAATGATTCATCGATTTTTAAAAAGGAAAAATAAGAAGGAATGCATTGTCTCTGTTATGTGCACGGCAGCTGATGGCCTCGTTCCCAGGCACCCATGTCTACCTGAACGTCAGCTTCGCAGACCCTCGAATTTACAACCAGGGACAGCCGTGGGCCTATGCATGGACCTCCACGGTGCACAGACGCGGAGGCATCAGGCTCTGCCAGACGCCACTTCCTTCCCAGGGGCTTGGCTTCACGTGCCCAAAATGTTCTTAATAGAAATATTAACATAAAATACAGGAAAATCACAAATAACTAAGGGGAAAAACCCTACCCAAACAGCAGAGAGAATTAAATGGAGTGGTCAAGGAAGGCCAGAGGCCTAGAGTGGCTACCGCAGGCACTGTGAGCTAAGGGGGGAGTTCCCAGGGGTCCATGCTGCCCGTGGGCCCCGGGCCTGGGCTGTGCTCGCCGTGTCTGTCCCTGTGCGCCTGATGCTCGCAGGCGGGCTGCTGGCCAGGGACAGGAGTGTGTGTGGGGGTGACCAGCAGGACAAAAGCCCCCACAGGGGCATCCCTGCAGACGGCCAGCCGAGGAGTGGGGGTTGTGGCAAGGTCCCAGAGAGTCATGGCCCCTGTCACGGATCCCATCTCCAGGAGGACCTTGACGACAACTTGCAGGGTGGCCTCTGGGGTTGGGGGCGGCCCAGGAGCCCCAGGTGGGCAGGCAGGTGGGGAGGGAGCTTTGGGTCTGAGGGGCAGGTGGTGAGAGTGGGGGACACCTCCACTCCTGCATGACCCAGGGTGCTCCCCTTGTCCCTGTGGACTTGGACACCCCCCAACCCAGGGACATGAGGCTCCAGTCTCCACGGGTCATTTACTCAACAAGGAGTGGGCACCTCCTCCCCCACTGGGCACTATTTTGGGCATGAAGATTCACCCCGGGCTCCCTACTCTAATGGGCCATGTTTCTTTTCTAGGGAAAATGGGTTCATGTCCCCAAGCTCAGACATGGTGCACAGGAGGATGTCTGCACCCTCATTTGGATTCGCCCCCAGCCAGTGTGTCACCAGCTTTGGCATCACCAGTCTTGGCTCTGGCATTCTCCCCCTCAGAGAGGGAGCCCTGCCAGAGAGGAGGGGGAGGAGGGAGGAGGAGGAGGAAGGGGCTACTGGGCTACTGACTTCCCATTTCAAGGCAAAAGGTGACCCCCCCACCCCCCATAAATTCCTATGTGTAGACTTACACTAACATCCCCTGATTCTAGGAAACTGCGGGGCGGTGTGGGTGCGGAGATCGCATGGTACCGGGGCGCGAAGGCTGGATCCGGGGCCACCTCTGCCATGATCTTGCTGTGACCTTGTGAAAGTCACTCTCCTCCCTGGGCCTCAGTTTCCCCTTCTTGAAAACGAGGGGCACCGTGATGGCCCTCCAGCCCTGTCATTCTTAGCCTCCCTCTCCTAGCTTGGTTTCTACCCAGGTCCCTCCGCCTATAAGGAAGTGCAGAAAACTCAGAAAATGCGTGCGTTGGAGCTGTCTCCACCATCCACCTTTCTGGGGGCTCCTGGCTCTTTGGGAGCCCAGCCCCAGTGGGAGAGGAGCCATCAGGTGGGAGAAGGCTGTGGGAGGGTGCTGCTTGCTGGCAGGAGTGAGGGCGAGGAGCTGCGGACACTGGGTCCTGTGCCCACCCCACCCCGTCTGCCCTGGGGGAGAACCAGGGAGAGCTGCTGCCCCTTGGTGCTCTAGAGGGGGCGCACTGGGCACTCAGGGAAGGGGGCTCCCGAGTACGGGGCTCTGATAGAATGACCCCAGTGGCTACTGCTGGCCATAAAGATGGAGAGTGAGACACCACCCCCACCGCCCACAGCTATCTAGAGAGGCATTGACAGAGCTGCAGCTTCCAGGCAGAGGACACTGGGGGCCTGGAGGGTGGAGTTGGGAGGGTCGGGCTCACGGCTCCCCACAGAGGGACCCGGCGGCCACGGGGGTGGGAGTGAGGAAGAAAGCAACGTCAGGGGGGGCCCCAGCCTCTGCGGGGGAAGGAGCCCGCCAGGTCATGTCTGAGCTGGTCCGAGGCTCTTGTAGCCCAAGGTACTGGGCGGGCTCCAGGACGACCAGCGTCAGCCCAGAGAAGTCAGGCCTCAGGCTGAGCAACAGCGCGTGGGGTGGCTGTGTGAGATGTCTGGGGGCAGAACCTGCCCGAGTCAGGCCTGGTGTCCCATGGGGCGGGGCTGTGTCCCGGGGGTCCCCTGGGCCCCCGTGGGCCTGGGGGGGCTTGGACTTAACAGAGGGGGTGGTGCCTGTCGCCAGGCGTGGGGGCCACTTGGGGAGGGGGGCTTTCCGCAGGTCTCCGAGGGCCATCAGTCCGGCCGCCGGCTTTGCCGGCGGTTCTGTGCCCTCCATGGATGAAACGACGGGTGCTGGGTGGCCGCGCATCAGCTTACCAGGTAGCTGTGCGTCTCTCGGGAGTTGATGCTCAGGACCACGCCCGAGTGGTTGCCTAGGAAACAGAAGAGACGCAGGCCCCATGAGCACACGCCCTCTGCTGGGGCTGGGACAGGGCCACAGGGGACACGGTGGTGGCCTTAGCCAGCACCTTGAGCCAACGTGCAGTGGGCATCCCTGGGTTCCTTCAGCTTGTGCAGGTGAGGGGGGTCTCCACGGTTCCTAGCTGGGTGCCTGAGGAGTGGGCTCTCCCGGTGCCATCACAAGCAGTGGGCCCCAGAGGGCCTGAGAGGTGAGGCCCAGGCCGACCCCCACCTGCCGCGTCCACTGACCTGCATGGGGGTCGCCCCTGGCATCAGCAGCAAGGGGGTGTGAGAAGGGCTGAGGCTCCGCCCCCGCCTGGCAGTGGGCGCTGCAGGGTGTGGAGTGGCGAGGCCCCAGGAGGCAAGAGTGGGAGAGAGGGGGGCATAGGGACGTCCAGAGTGTCAAGGGGTGAACCGGGTGTCCCGGGTGGGGGCTGGTTAGTAGACGAAGACCCGGGACCCAGAGCTGCCCCGCCTCGAGGGCACCAGGAGACACGGCTGGGAGCCCCCCGAGGCACAGCCTGGCCACACCCGAGTCCTCGCCCCGTCCTTCACCTGGCTGGGCCTTGGCGCTGTCATCTCTACTGTGAGGGTCAACTGCACCCCTCAAAGGATTGTCGTGGGTCAGATGGGAAAGTGCGGCTGGTGCGCTGGCAAGGCCCACGTGGACCGAGGGCTTGGCTGCACAAATCTGATTATGCTGCTAGGATGACGCTTTAGGTGCTTGGAAGCAAAGAGCCTTCGGGGGCCGGGAGCTGGGCCCTATCTTTCTGAGAGAGCCCCCATGCCCTCTCCGCTCAAGGAGGTCTGGGTTCTTTCAGGGCCTCACACCCGCCTCCATCACAGGGGTGAGGGTGGGGCTGATGCCGCCTGCAGGAGGGGGGAGCCACAAGACCGCCTCCTGCCCTGGCAGGAGCAAGACCAGGGGAGGGGTCTTTAGACACCCGCAGCCCGCAGCCCTCGGGGGGCACACAGCTGTGCAGCCACTGAGGTGGCTGTTGTCACTCACTAAGTGACCTGGGGAGGCCCTCGGGGGGCACACAGCTGTGCAGCCACTGAGTCGGCTGTTGTCACTCACTAAGTGACCTGGGGAGGCCCTCGGGGGGCACACAGCTGTGCAGCCACTGAGTTGGCTCTTGTCACTCACTAAGTGACCTGGGGAGGCCCTCGGGGGGGGCACACAGCTGTGCAGCCACTGAGTCGGCTGTTGTCACTCACTAAGTGACCTGGGGAGGCCCTCGGGGGGCACACAGCTGTGCAGCCACTGAGTCGGCTCTTGTCACTCACTAAGTGACCTGGGGGAGGCCCTCGGGGGCACACAGCTGTGCAGCCACTGAGTCGGCTGTTGTCACTAAGTGACCTGGGGGGGCTGAGTAATGGCTCTGAGCTTCAGCCTTCTCATCTGTGCAGTGGACACAACGTCGGTACCTCAGGGGAGTCAGAGGGGCCTGAGGGACACTGAGCTGGGGCCTGACGCAGAGTTGGTGCTCAGTGAAATACACCACCCTCGTGATGTTTCCAAGGTTACAGAGGAGCACACCTGCGCTGGCAATGGGGGGGCCAGGGACCCCCGCCGAGGTTGGGGCAGACAGGCCTGGTGAGGGGCTGCAGTGAGCATAGGGGAGGCAGAAAGGGACAGCCCGTCCATTCGGCTGCCCTGACCCCTCTGAGGAGAGCATGAAGGTCACAGGCTTTGGGGTCTGGCTGGCTGGGGTCTGGCTTTGGGGTCTGGCTTTGGGGTCTGGCTGGCCGGGGTCTGACTGGCCGGGGTCTGACTGGCCAGCGTCTGGCTTTGGGGTCTGGCTGGCCGGGGTCTGGCTTTGGGGTCTGGCTGGCTAGGGCCTGGGTGAGCAACTTCGTTTTTGTGAGCCTCACTTTCAAGAATTTGTAAACGGGGGACAGAGGTTTACACTGCTCATGTTCTGAGGACGTCCTGGATGCAGGGTGTGAGTGACGCTCAAAGCCGGATAATCAGAGCTGCGACGGCAGCAGCTGGTCGTGCTGAGACCTCTGTGGCTTCCTGTGTCCCGTCCTCAGCTCCAGAAGCTTCAGCTGAAGCCCCCAGCAACGGTGAGAGGTGTGTGCTGACATCACCATAAAATCAGGCCCGGAAGTGGATTGTTAAGAGAGAACACGGCCCAAGGGGAGAAGCCGGGTCCCTGGGGTCTGCCGAGATGTGAATTCCACCTCCGTCCCCCCACTAGCTGTGACCTTGGGCAAGGACAGTCTGTCTCCCTGCACTTTCATGTCCACAGCCCTAGGGAAGAGCCCGCCTGCTCGGCTGCTGAGATGGGCATAGAAAGTGCCCACGCAGCCCGGCTGCTGGCTGCACTTGCCTGACACGGCAAGCAGGGCTGGTGCCACGCCCTGGCGGCATGGGCTCCCAGCCCTCTGGCAAGTCTCAGAGCCTCCTGGGCCTCGGTCTCCCCTCATCCAGAGGAAGAGCTGCAGGACCCATGGGGGTGGATTGCATCACGCTCGGACTGTAGCTGAGGGGTGGATTCTGTGCCCCTCCCCCTCAAACATGGACAGGGCAAGACACAAGTGACAGAGCAGGACTTCAAGGCCAGGCTCTGAAGCGGGTGCAGCTCCTGCCTGGCCACCCTCCTCCACATGGTCTTGGAAGTCAGCTGCCATGCTGGGAGGAAGCCCAAGCCACACGGCAAGACCATGTGCAGGTGTCCTGGTCCATGGCCCCGGTGAGGGGGTAGCTGACTGTCTGCATTAACTGTGGGACATTGGAGTGAGGCAGCCTTTGAGAGGACTGCTGCACCAGCCAATGACTGCAACCTCATGAGAGACCCTGAGAGCAAACGGCCCGGCCGAGCCCCGTCAGTTCCCAGACGCCAGCAGAGAAAACGGCCTTAAACGATGCTGTGCCACTGAGGTGGGCGGTTTGTCCTGCAGCCATAGATGACTTGACTGGACTTCTCTCCACCGGGCACGGCCAGGAGCGAAGATCACATCAGTGGAAATGCTTCGTAAACTGTGAAGTGCGGTGCCGCGTGTCCATGTGTGGGGTGCTCCCTAAATCACCACTTCGGCGAAGGGGAGGATTGGGAGTGCTGAGGGGAGCAGCTGTGGGGGAAAGGACCCCATGTCCCAGGCCAGAGCTGGGCTTCCTTTAAAGCCAGCCCTGTTTCCTGTCCTTTCCCCGCCTCGATGGGGCTGCCTGGGGCTGTCTGCTCATTAGCAGGCATGGGGCCCTCAGCTTCCACAGGCCTCCATTTCATCTCTGCGGGCAGCCCCCGGGAGGTCCCGTCATCCCCCTCATCAGACAGAGGGGACACAGTGGACCTGACTGACCCGCCAGCCATGTCTGCTGGCCCCGGCGGCCCAGTGGGGTGGCCTACGGGAGGGCGGGGTGGGTTTGGGGCGGGCGTTACCTAGAGTCTGTGAATCGAGATCATCATCTATAAACTCCTCACCCTGGACGGCGCCCTGGATGTCCTCGCTGTGGCTCACGGGGCTTGTCATCTCCTGCTCCTTCTCATTGTGCATTTGGGCATACACGGTCCTGCCGGGCCGTTCCCTGCTGGACAGAGGCGAGGGTGGCTCAGCCTGGACAGCGTCCCACGCCACCCGCCCCCGGAACCTTCCGCCGGGCGCCTGTCCACACCAAGCGTGGTGCACGGGAGCCCACAGCACTCCAGACGCGCCTACCCCAGCCCCAAGTCTTGCCTTCTGCCCCATCTCTGCACAAAGCCACTTCCTCCAGGAAGCCCTCCCTCCTGTGCGCTCCTTCGGCCCTGGGATTCCCTCTGCCCTGACACACTGGGTGATCACTGTGTACCTGCTCGTCTCCCCGACAAGTGAAGCGAGGGTGCGTTTCAGGGAGAGGGCATTAGATCCTCTTTACCCTCTTGCCCCCACGCCTGGCCACCCTGCCACCGGGCTGGGCACACATTCCCGCAGGAGGCATGAGCCTGCCCAGCTCCAAGAGGCGCTTGCTGAGCTCCGTCCAGGCATCCTGGACGGGTGCTGTCCTCGATTTCCCAGCCAGGAAAGGGAGAGGCTGGGCACAGCCCCTCTGCCTCCACTAGGACTGGGCTCAGGACCTGCCCTGGGCCAGGTTCCTTCATGTGCAACACCCCACTTAGTCCAATCAAAACCCAGGGCTCAGGGTCCTATTTCACAGATGAGGGGATGGAGACTCTGGGAGAGGGGCCTTTCTCAGCTGCAGCTGATGAACCCCACCAGCCCTCTGGAAACATGTTGATGGCAGGATGGGGCAGGCCCTGTGACTAGCTCTGAGGGTGACAGAAGGTGGCCAGTATCACCTCCGGGCTGCAACGCATCACCACTGGAGGTAAGTGCTCAAAGCAGCCCTGGTCCCTCAGTCTAGAGCCTTGAGAGGACGGCCAAGCCCCCGCCGGGCCCTGGGACATGTGGCCGTGGCCTTGCCTGGGTTGTCAGCGCCACCCAGCCCAGCCCATGAGCAAGCTGGGAGCTCCTGAGGGCGCAGGCACACCAGAGCCTAAAGCCTCAGGCCCCGGGGCTAAACAGGGCGCTGCTCCGCTGCTCTCCTCCGGCGGAGCTCCTGGAGCACTGGGGTGGGGGACACAGCCACCCCCATAGCTGTGCTCCATGGCCACGCCCCCCCACCTCCCCAGGGGCAGGCACTGAATGAGTGAGAGCCTGGTGCCGGGAGGCCACTTGCACCCTCGCCTCAGGCAGTTTCTCCGCCCCTTCAAGGTCCCCCTCTCTGTTCCCTCCTCCCCTCCTCCCTCCCCCACCCCCCCAGGTTCCTTCCGGACTCTTCATACTGTGGGCAATGAATCTGGGGCATTCGTGGACACCATAGTCAGGCTCCCAGGTGGCCTGAAGAATGGGGAAAAGTGTCACTCACAGAGGCCACAGTTCCATCCCCGCCACAGCCTCCCTGCGTCAGCCCTGATAGGCCAGGCCCGCCTTCTCCTCCCGGGGCAGCGAGCGCCTCTCTAACTGCCTTTCTCTGGTGCCTGGGCCAAGCTCCGATGAAACTGACATTCAGGGGGCGTGAGAAATGGTGAGGCCAGCCATTGTGGCCATCTCCAGCACAGCTCTCGGGAGGCAGCTTGCCGCCGGCCTCCCCTGCAGGGCTCGGGATGCTCAGAACCCACACCCCAGAGGCAATGCAAGAGAAATCAGAGCAGAATGCCTGCAGGAGTGGGGCCTGCTCCCGTTTCCCCAGCCCCTTCTTCCTTCTTTTTTTTTTTTTTTTTTTTGAGACGGACTCTTGCTCTGTCGCCCAGGCTGGAGGGCAGTGACGTGATCTGGGCTCACTGCAACCTCCGCCTCCCAGGTTCAAGCAATTCCCCTGCCTCAGCCGCCCAAGTAGCTGGGTTTACAGGCATGAGCCACCACGCCTGGTTGATTTTTGTAGTTTTAGTACAGACGGGGTTTCACCATATTGGCCAGGATGATCGTGATCTCCTGACCTCGTGATCTGCCCACCTCGGCCTCCCAAGGTGCTGGGATTACAGGCGTTGAGTCACCGCGCCCGGCCCCTCTTCCTTTCTCCTCCTCCTCTCCCCTCTTCCCCTTCTCCCTTCCTCACCACTCCTTCTTCTGAGTCTTCTTTTACAGATGGGGAAACTGAGGCTCAGGAAACGGGACTCCCTGAGCCACGGAGCCAGTCAGCAGCAGGGCAGGGGGAGTAGCCCAGGTCTCTGAGACTGACCCTGTCCTCAGCCTCTGTATGGGGCCACTCTGTAGTCCTTGCAGCCCCGTGTGAAAGGTGCTTGGGCAGAGGCCCAGAAGGGGCAGAGCTGGCTGGGGTCTTGTCACATTGGCCTGTGGAAAAGTGCCCAGAGGGAGCCTCCCTGCTCCTGGGGTTGCCTTGGGGGGGGGGGGGGGGCAACCACGGTGTCCAAGTCCCTGAGACCTGGCCATCTGTGAGCGGCAGCCAGACACTATGACGGCTGCCACCAGCCTTTTCCTGATGTGCCTGTGGCCAGCCAGTTTTATGCCTTTTCTGCCGTTACCACCCCAGGCTTGTCTCACGAGGAAGCTGGCAGCTGCCTGTCCTTCGGCCTCTCGGTGGCGGCTCTCCTTCAGGATTTGAAGGTTGCAGCATTTTGAACAGACTGAAGATGGGCCTGGCAAGGTGGGACGGGGAGCATGACAGCGACTGGGGTGGGGGAGCAGGGCAGCCACTTCCCTGGGAGGCACCTGTGTATCTCTGGGCAGATGTCGCCCCCTGTGTGTCTCTGGGCAGATGTCACACCCTCTGTGGGCTAAGTCCCTTGTTCGGCTGGAATGGCCTGGGACTGGCCCCAGGGACACACAGGGCATGGGAAGGAAATCAGAGCCTTGAGGCCGAGGGCAGTCCCTCCAAACGGAAGTCACTGGGTCCCCGGCCCCACATCAGAAACAAAACAGCCTGCAGCTGTCCTGCAAACAAGAAGATGCCCAGCCTGGCACATCTAAATTCGATCCAGAAATGCCCGCGTGGGCAGAGGGAGTGTGACCTGTCTCTCAAAAGGGTCAAGTGCATCCCCCGTCTATCTGAAGACTCAGCATGTCTACGGCCATACCACCACAAACACACCCAATCTCGTCTGAAGACACGCCGCTCAAGGAGGGGTCTTCGAGGGGGGGCGATTCTGCCCATGCCCAATACACACAACTCCAGAGCTTGGACTCACAGCCCCTGGGGTTTGTCAGCGCCAATTTTAAGCTGCTTCTGCTTCCAGGGCAGTGAGGGGCCTGGCTTCAGGACCTGAAAGCCTGGCCTCGAAGGCTGCCCCTGCCACCTCCTCACTGTGACAAACCCCACTTGTAGTGGCCGTGGGATACAGGCTCGGGGAGGGAGCACATGGGAAGGAGGTGGGATTCCTGGCCTGGGCACCTGGCAGAGGACAGTGTCATTTGCTCAGCACCAGGTTTGGGGGAAGAGGATGCCAGGTTTGATTCAAATTTGCAGTGCCTATGGAACCCCTGGATGAACCTCTTGGGAAGCCAGGGCCTCTCTGAGTTTGGAAATTAGGAAAGACCACAGCCTGGACCCTATTCTACTTCTTTGCCCCACAAACTCCTATTCATCCTTCAGGATCCCCCACCAGAAGTCACTTCCTCAGGGAAGTCCTCCCAGATTCTCTGGTTTAGCTCTGAGTGCCTCAGGCCACCCCTTCGGGTGGAACTGAGTAACAAGGCAGGTAAGGAGCTCCTGGATGCACTCCCAGTCATCGCTGTGTCCCAGTGCGGGCCAGCCTGCAGCACGGGGCACACATGAAACTATTACTCGAGAGACCCGCGGTGCATCAGAGACAGTGGGACCGGGGGCAGGAGGAGGGGCTGGGGGAAGGCAGGGCCCATGAAAAGCTGGGGCTTGGTGTCGGGGAAGGGCTCTAGGCTCCAAATAAGCCAAAAGGAAGGGGTGAGCTCTAGCCTTTGACGGTCCTCAAGGCTGATCCCAACGGGGAGACTGAGGCCCCCGGAGCTAACCAGCAGGCTGGGGAGAAGCAACAGGGCCCAATCTGGAAGCTGCGTTTGCAGGGAAGGAGTCTGGCGATGCCACTGGGTCACTTTGCTCATTCCAGGTCTAATGTCCAGGGAACTTCTGGTTGTCCAACCCCTGCAGGGTGGCCAAGACGCATCCAGCATGGGGGGGATCACCCCCATTTCATAGACAGGGAACAGCCTCAGAAAGAAAGAGGCACAAAAGCCCCTCCCAATAAACAGACACTGTTCTTGCTGCCCCTGCTCCAGCCTCAGCACAAACAGCCCCATCATGGGGTTGCCCAGAGCCCTCCCCAGCTGGAGCGCCTGGCAGGAAGCTCTGTAGCTCTCAAGAGCTCTCGAGGGGAGGGAAGGGACTGGCGGGCGGCAGAGGAAGCCTGGGATAAGGGTGGGCCAGGGTCAGGTCCCAGCTCTGAGGCTGGCCGTCTGTGCGACCTTGGGCACGCGGCTTAACCTCTCTGAGCCTGCTTTCCCCATCTGTGAGATGGGCAGTGTCCTCCCTGCTGGGTGGGTGGAGCTGAATGGGACAATGGCTGGAATGTCCTGGGCAGAGTGAGGAGGGGGTGGGCGATGCTTGCTGGGTTGTGAGGGGTTGCGGCCATCTCTTCTGGGAACCCTGCAGGTGGTACAGAGCCAGGCAAGTACCCCCTGCCCCCTGGAGCCCACCACAGGCACAAACTCTCATCACGCCCTTCTGAGGCCCTCCTCAGGCCCTTTCCAGAGCTTCCTGAGTGAGTTGGCCTAGCTGCCCCATGGGCAGAGCCCGGTGGGCCAGGGCACCAAGGGCCTTGCCTTTTGAACTTGTAGAGGATGAACACTCCTGCTGCAAAAAGCCCGATGACAAACAGCACCACCACCGCCCAGTAGCCGCCGCCGCTGCCCAGCCGCTCCACGCCTGCAAGAAAAGTGGTCATGAGTTGAGGGCCACAGGCATCGCCCATCCCTGGCCCGTCCCTGGCCCATCCGTCTGTCCCCCGCCTGTCCCCCCGCCCATCCCCCAGCTTGTCCCCTGCCTGTCCCTGGCCCGCTTCCCGCCTATCTTCAGCCCATCCCCATTCCCTACTCAGCCCATCCCCCCACCTGCCCCCGGCCCATCCCCTGCCTGTCCCTGTCCCCGGCCTGTCCCCTGCCTGTCCCCTGTCCCCGGCCCGTCCCCTGCCTGTCCCCTGCCCCAGCCTCCATGCCTGTGGCTGGTGCTCCTGATGTGGCTGAGAAGGGCTAGAGGCCATAAAAGACCAGGAGTGCTACCTGTGTGACCTTGAAGTCCCTGCCCATCTACCTGGCTCCGACTGGGAATGGGGGCTGTGGGCAGAGCTCCCCTGGCTATGTTGATGCTGGCATGGGGTGAGCCTGCCAAGTCTCAAGGGCACAGTGTCTTTACAGAGCAGAGAAAAGTTCTTCAGCTTCAGCTTTTGCCCCAAAGGGGAAAGGATGACTGATGACAGAGGAGACAGCCCTGTGGGGCAGGGAAGGGGCAGAGATCATCCGAGCCCCGAAGCGTGGGTGTCAGGTAAGAGCCATGCTCCATGGGGACTCTGCGGAGGAGAGCGGGGCCCTGGATCTGACCTGGGTGGGCTCTTGGTTTCCTCAGAGCAGAACACCCACCAGGAGGGGGTGCTGGCCGTCTGCCCGAGGGCCCTGCAGGGACATGCCTTCTCCAGGGCCGGGATGCCTCCTCCACCCATTCTGCTGGGGTGCTCCTGGTGACTCACCTGTGCCTGTGTCCCGCAGCGCCACCAGGACCCGGACCCCACCTCGCAGGAGGAAGCTGATCTTCTGAGCGTTCAGCACCTGCTGGATGGCGGTGAGCCTCTGAAAGCACAGAGGGGACAGTGAGGTGGGAGAGGGAGGGTCCTCCACCAAAAGGGGACAGTGAGGGCGGCCTCCACCTGAGGGGAGAGTGAGGAGGGCCTCCGCCAAGAGGGGACAGTGAGGGGGTCTCTGCCAGATGGGAGAGGGGGTCTTTTACCTGGGGGGACAGTGAGGGGGGAACCTCCGCCAGAGGGGACAGTGAAGAGGGCCTCCACCGGGGTAGGTGTCTTTCACCTAGGGGGGGTCAGTGAGGGGGACCTCCATGGGGGGTCCTCCACCTGGAGGGGGAGTGAGAGGGCCCTCCACCAGAAGAGGGGGAAATGGAGTCCGCCTCCAGGAGGGGAGTGAAGGGGTCCTCCACAGGGGGGTGGGGGAGGGGGATCTGCCACAGGGGCAAGGGGAAGAGGGCCCTCCTCTGAGGGAGAGCATGAGGTGGGCATCCTCCACGGGGGGTGGGGGAGGGGATCTGCCACAGGGGCAACGGGAAGAAGGGCCGTCCTCTGATGCAGAGCGTGAAGTGGGGGTCCTCCACAGGGGGGAGGCAAGCATGGTCTACTGGGACCCACCAGAGGGGTGGGGAGAGTGATGGGGATGTGGTGGGGAGAGCTGGGGAGCGGCCCTGGGATCCACCAGTGGGGGATGGGAGAGGTGGGTGGATGGGTGTGAGTCCTGCTTGGACCCTCTGGAGCCATGGGGCTGGGGCGGGCCACTTGGCCTCGCTGAGCCTCTGTGTCCTTTGTACCATGAGAATAATCACCCACCAGGGAACTTTCGCCAGGAACCATGGATGGGACACAAAGGTGACCCAGACATGGTTCTGCCCTCCACAAACTCTTGTTTTAGTTGGGAATGTAAAAGGGATATAGGCCATGGAGTGTATCAAGTTGGGGAAAGGCAGGGGTGCTCCAGGAGGCTCCATCCCCCAGTGGTGGTCAAGGAAGGCTTCCTGGAGGTGGAAGACCAAGAAGAGAATGAGATAGGGCAGGACAAGTGAATCAGACCCCCTACCTGAGGGAGGGATATCCCAGGGAGGGATATCCCTGGCTTGTGGGGTGAGGGATGCAGGGTTGGGGGCATCTATGGCTGGAGAGGGTGGTGGCCAGAAGGCAGCCAGCCTTGTGGGCCATGGGCATCCTCCTCTGGGGTCTGCATGATGCGACAAATGCTGAAGTGCCTGGTGCACCGGAGGGCTCCCTCCCAGCCCCTCTCACTCCTTCCTGGGTCTGAGCATCAGTCATCACCCAGGGCTGGGCAGGGCTGGCGACCCGGCCGCCTTCCACAGCGCTGGTCAGCTCTCAATAGCCATTCTAACAGGTGTGAGGCCTGTCTCACCGTGGCTTTGATGAGCATTTCCCTGATGATTCTAGACATTGAGCATGTTTTTTCACAGACCTGTTGGCCATTTGTGCATCTCCCTTTGAGGAAGGTCTGCTTGGCTCCTTTGCCCGTATTCCATCGGGTCAGTTGTTTTCTGGCTGGAGTTGCGTTTCTTACGTATTCTGGATGTGAAGCCTTTGTCAGAGGTATGCTTGACGAATCTTTCTCTCCAGTTCTGTGGGTCGTCGCTTCACTCCGCTGACTGTTTCTCTGGCTGTGCAGAAGCCTTTTGGTTTCACATCATGCCATTCATCTATTCTTGCCTTTGCTGCAGGTACTTTTGGGGTCATAACTAAAACAGCATTGGCCAGGCTGATGCGTAGTTTTTCACTATGTTTTCCCTCAGTGTTTTTACAGTTTCAGGTCTTATACTTGTCTTTAATCCACTTTGAGCTCGTTTTTGTAGAGGGTGTAAGAATCTAACTGTCTCCTTCTGCATGTGGATTTTCAGTTTCCCAACAGCATTTATGGAAGGGACTCCCTTTTCTCCATTGTGTCTCCTTGACAGCTTTATTGAAAATCAATTGACCGTATATGTATGGATTTCTTTCTGGGCTCTCTATTCTGTTGCATGGGTCTATGTGTCTGTTTCTATGCCAGTACCATGCTGTTTGGATTACTGTAACTTTGTAGTGCATTTTGAAGTCAGGGAGAGTGATGCTTCCAGCTTTTTTCTTTTTGCTCAGAATGGCTTTGGCTATTTCAGGCCTTTTGTGGTTCCATACAAATTTTAGAATTTTTCTTCTATTTCTGTGAAAAACATCATTGAAATTTTGATGGACATTGCATTAAATCTGTAGATCACTTTAGGTAGCAAGAACATCTTAATAATATAAATTCTTCTAATCCATGAACACAGGATGTTTTTCCATTGATTTGTATCTTCACATTCTTTCCTTGGTGTTTTATGGTTTTCAGTGCACAAGTTTTTCACCTCCTTGGTTCAATTTGTTCCCAAGTAGTTTATTTAACTTTTAATTTTTGATGCTACTGTTAGCAGGATTGTTTTCTTGATTTCCTTTCCAGATAGCTTGCGGTTAGTGTCTAGAAGCACTTCTGCTATTTGATTGCCTCTGGCCCTTCCTGACAGTGGCCCTTGCCAAGCCTCCCTTCTCTCATCTGTAAAATGGGATGTGGCACCGCACGGGTATGCTGGGATGTGCACTGCCCTTCCCGTGGGCTGGCTACGCCTTCCAGATCACCTGAGTGAGCATTGGTCTCCATGACCAGTGCAGGCTATGTGAGCTTCTGGTTCATTTTTAGAAACTGATAGTAACATTTACTATTTTTTTTTTTTGAGACGGAGTCTCACTTTGTCACCCAGACTGGAGTGCAATGGCTCGATCTCAGCTCACTGCAACCTCTGCCTCCTGAGTTCAAGCGATTCTCCTGCCTCAGCCTCCCAAGTAGCTGGGACACAGGCACGTGCCACCACGCCTGGCTAATCTTTTTTTTTTTCAGTGGAGATGGGATTTCACTGTGTTAGCCAGGATGGTCTCGATCTCCTGATCTTGTGATCCACCCGCTGGGCCTCCCAAAGTGCTGGGATTACAGGCGTGAGCCACCACTTCTGGCTTTACTCTTTTAAAGTATACAGTTTAATGCATTTTAGTATATTCCCAAAGTTGTGCAAGCATTGCCACTATATTCCTGCACGTTTTCATCCTCTCCCAAAGAATCCCCCTAGCCTTAGAACTCAATCCCCCACGCACCCTCCCCCAGCCCCTGCTTAGCAGTCACTCCCCACACATCCTCCCCCCAGTCCCTGGAGACACCCATTTCTGTCTGTCTCTACGGAGTTGCCTGCTCAGGGCATTTCATAGTCTTTTGCAACCGGCCTCTTTCCCTTAACATCATGTTTTCAAGGTTCGTCCATGCTTTCGGAAGTGTCAAAGAATATTCCATCGTAAGGTTGGACTACACTTTGTTTCTTCACTCATCACCTGATGAGCACTTTGTGGCTATGATGAGTCACCTAACTATGACTCCATGTACTGTGGACATATGTTTTTGTTTCTCTTGGGTATATACCCAGAAGTGGATGTGCTGGGTCATATGGTAACTCTAGATGTAATTTACTGAGGAACTTCCAGCCCGTTTTGCACAGCAGCTGAACCCTTTCCAGCAGCAGTGTGAAAGGTTCTGATTTCTCCACTTCCATGTCAACACTTAGAATTGTCTGCTTTTTAATTTTAGCCACCCTAGTGGGTGTGAAGAGATTCCAGTTCATCTTTGTGTCCCCTTCCTATACCTGTCACATGGCTGGTATTTTATCCCCTCCATGAGGGCTATGATTTAGAAGTTGTCCTATGCAATGAAGACATTTGCTAACTGCATGGGGGCTGAGTTCTGCTCGGTCCTTGGGTATCTTCCCTGACAGTGCTTACCCACATTTCCCAGTGCACCTAGCAGTCAGGTTGGGGCCATGTGACCATCTCCAGCCAATGATATGGGAGAGGAATTGAGTAAGTCCCCCTGAGGATATGGTCCAGCCTGTGCCCTCTCCCCCACTACCTCTGCCACAGTGACCTTAGAGGCTGCATGACTTCCAGAGGGCGAAGCCACAGGTGGAGGAGGGCTAGCCACCCTGAGTCAGCCTGTGATGCAGCCAGAAAGAGGCCTTTGTGCCATAAGCCACTGAGACGTTCCTGCTTGTTGTGAATGACCCGAGCCCTGGGCTGTGCAGGGAGGACCTGGGGGTCCAGTGGCCGCAGGACATACCTTATCACTCGAGAGGCTCCTCTTCCTTGTGGGCTTGGGAGGGGGAAGGAGCACGTACAGGTCAGCCAAGGTGGGCAGTCCGGGCTTCACCACAGTCACCAGCAGCTCCTCAGGGACACTGGTTTCCTGTGGGGACAGTGAAACCCCTTGGTCTCATCTTCCTCATCCCCTGCATCATGCCAGGGCCCCCAGGAACACCCTCTCTCCCTTCTTGGCCTGACTCCTGGATGCCTGTCCTACAAGCCATTCCTGACCCCTGCATGGCGTGGGGGATGGCTCCAGGGTCCCAGGGTGCCCTGAGCCACCTCCCGCATCTAGCTGTCCAGGACGCCCAGCCCTGCTATTCAGGCCCTGTGCCCTCATACCAGCCTCCCCTTGGCCACGCCTGGCCCTCAGTTCACCCTTCAGACCATGACTAGAATGAGCACCTTCCTCCCCTGGCTATTGTCCTCCCAGACAAAGCTCCTTACCACCCCCTTCCAGGTCCATGACCTGGCCCCACTGACTCCGGCCACCTCCCCCTTCCCACTCCCCCAACACCCCAGGCCCAGCTAGGGTCACACACTCACACAGAACTCCCTCAACCCACAGGAGCTGCTCATGTAGGGGGCTTTGCCTCCTGGAAGTCACACTCCATGTACTTCCATCTGGCAAACCCCTATTCATCCTTCAGTGCCCAGGACTCTTTCACCAGCATTATTCACAGGAGGAGGGGGAAGCCTGGTCAGAGCAGGCCCCAGCCTGTGACAGCCTGAGATGATTCTAGAGGACTGGTCTTATTGGGGGGCCAAGGGCCTTGGCGTCCTACTGCCCGCCCTGATGCCTGCCTCCTGGGAGCTCCCAGAAGGTAGTGAGCACACTGGATTCTTCTCTCTGTCTCCAGTGTCCAGCCCAGAAGAGAAATTCAGCGAATGAAGGAGAATTGCTTTAAAGAGACTCTGGACCACTAGAGGACGGCAGAGGGGTCTCCTGCAAACAGCAGGTGCTCCCTGGACCGTATGCATGGAGGGTGCCTGTGGTCCCTCCCCTGTGAGGTGGCACTCTAGCTGCAGGTCCCCCCTGAGCCAGGGCAGTGCCGCCCACCCCCACCACAGCTACCAATACCCCCAGTCAGCCCGAAGGCCACAGCATCGTGTGCCGGGGCAGTGCCACCAGCCTCTCCCTGCCCTGGGCGCCCCTGGGTCCCTTGGGCTTTTCTGGATGTTGGAAGCACCACTGGGCTGGGGAGGCTCCAGGCTCTGGGCGACACCTTGGAGAGCAGCCGGGGTGACCACCAGGCCCACGTCTTCCCTCCACTCGGGCGTGTTGGGGTTGTAGGCATCCAGCTCCTTGGAAAATTCTAGAGGCATGACCTGAAATTGATCTGGAAAGAGGCAGAGGAGGGAGACTGGTCAGTCCTGGACAGCCTGGATCTGACGGCTCCGGTGGGCTGGGGCAGCCACATGCCCTGGATGGTTCGGCCATCAGGTCGGCCCTGGGATCAGATCCCAGGGCCCAGCAGCCCCATCGTCTTCTCAAGCAGGCTGAGAGCGGTCCTGATCTTGTGTTTGGAAACCAGCTCCCCTCCCTGGGCACCAGCAGTGGTGGCCTGTCCCAGGCAGGACCCATGTCACTGGCTGCCATCTTACAACAGCAGTGACGAAGATGCCAGGGACGATGACAAAGACACACTGACCCAGGAGGGAGGCCTGGTGTGCGCTGAGCCTGCTCTGTGAGATTTGCCTCCTTGACTCACAAGGATGAACACACCCTATGACATCAGCTTCTCATCCCTCAGGGGTCCATGGACTTCAACTGGCTGGTCCCCCCACCAGATTAAGAGTCCCTTGAGAGCAGAGGCCCTGTCTTCTTCTTTCTCCCACATTTCCCATGGTCCATGGCTCAGAGCCCAATTCTAGAGTCATCAGGGGCCTCAGAGCTAAATTTTAACCTCTCCACTTCTCAGGCCTCAGTTTTCTCACATATAAACAGTGGGAGGAGGCTGTGCAGGGCCCAGGGGCTCAAGGGACGAGAGCTTTGAGAACTGCAAACCCAGCATCCTACGATGAGGGTGGTGATTGCCTTTGCAAAGCTCCTGGGCCAGCAATGAATGAAGAACAGCCAAGGACAGCCTCCTCCAGGGTGTGACGGGCCTGTGTGGGCAGCCCAGCCCTTTGCATACTTGTCCAGCTAAATATTTAACTGATGGCTGCTGTCCACAGTAGAGGCTCTTCTTAAAGCAAAATGAGAGTTTATTGCTGTGATGGTGGGGACAAGGGCATGCAAGAGGGGGGTCTCCTCAGTCTGAGGACCAATTACTATTGTCAATATCTCCCACGAGGGGGCTAAGAGCCCCCAGTGAGCACAGAGAAATGAGGATGCACATTCAGAACAGGAGGCTCAGCGTTTCTATAGACGGAGTGCTCTTTAAGCTGCAATCATGACACAACACTCAGGTGGCCGGAGGTGCCAACAGGGCAGGGGCCTTAGAGGCAGGAGAGCCAGTACCCAAACCTGGCTCTCTTGTTGCTGGGTGAACTTGTCCCTGTGTGTTGTGTCCCATGAGTGTCTTGGGACACAGGAGTTGTCAGTATTTATTTTGCAGATGGGGAAACTGAGGCCAGAGAGACCGGGAAACTGCCCAGGTCTCTAACTGGGCAGGGCTGTGTTTATCCAGCCCCTCCCCTCCTCACCCCAGGGCCACCCAGGGTGATCAGGATGTCCACGGCTTACACAACCCATGTGGCCCAGCCCCCCTAACAGCGGCAGGGGTGCAGAGGCCGAGCTGCCAGACCCCGGAAGGACTCACCCAGCACGCGGAGGACCCTGGAGTCCTGTAGCACTGAGTTCCCGCAGGCGGCCTGCACAGTCACACGCACGTCGCCCGTGTCCGAAAACCGCGTTGTCACAGAATTATCCAGGGAAAGGAGGGGCTGCAGGGGCACAGCAGGGCTCAGGGGACTGGCTGGGCAAGGCAGCGGCCGTGGGGGATGCTGGCCTGTGGTCACTACCTCACTGAGAGCATCACTGTCCCCATGTTCTCATCAGCAAATGGGCCCGTTATGGATGTCCTGAGTTGGCAGCACCCAAAGAGGCACGGGGGCACCTGGTTCTTTTTTTGTTGTTGAGACAGAGTCTCCATCTGTCGCCCAGGCTGGAGTGCAGGGGCATGATCTTGGCTCACTGCAACCTCTGCCTCCTGGGTTCAAGTGATTCTCCCGCTTCAGCCTCCCAAGTAGCTGCGATTACAGGCATATGCACCATCACGCCTGGCTAATTTTTGTATTTTTAGTCGAGACAGGGTTTCATCATGTTGGCCAGGCTGGTCTCGAACTCCTGACCTCATGGGCACCTGGTTCTAAGCCAACACAGCAGGAGCACAAGACCCCAGCACCCTCTTCCTTCTCGACAGCTCCCCAGGCCCCTCCCACGTGGGTATTTAGGAGGCCTGATGTGGCCGCCGTGATGGACCTTCACTCCCTGACCCACGTCATCTTCCCATCCCCCACACATGGCTCCAGCATCCATGGCACCAAGCCAGCGCCTAGCTCAGGACCCCACCGTGGGGGTGGTGCGCACTTAGCAGGGGGGGGCGTCATGCTGCCCCACAGACAGGAGAGGCCCCCCACAGTTGTAGATGTGGAGGCAGAGGCTCTGCAGGGTGAAGTGATGTGCACGGAGCATCCAGCTGTAAGTGCTGGAGCCGAGACCCGAACCCAGACCCTGAGCTCCTTCTCAACCCTCCCCATTCCAGAGAAACACATTCCAGAGACCACAGCCCCTCCACTTGCTGGGCCTCTGTGTCAGGGCCCTCAGCTGCTGGTAGGAGGCTTCCTGCCTGGCGGTGCTGGGCTGTTTGCTGAATGAGTGGAGGATGCCCCTCACTGGGTCTTGCCCCCAGTGCAGGCATTCTGCTGATTTGGGCTCTCTCCTACTCAAGAACTATCTGTGGCTCCCCCACTGCAGACAGGGTATGACCCAGGCCTCTGAGTGAGGCTTCTAAGCTCCTGTAACCTCTTCTTCCATGAAGCCTTCCCTGAGCCCCTCAATGCAGATGCCCCCTCCTTTCCTGCAGCCCACCTACCTGTCCCCCATGACTCCTACCACCCCCAACTCAGTCAGCTACTGTGTTCCCCACCTCTTTCCCAGGAAAAGGCAGGATCTTGTCTGACTCATCTGGCATTATTGAGAAGACCGGCCCTGAACAGGCACCCACAGTGGGTGACGAGTGAAGGAACGCCAGAGCATGTCCCTCTCAGTTGCCCCAGGACGGGCTCAAGGCTGAGGAGTGTGCTCTGCACTGGGTCCTCCTGTTGAACACCTGGAGCCACGCTCTGCCCCACTGTGCACCTCAGGGGAGCCTGCAGGAAGGAAGGCTGAGTGGGGCAAGGCCAGCGCACCTGCAGGCTGTGGCCGATCCACCAGTAGAAGACGGTGAGGTTGGGGTTCAAGGGAAGCAGCACAGCCGTGAGGTTCACCTCCTGGTTGATGCCAATGACAGGAACCACCTCCAGGTAGAGGGCCTGTAGGGGGGCTGTGGGACCCAAAAAGGCCAGGGTTAGACAATATCAGGGCATGGGGCATTTCAGAGGCTGCTTAGTGACTGCTGTCACCAGCAACTTCATTGCTATATCACCACCACCACCATCACCAATACTGTCACCATCGCCACCACCACCACCATCCATCCCCACCACTATCACCACCACCACCACCACCACCACCACCACCACCATCAACCATCACCACCACCACCACCACACCATCACCACCATCACCACCATCACCATCATCACCACCATCACCACCATCACCACCATCACCACCACCACCATCACCATCACCACCATCACCACCATCACCACCATCACCACCACCACCACCACCATCACCATCATCATAACCATCACCACCATCACCACCACACCATCACCATCACCACCATCACCACCACCAACCCCCCATAACCATCACCATCACCACCACGTCCATCCCCACCACCCACCATCACCACCATCACCACCATCACCACTATCACCTCCACCATCACCACCATACCACCACCATCACCACCACCACCATCACCACCACCAATACTGTCACCATCACCAACACCACCATCCCCCCCCCCCCACCAACACCACCACCATCACCAACCATCACCACCACCACGTCCATCTCCACCACCACTACTATCACCACCACCATTCCTATCATCACTACCATCACCACTATCACCACCACCATCAGCACCACTACCACCACCCACCACCACCACTATCATCAATATCACCACCAGCTACCAGCCCCACCCTACTATTGTATGGGTCATCAGGGGTGTGGGCTTGAGCCCAGCCTCCCTGCCTCCCTGCCCTTGGGCTCGCCGTCCTGAGTACCAGGGGCCTAGAGCAGTCCTGAGGGATTTCCTGTGTTCCCCCAAAGCCAGGTTCTCTCACGGGGCGACAAACTTACAGTTGACCTGGACAAAGAGCACCGCCTCATCGTGGCCAGCCATGTTCTCTGCCCCTGACAGACACGCGGTATATACCGGGACTCTCATAGCGGTGCCGGATAGGCTCCTTGGTCAGTGTAAGGTTCACGTACATGGCCTTGAAGCCATCCCCCGAGGTCCACCTGGTACTTGGTGGTCAGGACGTCGCCCTGCAGGGAAGCACCATGTGGCCACTCAGGAGTGAGCCTTGAAGCTGAGAGGCCAGAGCGGCTCATTCACTCACTCACTCATTCATTCATTCCCTCTGCCCTTTCCTTGAAATGAGTGGGTCTGGGGACCCACAGGGGACAAGGCCTGGTTCTGCCCTGGAGATTCTGCCTGGAGTGTCGGGCTGACCAAGGCAGCCGGGGGCTGTGGCCCGGGGGACACTTCAGAACAATCACCCAGTGGCAGAGAGGGAGAGGGGGGAGGCCCAAGGGTGTCATCAGAGAGCAGCTGGGCGCAGGGAGGGCCCCAGGGAGACCCACTGAGGCCTGTGCCTGGCCTGGAGCCAGGAGGGTGAGGGGAGCTCCCACAGTGCGGAGGGTTTCAGCAGGGGGAGAGGGCACACGTCTGGAAGCGCCTAAGCCGCCTGCAAATGAAGCAGGATTTCCCTTCTGGGAGGCTGTGGTTCTTGATTTTCTCTTTCTCAGACCATGTGGTACCAGGAATGACACTGAGATGTGGCAGGGTGTGTACAGAGAGGAGCTCCCACCAACTGCCATCCCTGGCGGCCCTGAGTCACCCACGGAGGCCGCTCCACCACCTCCTTCCAGTTCCCCTCGCAGAGTCTCCCCACGCAGAGTTCCCCACGCAGAGTTGGGAACTGAGTGACAGAACAGGAACTTCTTGGACCTGATGTCTCATGATCACGTTGTCCCTCCCTCCCTCCCCCCCTCCTCCCTTCCCTCTTCCCTTGCCCACACCAGGGGCACCAGGAAACCATCTCCCAGTGGCGAAGAAGGCAGCAGCAAGGTCACTAACCACTCAACCATCTTCTTGGTGCACCAGCCAAACTTTGCAAGTGGATAGAAAACATTTATGTAAATTCTGTTCACTTAACTCTCTCCACAGATATGGTAAACTGGGTTGGACAGCGTCTCCCCAACATTCACATCTACCAGGAACCTCAGAACGTGACCTCACTGGGGATCTTTATCGGTGTCATTAGTTAAGATGAGGGGACGAGGGCATACTGGATTAGGGTGTGCTCTAAATCCAATGGCAGGCATCTGTGGTAGAGAGAGGGAGATTTGAGCACCGACAGTGCCTGCGTGGAGGCGGAGGCAGAGGCAGGAGTGATCCTGCCATGGGCCAAGGAGTGCTGGGAGCCCCAGAAGCTGGAGGAGGTTCGATGGATTCTCCTTTGGAGACTTGTGTGGGTTTGGGCCACCTAGCATGAGGTCACGTATTATGGGGTCCCCCAGGAAGGAGGTTGCGGGGTGCTCCATCTCCCCCATTTGACAGGTAAGAAGACTGAGGCTCTCCAAAGTCCAGGCCCCGGGAGGCTGCTTGCTGTTCGTGGTTCTCTCTGTTTAAAGGCAGCCCCTCAGGGTGGGGCAGGGAACGAGGGGAAGGAAGCACTGGAGTCTGACCTGCTCCCATGGAGGGAGGGGTCTCCTGTGCTAATCCTGGGAAGGAGAAGGCATGTGTGACCCAGAGTCAGGACCCGTGATCCGGTCACCCTGCGTGAGGTGCCACCTCTCGGGGCCTGGGTTCCTGCCTGCGAGTGCTGTGCTGATGCCAATTCGACTTCTTAAACATTTTACTTGGTTAAAATAACTTGTCCTTTTCTCTCCTAACCACTTAAGTAGCATGCTCAAGGCAGAAAATACAAATAGCAAAGAAAAGAAAAACCCAAATTTCATCGTAATACCTGCCATTCACATCATGGAATATTTCATTTAGATCCATTATTATTACTGGTGCTTTTAAAAAAAAATGAAACATTTTCTTCGGAGATAATGGTAGGTTCCCATTTAGTAGTAAGGAATGATCCAGATCCGCCCCGTGTGCCCCACGCCCGGCTCTCCCCCCCTCCCTGTGCCCCATGCCCGGCTCTCCCCCTCCCTATGCCCCATGCCCGGCTCTCCCCTCCGTGTGCCCCATGCCCGCTCTCCCCTCCGTGTGCCCCATGCCCAGCTCTCCTCAAGGCTAACATCTTGGCAAACGATCATGTCACAACCAGGACGTGGACATTGATACAGGAAGGAGACAGGGCAATTCAGCCGCCACTCAGGCCCCACAGGGCACCCTTTGAAGACACACCCACTTTCCTGCATTAGCCCAGCTCCATTCCAACCACTAATCTTTCTCCTTTTCTATAATTTTGATGATAATTTTCTATCCTCTTTCTCCATTTCCGTATTTCAGGAGTGTTATATACATGAGCTGCACAGCATGGGATCACTTGGGAGTGTTTTTTCACCCAGCATGATCCACTTGAGGCTCGTCCAGGTTGCTACAGGTTTTTTTTTTTTATTTTGAGTCGGAGTCTCACTCTGTTACCCAGGCTGGATCTTAGCTCACTGCAACCTCCACCTCCTGGGTTCAAGTGATTCTCAAGCCTCAGCCTCCCAAGTAGCTGGGATTACAGGCATGTACCACCACACTGGGCTAGTTTTTGTATTTTTAGTAGAGGCAGGGTTTCGTCATGTTGGCCAGGCTGGTCTCGAACTCCTGACCTCAGGTGATCCGCCCACCTCGGCCTCCCAAAGTGCTGGGATCACAGATGTGAGCCACCGCGCCCAGCCCTGCTGCTGCAGGTATGAATAACGGATTCCTTCTCATTGCTGCATGGTGTCTCGGCATGGGGGCACCACGGCCTGTGCAACCCCTCATCCACTGCAGGGCGCCGGGCTGTTTGAGCTTCTGGCCTTTATAAATAACACTGCTATGTCAGACACATGCAGGTTTCTGTGTGAACAGAAGTCTTCGTTTTTCTGGTGTGACTGCCATGAGTGCAGGTGCTGGGTCCTCTGGCTGTTGCATGTTGAGTTTGTTAAGAAAAGGCTGGACTGTTTTCCAGATCACCGGGGTCATTCTCCAGTGGCTCAACCACGTGTGAGGGATCCAGTGCCCTGTGCTGCCTCCCCACCAGCACTCGTGCGGGCGCTGTTTTGAATGCCAGCCACTCTGATAGGTGTGCAGCGGTGTTTGGCTGTGGGCTTCCCTGGTGGCAGATGGTGTGGACCATCTTTTCATGTGCGTACTCCCTGGTGAAGTATTTTCAGTTCTTCTGCTCATTTACTAACTGGATGGTTTGTTTTCTTGCTTGTGGGAAGTAGAAAAGTTCCTTTTTAAGGTTTCTTTTCTTGTTAAAGAATAAGTGTGCTAATAACTGTGTGAAGCCCTATCCTATGCAGCTGTGAGACATGCCATGCTTACAGGCACGTAGTATATTCTCTGTCCTTGTACTTTAACCAAGATATCTGTGCTGGACGTGCTCACAGGCATGTCCCAGCTCTCCATTGCTTTTACCTGTTTAGAAAGGTTTTAAGTTATTAGCCAATCGGGTTTTAGTTTAGATTGTGAGGTGTAACTCCAGCCAATGGAGATCAGACACAGCAGTAAGGACAACCCCAAATGTGTAAGGATAAATTTGTGTGTTTTCCTTTGTTCATTGTACTCTCATGGCACGATGGCTAGTGAGGGTACCCTTCCTGCAGTCCAGGAAGTAAAAATTACATTGCTGAAAGATCCTTTGTCTTAGTGCTAATTTTTCTTTGCGGCACCGAGCATCTATTTCCAACATTACCGTTGAGCTGAGTGATCTTCCTCTAGTCTAGGTACTGGTCCTTGTTGGACACGTGGTTTGCAAATATTTTCTCTCACTCTGTAGCTTGCCTTTCATCTTCTTAACATGGGTGCTTCACAGAGCAAAAGTGTCTAATCCTGATGAAGCCCAATTTGTCAATTTTCCTTTTGATTCTGCCTTTAGTGTGACGTCTGAGGACTCCTTTCCCAGCCCTACATATTTTCTCCTATAGCTTTTCTAAAAGGTTTATGATTTTTACATTGAAATCTCAGTTTTGAGTTCATTTTTTCTATCAGATGTGAGGTTTAGGTGGAGGTTCATTTTTACTGGATGAATAAGCCCTCCGCTCAGTGAGTTGTTTTTGCACACACATCAAACATCCCTCGCCCGTATTTACATGGGTCTATTCCATATTTACAGGGGCCTCTATCAGATCTGATTTTTAATTCTTAGGATATTTCAAAAACTTAGACTCCCCTAAACCCAGTGCTGTTTGCAAGAGTTGCTTGGCCTATGTGTGAGAGTGTGTGTGAGTGTGTACAGATATGTCTGCACACGAGTGTGAATACATGAGCATGCAAGTGGGTGTGTTTGTGTATACATGAGCGTGTAAGTGCATGTGTGTCTGGGTGTGTTTGTGTGAGCATGTAAGCGTATATGTTGGTATGTTTGTGTATATGTGTGTGTGTAGGCGTATGTGCGTCTGGGTGTGAGTTTGTATGTGTGAATGTGTAGGCATGTGTGCGTCTGAGTGTGAGTTTGTGTGCATGTATGAGCATGTAGGCATGTGTGCATCTGGGTGTGAGTTTGTGTGTATGTGTGAGCGTAGAGGTGTGTGGGCGTCTGTGTGTGTATGTGTGAACGTGTAGGCATGTGTGCGTCTGGGTGTGAGTTTGTGTGTATGTGTGAGCGTGTAGGTGTGTGTGCGTCTGTGTGTGTTTGTATGTGTGAACGTGTAGGCATGTGTGCGTCTGGGTGTGAGTTTGTATGTGTGAGCGTGTAGGTGTATGTGCGTCTGGGTGTGTTTGAGTGTATGAGGGTGTAGGCGTATGTCTGGGTGTGAGTTTGTATGTGTGAGTGTGTAGGTGTATGTGTCTGGGTGTATGTGTGAGCGTGTAAGCATATGTGTGGGTGTTTGTGTGCATATGTGAGCCTGTAGGTGTATGTGTCTGGGTGTGAGTTTGTGTGTATGTGTGAGCGTGTGCACGGGTGAGTGTGCCACCCCAGATCCCCACACCACCACCCCTTCCCTAGTGTGGCGGGTGGCCTCTTCCTGACAGTAGGTGCATAGTGGGGTGACTCTCCCTACCAAGAGCATCTTTGATCACTGTCCTCTCCTCTGCCAACTCCAGCTCCTGCCCACAGAGCAGTCCCAGCAAGGGTCCTGGCCCCCTGGGCAGGTGGTAGACCGGGTCCCACTGGAGACTCTGCAGACGCGACTGTGCTGCTGAGACGCCAGGCTCTAGGGGGGCAGCAGAGGGTCATTTTTCCTGGAAGTCGGCCCTGGACAGGGAGCCGCAGGGGGTCCACTCCGAGGGTCCAGGCGGGGCAGCGGCTCTGTCCTCCTGCCGCCCCGCGATGCTGCTGCGAACAGAGGCGCTCAGGGCTGCCCCTGGCTCCGAGGAGTGTGGGTCCCAGGGCCCCGTCTCCATCAGCAGCAGCGCCTGCACCAGGGAAGCGCTCAGGTCTGGGTGCCCAGACTCTGTCCACCTGGAGTCTTGGGGTGGGGACCCAATGCCAGCCCTGGCACTCATTCCTGTGTGGCCTTGGGAGTGTCCAAGCCTCAGTTTCCCCAGCTATAAAGCAGGTTGGCAAGAGGACACCACTCGAGGTTGTGCCAGGAGTACAGGCAGTGGCTCGTGCGCAGCGCCCCCCCCACGGAGGCGCTGGCAAGCACTGCTCTGTGTGCTCCTGGGCCTCAGTTTCCCTGTTTGCATTAGACCAGGCTCCCTGCTTTCCAACTCCAAAGACCTTTGTCGCCAACATCCCACCCCACCTTGGCACCGTATTTTGAAGGACATTTAAACAGGACACGTATCACTGTGAAGCCACACTTGCTGCATCCCCCGTGCTGTTCACCAAAGAGCCAAGTGCCCAGGAAAGCTGTGTGCCAGGAGAGAGCCCAGGAAAGCTGTGTGCCAGGAGAGAGCCCAGGGTCCTAGGTGCGCCCCTCGGGTGCGACACGGGGGCCTCGAACTCTCCTTTGTCCTTTTCTGTCATCTTGAATTTTCTGTCTGTTTGTAAGTTTTTCTAGGTTTTGGTTTTGAATTTGCTACAATGAGCATTAGTTTATTCTACAGTCAGAAAAATAAGCACGTTACAAATTAATTTAAAAAGACTGGAAGGAAATACAGAAAGCTAACAGTTGTTACCAGGGAGGACTGGGGGGGGATTTTGAGAGATATTTATACTCTTGATATTTTGTGTGTGTTTTCCAAACGTTCTACAATGAACATTCATTATTTTTAAGTCAGAAGAAAATGTAACACTTGTTCTAAAGCAAAAAAAAGCAAGTGTGGGAGGCTGGGAGGAAATTTTGATCTGTGTTTGTGTATTTATATCAGTATCTATCCATGCACATACAGGACTTATCTTGGGTTGTGTAATTATAAGTAGCAGTGTTTTTAACTTTCTGTTTCTCCTAAGATCCCAAATTAACTAAATCAATATAATTACAGGCTTAAAAAATGTGCTGCTGCCCACGGGGATGAATACATTTTATACCAAGGCCAGTAACCACCGCCCCGCCCCCTCCATATATGAAACCACATCTCCTTCCGCTCCGTGGGCACCCTGATACCCCATACGTCCTATTCTATTTTCCTCTGTCTCTCATTGTTAAATGCTGGTCTGGACCCAGGAAGTGGATTTCCAATCCTCTGCTGCCTCCTGCAGGCTGGATAGTCTAGGCTGGCCCACGGTGACACCCTAAGCCCCTTCCAGGCAGAGGAGACCCCTCACCATGCCCGCTGTGTGCCTAGTTGGAGTCGCCCCTCCCTGACAGTCCCGGGAGCCCGCTGGGACGTGCTCACTCACCTGCTCCTGCCGTACCACAAACAGGATGTCCTCTCCGGGCCGCACAGCCACCGCCTCGCCTCGGATGCTGACCCGCAGGCCGCGGGGCGGGGTGAGGGGGCACTGCAGCTGCATGGGACCCTGCTGCAGGTCCACACCACCCTCGCACATGTTGGACACCACTTTCCGGTACCTGGATTGACAAGAGAGGGTCAGGACCCACTTAAGCCAGGTGGCCAGGGATGGGGCCCCATAGTCTGGGGAGGGGATGTGTTTGCCACCCAGGGGTGGCATTTGGCTTCCCCCCCGTAGGGCTCTACTTACTAACTCCCAGCCACCTCCTGACTCCACCCGATTGCTGCTATGCCCCCATTTTAGAGATGAGAACACTGAGGCTCAGAGGAGGAGGGATCGATGGTGGCAGGGTGTGCTTTGGAGGCGCTGGCATCTCCTTGGTCTGGTCGTGTTACTCACAGTCATAATCACAGCCACCGTTAGTGCTGCAGAGGGGGGAGCTTTCAGCAGCCAGCTGGAATTTCATGGTCTTGCTGAGAAAGGTGGAGGACAGAGTGCTTGAGAGGGGCTGGGATCCTGCCTCCACCTTGCCACTGGCTCACAGCATGGCCATAACTATGCGCAAACACACCCCTCCTCTTGGGGTCTGTCTCCCTGTTCCCTTGAGAGAGCTGGATTGGGTGATTGACTCATCACTGCATTCACGAGACACCCCTTTACTGAGCATCTGTTATGGGCCAGGCACTGGGAATGGGGGTGATCACATGCAGCCTCTGGATGGTGTGCAGAGCAGAGTGTCTAGTGGAGAGCGGACCTGAGCAGATAACATCAGAGTGAAGCCACAGCTGTGGCGGCGCTGGCTGGGCACCTCTGGGGACCTGGTCCCTGACAAAGGGGCTTTCAGCTGAGACTGGGAGGGTGAGCACGAGAAGAAAGAGTATCCCAGGCCAGGGGGAACAGCATGTGCAAAGGCCCTAGGGTGGGTGCTGAGCCTGGAGGGGAAGAAGGTGTGGCATGAGGTGGAGAGGGGCCCTGGGCAAGCTTTTAGGAGCCCCGTGAAAACCATCCCGCAGTGGCCTCATGCAGCTTGCCACCTGTGAAGCTCCCCTCAGGCAACACTAGGATTCTGAGTCTGTGAAAGTATCGTTGCTGCCCAGGTGCTAGGGGTATCTGTCTCCCCCACGCCGGTCCCCCCTCTTGCCCTTAGGGCCAAATTCTCCCGGCTGGCTCAGCCACCGAATAAGCATTCAGAAGGTGATCATTCACAGGCCCATTTCATTAGTGCTTTGAAAGAAAATACACTTCTCTAAGGACCACCCATCCGCAGCACCTACAGTGTGCAGATGGCATGACATGAAATCCTTTGCCTTGATAAAGGTCCTGGCTCTGACACTTTAGACAAGAGTCCCTGTTGTCAACCTCCAGTGGACGTGCAGGAGAGACCACTGCAGCTTCATGATACATGGGTGCATGGGTAGACAGATGGATAGATAAGTAGATGGATGGGTTGATGGATGGTGAATGAATGGACAGATGGTGGATGGACAGATGGATGAATGGATTATGGATGGTTAGGTGGGTGGGTGGATAGTGGATAAATGCTTGGAAGGATGGATGGGTGAATTGATGGGTGGATAGATGGATAGGTAAGTGAATGGATGGATGGTGAATAGATAGATGGTGGATGGACAGATGGACGGGGGAGATGGATGAATGGATTATGGATGGATAGATGGGTGGGTGAATAGTGGATAAATGCTTGGAAGGATGGACGGGTACACTGATGGGTGGATAGATAGGTAAATGAATGAATAGATGGGTGGATAGATTGATGGATGGTGAATGAATAGACAGATGGTAGATGGACAGATGGATGGGTAGATGGATGAATGAATGATGGATGGATAGATGGGTAGGTGGATAGTGGACAAATGCTTAGAAGGATGGATGGGTGAATTGATGGGTAGATAGACGGATAGGTAAATGAATGGATGGATGGATGGATGAATGGATTGATGGATGGCAAATGAATAGATGGATGGGTAGATGGATGAATGGATGATAGATGGATAGATGGATGGGTGGATAGTGGATAAATGCTTGGAAGGATGAATGGGTGAATTGATGGATGAATTGATGGGTGGATAGATGGATAGGTAAATGAATGGATGAATGGATGGATGGATGGATGGATGGTGGATGGATAGATAGATGAGTAGATAGATGAATGGATGATAGATAGGTGGGTGGGTGGATAGTGGATAAATGCTTGGAAGGATGGATGGATGAATTGATGAGCAGATAGATGGATAGGTAAATGAATGGATGGATGATGGATGGATAGATGGATGATGAATGAACAGATGGATGGTGGATGGACAGATGGATGAATGGATGGGTAAATGGATGGATAGAGGGATGCATGGATAGTAGTTGAATGCTTGGAAGAATGGAAGGATGAATGGAAAGATGGATGGCTAAATGGCTGGATAAATGGACAGATGATGGCTAACTGGATGATGGATGGATAAACGGGTAGATGGGGGATGATGGGTGATTGCATGGACGTGTGGGTGGATGGCAGGAGATATACTGGTGAGGTCAAAGCCTGCAATTTCTGGTCCTGTCTCCTGTTCCCTCATGTTTTCCAGGGGAAGTAATAGGGATTTTCTAATGCACCCATGGGCTTTTCTCTTCCTCTCTGAAAACGTCCTCATAGAGAAATGGGGGAAATTGGGACCTTTTGATGGAGCGTGTTTGGGACCTCCTAAAGAGGAGGCCCACAGCTCTTAGGCACTTAACATTTTACATGAACTGAATCCTTCATAGCAATGTGCCCAGTCTCTGGTGGAGGAAAAGTATCATCACTGCTGGCACTTGCTGACACCTTCCCTTCATACACAGCTTGTATTTAGCACACCACAGACTGAAGGAACACCTACTATGTGTTGTGGAGCTTACAGTTCAGCAACGAGGACAATTAAGTGAGTGATGACAATAACTGGGATTTGTGACAGAGGTAAGCTCAGGGTCAGGGGTGGGTGGTCAGGGAAGGCTTCCTGGAGGAAGTGCCATTTAAACAGAGACCTGCAGGCAGCAGGAGCACCTCCAGCACCCAAGCTTTGGTGACTGGGGAGGGCCTGGCTTACTGGGGCACTGGTAAATGGGGAAGGGTCCTAGCACTGCAGAGGCTCAGAAATACCAGGGGGAAGACGTGCTGCCTCAGGTGTGAGCCACGGGTGCCTCGGGCCTTTTCTGTCTGTTGTTTTCTGTCCAGAGCCAGCTCAAGGCAGCTTTCTCCTGGCGCTGGCCCACACGGGCTTGGATGGGAGAACCCTGTGGGTTCTAAGGTCATTCATTCATCATGTCCAGTGACCCCCATGAGCCCCACAGTCAGGCTCTGTGCTGTGAACACAGGGCGTCCTCAGCTTTGACTTCTCTTTCCTCGACTCCACTTGGGAGCTGCAGGTGCCAGCCAGGAAGGCATGGTTTCGGGGTTGCACCACACTCTGCCCCCGGATTCAGGCAGGGAGAGGCCTGCGCCCACACTCACCCAAGGCTGCTGGCGTAGGTCTGGCCCAGGGCACAGTCGTCAGGAGGAGACAGTGGGTTAAACCAGAAGTTGGCAGAGCACTTGTTGTTGGTGTTGGACTCTGAGGAGGGGGAGCGTTCAAATCCGTAGTCGCTGGGAGGAGGGAAGAACAGTAGTAGGTGACAGGCACAAGTGGGAACCGGAGTCAGCTAGGGTTGGGGTGAAATCTGGGGGAGCCGAGAAAGGAACCTCATACCAAGGGCCTACTGTACACCCATCTGTGAGGACATGACGGAGCACCCATAGCCCCAGCTCAGAGGGGGACACAGGGTGACAAGGGAGGCAAAGGGATGCTGGAAACTCAGAGAAACCTGGAGGGCTGCCTGGAGGAGGTGAGCAAATCTCAAAGGATGGACAGAGACAGGTAGGGAAAGAGAGAGAGAAGCACTGCTGGCAGGGCCCAGCCTGAACAGCACCAGTACAGGCAGAGGAGGCTGGAATGCCAGGGGGCAGGATAGGGAGGGGTGAGGTGGGTGGCAGGTGGGTGAGCTGTCAGCCAAATTGTCCTGTGGGCACTGGGCAGTTACAGGCAGCTTTTGAGAACAGCAGGGGACAGGTCAGGTGGCTTTCAGCAGAGCCCGTGGATGGAGAAGGGCCAGGGTGGGTGCAGCACGTCCCCCAAGATGCCCTGACCTGTTCCTCACTTTTTCCTCCTGCCCGTGAGCAGCCACTGAGGGGTTTAAAATGACACAAATTCCTTACAGCTCCTCCCTGGGGTGTGGGCTGGTCTTGGTGACTCAGTTCTAACAGATAGAATGAGGCAGAAGTGGCAGTGTATGACTCTGACACCAGGTTATAAAAGGCACTGAGGCTTCCTCCCCCTCCCTCACTCTGGGGAAGCGGGCCGCCATGCTGTGAGGATGCTCAAGCAGTGCCTGAGGCCCCCTGGCTCGGAGCCCATCGCTCACCACAGGAAGTCCGAGTCCCGGCACTCGCACACGCGGGATGTGAGTGCTGATGTGAAGCTCCTCCCCTTGATGCACCAGGACGTGGACTTTCTCTTCCGGAAACTTCTCTGCTGGCCCATGATGCAGTGGTCACCCTGCAGCAGAAACATCAGGGTGAGGAGCTGCCCGAGACAGGTCAACTGCTCTACATGGGCTTGTGGCGCTTAGCCTGCCAGAGACTGAAGATGACTGATGCCTCAGGTTACAGATGGGGAAACTGAGGCCCGGAATGAAGCATGGCATGTCTGAGGTCAAGTTGGGGAATCCTCCCTCTCATCCCAACCCACGGGCATCGCCGAGCCCCTCCTGTGTGCAGCCCTGGCTGGGCCCAAGGGGTCACAGAGCTGCTGGGAGTGTAGCCCCTCTGAGGTTCCCCCCGTCCCCTCAGGTGCTGTGTGGGAGCTGGGTGGAGCCACAGCTTTGAGGGCTCACAGGCACACAGTGGGTCCTCTGGGACGATCAGGACAGGCCACCCCTGCTCCCTGCAATAGCTGCTGCAGCAGTGACAGGGTGGGACCAGCAAGGACACCTGGTGGCCTGTGTTCAGGCTCTGGAGCCTCCTCCTAGGCCCATCTGAGCACTTCCTTGTGAAATACAGCTTCAGCAATGCACCCTGCTAAGGCAGCTTGGCAAGCCCTGCCCACCCTTGAGATCAGATCACCCTCCAAGTCAGATAGACCTGCTCATCCCCTGCCGCCCCAGGAGATGTCAGATCCTCTGATGCCTGCTGTTTCCTCTTAGTTTCCACCCACTGACCTTGGCTCTGAACTCCATTTGCCCATGCTGAATTCGAGTTGAGCCCAATCTCTCCTTGGAGAGGGTCCCTGTGCCCACCGTGACGGCCTTGAGTAAAGTCTTCCACCCCATGCTTTAATAAGCGCCAGTGAATCATTTCTTTTTTAACAGAGCCACCCACCCCCCGGCAGTTCCAGGTCCCCATGCTCTGAAATCCCAGGCTTACCCACCACACCACCAACAGCACAGCCCGACTGGAACTACAGAGGGGACTGATGGCCTTTACACTCCGCTTACTCCATTTAGTGTCAATATGACACACTTGCCGTAGAAATAGTTATGTGTCTCGATTGCAGGGTGGGCTCGCCCCAGACCCCACTCCACACCCAGACCCAACTGTCTTGTATGGTACAGGCCTGTGTTACCTTCCTAAGATCTGAAAATCCTGACCTCCAAGCACATTGGACTCCACGGGCCTGGGATAGAGCCTGTGGCCCTACACTCCCCAAGTGTGGCTGAGGACCCTCAGCCCAGGGTAGCCCCATGACCCAGAAGGGTCTAGAAAGTCCACAGGAGACCTGGACACCTCAAGGCGCTGGGATTCCTTGAAGACTTCTTGGAGGCAGGGAGGTGCTTGTCGGGGGAGGACTATGGCAGGCAGAGTGGGCCTGTTTGCAGTCTGCACCCCGCCTGCCCGATCCCAGCCGCGTCCCGGCCCACCTGCAGGTTGGAGAGGTCCCAGGAGCTGTAGTCCTCCTCGCTGCACTGCCTGGAGAACGAGGGCCGGAAGTCCACCTTGACCAGCTCCCAGTCAGAGCGGAAGCTGATGTGGCCGAAGACCCTGGGGCGGGAGAGAGGAGGGAAGGGAGAGAAACCACCTTCATTAGGCCTTGTCCTACTGTGCAAACCATGTCCCCTCTGAACTCTGTTCCCACCTGTACCACGGGCAAAGAGATCCCTCTCCCGCCCTTGCTGGGGGATCACAGCCAGGCTGCCCCGGGCACTGAGCATGGCCCTGCACAGGTGCTCCGTGGGCTTTGGCACGAATATTCCCACAACTACCACCTGTGATCTATGATGTATCCATTGCACTGGCATGGGTCACTCTGGTTGACCCCACGGCCCCCCCTTGATGGACAGGGTCGACTTCCCTGTCCATCAAGGGGGGGCCGTGGGTAACCAGAGTGACCCATGCCAGTGAAGGAGGCCCAGGTCCACAGCAGGGTTGACAGCCCTGGCCTCCTAGCTGCCGTCAGAGCCCTTCCACGGCCCCCACACTGGTCCTTGCATTATGCTTTGCGGAATGATATGTGTTCAGGCGTCTGCATCTGTGGCTGTCTGGCTTCTCCCTGGCTTTCTTCTGGCCTGACCGTGTGAGGGTCCTGTGCTGCAGAAGCCCAGCTTTCTATCGCTGAGGCCACAGGGCGTTTGCTCCCTAGCAGAGGTGGTGATTCAAAGAGAAATAACGAGTCAGCAGGCCCAGCTCAGAGCCCGCAGGAGAAGCAGGGTTGACTCATCACAGCCTAGGTGGGCAGAGGAACAGAGGAAGCGGGGGAAGAGAATAGCGAGGCTGGCCACTTAGGGCACACCCGTGTGTGCTGGGAACTATGCATACACAGTCTGGTGGGCTGGCTCCACCCGTTTTACGGAATGGAGAGCTGAGGTACAGAGAGGTTGAGTAACTTGCCTAAGGTCACACAGCTTGTTTGTGCTGTTCCTTCTCCTTCCTTGACTCTCAGCAGTCATTGCTGAGTACCCATCACTCAGAATGGCACTCGGGCGCCCCAATGTCTCCCCCCTCTGGGAGGGCTGCTGGCTGAGTGCCTTCCACTCCATCCCCCAGTACCCCACACTTAGGCTCCAAAGACCACCCCCAGAAGATGGGCCCAGCCTGCTCTTCCCTGGGCCATCTCTAGTCCAGCTTGTGGTGCTCTGGCCATGTTACCAGAGGCCAAGCATCTGGGTGGGGGAGGTGATGCAGGCTGCTCCAGTCTTGTCCCCGTCTGAGCACTTCCAGCCGGGCCTGGGTAGTCAAGGGTGGCCCATCGTGAGCCAAAGGACAGCCCCATTCTAGGGCGTTGTTGAAAAAGGTCTTGTAGGTATTTCTGAGCACATGATGGCGGAGCCTGAGTGTCCGGGGCTGATATTTGAAGGTTTGTCTCCACAGGGCACCCCTGAGCCAGGCAGGCCTGCGCGATTCATGCTTAAACTACATCTGTGACCTCGCATTTGCGTCCACTCCCCGGAACAGTCCCACGAGGCAGACACTATTATCTTTGTTTGATGAAACCCTAAGCCTCTGCAGGCTGGGCATGGGTCCTCCCTCTGTCTTTGCCTCACCTTCCCCTGGGGCCCTGCCTCCCTGTGCTCCCATAAGACTGGCTCGTTGCAGGAGCAGCCAGGCTGGTTCCGCCCCGCATTCCTGCCACGTCACTGCCAGCCCTCATTCCAGCCGGGTCCTTGGTTCTGAGCTCACAATTCCGTCTGCTGTCTTCCCTGCATGGGGGGTCAGGAGCCCCAGGCCACTCTTTCTTTCTCAGAGGAGAGGGGGAAATGGGGCTTGAGCCCTCCTAGCTGCTAGTGGCAACACCCACCAAGGACAGGGGCGGGTCCCCAGGTATGGCTGTGACTGCTCGTCTGCCTGTTTCTGCAGGCACTGTTTCCCACAGGAGTCTCGTGGCCTGCCTGGTGGCCCCAGCTGTGAGTGGTCTCGGCTCCAGGGCACCTGTGATTGGGATGAGGCCCCACCTGCCGTCTGTCTCCTGATGGACGTCACTGGGGCGCCCTCGACGTTGGAGAGCTCCAGTTCAACACATGGGGGTCTTCCTTCAACACCGCTGTCCAAACAAAGCCTGGGCACTAAGGCGTCTGGAAGGGAACTGTCGTTTCCTGGGCAGCTCCTCAAGCCGACTCGCTTCCCATTTCAGGGCTGTGGAAACTGAGGTGCAGGGTGTGTGCTCTATTGTCCAGGGACATCGGCTTGGGGGAGAAGCACCCTGATTTGGAGATGGGGGCGAAGCCCTGTGAGCTGCGCTGGCTGGGTCCTGGTCCTGGGGGTGATCGGCCCAGCTCGCCTCTCCCCAGCCAGGCCCCCGTGGGCAGTGCGTGCACAAGTTGACCCTCTGAGCACCTGTCTCCACCCCTGCATCACCCTTGCTGGTGCAGCACCACGTTCTATTCAAGCCACGTTCACTGAGCGCCAAGCCCCTCTTCCACGCCCGGTGCTATGCTTGTCCGGGGGGACGCACCAGTGATGCCAGCAGAGTCAGTCCCTCCTGGAGCCCTGGGTGGGCACAGCCACGGGCAAGGGCAGCCCTGCAGATGGGATCAGATCCTTGGAGGGTGAGGCCAGGCAGCCCACGCCTGGTGGCAGGAAAGGCCCTCCTGGGCCGGGACAGAATTGAAGGTGGCAGAAATTCACACAGTTGCTGACCCTCTCCTCTCAAACACCTCGAGAGGGGTCCATACTCAGCACGTCCCTGTCCTTCCGCCCCACGAAATCTTGGTTTCCTGAAGCCTGGTTTCCCACCCTGGCTCAGCTGGCACTGAGGGCTTCTTGCTGCTAAATCCGACATCCAGCTTCCATCATCCTTGGCCAGGAGCTGGGGGGCAGCCTAGGTGTCCTCTGAGTGTGAGGACAAATTCCCATTCTCCATCACCAGATGTCCCTAAAGCCAGGGCTGGAGCGTGCTGTGTTGCTGACCCTCCCGGCAGCTCAAACAGCACCTGGCACATAGTAGGTGCTCAATAAATGCACATTGGATGATGGCAGAGCACAGGAGCATCCCTGAAGGGGTTCGCATCTCTGCTTTGCCTGGAGAGGACAGGTTGCTGCCCACAGAGCTGCCCAGGAGTGCCATCTGAGCTGGACTCAGCCACAGACTTTTCCCCCTGCAACATTAGCCGACGTGCCTCCCCCTCTCAGAGCCTCAGTTTCTTTCACCGGCAAGTAGCAGAGCTGGTTGAGTGTGGTGGGTGTGAGGGGTGGTGGGCAGGAAAGCAGCAGGGGTCAGTGGTAGTGTCCTCCAAGGCTGTGCTCCCAGCTCCAGCTGCAGCAGCCAGGGGAGCTCAGGGGCTGTGTCTACCCAACCTCCCCGACAAATGAGGGGACACAACTGGCCCTGCAGAGCCCAGCCTCAACCCTGTCCAGTCAGAGCCCAACCTCATCCCTGCCCAGGCAGACCCCGGCCTCACCCCTGCCCAGGCAGACCCCAGCCTCACCCCTGCCCAGGCAGACCCCAGCCTCACCCCTGCCCAGGCAGATCCCAGCCTCATCCCTGCCCAGGCAGACCCCGGCCTCACCCCTGCCCAGGCAGACCCCGGCCTCACCCCTGCCCAGGCAGACGCCGGCCTCATCCCTGTCCAGGCAGACTTCTGCCTCACCCCTGTCCACAGACTCCAGCCTTACCTCTGTCCACAGACTCCAGCCTCACTCCTGTGCAGGCAGACCCCGGCCTCACCCCTGTCCACAGACCCCAGCCTCACCCCTGCCCAGGCAGACCCTGGCCTCACCCCTGTCCACAGACCCTGGCCTCACCCCTGCCCAGGCAGAGCCCGACCTCAGCCCTGCCCAGGCAGACCCCAGCCTCATACCTGTCCAGGCAGACCCCGGCCTCACCCCTGTCCAGGCAGACCCCGGCCTCATCCCTGTCCAGGCAGACTTCTGCCTCACCCCTGTCCACAGACCCCAGCTTCACCCCTGTGCTGGCAGACCCCAGCCTCACCCCTGTCCACAGACTCCAGCCTCACCCCTGTCTAGGCAGAGCCGGGCCTCATCCCTGTCCAGGCAGAGCCCGGCCTCACCCCTGCCCAGGCAGACCCTGGCCTCACCCCTGTCCACAGACTCCAGCCTCACCCCTGTCTAGGCAGAGCCCGGCCTCATCCCTGTCCAGGCAGAGCCCAGCCTCATCCCTATCCGGGCAGAGGCCAGCCTGGGCGGGGTGGGCAGCAGTGTCCCAGCTGGGCAGTTTCTTTCCAAAACCAGGCCTGCTCCCCCACCGCCTGGAGCTGTATCCCCATCGCCTTCTGGGAGCTGCGTGCCTGCTGGGGAGGGTGGGGCACACGGAGGGAGATCGGGGCTGGGGTCGGGCATTCTTGGGGGCTTATCTGTGTGGGCCCCTCTAGGACATTCAGGGGCCGGTAGAAGATGCAGCTGGGGTCAAGGGTGTGAAGGCCCATTGGCAGCTGGAAGGGAAAACTCGGGGTGTGAACTGATGAATAAGCCAGGTCAGCACTTCCTGCTGAAGCCACAGCCGGAGAAGCAGTCCCAGGTCATAGAGCCACACCTGCCACAGAGCACATGGCCACTGCAGCCGAGTGGGTGGGGGTGAGGGGCACAGTGTCCAACTATTCTACAGGGAATGGGTAGGGCAGGGCCTGCCTGCTCTAGAAAGGACAGAGAAGAGGACAAGGTGTCCAAAATCCAGGTGTCCAATCTCCCTGTGCCCCCGCCTCGAGGCGGAGGAGTCATGGCTGCTGTGGCAGCTTCTTGGGGCTACTTTGGCAAATGACCATGAACTCTGCTGGCTTCAGTCATCACACACATGCTCTCCCATGCGGAAGCACTGCGCACGTGCTCTCAGTGCTCTGGAGGCCCGAAGGCTGAAATTGCGGGTCAGCAGGGCCGAGCTCCCTCCAGGGCCTCAAGGGGAGGAGCCTTCCCGCCCCTTCCACCTGTGGCCAGGTGTTCCGGAACTGGCAGCTGCGCGGCTCCACCCCTGCCTCCTCCTCCCAACCTCCTCCTCGGCCTGTGTCTGTGCCCTCCTATCAGGACAGCCATTGGGTTGGGGTCTGCCCTACTCCGGGGCCTCATCTTGGCTTGATAACATCTACAATGACCCTATTTCCAAATAATGGCTCATCCACGGTTCCGGGGGGGGGACATGAATTTGGGAAACACTATTCAAACATCTCAGGCATCGCCGTGAAAGGCAGGAAGAGGACATGGTGGCCTACCATGCCGCATCGCGGGGTCGCAGGAGCCGTCAGACACAGAGGCCCCGCCCAGCCGTGAATCAGTTGGGCTCTCACGGGTGCCCACGGTTGAAGGCACCCAGGGGGGCCTTCACTTCACTGGCTTCTGGGGACCACCTTCTTCGTCACTGCAGCCTCAGCGGTACAGTCAAAGCCCACGTGTCCCCCGCTGTCCTCCACGTCTCTGCTCCTGGGGCAGAGAGGCTGTGAATGACAGAGGCTCCTGAGGCCCCTTTGCCCCTCACGGTGCCTTGTTTGGCCCAAGCTGGGGCTGAGCAGAAGGAAGCTGGGCAGGGCCAGTGCTGCGCCTCAGATCCCAGAATGGGTGACAGACAGGTCACAGCCAGCTCTGCCCTATACTGGCCTGTCTGGGTGTCAGGCCCTAAGCCTTATGACCTTCATGCCATATGGCTGAGGAAGCTGCCAACAGATAGCAATATTCATGACATGATCACAGCTCGAGAGGTGCTGTGGCCGTGCTGGAGCTGGCCTGGAGCCTCGGTCCTGCTCTCGCCAGCCAGGGGACCTGGGCAGGTGGCAGATGTCCCTGATTCCCAGGTGGCTGGGGGGTGAAGGACACAGTAGGCCCAGCACGGCCTGCCTGGTGGAAGGCTATGTCCCACCGCCCAGCACCCACTCCCCCTGTCCGGGCACTCACGTCATGACCAGCGTCTCGTCCCCTGGCTCGCTCAGCAGCCCATCCACAAACACCGAGGTGCTGGTGAAGTTGTGCGTGCTCCAGGTGAGGCCCTCGTCCACACTGAACCTGCGGGAGAAGGGTGTCAGTGTCCCCCGGGTGGGCTGGAATGCTCCCTGTGTCTGCTCTGCCCCACGGTCCTGCTGGAGGGTGAGGGCTGCGGTGGCTGCCTCGCCTATGCAGGTGGTATCACATCTGCTTACCCACCTCCTGCTGCAAGCCCTCAGACACTTTGCATCCGCTGAATGGCCCCATGCACGGCCTGAGCCTGGCCCAGGGGTTGCCAGGCCCAAGGCAAGGCCGGTATTGCAGTGCCACCATCTTGCAGTAGAGTAAGCTCTTTTTCAGACTACAGTGACACTGGCTTCCTGGCAGCTGCTCTGGCTGTGCCTTCTGGGTCCTGAGTTCACGCCTGTCCTCCATTCCCCATGAAGGCCCTCAGCTGCCAACCCCTCTCACCTGGGCATGTGCTGCTGACTTCCTTGTCTGGGTCGCCTGGTCCCAACCCCTGCACGTTACTAATTCCTCACCTCCTCGGGAAAGGCCCTCCTTGCTCCCCCAGGTGGGGGTTGGGCCTCCCTCTGTACTGTCTCCCGAGGGCAGGAAAAAGTCCACCCAATGACCCTCAGGAAGGGTTTGTAAGGCGTGCCACAGCCCTGGTCTTTAGGGGTTAGTGCTGTTGCCCTGTGGTCCTGTGTCCCTGAGGGGAGGACATTCTGGGAAATAGTCTGAGAGGGTTCCCAGGTGGAAAGAAAGCCCTGTCCCACACCACAGCTCGCCCACCCAGCCCCGGGGCTAGCAGACGCCATTACTTGAGGATCTTCAAGGGGATGGAGGTGTCTTGATGGCCACGATCACCCCGCCGTGGTCCAGGTACAGGATGTGGTGCTCTTCCTCGAACACCTGCAGGGGAGAGTGGGGGATGGGGGGCTGAAGGCGGGGCCCTGAGAAGGCCAGAGGTTGTTCTAGGCTGAGTCACACCTGGGAGGAGGGTGGTCAATGCACAGATGGGGCGGCGGGGGGCGCTGGCAGAGGCCAGGGCTGGTCTGAGGGTTCCCTGCCTGTCCCAGGCCATCATGTCCCGGGCCATCCCCCAAGCTCTCCCAGCCCACGTGGACTCAGCACACTCTGGATGACTGAGTGGTGGACAGCAACTTCTACCCTATTGACCTGAACAAGGAAACTGCAAACGAGCACAGCACGCAGCCTTCTCTGCATAAAAACCCAGGAGCGCGGCCCGCGGCCTCCTCTGCGCGAAAACCCAGGAGCGCGGCCCGCGGCCTCCTCTGCGTGAAAACCCAGGAGCGCGGCCCGCGGCCTCCTCTGCATGAAAACCCAGGAGCATGACACGCGGCTTTCTCTATGTGAAACCCAGGAGCATGGCACGCGACCTTCTCTATGTAAAGCCCCAGGAGCAGAAGCAGGGCCCACGGCCTTCTCTATGTAAAAACCCAGGAGCATGGCCCTCGGCCTTCTCTATGTGAAACCCAGGAGCATGGCCCTCGGCCTTCTCTATGTAAAAACCCAGGAGCATGGCCCGTGGCCTTCTGTATGTGAAATCCATGCACAAACAGTGCCAGCAACATGGAGGTGAGGAAGAAACAGCAGGAATTAAAGGAACATTTAGGATACATAGCATCAGTCAAAGCAAACCTCAATTTGACAAGAAGACTCAGCTCAAGTGCCATTTCCTCCAGGAAGCCCTCCCTGATGCCAGGCTGGGTGGGGAACAGCCTCGGCTCTTAGCCCCTGCCCCAACACTTACTAGGCTACATTGTCTCTTTCAGCCAAAGCTCCTAAAGACAGGGCCGCTCTGAGTCTTCTGTGCTCCACAGAGCTCAGCTCAGACCTTGGTGCCCAGGGAGTGTATGTGGAATGAATAAGTGAACAGTGAATGAATGACCGACTGCCAGATCCCCAGGGAACAAAAGAGTGAGTGGCCTGGACATGGCTCCCATGGAGGAGACATGGAGGGTGTCCTTGCCTGTCCATCAGCAGCCCCAGGATGGGGTCCCACTGTACACGTGAGGATGCTGAGGCTTTGAGGGGTGGAGGGTACGCCAAGGCCTCACAGCTGGAAGGTGGCAGAGCTGGGTGTGGCTCCAAAGTCACACCAGGACATGTGGGGCCTGCCCCAAATCTCCAGTGAACACGCAGGTACAGGCGACCAGCACGTGTCTCAGCACTGCCCAGCAAGGGAGCTGCTGTCTCCACCACATTGCCCTTGCCCCATACCTCTCCTCCTTGAAAGTGGCCCCCTTTGCCCTCCCACCCTCCTCCCATCCATCTCCCCAGGCCTGTGGCCCACAGCAGGGCAAAAGGAAGCCCAGGAGGGGACAGAGGACAGCCACCCCAGGAGAGAGGACAGCCCCCCCCAGGACAGAGGACAGCCCCCCCCAGGAGAGAGGACAGCCATACCAGGACAGAGGACAGCCCCCCAGGACAGAGGACAGCCCCCCCCCCAGGAGAGAGGACAGCCCCCCCCCCAGGAGAGAGGACAGTCACCCCAGGACAGAGGACAGCCACCCCAGGAGAGAGGACAGTCACCCCAGGACAGAGGACAGCCACCCCAGGAGAGAGGACAGCCCCCCCCAGGACAGAGGACAGCCCCCCCCAGGAGAGAGGACAGCCACCCCAGGACAGAGGACAGCCCCCCCCAGGACAGAAGACAGCCACCCCAGGACAGAAGACAGCCACCCCAGGCACCCCCCCACTAGGGCCAGCACGCTCATCTGTCTCAGTGCGCTCAGAGTCTCGGGGAGCCCTGGGGGACCGTGCACACGTGCACCTGAGCCAGGCTCCTCAGCCGGGGAGGCACAGCTGTGCAGAGCTTCCAAGGATACACATGTAGCAATCTCCTGTGTGTGCGGCGGGAGAAGTAAGGAGGCTCGGCTCACCCCTTCCAAGGTGTGGAGGCTAATGGGGTCACATGTGCACTGTCCCCAGGGTGCTGAGCCGGGGGCACTTCAGGCTCTAAGGGGACATTCCAGGGCAGCTGGGGAACAATAATGGGGACGCTGAAGAGAAGCACCTGTCCCCTGTCTCCCCTGTGCCCCTCCCTGTGGAGTCTCCCCTGGAGTTTGAATGCTGGGGTTTCCAGGAGCCAGCAGGAGGGCCCCAGGGAGGACACAGACTGAGGTCCCACACTGCAGGAACATGAACTCCAGCAGACCCAGGTGGGTGCCGGCAGGCCACGCCCTCGGCCCTGGTGTCCAGCAGGTCCCCTGACCCCCATGCCCCTCAATCCCACCAGAACTTTCCAATGCTCCGTGACCCTTAGAGTCAGTCCCGAATCCTTCCATGGCCTCAGGGCCCCGTAGGAGGGGCCCCTGCTCACCTCGCTGCTTTCCCCAAACACACCCAGGCCCTCGGCACATGCCGCTCTCGCCCTGCAAAGCCCCTCCCCAGGCACTTCCCCCTGGTTATCACAGTCGGCTGGCATTGCCCACGGCTCCTAGGAATTCTCCAGGAAGCACGTTTGCCTTGAATAAAGAAGAGAGGCTCCTTATGAAAAATGAGGGGGTGAGCAGCTGTGTCCCAAAACCTTCCTCCCCTCTTCCTGTCTCCCCCTTCCCTCTTCCTCCCTTCCTCCTCTCTCCTTTCTTTTTCTCTCCCCTTCCCCCTTCCCTCTGTTTTCCCCCTCTCCCCTCCTTCCCTCCCTTCCTCCTTCCCTGTTTAGAGTGGAGGTCTGTCAGGTGACACAAAATGACACAGGGGGTGGAACCACCAGGACCAAGCAGGACTGAGCCCCTCCCTGGTGGGGGTGCTGTTGCCCATCAGGGACTTGCAGGATCCAGGCAGCCACCTTGTGCCCATGAGGCGTGCTGCACACAGGATCTTACTGAAGAGCAGCCAGGCTCTCAGGTTATTCTCCATTTTCCAGAGAGACTGGGGTTCAGAGACACAGTGACTTGCCTGAGGCCACACAGTTGGTGACTGTCAGACACCAAGCCCTGCCCCTTCCATGGAGACTGTGTCTGTGGGCATCTTGCCCCCACACAAGCGGGGACACACTCTTATGGGTGATGGGGTCGCAGGCTGGAGTGGGGACTCAGAGTTAACCTGGGGGCTCCCCAGATGTCCCCCAAAACTCTGTGCTCCTGCCTGGTTTCACAGCCCTGTCTGCCCGGGGGCAGAGTGGGGGCAGGGGGAGTTGCCATGCCCGGGTCCTCTGTCCGGACACTAGCTCAGGAAAGTGTTTGGAAAAGCACACCACCTACAGCTACATTCACAGAAACTGTTTCCTGGACAAGCAAGCTAATGGCCTGTAGGCTTTAGGGTGTCACAGGCACAGATTTTGGGGGACTATGAGGAAGAACTTTCCACAGTTCTCCTCCCCATCCATCTACCCATCCCACAGACCCAGTGGTCCGGGGCCTCTGTTGGGGGTGCCGGCATAGATGCAGGCCTGGGCTCTAGGAATTCACAGCCTAGGGAGACCCCCACGGAGGCAGACCCTCCCTGCACAGTGACAGTGACTTGCCCACTGCGTGCCAGCAGCTAGAGAGGGACCCTGTCATCTCCACCCCCAAGCCCAGTGTTCAGCCCGGGCCCTGCCACAGGACGAGGGGCTCTGCCAATGTTCTGGGACAAATGACATCTTGTTTTAAGGAAAGTCCAGACTGGAGTCAGCGGGCAGCCCAGGGAGGGATTCACAGGGCAGGTGGAGCTTGGGGAAACCTTCGGAGTGGCAAGGGCATCACAGGCAGTTAACAAAGGCAAAGGAGAACTTTCCACAGTTCTCCTCCCCATCCATCTACCCATCCCTGGAGGTCAGGAGGGCAGCTGTGTCCAGGGAGCCGGACGTGTGTGGCTGGGGCTGGAGCCCTGGAGGCACACGGAGAGGCCCTGGAGCAGACGGGGCAGCTTGGAGGCCGGTGTGACACCCAAGGCTTGATCGGGGGAGTGACAAGAGCACATTCCCTTTCGGAAAATTCCTCGGGTGCTGGGGGACACGGACCAGAGGGGCGGGGCTCGTTAGACGCTCCCACACTGATTTAGGAGGAAAATGAATTCCCAAGTAAAGGGCTCCTCTCCAGGAAAGAGCGAGCTCTCTGTCTCGGGGAACATAGAAGCGAGGCTCCCTCACATGAGGGGCCTCAGGAATCATCCGAGGAGAAGCGAGTCTCCCTCGTGGGGACAGCAGTGGAACCCCTGTGTGGCCAGGAGGATGGTGGAGATCACGCTGGGTGCTGGGAGGCTGGAGGAGAGGGGCCTTTTGGCGAAGCTCACCTGCCACGCCTGAGCACCATTCTCCACCCTTTGAGGGTTCGGTTGCAGTCCCCCTTGACTGACTCCACCAGGGGCCTAATCAGCTGCTCTGAGGGTCCCCTGAGGGACATCGGGCTGCTGAACTGCAGGGTGTAGTGCAGTGTGGGGACAGTGGGCTTCCCAGAGCCTGACAGTCCTGGAGCGCAATTCCCTTGGTACCAAGCTGGCCTCCTGAGCAAGTGCGCATCAGGGCTCTGCACTGGGACCCCTGGACACCTGCCCCAGCCACCCTCCTCCCCCAAGCACAGGCAGGAGGCCGTTGCTGCGTCCACCCACAGGGAGACGAACAGGTGCCTTCCGGCCATGCTGGGAATGACATCTGCTCTCATTAGCTTGGGGCTCTGGGTAAAGGTGGCTCCAGGGTCTTCCAAGCCCCACCAGCAGGACTGCGAGGTCTTCAGACATCCATTGCTGTGGTTTCCAGGGCTGGGTGGGGAGAACAGAGTCCCTGTCCCCGCTTCATCCTTTTCCTGCCTCTCCCACACTGAGTTTCAACCAGGGGCTCTGAAATGTTTTCTGGCTTTAAACAGATTATCCTCCGGAGCTCGTGTTTTGAAAGGTTATGTCGATTACACCAGACGCACGCTGGCGTTCCGCATTCATATTCTGAGTTCTCTCTCAGACGCATCTCCCATGCATCCCTGACAACCTGGCTGCCAGAGGAACCCGTGGAGACTGCCTGGGCTCACCAGCCTGCCCTCTCTGCCTCTGTCCCACTCTGCCCCTGCCTGGGCATCCTCCTCCCCAGCCCATCCCAATAAACTAAAAAAAAAAAAAAGCCCACGGGAGGATCTCTCCCTCCCCTGCCACACACACAGGCCCTCTCCCTTTGGGTGCCTGTCCTGCCAGGCGAGCCCCTCTCCTGCCCTGCACCCCGCTGTCCTTCAGGAAGGGGAAGAGCACCCAGCATTGCTGTGACCAGGCCTCAGCTAAGCACTTTCCCAGATGCTCTCCCTTTTAATTTTCACAATCCCAAGTTTGAAACCGAAGCAAATTGCTCAGCCAAAGACTATGACTGTCTTGTAATCAGTTTCTATAAAATTAGAAAACCTTCTATTTCACCCTGTCTACTGGGTCTAATATGGGGGAAACTTTCTAATAAATGGACAGATGTGACCTTTCAGAAACTTCAGGTATGTTTCACTAGTTTTAGTGAAATAGAAATATTAAAATACAATAAATCGCTGTTGCCCTTTTGAAAATTCCATGTTTCTTGCATATTTTTTAAAAACGTCAAGGCCTTCGACCCAGGCTGCCGGTGAAGGTTGCACATGGGGGTGGTCACATGTGCCCAGAGCACTGCTGTGTGGGAGGGGGCTGTGCCTGGGGTACTCAGGCATGTAAAACACTGACCTAAAACAGAACGTCTTGTCTGGAAGGAGAGAGTCTCATGTAAGCTTGATTCACTTCCTCAGTATAGAAAGCAGACATTGCCACTCCATGAGATTGGCAGGCCAACTTCAGCTCTAGAAAGACCATGTCCCCCCGACTGGAAAGAAATGGCCAGTGTACAGTGAGGTAGGCCCCCTCCTGGTGTGGGGAGCTTGGGCTTGGATCCTGGAGCTACCTGGACCTCACAGGACACGTGGCACCAACCGGCCTCCCTCAGCCTCACTATGTCCACGCCCTGAGGACCACCAGCACCTTCCCCTCTGGTCTGCAAATCTGAGCTTCGAGTGGGGCTGCACAGAGCACGGAGGGACCCCGCCCAGGCGGTCCTGCGCTGGTGGGGGTGACCGCTTCCTGTGTAAGTGTACCCCTCCTTTCCTTTCCTCGCTTCCTTCTCTTCTCGGATGACCTCAAGTCATCACCCTGGGACAGCCCCCAGATACCCGGACCCAGACTCATGATGACCCCCCACAACCTGCTCCTCCCCAATATCCTCTTCTACTGCTGTGTCCACAGTCCCTGCCAGGAACCTGGAATCCCCCGTACCCCGCTCCTGGCCTCTCTCTGGGCTCCTGAAAGAGTCCCAGTCGAGCCTCGGAAGCACCACATGGCCTCCTGGCTGGGACCTCCTCCCTTTTCTGTTCCCTGGCATCTATCCCCATTTCTCAGACGTTCGCAGTGACAGGTCCGACTGTGGAGATGTTTCTCGCGTCTGTCACTCCCCTTCAGTGGCCAAGGAAAGACCAGCTGGTTGGTCCGAGCCATCTGCCTGGACTTGCTTTTCAAATGCAGCAGATCCACATCTGCTAAAGTGAGCCCCGGACCAGCCGCGAGGGCTGCAAGACAGGAGACACGGCTCAGAGCTTCTCCCTCGGAGCCTCTGGAATGGACGGAATGACAGACAGAAGTGTCTCCTGAGGGTCACGGCTGAATGGGGCGGGGGGCGCCGGGCACCTCCCAGCCAGCTTACCTGCCCCCAGGTATGCCCGCAGTCTGATGTGATGTACATTTCTTCTTTATATTCCACCAGCTGTGAGCCCAGGTTACCTGATCCAAAAGAACAGGGGCAGCACTGACCTTAGGATCATCCAGCTTTCCCTGTTTAACAAGTCTGAGCCCTGAAATATCCCCAAGCCATGGTGGTCTGTGCCCCGGGTCTTCCATTTCCCCCACAGACCTGCAGTGCTAGGGCCCTGGGTCCGGGTCTTTGCAGGGGAAGATCAGCCCTGCCCAAAGACAGCCAAATTCAGGTGACTCCAGCACAGGCCCTGGGCAGGCAGAGTTCGGTGCCTCAGAGAACCCACAGGTGTGGTCCACGAATAGGAAGCGTGCAGTGTGGTCAGGGACGGGTGGGAGAGGGACATGGGCCAGGTCGGCCAATGTGGGCTCATGGGCAGCCCCTGTGGAGCTTGAAAGCAGGGCAGGACACGGCTGAGTTTGCATGTGGAGAAAGCCCCTGGGGACTGGGTGCAGGGAAGCCAGAGGCAGGTGTAGGAGAGAAGGCATGTGGGCACACAGCAGGGCCTCACTGTCTGCTGGGCAGATATTTGGGAGGATGGTGAGGTGGGCACCAAACCGACTGTGGGGGGGGCAGAATGTGGTTCAGGTTTACTGGAGCCCCCGCACAGGGCTGATTGGGTCCATCACCAGTCTTAATGTCCACTCAGAGGGGCTCAGACCTAACGCTGCAGGTGGTGTCAGAATGGGAAGGACTCATGCCCAGCATCCAAGCCAACCTCATATAACAGACGAAGAGGCTGAACTTGCATGAGGCTCCTATAGAAAGAACAGGGCCACGCATGACGGCACAAGCACCAGGACAACGCTCACAGCCTCTGGTGCTGCGCCTGGCCTGCCCTAAACAGCATCCTGAAATGGCTTCAACAAAGGGATTTCTGATGAGACAGATTTGGGGCTTCTGCTGCATGCATGACTGTGGCAGAGACAGGGGTCCAAATCTCCAGGATGATAGGGACCCTGATGATGGCACTGAAGCTGTTCTGGGGCCCCTGAGGCCCTGCCCTGGGTGACTTGTATGTCACTTGCCCTTGAAAGCTTTATTTAGGTGGCACTTTCAGAAGTACTTTATCCAGGGTCAAGTTTAGAAGTCTGGAAAATTCCAAAGGGGATGGAATGTCTTCAAATAGATAAATTAAAAGTGAGTTCTAAGAGTGGCAGAGCGTTTGTGTGGCTGTCATCTTTTTTGACGTTCACTTACCTACCTACTTGTAAATCTACCCATCTACCCACTCACCCACCCACCTATCCATCCATCTATCCATCCATTCATCCATCTACTCACTTACCCACCCACCTATCCATCCATCTGTCCATCCATCCATCCATCCACCCACCCACTCACCCACCCACCTATCCATCCCTCTAACCATCCACCTATCCAGTCATCCATTCATCTATCCATCCATTCATCTATCCATCCATCTACCCACTTACCCACCCACCTATCCATCTATCCATCCATTCATCCATCCATCCACTCACCCACCCATCTATCCATGCATCCATCCACCCATCCATCCTCCCACCCACCTATCCATCCATCTACCCATCTATCTAACCATCTACCTGTTCACTTATCCATCCATCCATCTTCCCATCCATCTTTTATTAATCTATTACCCATCCAACCAGTCATCCCTCTATCTACTTACTACCTCTTTCTCAGCTCCACCACTCCTTCCTTCCTGCATGTATTCAATGGCATTTGCTGAGTGTCTACTCTCTGCACAGCCCTGTGCTGAGCTCGGGGAGCCATGGCCCCCGCTCCCCTGAGGGCTCTGAATCTAGCAGAAAAGGGTGGCTGTGCAGGTGAATACAGAGCCAGGACAGTGAACCCATGAGAAGAGCCTCAAGGAGAGACTCAAGCAGGAAAGAGCTGACCAGGGCTGGCTCAGGGAAAGGCAACAGGGTGTCCAAAGAAGAGGGAGCAGCCCAGGCAGCGGTATGAACCCAGGCAGGTGCAAGACAGATGGGCAGGTGGGGCAGAGGGGCTGGTGTGGAATCTGGGTACCACTGGACCTGTCCCTTCTCCTGTGCAGTGTGGTGCCTGGCAAACAAAAGGTGCTGAGCGATGGCTGCTGAATGAATGAAGTGAGTGAGGAGAATGAATGAATGAAATGAGCAGCAGGGAGGAGAGAAATAGGGGCGCCTTTTACCTTTCTGCTATCCCAGATGCCAGCCGCCGCTCCGGGACACACACATCACACGCAGAGCCAGGCAGCGAGTGTTGCCGTGTCAGCACACTGAGCAGGCCAATTTGCAGTTTGTAATTTCAATCGTGCACATGTCTGTCTTTTAAGAAACGCTATCTGTTTTCCTTGCTCTGTCTACCAAAGCTGTCAGGCTGCCAGTCACCTAACAGTCTCGGGGGAAGGAAGGAGGGACTCACGGAACACATCGCAGGCTGTCAGAGTGGAAGGGCCTGCAGGGAGCTGAGGCTGACACCCTCATTTTATGGATGGAAACTGAGGCCCCGGGTGGGGGGGAGGTGACGAGGGGAGAAGCTTCCCTGCTGCATCCCTGCCCGGGTGCTCTGGTGTCTCCTTGGGCCTCCTTCCCCCAGGCCCAGGATCCCTGCCCTTCCTTGGTGCCAGCAGAGTCTGGTAGGAGTCAGTGCTCACTGAATGAAGGTGTGCCTCCTCTCCATCCTTCCTCTGCCCCTGCAGCCAGAAAACAGAGCAAAGCAACACACCAAAATCTACCCCACCCACACTTCACTGAGGAGGACTGCAGGGCAGATACTAATGGCTCCCAAGAGCAGAGGGAGCACCAGTGATCACTGAGACACAGCCAGGGCCCTGTGAGTGGGCTGCACCATGGTCCTCCAGGTGCTGCCTGTGATCCAGAGGGGCCCGGTGAGCAACCACAGGGCTGGGGGCGCTTAGGTCAGCTCCCAACCTCACCCAGGCCCCTCAGCCAGGCCAAGGGCTTCTTGCCCACACATCTAGACATGTCCTGACATTGATGAGCCCCTGACTGGCCAAATCACCAAAAAAGGGACTGTGCCAGGGAGGGCTGGGGCTGCATATGGCTCCGAGACTCAGTTCCCTGAGCCAAGCCAGCACAAGGCAGGCTGCAGTGCTCCCAGCTCCAAAACAGCCCCTCAAGGTTTCCTTGGCTAAATGCTACCATCACCTCTGCCAGGGCTAGGGAGAAGAAGTGTTTGCCTGCCTCTGCTCTGTGTCAGCTCCTGAGGACTCATGTCTGGACAATCAGCTGGGACATAGACCAGTGACCAGGATGGGGCAAGGGGCAGTGCAGGGGGCGGGCTCCATCACCACCTGGGGCACCCGCGGCATCTGAGGAGCCGGTGGGGGGGTTGCACCCACTTGGTACTCTTTGGCTTTGTAGGGGAGGCACATGAGCCAGAACAGGAACCCAGGGGCCTGCCCTGGGCGTGGAGAGCAGCCTTGGCAAGGGTCAGTGGGAAGCAGCTGGCCACTGGCTGTGCAGGGCCCGGGAAAACTGGCATGCTGGGAGCCCTGAAGGTATGGAGCAGGGAGTATTGGCCTCACAGGGTTTAACTCAGTGTGAGGATTCCTAGCCTAGTTTATTGAAAGGATGAAGATGAGGTCTCCTTCAGAGCCATTCACTCCAGGACAGGTGCACTCGGAGGGGGAGCCAGCCCTTCAGTCCTGTGACACGCCCAGTTGGGAAGAACCCGCCACCGGCACCCTTGGCCATGGCTGGGTTGATTTCTGGGCTCAACACGGCTGATTCTCTACCAGGGCGGTTACAAGTCAAGTTTCTGTCATTCCTTCTCAAATCCATCCCCTTCTATTAATAGTTGGAGCCACAGCTCCCCTTTCTGTGTCCCTCTGCAGTCTGGCCTCTGCAGGTTGGACCTGAGGACGGGCCCTGGAGACTGGAATGCATCTACTCCAGCTCGAGAGCCCAGCACTGCACTCCCTGACCTCCACCCTGCACATGCAGTGCCCTCTGCCTAGAGTGCCCTCCCTGTGGGTTGGCTTGGCAGGTGCCCATTTGCCCAGCAAACTCCGCCCAAACCTCAGGGCAGAATTGAGTGCCCATACCCTATGTCCCTCTGGACCATCTTGTAGGAACTCGGCGTCAGGACGCATCTGGCCCTGTGGTCATCATCCCTTTGTGCCTCTGTGTACCTGAGTGGCTGAGTCTCAGCTCCCTCATTTCCAGCACCCGGCACCATGCCTGGCATGGGGGCAGGGGGTCCAGCATCCCCTCAGATGAGAGGACAGCCTGGCAGAGCACACCTGCCTCGGAGGGTTCCTGCCTTACCCCGTCTCATCCTGACAGTGGGGGTTTTGTCCTCTCATTTTGTAGATGAGGAAACTGAGGCTCAGAGAAGTGCAGTGAAATCCCAGAGTCCTACAGCTGGGAGGAGTGAAGGGTCGGGCTTATCCCTCTTATCTGCCTGCCTCCGGGCGGAATTCAGGAATGAATGACGGGGCAGGCAGGGGAGCGACCCCGTGGAAACAGGTAGCCGTCACCCCCAGCTGCCTTGCCTCCGGCGGTGCAGCCACGTGGCCTCAAGACCTGTGCCAGGGCAGGCGGCCATGTCGGGCCAGCAGGTGTGAAGCCCGTCCACGCGCCTCCTGCTCCCAGCAGGTGCTCAGCACTGGAGAGGGGGGATGGAAACAATTGACGTATCAATCAGCCCACCCTGCACGGCTGGCTCCACCTTCAGAAAGGCCCTGGCCAAGACTGAAGGGAAGCAGAATAAAATAGCAGCGTAGCCTCCCGCCCTTGTAGGGACAGTGGGAGGCAGGTAGGGTGGGGGAGGCTGTAACTCACACCCCCCACAGAGCGAGGGGGCTGCTCTCGGTGCGCTGTGTGACTCCTGCACAATTCAGGGATGCACTGATTGACGCTGAGGGACTGGGAAGCTCATTCCGGGCTCTCAGGGCCTTTGAGCAGTGGAATTATTGGAAGTTACACCTTTTGTATTTTGGTCAAGAATCCGGGGTTTCAGCCAATCAAGGCGGTGCATTTTAAATGCCCCATCACTGAGAAGCCCAGCAAACCAACTCCATAGGACTGGGGGCATCTCACATGGGTGGCGAGCCCGTCTGTGCGTGGAAGCTGATACACAGTGAGCAGCTTGACACTGATGCTGATGGGTTGCATTTTCACTGATCACTGTGGGAGCAGACAAAGGCTGTCCAGATGGGCGGTCACTGCCTAGGACCCTGGGCATGTAGAGCACACAGGGGAATCGCAGAAGCTGAAGGCTTTGTTCTCAATCCCCTCTCTTCCCAGCTGTGTCACTTCCCTTTGGCACAGCCCCGGCCTCCGCAGACAGCCCAAGTCTCCACCATCAGATCCAGTCCTGTGTGTAGGCTTCCCCCTCCAGCCTCTGCCTCCACTCTGATCTGGTCCTTTGGGGTCCCCATGCTCCCCCTTCCACCCCAGAAGGCCATTCCTGCCGTCACAACATGGCCACTCATTCACTTGTCCCTTCACTCACTCCTTCACAAACAGCCTTGGAGGACCCACCCTGGGCCAGGCCCCAGCTCAGTGCTGGGATATGGTGAAGGGTCAGATGTGGTGTCCAGCTCAGAGTCTGGGGTCCACATCCATATGGTCCTTGGCCATTGGCCACACAGCCACCCCCTCTGTGTGACAGATGGTGCTGGGGAAATGGAGGGATGGGGTCCTGGGTTCAGGAAGTGTGAGCTCTGGGGCTGTGCCTCTGCGTCCAGTGCCTGCAGGAGACGCTGCCTCTCCGACTGTCACAGACCCCATGTGCAAAGTCTTGCCTGGCTCTTCCACACACTGGCCAAGGGACCTCAGACAGGTGGCTCTACCTTGTATTTTGAATGGCTCTTCTAAAACAATCAACCTCATTTTATGGTATTATTTGATTAGTACACTGCGATTATTGGAGGTTCTAATTTAGTGGAAGAGATAAACACAAAAATTATAGTTCTGGTTTTTTAAAAAGTGCTAGTTGTATACTTGTTTTTCTCTCCTACTAAACTAGACTTTCTTCAGGGGCCAATAAATATCAACTGTTACAAATCATCCATCCATTGATCCACCCACCCATCTATCCATTTATCTATCCATTCATCATTCACTCATCGTCCATCCATCCATTCATCTATCCATCACCCATCATCTATCCATCATCCATCCACCCACTCATCCATCCACCCACCCACCCATCCATCACCCATCCACCATCATCCACCTATCATGCATCTATCCATCCATCCATCCATCCATCTCTCCATCCATCCATCTACCATCTATCCATCATCCATCCAGACATCATTCATCTACCATCCACCCATCCATTAGCCATCATTTATCAGTTCATCTATCCATCCATCCATTGATCCACTCTTCCATCTATTCATCTTTCTATTCAGCCAACACATATGATATGCCCACCCTGGGCCATGCATTCACCTCTCAGAATTTGCCACAAGAGCTGAGCTTCCTGCAGATGCAGTTGGTACTGCGTCCTCAGGTCCATGAACATCCATTTTTCCCTTGAGACCGGAGGTACTCCTGGACTGTAATGGCACCTGCCAGCCACCTGTGATGGCAGCCACCTACCTGCACCCATGATGAGGCCTGGAGCGGTGTCCTTGGTGTGCACAGTGCCCGACACATAGGGGTTGTCTGCCCAGCGCAGGTGCAGGTGCAGGTGGCAGTCTGGCTGCAAGGAAGAGAAAGGAAGCGACTGTCAGCACGTGGGTAGGAGCATCCTTAGGAACACTAAGCCTGACGGCAAATCTGCCCCTGTGGCTTCTTCGGAGAGAAGGCTGGGCCAGGAGTGCCTTGGAGGAATGGATGGAGGATGGGAAGCAGGTATGAGGCTGACTTGTAGGCAAAGGGTGGGAAGGACAAGGGCCACTTCAGCAGGTGCTGTGCTGATAGCCTGGGAGGTGGAAGCAGGCACCAGTGAGGCACCCGGGAGGATCTGTTGGTTCCCCTGGTCTAGGTTAGGGACCCCTGCAGCATCTGGGTGAGAGAGACACCCCAGGAGGATCCATTGACTCCCTGGCCTAGATTAGAGACCCATCATAGCATCTGGGTGTGGTGAGGTACCCAGGGTGATCCCTCGGTCCCTGGTCTAGGTTAGGGACCCCTGCAGCATCTGGGTGCAGAGAGACACCCCAGGAGGATCCATTGACTCCCTGGCCTAGATTAGAGACCCATCATAGCATCTGGGTGTGGTGAGGTACCCAGGGTGATCCCTCGGTTCCCTGGTCTCTAGATTAGGGACCCCTGCAACCTCTGGATGTGGTGCCTCTGCTCACAGATGCAGCTGCTGGGGCTTCTCCCACTGAGGGCTCTTGGGCACGGGTCCTGGCAGGTGGGTTCCCCCAACATGGCTCCCATGTGCAGTGCTGGGCCATGGGATGTGATCCCTGGAGCCTGCAGAGTCCAAGCTCATACTCATTCATTCACCTACCCAGAACCTTTATTGGGAACCTCTTATGTGACCACAGTATCCCTGGCATCAGCAGACAGCTGGGGTCACCCCGTAAGACCCTCCCACTTTGAGATACAGAGGGGTGGGTTAAGTGTGCAAGAGTTCCAGGGGGCTGGCTCTGGAGACTCCGTTTCTCCTGACCTCCCTCTGGCAGCCTGAACTACTGGTTCTCAGAGGTCTGGCAGGCCGAGCCTTCCTTGGTGACACAGGTGCACCCACCGAGACCCCACTGGACCAGCAGATGCCAAAAGGGTTTGAGGGGTAATGACTCTGGGCTCAGCCTTCCTAATTTCTCCAATTCCGGGAGCTCCACAGGGTGAAGTGAGGCAGGGTAGTCCTCAGGCTGGTCACAGAAAGGCCAAGGCTTGACTCCTCGTACCTCCTCTAAATTGCAGTGTGGCCCTAGGAAAAATGCTTAGCCTCTCTGTGCCTTTCTTCTGAAACAGGGCAGTCACCTCTGCTTCTCGGGATTATTGGATTAATATGGCACAGCTCTGGGGTCCAGCCCTTCCCCAGGGCAAGGTACTGCCCAATTGTTTACTTATAAGAATGGTAAACATTGTGTTTCCTGCCTTAAAATTATTTATTTTTCTGTTAAAAATCTCCAGCTTAGAAATATCCTAGAACTGAGTACCCAGAGATCCAGACTGTCACTCAGGAGGCACTACTAATTTTTTGGGCAGCCTTGGGCCTCAGTTTCCTCATCTGTAAAATGGAGCCAGTGACAGTGAGGCCTGCTGACCCGCTCTGTGGGGGTCATTCCAGAATCCCACTGTCACTGCGGTATCATATCACCCACTGAAATCCACGTGAGAGATGTCCTCTCTCTTCACCTCAAAACTTCATAACACATTCTTGAGCCCATGAACCGCTTTCGTTTTACGCAGGTGACCCTAAGTTAAAAGTTGAACCATTCAGGAAATTGGATATTGACTTGGATAAGAGGTGACCAGGTGGTGGCTGCCATTGGCAGACGGGCTGTATTTGTCTGCTCTGGGGGTTCACAGATGGACTGGTTGTACTGCATGCTGTATGATTCACCCATGAGCAGTGCCTGGAGCAGGGAATCTATAGAGCCAGCAATAGACGGGTGGTTTCTAGTGGCTGGAGGCTGTTGGGGAATAGGGAGGTGACAGCTAAGGCAGTGGGGCTTCTTTTTTGGGTGGTGACAGTGTCCTAAAATGGATGGTGGTGATGGTTGCACAACTCTGTGAATATATTAAAAACCACTGAGCTGTGTACTTGAAAGGCGAACTGTATGGTATGTGAGTGAGATCTCAACAAAGCTATTAGAAACCAAGAGAAAGAAAAAGGTTGCAAATTCAGCTGAAAGGCGGCCCATGTCCATTGCAGAGGCACATCCTGAAGAGGACTGAGGGACTGAGACCTTCCCCAGGGGGAACCCGGGAGCCCCAAGTTGAAGCCCGCAAGGCCCCAGCTGGCAGGAGCCTGGGCTCTGTGTCATCCCCAGAGAGCCATCGAAGGGTTCCAGAAACACCTGGATTGAACAGTGACAAATGCGCCCACTGAAAACCTGTGGGGACGTTAAGACATTGCCCACTGCAATCATCTTCTGACTTCTTACAGTGGAAAAGGAGGCCTGTGAGTTAATAGACTTGCTGGCACCTTTCAGTCCTATCCCCCCTGTCCCCCAGGTCGCTCAGGCAGACAGAGGTGGCTTGCTGTGGAGGGAGGCCACTGTGATCTTGGTAGGCAGGGTCGGGCTTCCGTGCTGCAGAAGGCAGCTCTAATGAGGAGAAGGCGCTCAGCAGGGGTGTGGCACGGGAGTCCTCACAGCAGCATGTCTGGCAGAGGCTGCCATGGCTTGGCCATGCTTTGCTGTCCTAGATTTCCTGGAAGGCCAGGTGGAGCCTGGAGGGGCCAGAGCTCAGGGGCTGCTCTCTGACAACCTCTCCCATTCCCCCCGATGAGTTGAGCGCATCTGGTCACTTGCTGCGTGCTCAGTGGGCAGAGCTGAATTAGAGGGTGCTGCTTCACAAACCCCACCTCTCCCCCACCCCTCGCCACTGGTAGCCTCTCCTGGTTGCCTGGCACTCAGGCCAGAGAAGTGGAACCCTCCTCAGGGCTCCCCGTGGGGTGGCCAGTTACGCCCCACAGGCCCTGGTGACCACAGGAAGCACTGTGGCCCCTTTTGCATTTGCCTTGGGGCCTGCTGGCAGCCAGCTGTCCTCCCGTGCTCCTGGGGCAGCTGCAGGCACTGTGCTGGTGTCTGACACATGAACTCCCATGCGAGCCTGGGCCACCAGGTGAAAGGGAGCGCAATGCCAGCAGGCCTGGAGGGGCCCGCCCACAGGGCACTCGGATGCCCGGCACAGTTGGCAGGCCAGCACGCATCAGCAGCCCCAGAACCCACCTCAGCTACATGTGGTCAGAGACGGGGCTTCCTCCGAGGCCAGCCAGGATGAGGACAGGAGACCCCCAGGGGGAGGCTGTGGCCCTAGGGATCAGTGCAGAATGCTCCAATGTTGACCGAGGTGGGCCTGGGTCCCTGCAAGGCTGGAGGTAGAGGCCAAGCTGGGGCTCATGCTGCCCCCAGGACTCTCTCTTGTCTGCCCCTTCAGCACATAGGGGCCAGAGGGTGGTCTAAAGAAATGTCTAGAAAATCATCAAAGCCTACGAGATAGACCAGGGCTGGGAGCTGCAGCACCAGCCACCTGGACGCCTGGCACTTGCCAAAGCCTCACACCTCAGAAGAGTGACCATGGGCTGCAGGCTGAATGAGGTTTATGCTGAATTCAAGATGTAAACAGATTCAAAACCATCTTCCAATGAAGTTGGGTCATCCTAAAACAGATCTGATCATGCCACTCCTCTGTTATTAAATAAAGCCATCCCTTTATTTCCCCATTGCTGGAAGGAGGTATCCCCAGACAGGGAGCTGGTCAGGTGGCCTGGGCAAAGATTCGTGACCCAGATTTAAAAGAAAAACAGAGGGCTGAAAAATCACGCACGTGTGGGATCCAATGATGACTTCGTGACGTGTATGTGAGCGAAAAGATTGTAAAGAACAAAAATACCCAATTATTGTTTTTCTGGATGGAGTGATTCTAGTTGTATCTTATTCCCCTTTTCTGTATCTTCTAAGCATTCTGCAATAATCAGGCATCACTTCTATGAGCAATACGCCCTCAGGTACAGTCTGCCCGTTCATTGAGAGGCTGTGTGGCTGCAGGAGCAGCACAGTCAGGAGGTCCTGTGAGTGGCCCAGCTTGTCCTGCCCCTGCCCCTTCGCCCTTGGAGATGCCATGGCCACACACACAGGATAGGCCGGGCCCTTTGAGCCCGTGCACCACCTAGATCCCTGCTAGCCACACCAGAGCTGGCAAGAGTCCCAGCTACTTTGAGAGATCCCACCCCACTCTAGCCAACCAAGGACTCAGGCAGTCTACACTTCAGTTCATGTAGAAAGGTACCCCAGGGATAGTGGGACCAGCTTTGGAGCTCATGATGTCTCAGCTCTGGCCCAACTCCATCACTTACTGACAGTATGATGGCACACTGGCTTCCGTAGCAGATTAGAATAGACAGATAGATAGACAGATAGATAGACAGACAGATAGACAGATAGACAGACAGACAGATAGACAGATAGACAGAGAGATAGATACAGATATATTTTTGAGATGGAGTCTTGCTCTGTTGGCCAGGCTGGAGTGCAGTGGCACGATCTCAGTTCACTACAATTTCCGCCTCCCATGTTCAAGTGATTCTCCTGTCTCAGCCTCCCAAGTAGCTGGGATTACGGGCATGTGCCACCACGCCTGGCTAATTTTTGTATTTCTAGTAGAGATGGGGTTTCTCCATGTTGACCAGGCTGGTCTCGAACTTGTGACCTCAGGTGATCTGCCCGCCTTGGTCTCCCAAAGTTCTAGGATTATAGGTGTGAGTCATTGCGCCTGGCCGGCGAGGCTGTGATTTGATGTCTGTTGTGCCCACGTGGGCTCCGTGCACTTGGTTCTGCATTCCCTCCTAGCCCAGTCAGGTTCCCCGCATGCCAGCCTGGGGCCCGACACGCTCACCAGTTTGCTCCTATTTCATTATTTTAAGGCCAGGACATAAATCTCACCGAGGTTATTTCCTCACTGAGCTGCATAATCGCAGACAAGAATCTATTCTTAGCAAAAACTTGCTTTGACAGATTAATATGGCTTAACTGTGCCGACGATGATACAAAAATTAGCCCTTTCATAGCAATTCTGTTCTGGGAAGCATTTTTACAAAGGGCAGGTAATTAATTCTCCACACAGGTCGACAGGCGTTATTAGCAGGAGGGGGCTTGAGGGGAGGCGGGCAGCGGGCCCCTGAGAGGTGAGTGTTCGTCATCAGAGCTCAAGCCTCTGCTTGGAGCAAGGGGCTGCCCTGGAGGCCACAGAGTCCTACCCTGGCTCTGGGGTCGGGCTCGCTGGGTGATCCCCTCTTAGTACCATGGCCCCCATGGGCCAACACTGGGGCTGGTGGGTGTGGGGGAGAGGGGCTCACCATTTTCTGAGCCCTGCTGTGTGGCAGGTGGAATCCCAGGGAGACACAGAATGTCTTGTTTTCTTGGTTCAGCATGTTCTGAACCTGCAGAACAGTGCGTGGCACGTAGCAAGTGCTCATGTAGATTTGCTGAATATAACCCTGTCAAACAGGTAATTTTGTTCCTTCTATTTTACACGTGAGGAAACTGAGGCAGAGTGATGGGTAGGTTCAGGTGTCCCCCAGTGTACAATTTCTAAGAGGGCTTATGGGCGACAGTGTGAAACAGACAGAGAAGCAAGTATGCCCAGTGAAGCCTCCTCAGTGGAGGGAACATGTGGGTAGGGTTTTCAGGTGTCAGTAGGAGTTTGCTGGATGAGGAAAAGGGAAAGGGCATTGTAGGCCTTGGGGATGGCGTGGAAAGAGAGAGCTTGGAAGGCAAGGGAAGCTCTCTCTTTGCTGTTTGGAAGGCTCTTCCTTGCTGTTTGCTCTGTGCCAGGCATAGGCTGGTCTCTGCATTCTTTCATCTCATCCTCACCCCAGTGCCACAGGGATGTTTATTATCTTCCTCCCTTTTCAACAGAGGCTCAGAGGCACTGGTTGACTTAGCCAAGATTGCACAGCCAGTCAGGGAGCTAAGACTGCAGCTCTGTGCCGCTCCAAGACTAGCTGCTTGGCTGACCTTGGCTGGGCTTGCTCAGATGTCAGGGACTTGACTGATTTAGGCTGGTCTCTGCTCTGCCTATCTTGCATCCTTCTCCTGGAACCAGCCTAATTCTCATGGTGATGCCAGAAGTACAAGAGGGTAAACAGAAACAGGCAAGTACATTTGAAGCCTGCTTCTGGGATCACCCTGAGTTGCTCAACACCCAGGAAGGGTCAGGGATGCTGCTGGTGGTGATCTCCCTGTGGTATGCAAGGACAGAGGCCCCAGGAGAGGCCAGGTCTCACACGGGTGTTGGAAGGGGGGTGGGACACCTGATCAGACTCTCTTGGCCCACTCAGCCTCTTCTTCCTTGCATCCGCTGGTGCCTGGCAGCTGGTCCCAGTTCCTGAGCCAGGAGCCCTGCTCCGTACAGCTCTGCCTCTCCTTCCTCACCAGCATGGGACTGTGCACCACCTGGTTCCCTGCTAGCCACACCAGAGCTGGCAAGAGTCCCAGCTACTTTGAGAGATCCCACCCCACTCTAGCCAACCAAGGACTCAGGCATCTACACTTCAATTTATGTAGAAAGGTGCCCCTGGGATAGTGGGAGCAGCTTTGAAGCTCATGATGTCTGAGCTCTGGCCCAACTCCATCACTTACTGACAGTGTGATGGTATGCTGCCTTCCATAGCAGATTAGAAGCAAGAGTCTGCTCTCCAGCCCTCACTCTCATGGGCAGAGTATACTTCCCAGGTCTTTGATATTGACCAGTAAGATTTAGCAGATGTACCATAAGCAGGCTTGAAATGTACTTGCCTGTTTCTGTTTGCCCTCTTGTACTTCTGGGATCACCATGAGAATTAAGCTGATTTCAGGAGAAGGATGCAAGATGGGCAGAGCAGAGACCAACCTAAATCAGTCAATTCCCTGACATATGAGCAAGCCCAGCCAAGGTCAGCAGAGCCGCCCAGCCGAGCCCAGCCGAGGTCAGCAGAGCCGCCCCGCTGAGCCCACCTGTAGATCTGGAGAATAAATGATTGTTGTTTTGGTGTGGTTTATTGCACAGCAATTCTGTGTCAAAAACTAACTGATACACTTCCTTCTCTGACCTCCAATTAACTTTTCTGTAAAATAAGGAGTTTCATTTGATCCTTTCCATCATGCCCATCAGAAATAAGTGGTTCATGTGTTTCAGATGGTCCTTCTCAGACGTCACCACCTCTGACCTTCTTGATTACTGAAGTCATATCTTGTGTCCACCCCATGGAAGGTGTGTGATGTGAGCAGAGGTACTTACAGGCTTGCAGTTGGTTGGTTTTCCATTCATGTCCATGCTGGGTGGCCTCAGGTAATCCCAGTCACGGCCCTTGTTGTAGGTTATAAGCGTCATCACTTTCCCATCAATTTTTTGGTTTGCCAGGAAGACTCCTTTCACCCCTCTGACCTGGGACAAAAACACGAGAAGGACTATAACCTTACGCTGAAGCACTCTGATGACCAAGTGTCCACCACGTTCCAGCACCTTGCTAAGTATTCTGCACATGTGACCTCATTTCACACTCACAATGACCAGCAGCTCAGGCACATTCTAGAGGTGAGTGAGGTTTAGAGGGGCCAGGGACCCAAGACTCTGGCCCCAGCTTTAGTGGGAAGCTAGTTTCATCTAGCTCTGAAGTCTGAATGATCTTCATGGTGCCGAGCTGTTCTCCCAGGTCCAGACACCAACTGTCAGATGGCAAGTGGGGTTCTGGACACCTGACCTGGCTGTCCCTCAGAGTCACCCCATTCTTGCCTCAGAGGTCCTGATGCAGAGCTCAGATCCCCCCAACATCTCTAGTTTCTATTGGACCACATGTCCTGGACCAATAGAATTGCCTCTGGGGACTCCTCAGCTCAATCCCTATAAAAAATGCCAAGGAATGAAGACAGGAGGGTCCATGCTTCCCCTAGAACACCCAGGACAGGGCTCACTTGCCTTCACTGCTCAGGGCTAACCTATTCCCCCTTCTCAAGTTTTCCCGAGAGGCCCATAGCAGTGACCCAAACATATCTAACAGCGGCTACTACGTTGACCTACAAGAAATGTGCAATTATCGGCAACTTCACATAGTTCAACCGAGTGGTTCACCCACAGAGAGGGTCTTCCTGCAAGTTCCTTATTTCATGAAGGGTTTTGATCCATATTTATCAAGATCCACTAGTGTGGTGTGAAGAGGCATGAGAATGCCAACCACTTGTCCAGGCCTCCTGTGTGCCAGGCCAGAAGCTGTTTCTGCACCTGTATATGCAGCCTGCACCATGGGAAACTGAGGCTCAGAGGGGTGCAACCTTCCCAAAGGCCCATAGCCAAAGATTAAAGTCAGGATGGTAATGCCATACAGTTATTAAGTGCTTCTATGTCAGAGGTATGAGCTTAGCATGTGTCCTCTCACTGAATTCTCACAACTCCAGCAGGTCCTCACGTGGAGAAGAATAGCAGCCATGATGATGAAACCAGTAGACTGGGGTCTGAGCTTCCTATGGCTGCTATCACAGACGGTCACAAACCCAGTGGCTTCAGACAACACACATGCATTCTCCTACAGCTCTGGAGGGCAGATGCCTGGCATGTGGCTACAGTCAAGTGTCAGCAGCATCACACTACTTCATGGAGGCTCCAGGGGAGTGTACCTTTCCTTGCCTTTTCCAGCTTCTAGAGGCACCAGCATTCTTTGGCTCATGGCCCCTTCCTTCCTCTTCAAAGCCAGTAACACTGCATCTCTCTGACTGTGTTTCCACCATCTCGTCTTCTCTGACTCTCTCTCCTGCTTCCCTTTTCCAATGTTAAGGACCTGTGTGCTGACACTGGGCTCATCCAGAAAATCCAGGTCATCTTCCCGTCTGCTGATGAGCAGCCTTAATTCCATCTGCAACCACACTCCTCCTCTGCCACGTAAGGTAACATACATGCAGGTTCTGGGGCTCGGGATGTGGCCGTCTTTGAGGGGGGCACTATTATCTCCAGCACAGTCCCTCCTCTGATCCCCAAGGACACACATCAGTCTTCAAGCAGAACACATTCGCCCCATCAAGGTTTCCAAAGTTCTCATCTCATTACAGCATTAATTCAACGTCAAAAGTCTCATCTAAATGTCACCAGATCAAAATTTCCAAATCTAGTGTAAGTCAACTAAACCAGATGTGGGTGAGCTCTGGGTAAAATCCATCTGTGGAGCTGAGAGACTAGCAAACAAGTTATCTGTTTCAAAGTGCAAGGTTGGAGGAGGTACAGAGTGGTAGTTACAGATCTTTTGCCTCCCACTGACGGCTGTGGCTTGTTTAGGTTACCCTGGGAGTTGGCTCTCAGAGACTCAGGGCTGCCTTCACTGGATGTGGGAGTTGGGGGGGTGGGGCAGGCTCTTTTCCCTGGGACCCACCAAGTCTTATCAACACAGACAGGCAGTTTTAGAAGCCAAGTGGCTCACACTGTGAGCATCCTCCCAGCATTTCCAGGGAGTGCCATACACGTGGGAAATCCATGCACAGAGCGTTCAGCTGCCTGTGTTATCTGCATAGGGTGCTGTGGTCTAGGGGGTAATCCTCCTCTCTGCAGAGGAAGCTTCAGCGATGGTCCTGCTGGGCTGACAGTCTCAGGGGCTGGGAGGAGCCAGCTCCTCTTGCCCATTGGCATCACTCCATTGCCTGCGCAATCGACTCAATGGCTGCAGATGGGGCCCCTGCCCCAGAGTCCAGCTTCTTTGTGAGGTGTGGTACCAAGTACAGGCCCTGAAGAAACCCAGGACTCCATGAAAAGGCTCAGCAATAAATAACGTGGATCCAGATACAGGCCGAGGCCCCAGGGCGGGTCTGGCTGGCTAAGCATCAGTTTGGAATCTCAGTGTGGTTCTGCATAACTGCCCATATCACAGCTGTATGCATTCCTGCATCTGCTAGAAAAGTCCAAGTTGTGTGACTTCAAACAACTTGTGGGACTTTTCATAGTCATTCCCTTGGAGGCCAGAGGCCAAAATCAAGGCACGGGCGGGGCTGTGCTCCCTCTGCAGGTTCCAGGGAAGGATCCTTTCTGCCCCTTCCAGCTCCACGCCTCCAGCCCTCCCTGGCCTGTGGCATCAGTCTCCATGGCACCTGTCTGTGTGCCTGTGGCTCCTCTCCTGGCTCTGATAAGGACACTTGTGATTGCATTTGCAGCCCCCTCTGGATAATTCAAGATGATCTCTGCTTCAGTCTGTCACTTCATTACGCTGCAAACATCCCTTTTCAAATAAGGTCACATGGCAGGGCCTGGGTATGAGGATGTGGCCACCATTTCGATGCCTATTTTGGGGCCGCCATTCAGCCCACTATGATGCCTGTGGCCAGGACTCCTTGGGGGCAGGGGACAGGGTTATGTCCCCTAAGTCCCCATTCATAACCCAAGCTCCAGCACAGGAGGAATCCAGGAAAGGTTTGCTGTCTTGCCTGGAACCCGGGTTGAGCCCTGCAGAGGGAGAGACCCCCGCAGCCTTCCGAGGCAGTAGCTGGCTGTGTGGCCTGCACCAAACATTTTTTCCTGGATTTGTGCTGGGTGCACAACAACCATGACAGCAGCACTGGTCATGTGCAGTGACACTCAGGTGCCAGCCCCCCATGAACTATCCCTGATCCCAGAAAGGGCAAGTGCGGGGAAACAAAGTGAGTGCCCACTGGAGCCAGGTGCTGCTCTGCCTGTTTAACAGGAATGGCAGCCTTAAACCTCACAGCAGCCCTGTGAGGAAGGTACTTACTACCATCCCTGTTGCACATGGGGAAGCACAGAGTGGGCAAGAAACCCACCTCCGGCCACACAGCAAATACATACAAGTTCATGGACCTGCACTTCGGGCAGTCAGGCTCCAGAGCTGTGCTTATAACCACCAGCTGCATCCCCACGTTTGATGGTTTTCAGAGAAGGGACATCCCTTGGGAGGGCACCCAGCTGGTAGATGGTGGGTGCCGCCTTTGGACCAGCCACTGTGACCCTCCTTCGGCTCCTCTCTTCCTCTCAACTTGAGGCCTCTGTGTGTGCCTCTGAGCTCCTTCCTCACCTAGCTAACTACTGCTCAGCCTCCTCCAGGAAGCGCTCCCTGACTCCTGCTCCAGGCTGGCCAACCGCCCCTGCGCTGTGTCCCCAGGCTCTGGCATGCTCAGTCAGAACCCCGGCTGGGAGGCGTCTTCCTGCTTCATGAGGGGTGGTGGTGCATGTTGTATCCAGCCTGTGTCCCGAGGGCAGGGCCCAGAGCATGGCATGTGGTGGTGTGAGCATCACAGATGCCTGTGGAAAGGACGGCCGTGGAGCCCACTCCACCCTGTTCTTGGCACCTTTTTTCATCCCATCATCACCCGCCCACTGCCTTCCAGAGCCAGGTCTGGGCCGGACCCAGTCCCCTCCTAGAGACTCATGGGGCGGGGCCTTGGGGACACTAGGGGGTGGGGATGGGTGCTGCCTAGCAGGTGGAGGAGGGCCACCTGCAGGGGGGGGCTTTTGGCAGTGAGGCTGCCTCTGCATCGTCCACTGGGGAAGTAAATCCTGACAAATGGGTTATCATTGCAAACACGTGATTCCATTTGTGACTGTCCTGGGGACCGCAGTTGCACTGCTGCTGGTGAGGGAGGATGAATGCTGGGCCTGGCAGCCTCCCACCCACAAGCCCGTCAATGCCACTGTCTGCCCAGGTCTACTGGCCACCCACAGGACACTCTCCCAGTGTGCGTCATGGGCCACTTGGGGGTGTCCCCCACAGGCAAGAGGAGGGAACTTGGAGGAGAACGACTGAGAAGGGTCCCAAAAGGAGGGTGGCAGGCTCAGGGCAGACAGGCCTGGGCCTGGGCCTGGTTTTCCTGCTTAGGTATGGGTCCGCCTGGGCAGGTTGTTTGCCTCTCTGAGCCTCAGTTTTCTGACCTGTAAATGGGCCGAGTGACTCCCCCTCACTGGCCATGGCATTTCAGGAACAAAGGAGAGGGCCTGTGAGCAGCCTGGCTGGGGCAGGACTGCTGCAGGAATCCAGGTGGAAATGGAGCCACGGCGGTGCGATGCCTAGGGCGTTCTCTGGGGTCAGTGGAGTCTCAGGCGGGAGGCTGAGGGGGGGACCCCAGGAGGGCTGCGAGGGAGGGTCCCATCAGAGCTCAGACGGCAACCCAGGATGGGGGGCAGTGCTTTATATGTGGTGAGAGGTGTGGCAGGAGGGTGGAAGGCTGGGTTCCAGGGAGACAGAGAAAGAGAGAGACAGAGAGCAGGAGGGAGGCAGACTTCAGACGCACAGAGGGGGAGGAAGGAGGAGACGAAGAGGCTGGGTGGAGAGAGAGAGAGAGACAGGGCACTCATAGAGAATCTCAGAGCCTGAGTGCCCTCAGGGGGTGACCTCAGCCCAGGACGTGTGATGAGGGCTTGTGAGGGGTTGACAGGGAGTGCTCCGGCTGGACCCAGGTCAGTCAGATGTTCTTCCCTCAAAGAATTCCACTCTTCTCATGACAAAAACTAGCCCTCAATGATCACCGTATTTTGAATTTTCTCACGAAGGAAATTCTCTTCCTCCTAAAGTACCTACATACCGGCCTCCTGGCCTGCAAAGCCTAAAAGGATGCGGCTCTTTACAGAAGGTATGTGCAGACCCGGGACAGCGTTAGAGACAGGCCGGAGGGGAGGGGGAAGAAGGAGGTGGGGGGAGAGGACGGGGGGGCCAGGGGCAGACCCACCTCCAGGATGTCGATGAGCACGCTCTCCTCCGCCTGCCGCGAGCTGCGCACGTTCTCCAGCGCCAGCGCGTAGCGCACGCCGCGTGGATCCGACTGGTACAGGTTGTAGGTGTCCACCTGGTACCACTCCTGCACCGCCACAAACACCTGACTCTCGTCCGTGCTGATGATCTGCAGATCCTGTGGGGACGTGCAGGGAGCGCAGGGTCAGAGCCGGGCTGGGGGCCGCGAGAGGGAGCGGGAAGCTGGCTGCACAGGCCGTGAGGGTGGGGAAGGGCTCAGGCTCTCTTGGAGCCAGCCAGCCTGGCCTAGATTTGCCTCCTGGCTTGGCTGCTCTGGGCTCTGTGGCTTTGGACAAGACCTCTCACCTCCCTGGGTCTCCATTTTCCCATCCCTAAAACGGGGGATGGCGTTGGGTCGCCTCCAAGCCGGGTTATGGGAGGGTGGCCTGGGGATGCCTCCTCCTCCTGGTCCCACATCAGGCTGTCTGTCCATCTGTCCAACATGGGAGGAGGAGTCCTTCCTCCATGCACCCCCAGATGGTTAGTGATTCCAGGGGCGAGGGCTGGGGCTCCTCCCCCCTCCTCCTATCCTCAGAAATAGGCGAGGGCTGGAGCTCCTCTCTCTCCTATCTGCTGAAATAGGCGAGGGCTGGGGCTCCTCCCCCTCCTCCTATCTGCTGAAATAGGCGAGGGCTGGGGCTCCTCCCCTCCTCCTATCCTCAGAAATAGGCGAGGGCTGGGGCTCCCCCCCCCCTCCTCCTATCCCCAGAAATAGGCGAGGGCTGGAGCTCCTTCCCCTCCTCCTACCCTCAGAAACAGGTGAGGGCTGGAGCTCCTCTCTCCTATCCGCAGAAACAGGTGCGTCTCTGCCCCTCCTTTATTCAACACACATTTGGGAATCACCTACTCCATGCCAGAAACTTTCCGGCCACTGGATGCGTAGAAAGGCCCTGAGTGCAGTGGGGAGCCAGGTGGGGCACTGTCCTCTGTGACCTGCAGGGAGGTGACCGTGGGTGCATCCCGCTCAAGCTTTGTTGTCCGGGAACGCTATCCCCCAACTGTACATGCACCGGCCTTCCTCCCCAGTCCCTCTGTGCCGGTCCCTGCCAGCCCTCAGCCCTGGGGCCACAGTCTGGAGTGGGAGGCAGAGAAGGAGCCCCACCAGGACCCCGCAAGGTGGTCTTGGAAGCTGAAAGGGTAGCCAGGGCAAAGTCCTCAGCCTGTTTCCATGCGGAAGCCGGGGTGCTGGCGGCTCTGAAGTGGGCTCGGTGCAGTGCTTTTGGGGTTCAGTTCCAGGTTTTTAAATTCAGAAAGCAGCCAAGACCCAATCGAATAAAAAGCAAAACCAGGAATACTTTCGTTTCTGGCTTTCTTTCTTGCCCAGCCAGCACCGAATGCCGTGTGGGAGGCGTGAGTCAAGGGGTCCGGACAGGCCCATTTTGAAACCATAACCAGCTTCCCTCCCGCTTCTGTTCCTTTGCCTTCTCTCACTCTGGAACTTTTTTGCGCCCTGAGAACACAGTGCCAAGGTCCAGGGGCAGAGGATGGTGGCAGAGGAGGGCCCGGCCAGGCCACCTCTGGAGCCGCCCCTCCTGACTACGGCGTGGCTGTGGCTGGGACGCTCTGAGGATGCCTCCCTTCACATTTTCTCATCTGATGGGAGGGCCCAGGGAAGGATTTTTTTTTCTGTACAATAATAGATCAAATCCCAATTCTGCGCAGTGAAGCTGTTTTCAGTGGAGAGTGAGGAAGAAGCTGCCCTGGCAGGTGGCTCAGGGCCGAGCTGGACTCCTGACCGAGGAGGCCTGGCCCTTTCCCCTCACTGCCCTCCTGTTCCCTGCGATGTGCAGCCCCAGGGGCTCTGCAGAAAGGGAGAGGGATGCTGTTTGCAGCTACCAAGGAGCCCACAGGCAGGGAGGACCCCACAGCGGCAGAGGCGCAGTCCTGTGTCTATGGACCGAAATTCAACACACAGAAACGACTGGAACTAACACACAAAACCAGGGAAGGATGACGGGGCAGGGTGCCAGGGCCTGGCCGTCCCCCACGCGCGAAGTGGGACCAGGGGTGATGTGGAGTCCATGGAAGCACACGAGGTGCCTGGAGGCAGCAGGCTTGTGGCTGCTCTGCCCTCCTCACCTCAGCTCCCCCTTCCTCCCTGCTCGGCACCTTGGGTGAAAATACACTCTGTCATCCAGGCATCCGTCATTCTGCTCTCTGACTAGGGGAAGGCTTGTTCACCAGCCTGGCCGTGGTGGGGGAATTAGACCATGCAGTCAGGTTGTCAGGTGGGACATGAGACTCCTGCAGAGGTTGGGGGTGGGGGGGTGGACTGGGATCATGGGTGCTTTGAGCTCAGGGGGCTTGGTGTCAACCACATTGTCAGGATTTGGGATTTACAGTGATCGCAGCAAGTCAGATTGTGCCTCCTATGGCCCTGGGTAAATGCTGACATAACCTGGGTAAATGCATTGGGTAAATGTCTTCCACAATCTGGGGAACAAAGAAAAATGTATAAAGTGACTGAGGTCAGGAGCACTGCCCCCTAGAGAGACCTGACACCAGCGTTTTCAAATATGTACGTTTGGGTTTTCTCCCAAGTGTGACGCACATGTTTTTTCATGTGTAGTCTATCGTTGCCCTTTTACATCACAGTCAGAGCATTTCCTCCGCCATTAAAATGATCTATGAAACACCACTCTTAACCATTACATGATATTCCATTTCGTGGACGGGCCATATTTCACACGTGCTTCCCTGCTGGGAAACCGTCAGTGTTCTCAACATCACTGTGATGTGCCATGAATGTTTCCGCACACCAATCTCTGCCTCTCTGGTTATTTCCTTGCCATCAGCTCCTAAGAAGGCAAATTGCCACATTGTGAGATTTTTGAAAGCTCTTGTTACCTGTTAAATGGCTGTCCTGAACATTTGCGTTAGTTCCTTCCCCCACCAGCAGGAGTAGAGGGCACTGATTTCGTTTTATGTATGCCAGTATTGAGAATGGTCTTTTAAAAATATCTGCTGAGTAGAGGTTTATAAATAACAGGTAATTTCTGCTTCACATTGCATTTACTTCTTTTTTTGAGAAAAGACAGCAGAGACATTTTGAGATTTTTAAACGAAGGATGTGAGACATGTCAAAATATACATATAGTATACGTGATTGTACATATGTGTAGGACCTGGAGAAAAATGCAGAAGGAACCCCAAGGTTGCCAATATTTGTTATGAGGTAGAATTAGGTTTGCTTGTAAGTAACAGAAACAGGAAAAAAAAAAAAAACAAAACCGGACTTAAACAAGTCTCTCCTGTGCAAAAGAAGTCCAGAATAGCCAATCTGGTATCGAGGCTCTACAAAGTCACCAGGGACAGAGGCTCCTTCTGAGTCACCACTTCCTGTGCTGTGATGCAGTCTTTGTCCTCATGGTGCGAGACGAATGCTCCAGCTCCAGCCATCACGTGAATGTGCAAGGCAGCAGGGAGTGGAAGGGAGGAGGGAAAGAAAGTCTGGCTCTAAAAAGCCTCACAGGACAATTCCGCTAGCATCCCACTGGCTAGACTTTAGAAGCATGATCACACCTAGTTGCAAAGGAAGCTGGGAAATTCAGTCTTTTAGCTGGGAAGCAAGGTACTAGCCAAAGTCTGGGGTCTGCTGAACTAGGACGAAGGGGCAGATGGATATGAGGGGTATCCAGGACTTTCAACAACACCTCCTTGAGGAATGAGGAAGTGAGACTGTCAGGCAAGGGAGGACTGGAGAGGCAAGCAGGTAGAAAGGCATCTACACATATACATTGTATTGTTTATTATGTTGTATGATAATGGCAAATAGATGCATTCTTCCATTAGTTGTCATGAATGCATTTTAAATAAGTAATTTTGGAAAAGTTTAAAAACATTTTTAATAGACATAATAGGGGAAATTTCTCAATAGATGTTTATACTCAGGAGGTTGAGGCAGGAGAATCACTTGAACCCAGGAGGTGGAGGTTGCAGTGAGCTGAGATCGTACCGCTGAACCCTAGCCTGGGTGACAGAGCGAGACTCCATCTCCACAAAAAAAAAAAGAAAAAGAGTTTCTGTCTTTTGACCATTAGGTTGTGTGTCTTGGTGTGGGTCTCGGTGTTTATCTTTCTTAGAGTTTGTTGAACTTTTTGATATTCATGTCTTTCATCAATATAAATCAATGGGGCAGTTTGGGGTCATTATTTCTTCAAAAATAGTCTCTCTGCCTTTATCTCTCTTCTATTCCTTCTGGGACTCCCACAATCATATGTTGGTCTGCTTGATGATGTCCAAAAGCTCCCATAGACTATGTTCACTTTCAATCTTCCTTCCGTTCCTCAGGCTTGATAATTTTAATCGTCTTATCTTTAAGTTCCCAGATTCCTTCTTCTGCCTTTCAAATCTGCTTTCAAATCCCTTTAGTAATTTTTTCTTTTTATTCTTTTTAGCTCCAGAATTTCTTTTTGGTTCCTTTTTTGTTTCTATCTCTTTATTGCTATTTCCGTTTTGTCCATCCATCATTTTCTTGCTTTTCTCTATTTTTGCCGTTAGTTCTTTGAGCCTCTTTAAGACAGTCACATTAAAGTCTTTGTCTAGTAGATCTGCCTCTGGTCTCTCTCAGGGAAGGTTTCTGTGAATTTATTTTTGCTCCTTTGAGTGCATCATGCTTTCCTGTTTCTTTGTGTGCCTCGTAACTATTTTATGTCAAAAGCTGGACAGTTGAGCCTAACGTCCAATTATATTGAACATTAATAATATGGTAACTCTGGAAATTAGCTTGCCCCCTTTCCATAGAGCTTGCCATGTTTTCTTCTTATTTTTGCTGGTTGTAGGCTATCTCTTTATCAAGGATCAGCCTTACATGTAAGCTTAATGTTTTCCTAGGCCTTTTCTGAGCCTCTGCTTGTCCCTGGGCATGCATGGTGATTTTGTAAATTCTCCCATATTTACAATTGCTTTTGAATGTCTGGCTTCCAAAAGGGAAAAGGGAGAAAAATAAAAGAGAGGAAAAATAGGCTGTGACCCTTTCAATCTCCTGGAAGCTGTTTCAACTCGTGGTGGTTGCAACAGTGGCTGCCTGTCTGGGTGTCTGCACGTCTGTCATCAGAAGCAGTCAGTAATCGGAGCACAGATCCTCAGTATTTGGAAGACAAGATCCTTATGGCATCCCTGTGCTCCTCCAGCTCCTTCAAGCTCTGTACACGCTGCTCTAGGGACACATGCACATTTGCCTGCCATGGGGCTGGGGTACGGGGAAGCCTCTACCAGGCCAAGAGCTGCCATTATCCAAATTGACTTTGCCATACCATCCAAGCCTTGCCCTGGAAACTGCAAGCTCTCAGATAGACTTGGGAATTCCAGAACAGTTACACCAGATGGGTTCCGCCAGTGCAGTTGCCATCTAGGTGGGGAGAGGATTCCTGGGGCTTCTGTTCTGCCATCTTACCTGATGTCACCTCCTTCTTTATTCATATGGTTTAGAAATTTTATTTAACTTTAAATACATTTATGGCAACTACAGGAATATTTCACTTTAAATTTGCATTTACCCATTCTTCTGAATGCTTTTAAATAATTGATAGTTATTTGGATTTTTCTTCTCTTTTGTCTGTGTATAGCTTTGGCCTATCATTCACCTCTGTTAGGGAAGCTATGTTTTAAAAACAAAATGACAAATAAGTAAGCAAAGGATATTGACAAATATAAAAATGGCCCACACTGTATAGTTTTCCCAGACAGGTAAATTAAAACAGCAGGTTGGTATCATTTATACCCTTTAACGTAGAAGAAAAATGGAAAAAAAATGGCAAAGCTGTACTGAAGCTGATCTATTCCAGCTTCGCTGGTGACAGGGTGGAACTCTTTTAGGAAGCAACTAAGCTACCCATATATTGATATCTTTTGTTCTGAAGTTCTTCTTAGACTTGAACTTGAGAAAACTAAAAAGAAACGCCTGCAGGCACACATAGATCTGTTGCAGCACTGTTTATGATTATTAAAAACGTGGGAGCAACCCCAAGTGTCCAAGCAACAAGGGTCTGGCTTAGCTCAGCAAGGTACAGTCTCCTCAGGAGAAAGCTTCCAGTCACTGCTCACACCCATTACTGGAGGTAACAGAAAAATAAAGAAAGAAAGAAAGAAAGAAAGCTTCCTGTCATTTAAAGTAAGTATCGCATATCTTTCAAGAAAGGGTCTCATGCTGCAGTGTCTGTGAAGGCAGTCTGGAGACCCACGACTGCTTATAATCCAGCTACGTCAAAGCCTTTTGGCAGATGGCTAAGGAACTGGGGGGGTAGGGGGGCGGGGAATATTGGCTGGACCAGATGAACTGGGTGAAAGTTTGTGGGTAAGCCTCCCTGCTCCAATGTCTATTATTTTTGAAATGTTAATTAAACAATTAAAAATATAAAAAGAAAAATAGGAGGGGGTTGAGTCTGCGGGAAGAGGAAACAGGCAAGTCACAAATTCACCATAAAAACCACGGCATCTGATGAGGAGATTCAATTCACCACTTCCACAATATGTTGATGGGAAACAATGGGCGAGCTGCTGTCCTGACCTGGGTGGAGAGGATGAGGCTGGCTGGCTGGGCAAAGGTCTCAGCGACAGGAGATGTGGTCTCGAAGACCCTGTGGGGCTCTGGGGGCCCCGTGCTCCTGACAGCAGCCCAGTTTGCCCACTTATTGATGATGAAGCGACCATCATCTCCAGCTGCTGGTCACTGAGTCCTGTGCACAGTCCCCGCAGGGAGGACACTGACAGTCACAGCACATGCCACCTGCCCTGGATGGGTCCCTGGTCCTCCCTTGAAACTGAATGACATGAGGCCAGGTATGTGTCTGTCACTGCTGTGAGAGCCTCTTGATTCTTTTCAATGACCTCCAGTTTCCACGGGAATGGGGAAAGAAGACGACCAGTGTGCAGTGCCTGTTGTCAAGGGTCAGCAGCTGGAGATATGACCTGGTGCTTCCTGTAAATCTCACTGACATCACATCTGCAGGTCCAGGGAGCAGAGGTCCGGGAGCCATTGCTCGAGGTCACAGAGGCCATGACTTACAGCCATAGGCTCCTTAGACTACCCAATGCCAGAGGGGAGCAGAGAGGGTCCCTATATGGGCCTAATTCTGGGCTGCACACTTTCCTCTCCCCCCGACACCAAGACAAAGAGCCCAGGACACAGAAACTTCTAATGCTGTAGCCCCCAAAGGTTTAGGGAAGGCTTTCCAGATGCTGAAAAGGTCCCTCACCCTCTAGGGACACGCACTGCCTTTGCCTAAAATGAAACCATTAGCTTTTAATTTACATACTCAGCCAAGTCTGAGTTCAGTCTATTAAACTCGCTCCTTTTTCCCTTTTCTGTCTTTTCCTTTTTATTTTTTCTTGTTTTTAAAGAGAAGTTTTTAAAAGGCCTCCTAGACTTTTCCCATTTCTGGCTCAGAAGAGGTCTGAGGGTGCCTAGCGTAGGAGCTCCTGTGCCCAGGCACTTTACAACAAGCCACGGCCTGGGTGTGGAGGGCCTGGAGCCACTGGCCCCTCCCACTCCACTGGCTCTCTCTACCCCACGGTAGAGCTCCTGCTCTGCCCTCTACCCGAGCCATTTGTCCCTTGCTCTTCTCAGAGCTGCCCTGGGGCTTCGGATAAAGATTCCCTCCCACTCCCAGCTCCAGGGGGGCCTCCATAGCTGCCTGGACAAGCACGCGAGCACACACACATCCACACATGCACAGACACACTCGCACACACGCCCTCCCTCACTCTCTGTCTCTGCTTCTTGTTCCCTTCTTGGCACAAACCACGACTTGCAGTTACTTCATGCATGTGTCTGCCTGCTGGATCTTCTGCCTGTTCCCCCGGCGGCAAAGCCCGCAGGAGCAGGAGCCTGGAGCTTCTGGGGCACAGCTGCAGCACGGCCTCCTAGCACAGGCTCTGGTTTGTATCTGGTGCTCAGTAAGTGCGTGTGGAGGAAGGGAAGACTCATCTGTTTCTCAACTATGCATGTGGGACAGAGATCTTCAGAAGGCGTCATCCCAATGTCCTCAGGAGGGAGGTGTGGCATGAGGCTGGGCGGACTCCCCTGCACCTCGCTTTGAGATCTTTGTTTCTAGCTAACTGTGTGATCTCAGACAAGTTACTGCCTCTCTGAATTTCCATCACCTCCTCTGTGAGGTGAGAATAACGTATTAACAGGGTGGAGAGAGGCCCTGAAGCAAGGGTAGAGCTGGGCAGTCCCAGCTCCCCTGGCTCCCCTTCTTTGACTTCCGAGGCAAGGGAAAGGCAATAGCATTTACTGAGCACCTACTATATGCCAGGCAGCATACTAGGCAGCTGGAATGCAGAGGTGAGTACAGCAGAGGTCATCCCCACCCCAGCAATGCCAGCGGAGATTAGGAGAGGGACACTGGAGGGAGCGGTCCCTGGCACTCCGAGCACCAGCAAGTAGAAGGGTGGGGACGGGACCAGAAAACAGAGGCCCGGGCCTGCCTGGGGGGCCGTTAGCAAGTGAAGGTTCCCCCTGAAATGCCACATGTGCAAGAGTTCTGGGCAAAGATGAACCAGGAAGAGGGAAGAGCTTGGCAGAGGCCTAGGATGAGGCCGGGCACGGCTGAGGCTGGAAGGGCTGGGTGGGCTGGAATGGAGGGTGTGAGGGGCGAGTGGCTGGAGGAAGCATGGCCACTCTGTTCCTGTCCATCCTGACCTGGGACCGCCAGGCACCTGTGTGTGAGTCCTATTGCCCCACGAGTCAGGATAGACTTAGGGTCTGGCCCCAGGGCCAGGCGGCAGGCAGCGTGGGGGAGCACCTTACCTTTGGCAATGCATACTTCGGCAGCTTCATCAGGACAAATTCATTGCGACGGTAAGAAACATAGTATTTCGTCCGGTTTGCTGATGTTGCCTGACCAGGGGAAGAAGCACATTTTTCAGAGGTTGATTCCCTCTGCAGCCAGATGCTAATGAATTAAAAACTACATATTATATTCAGCAAGTGAAAATGTCCTTTTACTTTGCTTATACCTGTTCTGCTTGAAATGAGCAGACTCCTATTCATCCTTCAAAGCCCCACATTAGCATCCCTCCTCTGGGAAGTTGTCCTCTGCTTCCTTCAGCCAGAACTAACCTCTTTCCCCATGCACTCTCAGCACCTTGTTTCTCTGCATCCAACTTACGGAACAAGGTGGAGAAAGTTCCGACGGAGAAGGAGACAGCCCAAAGATGAGCTTGTCAAGAAAGATCACCACTGAACTTCGAGGCGTGACAAACAAAGCTGGCACCATCCCAAGTGCTTTTCCCCGGGGCAGCTCATTTGATCCCGTAACCATCAACCCCATGAGCCGTGGCCATGGGCGTCTGTCCCAGAGACGGAAAGGCGCATAGGGACAGGACTGTTATCAGGGGTCTGATCACAGAGGGCACGGATCCTCGCTGCCACGGAACAGGAGGTGCAGCCTCCGGAGCCACCAGCACCGCTACCTTGGTGGTGAGGTGGGGCTGGAAGAGCTTAGGTTTCTCCTGTCCCAGCACAGGCTCCCAGATCCTCTGAGGCCCAGAGTGGGAGGAGGAAGGGAGGAGAGAGCAGGGGAGGCCTGGGCTGGGGTAGGGAGAGCTTTCCTCTGCAGTTGTTGAGAAAGATGGAAACCAGGACAGAAACTGGAGGGAGCCGGGCGGCCCCAGTCTTCTCTCGCCCTTCACAAACAAGCGCCGAGCACCAACACCAGACAAGCTCACTGTGACCTTGCGCAGAATGAGACCACCTTGCAAGTGGGTCTGAACGCAGACCAGACGTGAATGTCGTTCAAATCCCCAGGATGCACAGACACCCCCACCTTGGCTGAGATAAGCGAGGGCTGCTGTGTCACTGCCCTGCTCCAGCCTCCCCTGAGTCTCCTGCCTCCCCCGAGTCACCCCCTCCCTCTAGAGAAGATTCACTGAGATGCCCGATCCTGGCATGACCTCACCTCCTCACATCCCCCAATCCAGAGTCATGCCTGGCTTCCTCGAGGGCCCCCCAAATCACCTCCTGTGGCCCACACCTGGCAATCAGGCCCTTCTAACCCCTCTGAGATGCCCAGGTTGTGTGTTCCCCCTTGCTGCACTGAGCAATAACCCAGCCTGCTCAGCCATAGGTGAGCTCCAAGGGTCTTAGGCTTCAGGGCTTCGACAGGCCAGCCCATCTAATGTTTAGAAACCACTCACCATGGGAGATGGTTGCCCAGAGAGCTGACCTTGTCTTCCTTCCAGTACTTAGTGGATATCTGCAGAAATGCAATGCTAGGAACTGGGAAAACAGGTGCTGGGTTCAGACCTAGAGCCCAGCCTCGGCTTGCCTGAGTCAGGCGTAGGGACAAAAGGAATAAATGGCACAGAATGACAAAGTGGGACCTGGGCTGTGATGGAGGAAGGCACAAGGCTGGGGGTCCTCAGAGGAGGCACTAGTGAGCCTGAACTGGAGGCAGAAGTCCGGGAAGACTTCCTGGAGGAGGAGGTACATGACTGAGTGTTGGAGGAGGAGAAGGAATCAGCCAGCGGAGAAGCAAGGCCGTGGGCATCAAAAGTCAGGGGCTGGGGTTCAGCAGAGGGCAGCGGAGACTGGGCAGGGCTGGAGGTCAGGGCCGGTGTCGGCAGCAACCTCTTGTCTGGCCTGCTGAAATGGCAGGGGCTGGGACGCCCACTGCCTGCTCCAGCCCCTAACTCCATGGTGGCCCTTGGCATACACTGAGTGTAGCGTCGGGAGCTGGGGTGACCAAGTGTGGCTGAGACAGGGCAAGGAGGAGGTTGGGGGAGCACTGAGGGCCTTCTGGGGAAGGGCACCCAGTAGATGCCCTCGAGGGGTTTTCTCAGGGGAAACTCTGGACTTGTCTCATTGGGTCCCGGAGGGCAGAACAGAACCCAGTGGATGGGAGTCCGATGAAGCAAACCCTCTCTCAGGGACAGAGGGAGCAGGCCAGTGACTGGGGCTACTCAGCAGAGGGCTAGGCTGTTTGGGAGGGCTGAGCTCCCCATCCATGAAGGTGATGAAAAGCTGGATGGATCGCTGGTGTGCTAGTTTCTGAATTAGCTGGGACCAAGTGGCTGCTGAGGCTGGGTCCTCTCGTGACCTGAGGGCACAGGCGGCAGGGTCCTGGTGACAGGGGTGTGGACAGCCGGTGCCTGGTGGCCAAGAGCTGTGACCAGAAGCAGCTCTGGCCAGTTACAAAGTCACTGATAAAACCAAGAGGGGCTAAGTGGGTTTAGGTTTGGGGACCCCGAGTGGCTGGGAGGTTCATGGTGGCCAGAAGGGAGGCGGAGGCCCCGCGTTCCTCAGCCACAGTTCTGGGTTTGCGTGGGCTTATGTGGATGCCTGCAGCCACAGCCACCGTCAGACACCGTGACCTGGGAAGTAGCACTTGAAAGTGAAATACCCATTTTACTGCCTCTTTTCTGAGTGATGCCATTTTTGCCGCGAGTGGCTCATCCACCACGTCCCCTCTTGCCATTTCCAGCAGCCCTGGAAGCAGCCTCACCTTAAAGAAGACGTAATCGTCCTGCACGGTCAGAGAGCCCTGGTCAATGGGGCCTGCGAACGGCGCTGTCAGTGTCTTCTCGGAGCAATTGTGGATTGGGCAGGTGACATACCGAAAACCTGCAGGAGAGAGGCGCCGGCCAAGGCAGTCAGGCTGCAGCAGGGGCCAGGACAGCCCGAGACACGTGCTGGGCTCCATCCTTCTCCAATGGCTTTGTGAGCTTGAATTCCAAAGGCCACTATGATGACACCTGTGGCTGGGGGTGTCATCCTCGCTCACTGCGGGCCACGTGCTCTGACACAAGCTCCTGCCACCCTCAGGAAGGTGCTCGTGCTGCTCTGGGGCCTGCCATCCCCTGCAGGAGGGGGTCAGCACAGGCGACGGTGGACACCTCACCGTGTCCCAGACACACACAGTCCCGCACCCTCCTGAAGTCTCTCACACCTAAGCAGGAGTGAGGGCGGGGGGGGTGCTCAAGGGTTCTTTCCCCCCAAATTTTAAGCAAATGCTTCTACCCTTTTCCAAATATTTATGGTTGAGCAATATTGAATGCATGCTTTGTCAGGTAGCTGCTAATTTTGTTTTAAATCCTTCTGTTTCCCCTGGGACAAATTTATGTGGAGGAGCTGGAGCCTGGAGGCCTCAGGAAGCCCTGCATTCCAGCTTGCCAGCCAGGAGCAAGACACAGCCACAGGGACCAAAGGAAGGGCGCCGGCACCTCCTCCCCCTTCCTCCTCCTGCCCATGGCCCTGGGTGACCCAGCAGCATGGAGAATGGGTAACTGAGGGGTTTAGGAACCAGAAAGACCCACCCCTAAACTCAGCCTCAGGTTTCTCAGTCACTCATTCACTCACCCACTCACTCACCCACTCACTCACCCACTCACCCACTCACCCCACTCACTCACCCACTCACTCACCCACTCACCCACTCACCCCACTCACTCACCCACTCACTCAGTCACTCACCCACTCACTCACCCACCCACTCACCCACCCACTCACTCACTCACCCACTCACCCACCCACTAACTCATTCATTCACTCACTCACCCCACCCACTCACTCACCCACTCACCCACTCACCCACCCACTCACTCACTCACTCACCCACTCACTCACTCACCCACTCACTCACCCACTCACCCACTCACTCAACTCACTCATTCACTCACCCACTCACTCACCCACTCACCCACTCATTCACTCCTACCCACTCACTCACTCACCCACTCACTCACTAATTCACTCACTCACCCACCCACTCATTCACCCACCCACTCACTCACCCACTCACTCACTCACCCACTAACTCACCACTCACTCACCACTCGACTCACTCACTCAACTCACTCACTCACCCACTCACTCTTCCACTCACTCACTCATTCACCCACCCACTCACCCACTAACTCACCACTCACTCACCACTGACTCACTCACTCAACTCACTCACTCACCCACTCACTCTTCCACTCACTCACTCATTCACCCACCCACTCACCCATTCACCCACTCACTCATCCACTCACCCACTCACCCACTCACACACCCACTCACTCAACTCATTCATTCACTCACTCAACTTCTCACTCACTCACCCACTAATTCACTCACCCACTCATTCACTCACTCACTCACCCACTCACCCACTCACCCACTCACTCATTCACTCACTCACTCACACACTCACCCACTAATTCACTCACCCACTCACCACTGACTCACTCACCCACTCACTCACCCACTCACACACCCACTCACTCATTCACTTACTCATTCACCTACTCACCCACTCACTCACTCACATACCCACTCACTCACCCACTCATTCACTCAACCACTCACTCACCACTCACCAATTCACTCACTCACCCACTCACTCACCCACTCACCCACTCACTCACCCACTCACCCACTCATTCACTCACTCATTCACTCACACACTCACACACCCACTCACTCACTCACCCACTCACACACCTATCCACTTGCTCACTCACCCACCCACTCACTCATTCACCCCCCCACTCACCCACTCACTCACTCACTCATTCACTCATTCACCTACTCACTCACCCACTCACTCACTCACTCATTCACCTAGTCACTCACTCAACTCACGCATTCACTCACTCACTCACCCACTCACACACCCCCTCACTCACTCAATTCATTCACTCACTTAACTCACTCACCCACTCACCCACTCACTCACACACCCACTCACTCACTCATTCACTCACTCATTCACCTACTCACCCACTCAGTCACTCACTCGACTCACTCACTCATTCACCCACTCACTCACCCACTCACTCAACTCACTCACCCATTCACCTACTCACTCAACCATCATTCACTCACTCACCCACTCACTCACCCACCACTCACCCACCACTCACTCACTCACCTACTCACTCACCCCACTCACTCACCCACTCACTCACACACCCACTCACTCACTCATTCACTCACCCACTCACTCACACACCCACTCACTCGCTCATTCACCCACCCACTCACTCATTCACTCACTCAACTCACTCACCCACTCACCCCACTCACTCATTCACCTAGTCACTCACTCACTCACTCAACTCATTCACTCACCCACTCACTCACTCACCCACTAATTCACTCACTCAGCCACTCACCACTGACTGACTCAGTCACCCACTCACTCACCCACTCCCACACCCACTCACTCATTCACTTATTCACCTACTCACCCACTCACTCACCCACTCACACACCCACTCACTTACCCATTCACCCACTCACCCACTAAGCCACACACCCACCCACTCACCCACTCACTCACTCACCCACCCACTCGCTCATTCACCCACCCACTCACTCAACTCACTCATTCACTCACTCACTCACCCACTCACCCACTAATTCACTCTCTCACTCACTCACTCACCCCACTCACCCACTCACTCACCCACTCACCCACTAATTCACTCACTCACCACTCACTCACACACTCACTCACACACTCACTCACTCACCCACTCACCCACTCACCAATTCACTCACTCACTCACCCAGTCACTCACTCACCCACTCACCCACTCACTCACCCACTTACTCATTCACTCATTCACCTACTCACTCACCCACTCACTCACTCAACATACCCACTCACTCACTCACTCACCCACTCACCCACTAATTCACTCACTCAGCCACTCACTCATTCACTCACCCACTCACTCATTCACCCACTCACTCACCCACCCACTCACTCACTCGCTCACCCATTTACCCACTAATTCACTCACTCATTCACTCACTCATTCACTCACCCACTCACTCACCCACTCACCCACTAATTCACTCACCCACTCACTCACCCCACTCACCCACTAATTCACTCATTCACTCACTCATTCACTCACCCACTCACCCACTAATTCACCCACTCACTCACCCACTCACCCACTAATTCACTCACTCACTCACCCACTCACACCCCACCCACTCGCTCACCCACCCACTCGCTCACTCACCCCCCACTCACCCACTCACTCACTCATTCACTCATTCACCTACTCACTCACCCACTCACTCACTCACATACCCACTCACTCATTCACCCAGTCACTCACTCACTCACCCACTTACCCACTCACTCACCCACTCACTCATTCACTCATTCACCTAGTCACTTACTCAACTCACGCATTCACTCACTCACTCACCCACTCACCCACTCACTCACTCACCCACTCACACACCCCCTCACTCACTCACCCACTCACTCACTCAACTCATTCACTCACTCACTCAACTCACCCACTCACCCATTCACTCACACACCCACTCACTCACCCACTCACTCACTCAACTCACTCATTCACTCACCCCACTCTCTCACCCACTCACTCACTCATTCACTCCCTCACTCATTCACCTACTCACCCACTCAGTCACTCACCCACTCACTCATTCACCCACTCACTCACCCACCCACTCACTCACTCACCCATTCACCTACTCACTCAACCAGTCATTCACTCACCCACTCACTCACCCACCCACTCACTCACCCCACCCACTCACTCACCTCACTCACCCACTCACTCACACACCCACTCACTCATTCACTCACCCACTCACTCACACACCCACTCACTCACTCATTCACTCACTCATTCAGTCACTCACTCTTTCAATTATTCACTTATTCATGTGCTAACTCATTCGCTATCATTCCCTCACTCACTCACCTATTCATTCATTCATTCCCTCAACCACTCACTCATTCATCCATCTCACTACAGTCAGGCTCTCAGTGTTCTAGGCCTTGAGCCAAGAGCCAACACCACAGACCAAGGCGACCTCTCAGGCTGATGGGTTGTGTGCTGAGTATAGGAGCCCTGATGATAGCGCTTGCCAATTTCTGTGGCATAAATGCTCCCACATGGCCATGCAGGAGCCACCTAGATGAAATTAGTGGCCATGGAGTTGAGAAGGGCTGTGGGCAGCAGGTGTCCATGAGCCAGGGCCAGCAGAAACTCTGGAAAGGGCAGACAGCAGACCCTGACAGCATGGTGTGATGCAGGCAGAGAGTCTTTCTATCTGTTGCCCGTGTTATTTTGCAATATTTTGCCCAGTGGGCTCCTCAGGGGCAACTCGGACATCTGGCTAGGTGCTTACTCATTCAGCAGCCTTACTGGGGACACAGGTGATCAGTAGCCCCCCACTGGTACTCAAGGAGCTCCAGGCCTTGGGGGAGTGTGCAGAGCTGGGATGGGGGGAGCCCAGCAGAGGTGGCTGGCAGGGTGTGTGAGGTCAAAGGTAAGAAATTCCAGAAGGAAGCAGCATTCCCAGCAGGGGTGGGGAGAGGGGTACCACCTGGGACCTTGTGACCTCAGGCAAACCCCGGACAGCCCCTGAGCTTTGTTGTCCTGGTAATCAACATAGAACGGTAATAATGCTGGCCCCACCTGCCCGAGGGTGGTGGCGTAGGGGGTGGGGGTAGGAGGGTAGGGGGGCACACCCAGCAACTCACCCTACCCCCGAAAGCTTGGCTGTGATGACCCTGCATTCACACATTTCATATCACTATCCATCTCACAGACCAGGAGACTGAGGTGAGTGGCCCCGGGCCCCGAGGTTGGCTGACGGCAGGGCTGGGAGCTGATGCCTGCATTTCTGTTCTAATGGGGACACATCCTGGCTTGGGTGATGCTACACAGAGATGTCTCTGCAGGGACTCTGCTGCTCTGCTCTCCTCAGAGCACCCTCCTGTCACACAGCAGGCACAGCCCTCAGCAGGAAGCTGGCTGGATCCAGGAGGGCAGGTCTGGGCCCGCCCTGCCCCCCCTCATCTCCACACTTAGCACATGCCGGGGGGTGGGGGCTGAGTCAGTGGGAAACACTCAATGCTCAGGGGCCAGAACAAATCGCCCTCTTAATAGACTTTTCCACTGGAGTGGAGCTCCTTGACTTCGATTTATCCCCATCTGGAAAACAAGCACATTTAAGATCATGCCACATTGAGACGCAGTGAGGCCAGCCGTGTAGGGCCAGCCACTGGGGACGAGTGACTGAACACAGGCACCACTGAGCTGTGTCGGGCACGAGGTGACTCAGGAATACCCAGTGCCCGTGCACTGCCCGGCTTACCTCCACTGAGGTCCTGGGCTTCCACATGGACCAAGTCAGGGTCAGCGTCCACCCCAGACACAGCCCTGGAAAAGAAGAGCCGAGGCTGGGGTCGGGAATGGAGTCACCATGCCAGTCCCCCAGCAGTTCCCCCACAGCCCACGCAGCCATGTGGCCTCCCTGGGTCTGAAGCCACCCTTGCTCTGTGGGTCTACAGGGCACCACCTCCTCGGGAGCCCCACCTGCTCCTGAGCTAGAGTATCTGGGTCTTCCTTGAGTGAGCCGAGGGGGTTGGCTTTCTTCCTGTCACGGTAGTGTTTGTAAAAGACTTTCTCCTTCATACAATACTTTTGCATTGTTTTTCATTTTTGTTTGTTTTATTTTGATCATCTAAAATGACCGCAGGAGGCAGGCAGACCTGGGACTCCCATCCTATCCTAATTTTATCAATACGGAAACTGTGGCTCAGAGAAGCAAAGTGACCCTCCCAGAGCCACACCGTGGAAGGGGCTGACCTGGGAGTCGAGCCAGGCTCACCCGAGCTGCTGCTCCGCCTCCTGCTCCCCATTACCTGGTGGAGTTGCCCGTGGGAAGATTCTCTCAGTCATCGCCCCTTGCCTAGTGCTGCCTCTAGGGACTTGCCTGAATCCTTTCATGAGGTGGCAAAGGCTCCAGTGAGGGGGAATGCACCCCCTACCCCAGCACTCGACAGTTTGCACCAGGCTGTCCCCACACACGGGCCTGGACCATGCATTGTGAGACAGGTGTCTTCATCTGCATTCATAGGTGACCCCACTAGGGTCCAGATGGCTCTGTGACTTGCCCAAGGCAACACAGCTCAGACCAGGGCAGTCTCAGGCTCCTGCTCAGGTCTGCTCAGTCCCCAAAATGCATGCTCTCCTCAGACCCCCACACACTGCCCTGCTCACAACCAAGGCCTCTCCTAATATCATGCGTCCAGATGCCCCATCTCTTACGGGACTCTACCTCCCTTGGGGGTGCTCCCAGCTTCAGAGAAGCCGCAATATAAATTCAGGAGTTTGGCCAAGTGGCCGAGTTCCACAGACATCTCTAAGAGCCCAGTGGGATGAACCTACCACGTACAAGCCCTGCCACGGCCCTAGGGACAGAGAAGAAGGAGACACCGCAGCTTCCCTGCAGGCTCCTGGGTCAGGACGCTCAGGCTGGGGCTGTGCTTCTCCCACTGCACCCTCCACCCACCCACACCCCTTCCCTGCCCGACTCTTCTCCCCTGTTTCACTGCCCTGCTGGGTGAAGTCTTTAACTGGGCAGGACGGGAGGGAGGAAGCTTCTGTCTTTAGAGGCAGAAGCCAGGTCCTGAGTCTGCGCTGCACATAGCATGTCACCTGAACTCATTTAATAGCTCCATTTAGTAGCAGCTGCTCAGGTACAGGGAATGTCCCAGGTGCTCTAGTTGCCTTATCTCACTTACCTCGAATGATCCCAAATGATTTGGTTATGTCCATTTTACAGATGAGGAAACCAAGGACCAGACAGGTGAAAACAGATTAAAGGTCATAGAGCTAATAGAGCAAGATCCACAACCCAGGTTCTGCCACTCCCAAAGCAACATCTTTTCACCACACGGTTGCTTCCTGGCTCTGCACAGCATTGTGCATGAAATATCACAGTGAAGGGATAGTGGTAGGGAGGAGGCGGACAGCTGCCCCCTCTCTCAGTCCAGGCTCTCAGCTGGAGGCTACACCTGCCCTGGCCCCTTTGTCCAAGGCTCTCCCCTGTGCTCTCACAGACTGTCCACATGCATGGGGCTGGCTGGAGGTGGAAAGCCTCGCTTGCCCCCTTGGACACTCCCCTGGCTGTTCCAATAATTACACTAGCACCAATTCTGCCTTGAATTTATGCGGTGCTTGTCCTCTCAGTGCTGAAGAGCCAACAATGACAGGGCAAAGGCTGCTGCTCAGGGTTGCCAAGTCTGACAGCCTCGCTTTTGAGGGACATCCACCTGTTCAGTCACCCACTCTGTCAGCATTACTCCCCACCCTGCTGCTGCATTCACTGTGCTGGATGCCACCTGTCCTAGGTCATGTCCCTGTCAACCTGCTGTGTGTGCAATAAAAATCAGAGCACTCACTATTTGCCAGGGATTGAGGGCTCAGAGATAAACAAGACACAGCCTTTGTCCTCTAGGAGTGCACAGGTTAGTGAGGAGGCCACACACAACATAATGACTTATTCACCATCCATCCATCCATTTCCCATATATCTATTCATCCATTTCCCATATATTTATCCATCCATCTACCATCAATCCACCCATCCACTCATCACCCATCCATCCATCCATCTATGCATCCATCTATCCATGCATTCATGTATTCCCCACACATTCATCCATCCGCCCATCCATCCATCCATCCATCCACCCATGCATCTATTCATCCATCCATCCATCTATGCATCCATCCACCCATCCATGCATTCATGTAGCCACCACACATTCATCCATCCACCCATGCATCCATCATCCATCCATCCATCCACCAATGCATCCATCCACCCATGCATCTATTCATCCATCCATCCATCCATGCATTCATGTATCAAACACACATTCATCCATCCATCCATCCACCCATGCATCCATCCATCCATCCATGCATCCATCCACTCATGCATCTATCCATCCATCCATCCCCACCCATCCATCCATGCATCCATCCATCACCCATTCATCCATCCATGTATCCATCCACCCATCTATCCACTAACCCATGCATCTGTTCATCCATGCATTCATTCACCCACCTATCCACTCACCCATGCATCCATCCATCCATGCACTCATCCATCATCCATCCACCCATGCATCCATCCACTCATGCATCCATCAACCTGTGTATCCATGCATCCATTCATCCATGCACACATCCACCTATACATCCATCCATCCACCCATGCATCCATCAATCCATCCATCCATCACCATGTATTCATCTATCCATTATGCATCCATCCACCATGCATCCATCCACCCATCACCCATCCATCCATGCATCCATCAATCCATCCACCAACCCATGCTTCTATCCATCCATGCATCCATCCATCCATCCATGCATCCGCCCATCCACCCATCCATCCATGCACCCATCCACCCATGCATCCATCCATTCATGCATCCATCCATCCATACATCCATTAATCCATCACCCATGCATCCATCCATCAATCCATCATGCATTCATCAATTCATGCATCCATCCATCACCCATCCATCCCTCGTCCACCCATCCATGCATCCATTCATCCACCCATCCACCCATGCAAGCATCTACCACCCGTTCATGCATGCATGTATCCATCCATGCATCCATGCATCCAGGCCTCCATCCATCCATCCATCCATGCATCCAACCACCCATCCATCCATCCATCCATCCACCCACCCATTTACTGAGCACCTGCTGTGAGTTGGCCCTGGGCTAGGGCTGGACATATAGAGGTGCACTTTTCAGGTCCCTGCTCTTGTCCTTGCCTCAGTAATCTCACAGATTAGAAAAAGGTCTATGAACATTTGTTTCAGGCTCAAACTCTTTAGGACCCAAGTTGGTAAGTTGCCATGCCAGCTGGTCACACTAGGGCTCAGGAGGTAAAGTCTGTTATTGAGCAGTGTCTTGCCACACAGGCAGGGGACATGGGCAGGAGTGGGAGGAAATTCTCTCCCATACTTGCAGTGCGAGGACAAATCTTTCTCCAGGAGTAGGTGGAAGCCAGTTCTTTGGGAGGCTACAGTCTTTCTGACCATAGGGAATGTGCATGTGGCACATAATAGGTGTTTATTAAATGCTTAAATGAGACTTAAAGAAAGGGACGTGAAAGGAAGAGCCATTTTTTCAATGCTGACTATGCGCGGCCTATTGAACTAAGTGCTTTATAATTATTATCTTGTTTACACCACAGGACTATGAGGTGAAATGGAAACTCCACTTTATATATTAAAAATCTGAGGCTGAGAAAGCTTTTGTCTTCTGGGCATTTGTCTTACATCCCACAGAAACCTTGGGGGATTCCTTCCTCTCTCCCTCTGCACTTCCTTCCTTCTTGGCATTTGGCCTGAGTAGTGGGAGCATGAGGGGTGTGGGACACATAAGGCAGCATCCCGAGTTGCCATCTGGCTGCCTGGTGTACAGCACGGGTGACTGAGTGGCCACTGGACACGTGTCTGGAATGCAGATGGCATTTACCCCATATTCTTGGATGGGCTCAGGACTTAGGGGATGGGTGGGGGTGATACTGAGGTACACACGTGGTCCTCTGGGCGCGATCATCAGAGTGGCCCTTTAAACATCCCTTCTACTGTGGCCTGGGCTGTCTCCAGATCTGTGTTCTCACACTTCCTGGGAGATGGACACAGGGCACTGGCCATCCTGCCTCACTCAGCCCTTGTGTGCTCAAGGCCAAGTGGATATAGGGCACTTGTCGAGTTTTGGTAGAGACTGACCAATCATGCTGGGGACCTGAGTGGGCACTTATGACTCCAACCAGTGCCACGTTCAGCAGTTTACAAAGCACCTCAGACACGAGTCCATCTGATCCAGTGCAGGCGTGTCCAGCCTTGTTGGCATGGAGAATGCTGTGACGAACCAGCTGCGTGTCCCACCTCCAGATCCTGCAGTTGGGGGGCTGCATGGGGACACCAGGGAGGAGCCTGACTTGAGAGGGGGGGGCTGCAACCTGGGCTGGCTGAGCTCCCTTTGCAGTTCTATGATGCCTTTAAGATGGGAGCTCAAGCAGTTATGGCACCTCTCTGAGCCTAGGTTCCCTGTCCTTAAGATGGCACAATAATACCTGGCTCATGGGGGTTCTATGAGGGGCCAAGTCTGTGAAGCACCTGTAATGAGGCCTGAGATGGGACAGAAGACATGTCCCAGGGTCCCAGCTCCATTGGCTGGTCCTCCAGGGAAGGCAGGGATGGGGCATGGGCTGGTCCTCCAGGGAGGGCAGGGATGGGGCATGGGCTGGTCCTCCAGGGAAGACAGGGATGGGGCATGGGCTGGTCCTGCAGGGAGGGCAGGGATAGGGCATGGGCTGGTCCTGCAGGGAGGGCAGGGATGGGGCATGGACTGGTCCTCCAGGGAGGGCAGGGATGGGGCATGGGCTGGTCCTGCAGGGAGGGCAGGGATGCGGCATGGGCTGGTACTGCAGGGAGGACATGGATGGGGCATGGGCTGGTCCTGCAGGGAGGGCAGGGATGGGCATGGGCTGGTCCTCCAGGGAAGGCAGGCATGGGGTCCAATTTTGGTGTCATATCCAGCATATGCTCAGCGTTGAGCCTGGCTCCCAGGAGGGGAGTGTGGAATTTTTTAGATGAAAGGAGCCTTAGTGAGGATCTGGTCCAGGGTTTCTCAAACCAAGCATCACATCCCATCTCCCAGATTTCACTATCTCCATGTGCCTACTGAACTGTCATCTACCCACCACTTTCTTCACACTGAAGACCTCCACCTGCTTTAGCCTTCTGCAAAGTGAGACTCCCTGAGAACTCCTGGGTTTGGTGGCTGGTCATTCCAGCTAACGACTGTTAAAATTGCTTATTCATTTACCATACCAGTCCCTCTCATGGACACTTTGCCCAAGAGCAAACTGAGCCTCAAGATGAGGAAGTCACTTCCTGGTGTGAGTGGCCACTCAGTGCTGAGGGCAGGAGCACCCTCACAGCCTGCTTGCAGGAGGTTGTGATGTCCCAGGCAGAGTGCCCAGTTCCCGTGGCCTCTCCTCATCACTGAGTTTCCCATCCAGATACGGCCCCATTCGGTTCTCAACCTTCCTCCCAACCTGCCTTGCACCAGGATCCCCCATTTGCTTCACCTTCTTCAGGGACCAGGTCCACCCTAATGGCCCCAGATGGACAGGGGGAAATCCATAAATGAGTCTGAGTGACACAGGCCCCGCAGATGTGCCATGTGACAGGAACTGGCTGGGATTCCCCGAAGTCCACTGAGATTTCAAACACAGGTGTGCCAGCATCAATCACTCTGACCCTAGGTAAAGAGCTTTCACTTTCAAGGTGGAATGTTGATTTCGGCTTTTGTAATAGACAATTTGTAAGCTCCTTGGAAAGGAGGTCTTGGGCCTGACATTGTTCTCTCCTGAATACAGGCAGACATTGTTCCTGTCAGCAGCAGACCCACGACCAGCAAGATGGAATTTTAGCCTCATCATCCATCATCTGTGAAGTGGGGCAATGACACCTGGCCTGGGCAAGCCTCCCCCTGCCCTCACTCATTCATTCACCCACTCACTCAATCAGAGACTCACTCACCCACCCACTCACTCAGTCATTCAGTTACTCATTCACTCAGTCATTCACTTACTCATTCACTCAGTCACTCACTCACTCAATCACAGACTCACTCACTCACTCAGTCACTCAGTCACTCACTCACTCACTCAATCACAGACTCACTCACTCACTCAGTCATTCAGTTACTCACTCACTCACTCACTCAGTCACTCAGTCACTCAATCACAGACTCACTCACTCTCTCAGTCATTCGGTTACTCACTCAGTCACTCACTCACTCAGTCATTCAGTTACTCATTCACTCAGTCACTCACTCAGTCATTCAGTTACTCATTCACTCAGTCACTCACTCACTCAATCACAGACTCACTCACTCACTCAGTCACTCAGTCACTCACTCACTCACTCAATCACAGACTCACTCACTCACTCAGTCATTCAGTTACTCACTCACTCAGTCACTCACTCACTCAGTCATTCAGTTACTCACTCAGTCACTCACTCACTCATTCAGTTACTCACTCAGTACTCACTCATTCAGTCATTCAGTTACTCATTCACTCAGTCACTCCCTCAATCACAGACTCACTCACTCAGTCACTCAGTCATTCAGTTACTCACTCACTCACTCACTCATTCACTCCCTCAATCACAGACTCAGTCACTCAGTCACTCACTCAGTCATTGAGTTACTCATTCACTCAGTCACTCACTCACTCGTTCACTCATTCACTTGCTCAGTCACAGACTCACTCATTCACTCATTCACTCACTCAATCACAGACTCGCTCATTCACTCACTCACTTATCCACTCACCAAATCACTCACTCATTCACTCAGTCACAGACTCACTCACCCACCCACCCAGCCAGTCACTCATTTACTCACTCACTAACTCTTTCACTCAGTGACTCATTCACTCAGTCATTTATTTGCTCACACATTCATTTCCTCACTCATTCATTTCCTCACTCAATCACAAACTCAGTTACTTACTCATTTACTCAGTTACTCATTCTCTCATTCATTCACTTATTTATTCACTCAGTCATTCATACCTCACTAACTCATCACTCGGTCATTGACTCATTCATTCACTCAGTCATTCATCCTATACATTCACTCATTTACCATGTTCCTTCCTTTAGCCTCTTGCTCTGAGCACTTCCCCACATCCATTTCTCAGTGCGCTGGCGAAGGCCCTGGACTAGACATAGGTGTACAGGTGGCCTGGGGCCTGGTCCCTGCTCTGGGTCCCTCAGTCATGGGTTTAGAAGACTCTCTTAGACCGCACTGTAACATCTCAGATAGAGCCGCACTCCCCACAGGAAATGACAAGCCTGACACACAGGCCTTCTTGCTTGTCGAGTTCTCCCTGCCTAGAAAGAGCAGGCCTGTGAGATGGCCTGGGGCAGGCAGCCCTCAGGGAGCGAATGTTTTGGGGAGGTGGGAACTGACTTGCACTCCATTTGTGCTGAGGGCAGCTGCAGTGCAAATGGTTCTGCTGAGCCCTGAAAAGTGTGAAAAGCAAGACTGCAGTGGGGGAGCCCTCCACCTCTTCCTTCTAGGCCCTGCCGCCCCGGGCCCTGCACCAGGGCCAGGACCTGAAGCTGATGGAGAGGTAGGCTGAGGCTTTCCCTGGGCGATTGAGGGGCTGAGCAAGGAGGCAGATGCAGGAACACCCGGTGAAGCCCAGGCAGCCAGACCACCCAACAGAGTGGGCAAGGGCCGCTGGCCACAGCCAGAGATGGACCAAGGCTCAGGGCTGCAGCTGGGGGGCAGCAGGACCTAGAATGTGTGCCCAACCCTCTCTGAGCCTCAGTTTCCCCCGTGACATGAGACCTACAATGAGTGCCCGACCCTCTCTTGAGCCTCAGCCCCCTCATGACATGAGACCTAGAATGAGTGCCCGATCCTCTCCAAGCCTCAGCTCTCCTTCGTGACATGGGACCTACAATGAGTGCCCAAGCCTCTCCGAGCCTCAGTTCACCCCATGGCATGAGGGAGACCCCCCCTGGGGGATGCCGTGGAATGGAGCATTCAGAGCCTCAGCGCGCTGCCCGGCAGACAGTATTCAAAGTGGGGTGGCTGCAGGGCGCCTGCTTTTACGATTCTGTGCTGGGCATGGAGACTGAGGGCAGGGGTGTGGGGCCGCGCCCAGCCCTGCCCAGGAGGCGGCAGGTCTCAGGGTACCTGGGGCTGCTCCCTCCCACTTGCAGACCACTCTAATGAGCTTGCTTGCTGCGTAGCTTAGCACAACGTGAATGAGTCTGAGTTTCAGACAGAACACGGGGCTTTGGCAATTCCTGCTGTCAGTTCAAGGACAAACAGCTCCTTGGAAATGCTGTCAAAACAGCATTATTTACTGCTTACAAGGGGCGGGGGCATCCCCCACGGCTGTCACCACGCTCCAGGAGAGATCCCGGGGCCACAGGGGCCATCGTCTGCTGTGATCCCCTCCAATAACAACTTTGTGCTATTTGAGAAACTTCGGGAGAAAAACAGTTTGATTTGCCTGAGATAATACCATGTTTGAATTATCGCCAATTTGAATTATCGCCCTCTGGGCGCTGTGGGGTGGGTTTCTTTCTCTGACTGGAGAGCTGTCCAGGAGGCTGGCCTGGCCTGGGAGTGAACAGAGCCTCCGCCAATTCCCCAGAGAGACCTGGCTCAGGCTCAGAAATCCTGCCTCCTGGCTCTGCTCCCCCACCTCTGAGAGCGCTCAGGCCCAGGCATCCCATGGCAGGGCCGCTCTGCCTCCTGACAGTTGACAGCAATGACAAGGCCAGTGATGGATGGCAGTGCTCTGGTTTCCAGGGGGAGGAACTGGGCCTTCCCGTGGGCAGCCCGAGGAGAGGCGGCCATTGTGTCTCTCCATGAGCCAAGGGTGTGCCCACCAGCAGTCAGCACTCCAAAGGAGGGAAAAGCCTTCAGCCTGTGGGGCGGCCAGGACGCCAGTCTCCTGCCACGGTCAGTGTGACATTACAAAGGGACACGGGTAGGAAGCCCTTTCCATATGGTTTTCTGTTGGAGAGACCCCGGCTGTGGCCCACACAATGGTCTGTTGCACACATGGGATAAGAAAGAGAAAGGCTAGCACTGTGTGTGTGTGCATGTGTGCATATGTGTGTGTGCATGTGTGTGCATGTGTGCACGTGTTCTTGTGTGCATGGTGTGCTTGTGTGCGCATTTGTGCGTGTGCATGTGTGGGTGTGTGCATGCGTGTGCATGTGTGTGTGCACGTGTGTGCACGTGCATGCATGCGTGTGCTTGTGTGCGTGGGTGTGCATGTGTGCATGTGTGTGCTTATGTGCATATGTGTGCGCATTGTATGTGCTTGTGTGCGTGTGTGCATTTGTGTGCATGTGTGCTTGTGTGCATTTGTGTGCTTGTGTGCGTGTGTGTGCATTTGTGTGGTGTGTGCATTTGTGCATGTGTGTGTGCATTTGTGTGCATGTGTGTGCACACGTGTGTGCATGTGTGTGCTTGTGTGTGTTCATGTGTGTTCATGTGTGTTCATGTGTGTGCATGTGTGCGTGTGTGTGCATGTGTGTGCTTGTATGTGCTCGTGTGTGCATGTGTGTATGTGCGCACATGTGTGTGTGTGTGCATGTGTCTGCACACACAAGAAAGAGGGATGCCATGGAATCAGTACACAGAGCGGTGTGCATCTGGAAAGGCAATTCGAATAGAAGGCCGGGCGTGGCCCCAGCAGGAGAGGGGCAAGCGTGAGCTCTGAGCAGCTGCACTGGCTCCTGGTCCAGCGCTGCTGCCTGTGACCTTGGGCAAGCCCTTGTCCTCCGGGGCCCTCATGGGCGCATTCCACAGACATTCCTCAAGGAGAGCCGAGTGTCTCCTGGTGCAGTGAGACTGGCGTGTTGTCCAGGAAGTGCACTGAGAGACTCCCTGAGGATGCACTCAAGGGGCTGGGACATGCTGTCTGATGCAGGTCCCCAGTGGCCCTTTGCCTGGGACGGGAGCCCCCTTTCTCAGGTCTGGCTCCTCAGGAGGCTGGGGTGGGGCTTTTTTGGGGTACAACCCCAAACGGAGCCTGCTCGTTGGTACCCAGCAGGGGCTGGGAAGGGAGACAGGTTGAGCTATGGGAGGGGCGCCCAGGCATGTATAAGCAGGAGAGCAGGGCTGAGTGGGGGCCTGGGTCGGGCAGGCAGCGAGGAACCGAGGGCTGGGAGCTGTGCTGGGGACATGTACATCAGCACCTGTCTCCACTGGGGAGGCTTTGAGGCTCAGGGAGGGAACAGCAGTGGCACAGGTCCACATAGCTGGTTTGTAGGTAAAAACGTGGCCTGAGGGACACCAACCCCCCGGGCTCTACAATTTCCCATGCCACCTACTACAGAGCAGAAAGAACGACTGGGAGTTCCCCTGGGATGAGTAGGGTGTGGGGCTGTGGGCAGAGGCAGTAGACAGTAGGGACCCAGCCCAGGCTGGGGAGGGTCCAGGGAAGGAAAGGGAGCTGCAGGCGCCTGGGGGGGCTCCCAAGGGGTCGGGGAAGTGCTCTCACCAGAACACGTGGTCTTTAGTCACTCTCTCTTGCAGAAGTGTCCACTTTTTCCCCCAAGTCGGATGACACGTAGAGCTTTAGGGCAGAAAAAGGAGAAAGGAAAACTTGGTCAGGACGTCAGGAATGAGCTGCTTCTGAGAGAGGCGGATGTCCCCGCACAGCGGATCCCTGGCAGAAGTCAGTCTTTTCCAGCTGCCACGCAGAGGCACTGTGCTCATGCTGGGGTGCACACCCAACCTCACGGCCTCCGTGAGGCATTCCTGTCCCCAGGCCAGCCGGCACAAGCCAGGAGAGGAGGTTCTCCAGGATGAAATCCAGGGGGGCCTCACAGAGGAGGTGTGTCTAAGCCTCGAAGGTGGGAGGGACCTTATAATCCTGTGTGAGGGTGGGAGGAAGGGCGTGTGGGAGGAGGGGAGCTCATGTTGCCAGGGCTGGAGGAGGGAAGGGACGTCAGAGCAGGACAGGGGTGGTGCCAGGGCAGGGGTGTGGCATCTGCCGCAGGGGCCAGTGCAGGCACAGGCAGGCTAGGGCCTGACGCCAGGACCGGCCTCACAGCCTGTGACCAGTTCCACAGCCCAGGGACCTTGCTCAGAATAATTCTCTGCAGTCGCCAACTTGAACTTCTTAGAATTTTGTCTTTAATTGGAGCTTTGGAAGTGCAGGCTGAGAGGGCAAGAGAGCATGTGTAGGGACGCCACCTCAGCTGCCTGTGCCCGTGCTCCTGTCTCCACACTGTCCTTGTCCCTGGTGAGTGCCAGGGCCATGCCTGGGCCCAGGAAGGGGCAGGGGTGGGCGCCCTGCGCACTGTCTTGAGGCTGGCACTGGAGGCCCGGGAGGTTGTCCCCTGGAGGGAGCACAACGTCAAATGGCTCCTCAAGAACATCGTGACAGGCCCAGAGAGAGAGAGAGAGTGCAGGAGGACGGGAAAGCACTTGGCCTGATTGTCACCGATTTTCACTTCGCGCTGTACCCTGAGAATCACGCACTGGCCCTGCCCAAAACCATCTCCAAGTCTGGATAAGATGAGGCGCTCAGGGGGTCTGTGGCCAGACTATGTTTCAGGAGCCCACACCAGAGGCCGTGGTGGAGGCAGGGAGGCCTGAGGAGGCCAGGTCTGGGCCCAGCTCGGGGCAACGGTAGAAGGGAGAGGAGGATGGGGCTTGAGAGAGGCCTGTGCAGGCAGCTGGACTGGTCCTCCGAGGAGTAAGCGTAGCAAGGAGGGTGAGAGGGTCCTTGGATCTGTGCCCCAGAACCTGGGAGGAGTGGACGGGGCCAAGGGTCCTTGGATCTGTGCCCCAGAACCTGGGAGGAGTAGACAGGGCCAGGGGTACTCATGTCTGTGCCCCAGAACCTGGGAGGAGTGGATGTGGCCGGGGTCCCTGGGTCAGTGTCCCAGGCCTGGGGGAGAAGGGAAAGGGCCTGATGGTCCTCGGATTCACACCCAGGGCTCTGGCCTGGGGGTCTCAGGTGGAGACAGGACCTTGATCAAGCTATGAGCTTTGGAAATGCCAGGGCCACAGGCAAGGCCCAGAGCTGCTCCCCCTTTCCACGATGTCCTGCGGGAAAGGGCCTCACCTTCCTTCGTGGACAAGACAGTCCTGGAGGGAGCCGAATCTGCTCCGGCAAGAGTGGGGGGCAGCTCTCAAGCATAGCGGCGTGTGGGGTGGAGAGGGGCCTCTGTATCAGGGTGCTCTTCTTGGCCACACCAAGCACCCCCATACCAGGGGGTGGGATTTCACAGCTCCATTCTCCATATGAGAAGCTGGTTATGGGTGCTGGAAATGCTCCCCCAAATGTGGCATCTTGGAAACGGAGAACACAGCAGAAACAGGAAGCCTATTCTCCTCCCCTCTCCTTCCTTCCCTGAAGCAGCCCTAAGCTGAGGAAGGGTGCCCCCTGACCTTCTCCCACCCTCCCCCACAAGACCCTCACGTGACAGGTGTCCTGCCCCAGGCCCGGGAAGGATGCCACACCAGGAGGCTGAGAAGACACTGGACACACAGCCTGGCTAAGCCCCACCCCCTGCCCGCTTCCCCCTCACCAGATCACAGCCCCTGCCCTCCCGTCACTCTTAGGACCAGCCCCTGTCCACCAAACCTAAGCATCAAACACAGACTTCCTGTCTCTTTGGGCCTTCATTTCGAGCACTCCCACATCACAGACTTAAATGATGGGAATTTGTTTTGCTTCTGTCTGGTTAGTGTCTTTTGCAACGGAAGCCTTAGCCATGAACCTGGAGATGGATGGGGAAAGGATCTTCCTTTTTCTCCCCCTCTGCAGGAGCTCAGTGAGCAGGGGTGCTGTCCAAGGCGGTGGTGCTGGGTGTGCAGCCTCTGCTGGGTCCACAGCCCCAAGCTGCCCATGACCATGACGGGCACCACAGGCAGCTGCCATGCCCTGGAGGCCCACAGAAGGCAGGGGTCGGTCCTCTGTGTTATCTAACACAGGAGAGCTGGGACGGGCCCAGCAGGACAGGTAGCGGCACAGGGGTCAGGAGCCGTGACTGTGCCGGGCCACCTGGGCCCTTGGGCCCTGCAGCCTGGGATGGCAGCTGTGTGTGCAGCCTCCTGGTGGGCCTGCCTCCCTCCATGCTGCTCCAGCCCCGCCAGAGCCTCCGGTGTTCAATTTCCCCTGTGGAAGATCTGGATGCGCCCCGGTTTCTTCCCCCATTGACTCACTGCCTGGCATCAGGCCAGCATCTGAGGGATGTGGGGGTGTCAGCAGCCGAGCCAGGAGGAGGGGGATGACCCAGCGCAGATCCCACAGCTGGAGGTGCTGAGCACACAGTGCATCTGGCTCCAGGATGCCAGCCCTCACGGCGCCAAGGCCAGTGTCACGGGCAGGCTGCGCTGGTGCTGGGGGAGGGGACAGAGCTCTCGACTTCATCTCTCAGGGCTGGGAGTGAGGGAAGGGTTTTAAGCAGGCGGCAAGAGCCTCCCTCCCTGGGGTATGGCAGAGGCACCTGACAGCCGTCCCTGAAGCTCGCCCTGAGAATGATCCCATGGTCTAAGAAAAATATGCCTTCCGAGTCCCCAGCTAAGGATCTGGGAGTGGCCAACCCAGGGATTCACCTATTATCCATGAGGAACCAGTTCCGGCCCCCTCCCCTTGCAGTGCAGGCCCCATGGGGGTCGAGGCCCTCCGTGCTGGGTTGGATGGAGGTTGCTAGCGGGAGGGCGCGGAGGGAAGAAGCTACATCAACTGCAGGGCTCTCCTGCCCAGCCCACTGCCACCAGACTGCCCCTGCGTGTGACGTCCTCCAATAAACCCGGTGTCTCTTTCGCTGTTTCTGGGTCTCTTCTGTGGCCTCTCGGGCATGGTGCCATCCCTGCTGGAGTCAGCAGGGGTCTGGTACAGCCACTGGGAGGGGCCTCTGTCCACTCCGGAGGAGACAAATGGGATGGCAGAGGGGCCTCCTGGAGGCAGTCTGACCTCCTCTCTCTCCAGAGTGGCCGGGACATTCTCCTAACAGCAATGCCAGGAAGCCTGGGCTCCCATCCCCCCACTGGAGCCAGCTACCTGGGCAGGCCTCAGTTTCCCCTAGCCATGACACTGGGCTGACAATCGTCATTCTCACTCAGAAGATCTGGATGATTCAACCGCAGCACGTACTCTGGAAGTCTAGCCTGTGTCTGACACACAGTGTATCCACCTCACGTGCCTGCTTTTCCTGTCCTGGGCAACCGGAGACACTGTCCCTTTTCCCTGGCCTCTCCGCTGACTCCGGCTCAGCGTTCATTTACATTTCAATACGTTTCATCCCTAACTCCCAGGTGAAGAGTGAACGCAGACATTGGGCTGGGCCAGTGATTCTATAACTGATGTCCCCAGTTCATCTTTGATTTGCGTTCTGTTTTTGCCGGCTGCCCCTCTAGGGGTAGGGGCTGTACTGCTACAATACGGCCCGCCCTGCATTCCTCAAGGGAGGATGGGCCACGTGAGGTTTAGGGGATCCTTTGCACCCCAGGAGCATCACATGCTGAAATCCTTGTTACACAAGCAAAGCTCAGAGCTCACCGTGTTTTTTGTTGCAGATTCAGGCCTGGGCCAGGAGAGGTCATGGGCTCCGCCGAATGGGTGTGGCTGATGGAGGAGGCGGGCTGGGCTGGGCTGGGAGGGGAGAGAGGGCTGGACAGGGAGGCGGGGACCTGGGTCTTTGGAGCTGGACTCTGCTTCTGTGCCATGGCCGTGGAGACAGTTCCTTGCCTCAGTTTCCCCATCTATAAAATGATGCCCAGCTGTAGCGTTTCAAAGGGGAGAGTCTGTGAGTCTCGTGTTCTTAGGCTCCAGCAGGCCTGGCTCCATTAGCATCCACCACGCACAGCAGGAGACCCTGCATGCGCTCCCACGTTGTTCTGAGCCTCAGTTTCACCTCTTTTTAAAACGGGAATCTGGCCTCTTGCATGAAGGGATGCCGTGGGATTATCCAGGCGTACAGCAAAGCAGTTGCGCCTGCCACACACACGGCACGTCTTGTCGTGATCACCGCCTGGTAACACCCGTAATAGCAGGATCCATCCCGTGAGCGAGCGCCAGCCGGGCCCTTTGCCTCTCAAGGCACCTCCACAACATTGCTGGGAAGTAGATGCTTCTAAAAATACCTCGTGCAGACGGAAGACGGAGGCTCGCAGCAATTGAGTGATTCGCCCAGGGGGCACCGCCGTCAGACCTACACTTGAATTATCTGTGATTTGAATGCACTTCTCTTTCTTCCTTCTGCAATCAGGACCTGCCTAGAATGAACCACTGGAGCACAGCAATTTCCATCACTGGCCCGGGAAGGCAGGCTCAAGCCAACCACGCAGCCGAGATGCTCCATCTGCATAACGGGAACAACATTCACACGAACGGCAGCCGGGGTCAGAGGCCACAGCTGCTGGCCCCCAGGGCCGGCACGACTGGCTTCCTCTGTGCCACATGCTCCCTGTCTTTCCCCGACGTCCTTGTCACAGGCACCACGTTATGAGGAGCTGCTGCGGACGCCGCTGCCACCACTGCTGGTCATCAGGAAGGATGTGCAGAATCTCAGAAGGGAGACGGCTCATCAAGCCCAGCCCTGTGCAGCCCTGCCTCTCACACAGGCAGGTGTGCCCCCTCCTCCTGGAAGCCCACTGGGGCTGCCCAGTGCTCATCACCCCCTGCTCCTGACCCCACCTCCAAGGCCAATGCCCTGGGCCTTTTCCTCTCTGGGTCCCTGTCCTTGCCTCCCTACTGCCATGTCTAATAAGTCACCATGCTTCAGACGCAACTGTGTGCCCCGAACCAGCTGCAGGTCACACCCCTCTCCACCCAGGGCCACCGCCCAGTGGGCCACACCATCTCCGTGGACCCCTGCTCCCAGCCCTCACTCCTGCGGCTGCAGAGCACACCTGGTCCCGCCAGTCTCCACGCAGACCTTCCAGGAGAGGTGTGGCCTCCAGAAAATCCCATGCCCTCACAGGGGGTACACAGCCCCTCAGGCCGTGGGGCCCCCCTCTGGCTGCCATCCTGCGCACTCCCTGCATGCCCCCACCCCAGGCACACTCCGCTCGGGGCTGCCTCACGCTTGTGCTGCTAACGTGTGCACAGAGTCCTCTGAGCATCTGCACCTGCTGTGCCCTCTGCCTGGAATGCCTTCCTCGTCCCCAGTCGATGTTCAAAACTCAGTTCAAAGTTACCCCCTGGGTCAGGCCTTTGCTAAGGCCACTGGCTCAGAGGCCCTGCTGCTGCTATTGCAAAGCCAGGGTGAGAGCCCTGCCCGTGAAGTCAGAGTCTGTGCTCAGGGCCCAGGGGCCAGAGAGGACCAGCCTGCAGCGCCTCCATCCACCACACACTCATGTCCTGCTGCCAGCACCAGCTGGGCCTGGAGGAGGGATCCCTGGGCGTGTCCCCTCATGCTATGCCCAGAACCCTGGTTCCCTGGCCTCCAGCTCCTCAGATCCAGGTCGCCCTGTGTCCCTCAGTGCCTTCCCATCGCCCCCCCCCCCCCCACCGCCCTCCCGGGGCCATCCTGGTGCGTGTCCCTGGTTTCCAGCCTCTGTCCCTCCACCATGGCAGGTTCAAGTGCTCATTCTGGGTTCTCCCCACCACGCAGGGGTCAAGCCCCTTGGCGGCCCCTCACTCCCCGCTCGTCCTCGGGAGTAAGTGCTCTCTGCTGTCCAGTAGACCCCAGCGGCCTCCAACCCATCCCTCCTCATCTGCTATGCACTCCGTCCTCATCCAGAAAGGAGGTCCCATAAGGGGAGGAGTTGGTCTGTTTTGTTCCCGGTAGTTGCGCCAGCTCCTGAAACCTAGGAGACCCTCTAGAGATACTCCCAGGCAGAGGAAGGCAGGGTCTCAGTCCTGAGGTCACTGCTGCCTGGGGGGTGGCATCAGGCCCACTTGGAGGCTCACGTCACACATACCTCTTCCAGGTTGCTCTCCTGACAGGAAGGGACTCAGTCCCCATTTCTGCCCTGATGACTCCTGACTCCTTGACACCCCTCCCCGTGGTCACTGCCTCCCTGTACCACCCCCCAACTCAGCAGGACTCAGCAGGAGCTGGGTCCTGTCCCAACCAGCCCTGCTCCCCCACCTTCCATGTCCTCTTCTTCCTCCTCCTCCTCCTCCCCTCCTCCTCTTGTCCAAACCAGCCCTGCTCCCCCAGCCTCCATGTCCTCCTCCTCCCCTCCTCCTCCCCTCCCCCTCCTCCTCCTGTCCCAACCAGCCCTGCTCCCTCAACCTCCATGTTCTTCTCCTCCTCCTCCCCCTTCCTCCCTCCCCCTCCTCCTCCTGTCCCAACCAGCCCTGCTCCCCCCAGCCTCCATGTCCTCCTCCTCCTCTCTGGTCTCAGTAAATGGCCTTCCTTCTTCCCACCATCCACCAGGTCCTCCAGCCACAATCCCAGAGGTGCCTGCCACCCCACCTGCCATGCCGTAAGCAGAGCCCTCAGGGGCCAGCACCCATCCCATCTCAAGGCCACCCAGCTTCCCCACCCCACCTCGGCTGCTCCTGCCTCCCCCAGTCTCCTGTCTGGGAAGCTTCAGCGATGAGACAGTATGCAAGCTACCCGCAGTGATCTAAAATGCTCAAGCTACCAATTAGCCGGTCCTGCAGCAGCAAGACTTTACCACAGTTCATGCTTCAGAGCCGAGATGAACACACCCAGAGCGCTCATGCGGGGCCGTCCCTGGCAGGGTCCCTGCAGAGGAGCAGATCAGAAGAACCAGCCAAGGGCTGAGCTCACCACAGGACTGGGCGGGAAGGTGCCCAAGGAACCACGGCCAGGAGACTGCAGGTGTAAAACTCAGCAAATCCTGGGCGGCTGGCGACGCCCCTGCCCTCCTCGTCCGCATCAGAGCTGAATGTTCCTCACACCGCCTTTCCTCCCTCACCAACATTGGACGGAATTCCTGAGCTCGCCTTGAAAATGACAGACCCCACCATTGCCACTAGTGCAATTTCAGCAAGCGTCCCCCTCCCTCTTCCCCGAAGCTGAAGAGAAGCAAGCAGGGCCCTGCATCATGGAACTGTCCTGGCAGAGGTGTCCCATGTCCATGGCGTCTACAGGGATGGCTGCTCTGCCCCTGGCCCTGAGCGTGAGCGGTGAGAAAGGCAGCTGTCTGTCTGCGTGGCTGTCTGACCATACTTTCTGCTCCTGGTACCATGAGTGAAATCATCTTTCTCTTCAACAAGGCTGGGAGTTCACTTTGTTTAGCCACCCTCCTTTACCACCACACGCCTGGAGAAAGCACACATGACTGCTAGATCGTCTTAAAGAAAGAGGTTGAGCTGGGCACATTGGCTCACACCTATAATCCCAGCACTTTGGGAGGCCAAGGTGGGCAGATCATGAGATCAAGAGATCGAGACCATCCTGGCCAACACGGTGAAACCCTGTCTCTACTAAAAACACAAAAATTAGCCTGGTGTGGTGGCAAAAGCCTGTAGTCCCAGCTACTCAGGAGGCTGAGGCAAGAGAATCGCTTGAACCTGGGAGGTGGAGGTTGCAGTGAGCTGAGATCATGTCACTGTACTCCAGCTTGGTGACAGAGCAAGACTCTGTCTCAAAAAAAATTAATAAATAAGAAAGAGGTTGAGAGCCTGTGTCTTGCTCAGCACATCTTAAACCCCGCTCCCTTAACCCCGTGCCCCAAGCCCTGGCCACTGGAACGGGGGGCCCCTTCTCCAGCTTCCTCACGCCCTGGACTCCAGCTCTGTTGAACCACACACTGTGATGTGAATCCGCTTCTCTGCTCTCTGCCTCCAGCCTCTGCACAAGCCGTGCCTCTGCCTGGAGCGTCCCTCCCTGCCTCGTCCCCTGGCTATCTCCTGATTTTCAGGGCAGCCGCATTGCCAGCTCCACATCTCTGCAGGCCAGAGTCCGGTCTCCGAGGCCCCGAGTGGTTGCCCCAGGCCACGCTCCCACCACACCCCGTCTGGTGTCGCATAAGCCACACTCCACCAGCGGGGTCGTCCCCATCCTGAAACGGCATGTGCCTCCCACCCCTGGGCTTTTGACCCGATGTTCTCTTCACACGGGACACTGTATTAGTCATCGGGGCTTCCATAACAACGTGCCCCAGAGGTTTCGGCTTAAACAACAGAACGTAGTCTCACACCGTTCCACGGCCAGAAGTCCAGAGTCGAGGAATCAGCAGGGTTGGTTTCTCCCTGCTCGGCTCACAGACGCCGCTGCCTCCCTCGTCTTTCGTGGTCTTCCCTCTGTGCCTGTCTTTTTTTGTGGTATTTGTTGTTTTGAAACAGAGTCCGTCACCCAGGCTGGAATGTAGAGGTGCAATCGTAGCTCTCTGCAGCCCTGAAACTCCTGGGCTCAATCGATCCTTCTGCCTGGGCCTCCCCACATGCTGGGAGTATCGGTGCATGTCACCACTCTCGGCTCAGTCTGTGTCCTGATCTCCTCTTTTCATAAGGACACCAGTCAAATGGGATTAGAGCCCACCCTAACAGTCTAGTGTTAATTTAAGGGCCTGTCTCCAAATATGATCACATCCTTTCATACCAGGGGTTAGAACTTCAACATAGGAATTTTGGGGGACACAATCCAGTCATATGGATGCGCACCTTCCACCCCCACCCCCAGCCCGGCTCAGCTGCCGGCACCTTGGTGGCCCTCTCCCCAGCCCACCGGCCCCATGTGCACTGCGGGGGAGCTCACGCCTGCACAGCTGTTTACCAACTTCCTTGTGTCCTGGGAGTGTATCTCCTTCTGTGCTACGCCGCTCGCAGCTCGAGGGCACACACCTGCCTTGCTCACCTGCGGCACCAGCGCTATCCCGGAATCCATGGCTGCTGGTGCACACGGCCCGTTTGCTGACTGAGTGATCACGTCTGACTCTAGGGTGGGGGCTGGTAAACACGTTCAGGTAGTAAATACTTTCAGCCGCGGAGGCCGTGTGGTCTCTGTAGCAACCACTCACCACGGCCTTGGGAGCAGGAAGGCAGCCAGAGATCGTGGGGCACAGAGATGGGCGCAGCTGTGTGCCAGGGAAGCTCCGGTGACGGACCCAGGCGACAGCCCAGGGTTTGCTGACACCTGCTCCAGGGTGTATGGTAAAAAGCCATCACCTTGCTTTCAGAAAGGACTTTTTAAAGAAAGTTTTCATCCCCTAGAACATACGCTTCGTGAGAGCAAGGAGCCTTTACTAAGCTTGTAAAGCAGTGCCCGGCACACAGTATGTGCTCAGCGAACGCCCACAGCTGCAGCCATTGGCTGCACTTCTGTTTCTGTCTGGGTCTCGGTGAGAGAGCCTGGCAGCAGCTGTGACCTTTTATGGAGCCAGGCACTGAGCTGTGCTTGTTGGATGCCACCTCACTGCACACACACAAACACACACACACCCACATGCATGCACATGAACACATACACACAAACACACTTGTATGCAAACACATGCATGTACACACTCACAAACACACTCATAAGATGGCAATTTTCCCTCTTGACAAATGAAAAAACTGAAGCTCAGAGAGGTTAGGCAAGTTACTCAAGGTCACACAGCTGAAGCTCAGAGAAGTTAGGTAAGTTACTCAAGGTCACACAGCACTCCCTTGTGGCAGCAATTCTCATCTCTCAGACTTGAGCTCATGGGACTGTATCATGGGCTGAGGAGTCACCCCTGCCTTCAAGAAGGATGGCTGGTCACCTCTAGCCCTTTCTCTGGGTCATCTGAGTGACTCAGGCCAGGCACCCTTCTATCTCATGTCTCAACTGACCCATCTGCAAA